>OV815489.1:3323125-3951250 GCA_929108735.1 Andrena dorsata | reverse complement strand
AGACTTAATATTTTGTACAATAAATTCAAATTAATATATACTTCCAAATTTCCCCTGCTGAACAATTTAATCTTATAATATAACTTAGGTATATTTACAAAAGTTAATTTTGACATCATAGTTCCAATTGAAATTTCTGTTACATATGAGCGGATTGTCTGCAAAATAAAAATAATACACTGTATTCGTCTTAAATTCAATAAAAGTCTTGCTTAGGAGAAAATATATGAAAGCAATTCTTTTCATTTATTTAAAAGTAGCTACCCGCGTAATTTTCTTTCACATTAAAAAATGTTTTCGTAAGCAAGTAACGCATCATAATTCTTAATATAGAGAACATCAAAAATTGTTAACTGTCATTTGAGTCATTTTAAACAACTGTTATCGGTAGGGGAAGCATTCGTAATATTATTACAGCATTCACAAAACATTTCTTGTTTGAATTTAACACATACTACATAATAAATACATTTATTTTTAACGCTTTCACTGAGTAATCCACCTTTACTCAGTATTACAGTTAATTGTTATTGAAATGAAACTAATTTCTTAAAAACTTACATCTACCTAGATAAAAAAAAAGAACAAATTCAGAAATTGATTTAAATAAAGGTATAAGTGTAAATTATGCCAATTTGTTGTCTACTAAACGATACGTTTATTAATTATATTTTCCCAAGTTCCATTGAAAAATAATAATAATTAAAGAAGTCACTCCTGCCAAAATGACATGTCTGTTTTTCGAGGTGTGGTCCAATGGACTCTCTCGAACCCAAAACTCGAAAGGATTTTAAAAATAGATTAAAGGTGGAGGTCCTTGACGGTCTTCGATATTTAACACTGCATTTCCTAAAAAAATAACTACTATTTAAAAAAGAAACATGAAATTTCTCATGGATATCTACTTAGAATCTATTTTTAAAATCTGTTCAACTTTTTGTCTCCAGATCCACCGTAGGTTATGTAATGGACAGTATCCGTCAGACAGCTAATCGAAAAACGAACGTATCCTATCGAGAGCTATAACTCCTTCAGTTATTATTATTTTATTCATCAAAATTTGAAAAAAAAATTAGTATCATTTCTTTAAAAAAAAACGATATAATATCTAAAATGAATGTTTTACTGTTTTTTAACCCGTTAAGAGAACTGTTCCATTCCACCGAAAGTTTTACTTACACAAGCACACAGGTGATCGTCTGATCATTATTAATCAACACATCATAGTATTATCTAAAGAAGGATTTTCTAACAAATTTTTTGTCAACTAATATCCTGCATTTCAAGGGCTTACAGGGACTATACCAAACAATATCTCGAGCACGAAATTCCAATTTTTCAGGAGCCTTGCAATTAGAACGATCAATTAAAGCAATATCGATCGATTTATCCGGACCAAGTTGAGCAGCTTAGGTAACAGCCTAAGCGCGCGATGAACCTTGTTATAACGTACCGCATTACGTAGGTACTCCATTCAGTTCAATATTAAAAAAAAAAAGGTAAATGCCACTCCCCGCTAAAAGGGACAACTTTCAAGGCTGTGACAGACTAGAAATCAATTCAGCGCGAGTTTCTACGTGGCCGACTTACCGTAAGATGCAAATGGTGCTGCCAAATTTTTCAACGGGAACGTGATTGACCAGTTGGTCGGTAGAAAGTGAATTAATGTGCGAGCAAAATCGAGCGGCTATTTTTGTGCGTCTCGTATTTCGGTCAAACAGTAGCCCTTTCATAGAGAAGACAGCGGTTTCCTTGAAAAGAATGAAGAAAGGAACGAAAAGATTAAACCAGCGAAGATTTGTCCACGCTCCGTTGGACTTCTTGTCGTGCTTCTTTGGCGGCAAGGATTAAATCTCTGCGGTTCTGTGTTCCGCCAGATTGAACATCGCGCCTTATCGTCAGAAACACAGTCAGCTTTATCTAAAGCTGAACAGCAAGCAGTTATTGCCTGATTTTTTTTATACAGTCGAATTAGTTTTCTTCACGCTGAATAGGGGAATTCATTGAATTACAAAGGGACAGGAGCGCGAGAGCTTTCTTGCCGACACGAAAAAAAATTACTTCAACACTTCGAAAAATACCCCTTTAAAGGCAGATTCACACGTATCAGTTCCGTGACGGTTCAGTGCCAGTGATCTCTTTGTGTCAGTGGCAGTACTGACATGTGGGAAACTGCTTTTAGTCGCTTCAGCCTTTCCTAGCAATCGTTTTTGCCGGAAAGTTGGTTTCTTTTCAAAGTAAACATTCACGGGCGGATTTGTACATCGACCAAGTTGTCTTCAACCTACGACGGGAAATTTTGGGCGAAATAAATTGAAAAGGGTTAAACACAGAGGCTTGAGACAACTTTAAAAATAATACATTTGTTTCATGTAGCAAATTAGTAATAGCTCCTATGAGGTAGTCAGAGCAACAATGGACTAACCCACATTTTTTTCGAAATTGAATTAGTAGCAATACCGTCAAGGACCCAGTTCCTGATCAGAACCCAATTCCTGATCAGTTTAGTATATAAATACCAAATAATAAGTTTATCACGATACAAATTTATTCCAAAAAGTTACTAAATAATTATGAAGTATTTTTAAATTTATACGCAAACATTTGATAGCTCATAGTAAAATGTTTTAGGTTGATCAGAAACTGCTCCTATTGCATCTTAAGTGATCAGGAACTGGGTCGTTGACGGTAACGTGTTCCAATAGGTTCTACTAACCATATAAAATAGGAAAAAAAAAATTTTTAATGTGGGTTGGTCCGTTGTTGCTCTGACTGCCTCATATATGAGTTGACGTATTGAATTAATTTTAAAATTGTATCAACTCTTTTAGATTAAAATATTTTATGTAATTTGCCAAATGTCCAAATCGATCTTCCGATATTTTCCAGAAAATGTCGAACAGTGCCAGTGGTGCAATTTGTGACTTTCATTGGCTTTTTGGAAACCGTGAACTGTTTTGCTGGAGACGCCTGCGGTTTGGCTTGATACTCCTGAACCCTGTCATCGAAAGATATATTGTATCTCTCTGCGGCTGTCTCTCGTTGTTGTTGAAGACTAATTGCAATTACCGTGTTATGCAAGTGGCGTGGGCATCTATTTCGTGATACCGTGGGCAAGAAGAAAAAGTTGGTGTAATTTCCTGGCGATATCTGTGAACATACCGCACGTCTCGCGATCGGAGTCAAACACAGAGGCCGGCTTATCACCGATTAAATTCCACTGAATAGTGTGCGGAAAGAAGTTGCGCAAGATTATCACTTATACCGTAACGTTCGCGGAGCGTTATCTTGCGCAAGTCATCGTAGATTGTGGTTTTGAATTGAAATTTTAGATTTTACTCAACCACAGCTGCCCCTCTGCACTACTAATTAATAGACGACGGATTGGTTCGCTCAAAGTTTACTCGATTTCGTCGCTTTTGAGTTTTCAGGAAAATGAAAGATAACCCTTCATTAATAAACCGTTTGTTACCAATTTCGATTGCGAAAATAATTAACTTTCTTCACTGAAATGATTTTCGAAGTTTCTTGAGGATCAAAACTATTTCTTTAATTTTCTGATTTGGTTATCATATTAGCTTTTTTCTATGAATTGTTTCCTTTGCGAAGTAGGTACTATATGATTAGGTTTAATGGAAAACTGACATTATGGACAGCTCTACTTTAAATACCGTTTAACATTCTGTGAACAAAAAGTTCTTATCAGTATCACTGCATTAATAAAAGGGGGATTTTAGATAATAACAATGTGGAAGCTCAGTATAAAAATTTATTCTAAGGTTTGTACCTATGAATGAAACTATATTAAGTATGGATCAAAATTGACCCCATATCCGCCACCCAAGGGGTAATAACAAATTTGTAAATTTTCTCATCTTACTCTAACCTCGAATCACAAAGTTGTGAACTATTTCCCCCACATTCAGTTTTCTTCGCGAATTACAATATTACAAATTAAAATTACAGTAAAATTTTGAAGGATCAACAATAGCAATCACGTTCTAAGTTCTTTACAATAATAGATTAATAAAAATCCACATGGGGACTGCAATAGCTTTCAATTATTATCTGGTTTATTATAGTAGATTGAAATTTTAATTCGCATTGACCGAAAATTGAGGAAATGGAGTTGGTCAGTCCTACCAACGAGCCAGCGATATGATCATGTTCAATGCACGAGTAACGTTGCGGACAACGACGGTATGCGCGAGGTGGGTGCATAGACGACTGTCTTTATTGCGATACAGTAAAGTAAGGAGAAACGGTGTAGATCCCACGATGGTGAAACACTCGATCAACTATATCGCGGGTCATTGATTTAGCCGGTCTCGCGCCTATATCCGTGCAGCCGTGCTCCGTCGTTATGCATTATGCAAAACTTTTTTCCAACCGCTTCCACACGCTGCCGTGAAAACCGCCGCGCGCCGTGACTTTAGTCGCCAGATTGAAAAAGCTAGTGTCGCAAACGCTTTGTCCGTTTAGTGACTTATACTCGACTTCAGAATTGTGTCGCAGGTCGAACGGAAATCCTTGAATCTCATCGTACCAGTATTTGACTATTACGAGTAGACGTCCGGATCGACGATCACACCTTGTAAATTTAGTAACGTAACCTACAAATTGACTAATATTATTAGAAAATCACGTTAAACCGTGGAGCGGAAATCTCTTGCTCTGCTTTCCACGCGGAATTGATTTGGGGTAGAAGAGGAATGGAAATACGACTGAATCAGTTGGTAGAATTCATTATTTAGTTGTATCTAATAATTTAGTATATACTGAACGATTAGAATTTTTAAAGTGTCTTCTAAAGAGAAGATTAATGGAATGTTAGAGGATGGTCATGTTTGTGAATTAGTATTATCAATAATAATTAAGTAATCAATTATTACCTATGAAAATAATTATTACATGACTATAATAATAATGATCATACATAATTATTGTAATAATAATAATAATCATCTATATAATTATTATATTTATCATAATTATAATTATTTTATATTAATTTCACTTATTATTATTAATATGTTATTATTGAGATTATTATTATTATTATTAATCTTTATTATACCCCAATCTGCATACAATTAACAAAAAGTTAATCGTGTTAAATTAATGAAGTCATTTGCATGAAAAGATATACATATACAATTTGTTGTTCTTAACTCTAACCCTGAGAATAATAACAAAAACGTAATAATAATAGAAATAGAATATAAATACTAAAAATTACAAAACAAAACAAAAACGAATTAACATAATTGGGTCCGAGAATATGTGATTGATCGACTGTAAATCGACCCGGTCGTCGACAAATCGTTAACTGTCAAAAGGGAACGAAGTGTTCCAGCGATCGCGATTAACACGGCGCCGATCGGCATACAATTAAACACGAAACTGATCGATGTTTTCGCGCTCAAGAAACCGCGGGCCGCATATTCTATTACAATTTCAAGCGATCCGCTTGATGAAAGGGATCGGTTTTTCGTATTATGAGAGACTCGCTCGCGGCTTTGATCGATAGCCCGATGGCCTTGAATAGACACCGGACTTTTCTAACAAAGTAAAAGTTGACTCGGAGGCCGGCGTTGTACGATTTTAAGAGATTGCACGTCGCCGAAGGCGCATTCGATCATGCGTATTTATGCCACGACAATAAATCCAAATACTTTCTAATACCGTGTTGGTACACGCTACCTACGACCGATATCAAGAAACGCTAATCGTCGATCGGTCGACAAACATCGTACGAATCAATCTCTTTTCCCCTACCGCTTTAAAGAAATTTAAAAAAGAAAAACAGAGAATGATTAAGACGTGTTCTCGAACTTTTCCAATAGATTTATTCGCGGACGAACAGTGCAGACTGAGGTGCACAGATAAGATAGCTAATATCAATCTTCAATGATGTTTCAATTTTGTTTACAGTTACGAGACTGAAAGTTGCGGACGGACGCGATTGTTAATAAGTGCAAAAGGCTGTGCTCGAGCGCGAAAATACGCGATAAGTTTCTATTAAGCGGCAGAAACGCGCGTCGAGCGGTGCCCATAGAGTCACCCTGGAAAACGACCAGCAATCTCTCGCTTCGTTCTGCACTCGGTCGTAATACGTTCAAGGCCGCTCGAGGCCGATGGAGTGGCTCGAATTCGTCGATTCGCGGGTACGACGTACAGAGCACGTTCTCCCTCTCTATCTGTCCCTCTCTGGAAACGGTCAGGCAAGCTCTCCCGTTCTCCATTCTTCAGTCACTCGTTCTCCGCCTGACACCCTCGCTTTCTCTCCCTGCTTCTTTCTCGTCCTCCGTCCCGTTCCCGCTCGCGCACTAGCTCGCCTTCCCTCTCACTTAATCGCGCGCGGCGTGCAACATTCTAGACGCATACTCTCTCTCCGTTCCTCCCACGCACGTATGCTCTACTCGCAGTCTATTTAACCTTTAGAGGGCCGGGCTGGCCACTATAGTGACCACCTAAGAATTTGGATACTTCACCGGCCATTTTGGTGGTATATATGCACAAATTTTAAGCAAATAGAATTTACAATTTTAATGAAAAAATCCCGGACCTCTAAAGGGTCTCAGGTCCCTTGTATTGTCTGCTTCGGCCCATTCCCTCACTTTGGCCTGTACCGATCTGCCATTCTTTCTCGGATTGTATTTCCAGCCCCGTTATGCACGGTTTCCAAGTTGCTACGCTCGTAGCCCATCCTCGTCGACAAATCCTGCGTCTAGCGATGGATTCAGGACACCAAGTTGCTTTCAACATGTAGGAAAGTTCTAATTTATTATTCCTTTCTTTTAACAGAAATTTTTTAATTTTTAGAATCGTGTAATGTAGAAGTAGGGAAAAGAATAAGTAGTGTGGTAATTTCTTTTATTATTATGGCGAATTATTGTTAGTGCGATAAGTATATTGTTTGCTAGGTGGAAAGTACAGTTTTTCTGAAGAAGTATGTGTCAAATGTTACGTAAACTGTACCATGTATTATCATAGATAACAGTGGGGAAGAAACACTTGTGGATGTCACAAATATAATAATAATATTTCTTTATTGCACAAGTGGACATTACGAAAATGTCAAGATGATAAAAAACAAATACATATAAGAAAACAAGGAAAAGAAAAATAGTAGAGTTAGAAATTATATCGTATATGTAAAAGTAAAAATAGAGTGCAAAAGGTATATATATTGGAATTTTGCATTGAAAAAATGGTAAATTGTATGAAAAGATTAGTATGTACAAATAGAATCGAACAGAGTTGCAGCTGTCGGTAGGAATATGGTATCAAATGCATCAGAATCGTTTTGTAGGAATAAAAATAAAAGACAATAAGTACTGAAATTATTTCTTTTAAAGCGAATGCATATTGCCTGGCAATAATTACCAACACTGTTTTGCAAAGCATTTGCAGTAAAGAGCAGTAGTTAAGACCGTTTTGAAAGTACTTGCGTAAGTACTAAATATCTACTATTTACAAAAAAAATTAGTAAACTTTTTCAAAAAATATCTATTGGACAGAGTGTTAAAAAAGAGATGGTCACTGCTTTCAGGGGTGAATCTAAACTTCTGGATCGGTGGACATTTGTTAAAAAAGCTGTGCGCTGAATTGTGTATACACTTTCTTTACTCATTATATGTTTCTCTTCATTTTTGTCCCTTTAAGCTTCACGATCATATTCCTCTCGAGAGTCTCTCGCATCTCTCCTAAACCAGAGTTTCCACTAGTGTCTTAATCCTGACGGTACCACTGGCCGAGCCATCAGCCAGGATCTATAAGTCAGCTGTAATGCCATCGGTCACGCTGGACATAACGTCGCGGAATGCCTAGAACTTTTTCGCCCATCTACTTTCTAACAAGCAAGACGTTGGAAATTTCGATAAAACATCAATCCTTTTTAACATACAACACTCGCAGCGCTACTGAACTGTATGGCCCGCGATTCGATCACGTACAGCCACTTTTCACATACTTCGAGCGAAATCGAAAACGCGTCGACAATCCTTCCAATCCTTATTTCGAAATTTTGGCTTTTTCTACGAACGATTCGATTAATTTATTCGGCGAATGGTTTATATAATACGGGGGGGGGGGGGGAGGGGCAGCTCGCTACGTTGAATCTGTATTGCGGATTATCCAGTTCGTTCATCAGATTATTCGACTGAAAAGAATGCAGTTGAATAATTATTTTATATTAGTTTCCTAAACTCTTTAAGTTCTTCTCTCCCTCCCCCTATCTCTCTTTCTCTTTCTCTTTCTCTTTCTCTTTCTCTTTCTCTTTCTCTTTCTCTTTCTCTTTCTCTTTCTCTTTCTCTTTCTCTTTCTCTTTCTCTTTCTCTTTCTCCTTCTCTTTCTCTTTCTCTCTTTTCCTCTCACTCTAACGCTCGACATAGCACGCCGAACGCAAACGTCCTTGACGGTCGCCGTAACGACGGCGCAACACGGCACAGCGCAGCGTTGCACGTCGTTGCGCTTGCGCGCACTCGATGCACTTCCCCTCTTTGCTCCCCACTCTCCGTACATTCCCCTCCCTGCCGCCACCCCCATGTGATAAGCTGCCCCCCATCCCGCGACCACCTTTACCGTCACAAGCAACCCCACTTCTCTACGTATGTATCGCGGTTGCGCGCATATTACGTCATCGCCACCTTCACTTCGCTTGCGGTGCTGCCCGAGCACGATGCTCTGCCATTCGTTGCTCCTTCGTTGTCCTTCGCACTGCGCTCCGGCTACGCGCGTATGCATGCCGCGCGCTTTGCTATTTTCGCAGCATATTGCTGCTCTTCCCTTTGAGGATCGTCTATCGCCATTCGATTTTCCATTTCTACGTCTTCCTCTCTGATGTTCTCTTTCTGTTGGCTTTCTTTCCGGGAAAGGATTTTGAGAAATTGTGACGAGGCAGGGATTCTCTTTTTCAATGATACTTGTGTGCTCTTGTTACCTGCAGTAAGTGTACTATGAATAATTACAGAGAGTGGCCAAATTATTGTACTCAAAAAAATTCCGTCATAATCTGTGAAAGTCGTGGCTGTCATTAAAGTTTTATTGATTAGCTACAACATCTGGCAACATTGTGAGTAATTTTTCAATATGTAAATCTCATTTGTTTTTAAAAGGGCGGGGATAAAAGTATTATAAATAAGACAGAACTAATAGAGAGTATCATTAGAGTAGGACACAACACTCCAAATCTGCTGGTAGTATCTACAGCAGGCCTGCACAGCGAGCCTTTCTCAGCGCCTAGCGGCAAGCAACCAGCCGTACGCCGTTACTAAGGGTAGAATCGGTGAGGCGAACTGCAGTAGTGTGTAGGTCCGGGCTCGTCGAGCACTTACACTACTGCAGTTCGCCTCACCGATTCTACCCTTAGTAACGGCGTACGGCTGGTTGCTTGCCGCTAGGCGCTGAAAAAGGCTCGCTGTGCAGGCCTGATCTACAGCATGCATTGAACGCCTGCCACGTCGAATCGAAGCCGTCATAAAAACTAAAGGCGGAGTCTCCAAATATTGAGTAATTGTATTTCTCGTACAATATGATCTTAAACATATATAAATGTATTTAATTTGTATTCTTAAATACATATTACTAGTATTGAAAAATAATATTATAACATAAAAAAACGAGATATCTATTTTATTCCATCGATTAAACTTACAAAATATAAACTTTTTTGTTTCAGTAAAATAATTTGGCCATCCACTGTAGTTCTTTCCTTTTCACGAACTTGTGGATAAATAATGTTATTAATTGAGTCCTTTAAGTAGGAAGATTCTTTTTAGTTAGTCGTTTATTTGGTGGAGAAGAAGATTTTGCACTTTGCGGCGGGGACCGTTAGGGAAACGTCATAAGATAACAATCGTGTACTTTATTATGCTACTAGCTTTACTACTCGACTTTGCCTGAAATTTAGATTCAGATTTTATAAAAAAATTTGTCCACTTTTTTCTGAAAATCATATTCATCTGGATTAGCTAGGCATAATGAGCTGGGACACATTTCGTGACCCCAGAGTTTAACCTTCGAAAGATTTTAGACGAAAGACAAACACACAAACACTTTCTGCTTTATATATTAAGATAAGTATGGTTCTGCTTTTAATCACTTGCATGCAATGTATGTATATAATGTGTATTGCATATATCCTTTCGTTAGCTTTACCAATTATCTCAAATCTTCGTCCACGATATTCATGAACAATCGCATAAACAAAGGAACGAGAGTATTTATTCAATCATAATTCAGCTTGTAAACACGATGCCTTGAAACTGTTAGGGTAAGACTGCTAAGAAGGCTTATCTCGAAAACTTATAAAGCTATGGTTGGTATGTAAACAATGGGCGAACCTAAATTTACTGTAGGTCGCTCACGCGAACAGCTTGCTCGGATATTCTTCGATTCACATGGAAATGTAAGAGGGAGCGGTCGTTGAAGTTGTCATTATTTACTCGTCATCATACCCTCGAAATTATTAGTACTAAGTACGCTTTCTAAGGTAAGTAACATGAAATAAATTACCTGCCTTATCTAAGTGTTAAATTATACTACTAATAAAACTATTAAACTATAGTTTGCTTTAATATCTACGTATGTAACTGTCCAATAATTATCCGAAGCTTAAAAACTGTCTAAATAAGCCGATCTTACTTACAAACATTATTTCTATGGCAATGAAGACAGTATTGGAATACTTTACCCAAATTATGAACGTTTATGTTATTAATTGCTATTTATTTTTACTTCGAGACAGCATGACACTTCACACAAGTTCCTCGCCTACAACTAAATGTCCTTTCGTTATTTACAGCGCACGCTTAAGGGGAGGTTCCGGTCTCGGGCCCATAAAAATAGGCGATCTTTAGGAATTAATTAAAGGCAAATTACTATATATAATTTAATGGGATATTTTGTATTGTATTAAGGATATCTTAAACTATAGAAATATATTTTTTGTTTTATAATTAATCATTGCAAACAGCACTGGGGAGTCGTTAAAGTTGAGGCGTCAAAAAATTCATCGTTTAGATTCTAAACCATTGGTCTGAAGTAAAAAACAATGCCAGATTATTATGGGGCATAAAACTCGCTCGTGGACTGACCAGAAAAAATTACAAAAATTACATTTTCTGAGAAAATAACGACACTTGAAGTTTGAAATAACTTTCTCCCTATACTTTTCGTCCCTTCAACGCATTTAAAAATGATCAATTTTCATTTTTGGGGGGAAATTTGACTGATCTATACACAAACCAGAAGAAGAAATTATTCTTCAAAATAAAAAAATTTTCAGTCGAATCGGATGATAATTTTTGAAGATACAGATTCCACTGATTTTGAGAACACTCGTATTACCCATGCATTTGCCGCTACTCAAATGCCTATAACTTCGGGAATTTTACGAATTTCTAAAAATTCTTTTAAACGCGTATTCTTAAAAGGTTGAACATTCGAAAAATGAAAAAATCGATATTCAGAGCGAAACCTCCTTTTAAGTTCAAGATCCGACGCTTGGGAATTGCTCACAGCCCTGTCTTTTAATAAATTGACACGTCCCCACTTATCCTCAATCGACGTCATACACATGAAGTTTTATTTGTTAAAATTTATGCAACTAAAATTCTACCCTATTCTGCCAAATCTTCATGATGCCTGTATCTCCTAATTCGTCATCATCCCTTGTTCGTGTGCCGCTAATGCTTGACAAGACGCGTTCGTTTGTTCTTTTATTGCGATTCTGTTATTCGTTCTTGGAGAACAGGATGTACTATGCGATTACAGGCCCTGGCTTCTTCACCGCGGTCAACTTCTGGAACAATCTGTGTCGCTGCTGATACAAGCGCACCTGTTCTCGTTGCCCAGATAACAATATTACGGTGATAAATACAGTATCGTCGGGTTAATCGTCCTAGTAATTGAAAATTCAAATGAAGCCGGTGAAGTGACCTTCCCTCGGGAAACCGGCCCCCGTTTGGAATGTTGTAAGCTCGCGGTTGTTCCAATTAAGAGTGAGTTTTTGTGCTGCACCAGCGGGAACCTGAATACGCTTACCGACCGCATGACTGCTCGAAAGTTTATGGAGGAAAAAGTCAACGACAAATCGCGGCGTTCTAACGGCCATTATAAACAACGTTGCTTAAATGAAACATGATCGCGATGAAAGTGTCTACGAGTCTCTCTTAATCCATTGTTACTTTTGCAAATGGGCACGCGAGAAAAATTCGAAACGCCAAGGAAGAGCCTTCGAAGTTGACGAAATTCTTTATTTCTTTGGAAAAGACTGCTGGAGAGAATTCAAAACACCAACAAAACGTTCTGATGTCTTACAAAATTCGTTACTTCCTTTGTAAACGATTATACTTGCGTGAAATTTGTTATTCCGTTTGCAATAAGCTGCAAGAACAAATTGAAAACAGGAGGAAAGTTTCATATTTGAGGAAATACGTTACGTTATGCTGCGTTTACACCAAGACGAACACGAACAAAAACATTTTTCGCGAACGTTTTCATCTGTTCTTGGTGTGTCCACACCGCCGCACATAGAACAAAACGTTCACATACGATTCGTACACTAAGTTTTGTTCATGTTTGCGGCGGTGTGGACACGGCAAGAACAGACGAAAACGTTCGCGAACAATGTTTTTGTTCGTGTTCGCCTTGGTGTAAACGCGGCATTAGAGATTGTAAATTTACCGACTTTTTCACTTACTGGTAATTCGGTAAAATTTTCAATCAAAACCGGTTTACCGGTAATTTACCAGTATTTTTTCAGGTATAGAAAAGATAAGAGTAAATAATATACAAACAAAACATTTTTTTTAAGTCTAATCGAGCCATATAAAAAATATATCTATGCAAATAAAATGATATAACACAAAATACATACATATATTAGCAAACTATTGACAATACTAATTAAATATGGATCTTCACCACGAAAACAATGAAAAGAATCTTAACTTACATAATTAAAAATTTATTATTTATCAACTCTGCTTAACAAATAAGTACACAAAAATCATAATTTATCTAAACTTTGGTCTCCTAATTTTCACACAAAATAATTCAGCTGCGGGAAAAGCTCTTTCAGATTCTACAGTTGTTGATCGGGTAGTAATTAGGAAATCTTGTAGCATTTGTATATATTTTCCCCTTACTTTGTCTTCTTGAAAATACTTCAATTCTTTTTTGATCACTTGATTCAGATTTTTAGTTTTCTTGTGGATGAGAGTTAGTTTTTCATGAGATTGTTGATGAAGTTTTTCTTTCACTGATAAAGTAGTAGACGTCAAAGGAATTATTGAACCTATATACACGTTATAATGTTACATGTAATTTATCGAATTACCGGTAAAAAAAGATGGCGAATTACGGGTAATAATGTGAGGCTATATGTTGCGATTTACCGTTAAACCGGCTTACCGGTATTACGATCCCTAGTTACGTCCTTTGTAAAGGTCTATAGAACGATTGAAAAAGCAAGGGAAGTGTTCTCGAGTTCCGCAAGGTTTGTAGTTCCCTTTGCAAAGGGCTATGAAGACGAATTCGAAACGCGGGAATGTGTTTTGTGTCCCAAAAAAAATCGTTGTTTCATCTACAAAGGGCTACAAGAAAAAATTCGAAACGCGAGGAGACTTTACACTCTTTGCAGTTTAGCGTTTATCGATGACGGCACGACAAGACGATTGTTACGTCCTCAATGTAGCGCATACGAGAATAGATAAAGCCCGGTTTCCATTTAAAAGCTCGACCAACACTGTGACGTGAAAGTAACGATCTGATGCAGAGTCAACAACCTGCAATACCTGCTTGACCTAAAAATGTCTTTGAAACTCAGCCCAAGTATTTTTCTATCGAATGTGCACAGTCTGCCATCCACCGTACGAACGGCTATCTTTCGTCTGCTATCTTCCGCTATAAATTAATAAGAATCAACGTCCGTTCCAAGTAGACGTTCACCAGATACATGATAATAGTGCTTCCACTTTCCCTGCTACACTTCCGTTGTCTTTGTAAAAATCGCCCACGAGTATGAGACAAATTTCTTTACATTCGTTGCATTAACATTTGACTGTTAATGGTAGTGATACTTTTGGAGAGAGTCCGCATAGTAAACATACACATTCAACTGTTGACGCGTTTTGTCCCTTTATAAGCTAAAGTTAAATATGCCATTAACCCTCGCGTCTCTTTAAGAATCTAGCGCAACTCGAATCTCCGACCACACGGAGGTATAAAACGATTTCTAACCGCGTCCACCTTAACGCGACTGGACTTTTCTTGATTCCAAAACCAGCCAATTAAAGGAGTAACGGTAATGTGCATGGCGTCGATTTTTCAGGATAGATACAGTAATTGCGGGGAACGCGTAGGCTGATAAATGTGTGCGCTGGTACCGTTAAAGTTTATCGCTCGTGTATGTTATGAAAATGTTACGCATACGTTATGAAAACTCGGCTGTCGAGGAGAGTTACTAGAACGTTCGTCTTTTCTCGCGCGCTCGATACACGCGTATACTTGCGTGCGTGTGCATACACACTCATCGAAAGTCGCTCCAGCATGTTGCATCTTAATTGCATTAATTACCGTCTTCCTTTTTCCGCGTCTGCCCCGAAACGGATTTCTGCGTACAACGTTTAACCCTTGGACAATGGATGGCTTGTCAAGTGGACACAATGTACCTAGTTTCATTTGTACACATTCTAGAATAAACATATGTATCAGTTACTATTATTAAAGGAAAGAAATGAACCCGATGGTTGCTGTGGGAGCATTAGACTTCGAAAGTATTCCCCCAATCCAGAAGAACCATAGTTGTCAGGTGGGGGAAAGATTACAGTTTCGTGGGCGCATCACCATTCAATCTAATGCGGGTAATTATATGTGTACATTGAAGGAATAGGGTTTGCAATTCCAATGTATTCGGAAGCCACGGAAAAAACTCTCTCGAGTGTTGGGACTCGAACCCACGATATCTTGAGGATCTTCCTCTGAGTACTGGTCAGCCGTTTAACCGACTTCACCAGCGCCGAACCTCCGAGGTCTCTTAATTCGGACTCCCTCTTAAGCCGGGGATCCACCTGGAAGCTAAGCTAAGCGATGCTATGCTATGTTTTAGCTTAGCTTTTAGTGGAAACCGTTCCATAAGAATGTATTGAAGCTAATTTTTTTAAAACGTAGCATGGCATAGCATAGCATCGCGTAGCATAGCGTAACATAACATACCACAGGTTAGCTTCGAGGTGGATTCGCGGCTTTGTGAGGGTTCGTGCTCTCACAATACATCCGATGACACGGCGAACGTGTTAATCTCTACTTTTGCAATCGTTGTGTCTCTGATTCATCATCGTCCAAACCAAACCGCTGACCCCAAAAACATGAAATTCGGAGGGTTCCTTTTGCGACGTAGGTGCTCGATAAAAAGGAATTTTGTGAAATTCCAACCCGAGGGTGGTAACAAGGGGTGAAATATGTTTTCTCGGACTCATTATTTCTTAGGACCGATTAGATATCTACTTGGTTTATTCTTACAACTCCTAAGGGAGTGAAAAGTGGTGAAATGTGTTTCCACATAAATGCCTAAAAACCAAATTCAGTATTTTGCCCTAATCAACCCTTAAGAGGGTGGTGAAGAGGGGTGAAATGTGTTTTCATGGAGTCCTTCCTTAATATCTATTAGGCTTGAAGCAAAGCGCGGGTGTATTTTGCTAGTAAGTAATAAATAACGCAAGTGACTTGATATTTAGGATAGGTCTGAATGGACCCTGTATATATTTGGGAGACGCGCGACTAGGGTATAATGGCACCCTGGAAAATTGTTGCCGCGTGCGGTATGGGGAAAAGTAGGGCGACAACTCTTCAAAAGTTTCGTCGATGTGGAAATACTTAGCTGATTGTAAGAGAACGATCGACTATGGGCTGTGCAGCCACTATAAGTGTCTATAGAACGCCGGTTTCTAGGAGTCGCTGGAAACACGTTAAGTACTCGACGGAAACCGGCTTGTTCGCGGTGAGAAATATCGCTGGCGAGCGTCACGGTAATTTTGCAACTGAAAAACAACGACGGGATCAGCGACTGTTCGGTTGTTTTATCGTTCGACATCGTCGTCCCGTCATTACGTAACCGCCCAGTGACAATCGCCGCCAGATAAGAATTGCGCAATTCATAAAACGTTCGTTCGCGTTTCGAGCGCGAATGTGTCGTGCAGGAAAAGCTGCTTGCAACGCATTTAGAATGGGCTGCAACTTTTACGTCAATGGTACTATTGTTACGCTATTTTCATCGAACACAGCGGATAATTCCGTGGGAACGTCGCGGGGGTAGTTTTGTTTGGAGCACAGTGTTGGTGACCACAATTAATGTATGAAATTGAATAGAAAACAATCGAGAGTTTTCATATTATTTAAAGATGTCGAAGAAACTTTCAATTCAAAATTTGATGGCTTTCGATATCCTACAATATGGCGATCAAGAATTTTTTAACAACAGGATGGTGGAGATAAATTTTGAAAGAAGTTTTTTTTCTCGAAAATTCTTTATCACCATATTGTAGAATATCAAAAACCATACCACTTTGAATTTAACTTTTTGTTGATATCTTTTACAGTTTCGTAGATATTCACGATAATCTGAAATCTCTCCATTTTTATCGAGGGGGTTTTCACCCTTAGGACCGTTTTATTGCCGAATCAAAAAACAGTTACGTTATTAGAATCATTTGAGCTATATTTTTCTCAAGTTCCAAATTTTTTTTTAATTTCCGAATTGCCGAACTTCCCTTGTAAGTAAAAATATATTCAACAAGCTTCATACTAATGATAAATTGTAATAAGTAATTCTGAATTTAACATTACTTAAAGAAGTAAAATATTTCATACGTATGGACTGAACGGATACTTTTGTGAGTAAGTGTTAGTACTGTGAACAACACATCTTAAGAGAATACGTTCGAACTTTATTCGGGTACGTACATATGTACATACATACCTTCGGTTGTTCTCAGCTCGTCCATTAACTCACATGTTATGCAGAAATTATAATAGCAAGTACCTATATGTATCTCAACACAACCGAGAATGATACAATCCTACACCAAGGCGGCTCGATCCTTACAATTCACATTCATATTCAAGTTTGTCTTGCCATTCTAAATCAGATATCCGTTCTCACCGCTTTACTTTATAAACAATGATAATGCCTCGAATATATACTCATACGTAACACTTTTTAACAGGATTTGCACATACACATATGATTATTTAATGTTGTGATACCTGTGATGACTAAATGATACTCCTATTTTAGAGATATATTAAAATTGAAACTGGTAGTATATTGATTAAATACAGCTTTTTTCTCGTTTCTCATCAAAAGTGTATAGTAAGCCGAACAAAAAAAGGAACCAAAGATGTACTTCAATTCGTCATTTGTCACAACATGTGCTGTTCTTCAGAGAACATTAAACCGATGAGTATTTCCTCACCTCACCTCCACGCAAGATGTAAATAGTCTATGCGTGAAAGCGCCCCTGGCCCACGTGTGGCAATTGCAACTTCAGTCGAAACAACTTTTGGCTCCGAGTGTATAACACATGGCATTTAAAGCAACAGAGAATTCGATCACCCAAAAGAAGTTATTCCCTTATCATCAGCGCGGGAGCCCACGCGAATGTGTGAACATAAATGCGGAACGATGCTTACGTAAACTGTCATTTTGCCGGCCGGCAAGCTTCGGGGATTTCGTTACGCACGTAACGTGCATACGTCAAAATCGAATCGAGTCGTGACTCAGGAGCGCGTGGAAGCGCTCGAAGGGACGAGCACGGTCTACGAATGACGTTTACAGCTGGTGGGGGATAGAGCAGCGGGTAGAGAGGGAAGGTGCCCATAGTAAGAGGGAAGGTGACAGGAGTGGGGGAGAGGTAGAGTGCGTGCGCGCTCGAGTTGAACGCCGCTGTCAGTGTCAATTGGTTCGCCGCGGTGACTTGAGGTGTTGTCGATGTGTAAATCGATGTTGTATCCGTAAATTGTCTCTTCGCGCTTCGACGCAGTTCGAAACGGTTCGACGTTACCGTTCGTAATCCCTACTCTGACCCCCTGCCTTTCTTGTGTGTTTACTATCTACCGCGAGGACAAACTGCGTGACGTTACAACGGTGGTTCGGAGGGCCCGAAACTGTCGGACTGGTATTCCGGTTTATAACGCTCGTCCTCAACCTTTCGCTCGCGTCTGCCCGTCAACATCGACGGGCAGCAACACCTCGTCGTTCGAGCAGTTTTTTTTGCTTGCCCCGATCAAGAGGCAGCCCGAACGAGACGCGGTTCTGTTGGTGACGATCCACGCACAGTGCATCATCGGTCGAGCGCCAGGCTAGCCACGGGACACGCACGATCGCGCGCGTATCCTCGCCGATTCGACTCCCTCGCCGGTACGTAAGTACGTTGCCGGTTTTCAAACGTCACGTGTGGTGCCGGGCGACAAGCATATGCGAGAATAAATCGGACGCGCGACCACGCCATCATCCACGCAGAGAGTGAACGGAGGAACGTTCGGATCGGATACATGTTGAGCGTGCTTCGGCATCGGTGAACATCAGTGAGACGTGCTGTGTCACCGCGTCCCGACGACCGCAAGGAGAGGCTCTTGTACAAAATGTAAGTACTGGATTTCGAACGTTTGTCGCTTTGTCGCCGGGCGCTCCATATGGTACCGCTCCAAATCTGCCATATCCCCTGTTCGAGCGTATCGATCCCCGGGCTCGGCGATCCGTTTCAAACGCGGCATTTAGGTTACCGCGTCGTGCGAACCCGGACGGAGAATATTCGGAAGGAAGTAACGCCCGTTGGCGATTTTCGAACGGAGTGCCGTTGGCAGCCTGGGATTTTGAATCTGTCGCGTCCCGCTGGTTGATAGTTTTTCTGTCGTTGTCGGTTCACGTAACCTTACGACCCTGCTTTACCGACCGCGTTTTCAAAACAGCCGTATGTGCCCATGAACACGGATGTACGAACGGTCGCGCTCTTTCCAGAATGTACACGGCGCGCAGGCGCGCGACCTTTCGCAAGTCCTTTTCTTCCTTTCGCCGCGATCGTAGATAGATTTTTTACGCAATTTTTTCACTCGCGCTGGACGTTCCGAAGAAAGCGAGGAATGTCGGGTCGGAGTTAGTTAAAATTTGAAATAGCAGTATTTAGAATACTATTTTCAGATAGACGCGTGGAAAATTTCAGTGAAATTTTGAGCAGTGAGATAATTAAATAAATGATTATTTTTCTGTTTCTATATTATTTTATTTGGCAGGTTTAAAACACTTTGTGACGGTTTATAGTGAAGTACAATAGACTGCGAACCTCGAATATTTAGGTATTAATTGAAACAGAAGCATTTGACGTAATTGGCTTAAATAGTCCAGGTTTAAGTGAGCACAGGCATAATAGTATTTCAAGTATACCAGTGTTTGCGGAGCAAATGAATGGATTTAGTATTTTATGTGTTATGTATATACTTTAGTTATTTTAGACGGTTATTTGCAATCATTAATTTTACGTCTCGACTACGATATGAAGTTATTTTTGGGGCGATTAGTAAAAATGATCATTACCAAATAAAAAAATTAAGAATCATATAATTTTTTAAATATTTAAAATGTTGATGAAAAGGCAAAGCGGACATAAAGCTCATTATTCAAGGCGAACTGCTAGAATTTTTATTCAACAGTTCTTTCTCACATTGTGACAACCTCCGTTTTGTCTGTTACATCTGAAGTACTCTTTTACTTGCCTTAGCTTTAGTGCTCAATATTTTAAATATTTTTTCAACTAATTTTATTTTATTAAAGTCTTTTGTTCTCGGTTACTATTCCAATATAGCTAAGTTTAATAGTAAGATTACTATTTTTCTGGCATTTAGAAACTATGAAGAGAAATGCAATCATGCATATTTAACTATTTTTTCTGTAAGTTTTTACACTTTTTGTCAACTCCTCTAACACATTTCAAATAGAATCTGCAGGAAATATATTCATTTCAAGTAAATCTGCTTTCCAATTTTGAGGTCACAGCAAATAATAGTACATTACGTGATAAGGGAGAGAAGTAAGCGATTTCGACGAGGGTGAAGTTTGCTGCCCGAGCGCAGCGAGGGCAGAAATTCACGCGAGCCGAAATCGCGTCTCTCCCTTATCACGTATAATATTTTTTTCAACACCTGCATGAAACGTGTGTTTTTGATAGTCTGCTGAGCGAATCGCAAAAAATATGCATGTTCGATTGCTTTTTTATTCTGACGAAATTAATAAATACGTGTATTTATATTCCAACAAATCGATAATGATTAGTCGAACAACTGCAACTTCATACCACAGGGTAACGTCAAAGTCCAGTTTCCTTGGGAGGAAAGTAAGAAATTGCGAATACGCATGCGCGTAAAGTCTTTTTCCCTTGGGAGAAAGATTTTCCGCGAATACGTCTGAAATTGGTCACTTTGCTCCCGCTCAGCAGGCGTAAAAAAGCACACATTTTCATGCAGGTGTTGAAAAAAATATTTATATCGAGTCCTCTGACGTACAATCTCATCACGGCTCCGTAATTTCACATAAATTTCCATTCCAAGAACTTTATTCGATTCCCTCACCGATAGTTACACATTCTCCTTAATCCTCTTCAAATCGAAGAGATTGCCATTATGCGATAATTGCATCTAACATCTCCCATTGTACTTTCAAATTCGAAAAATTTTGAATTCTTCCACCTCGGCCAATAATTATTGAATTTCCGTGCATAGTCGCGGGAAGAAGTTTGAAAGTATCATGGAATCACTCGTGTCTAATTCCATCGAAAGTTCGACGTGCTGGATTCAGCTAAATCCGATTGTTGATTGGAAAAGTGCCGTCCCGTTGGGACGGTAAGGGTCAACGCGCGTCATAGTTGTCGTATTGCGTTTACAATTTCGCCAGTTGTGTTCTCGGAATTTTCAGGCCGATCAAGGTCAGGAGTGTTTGCTTGCGTTCTTAGAATCGACTGGAGATGGGTGTTATTCGCGATCGTTAATTCATTTGTTAAACGCAACTGCGAAATGCTGCGATTAGAAGCGTCGCCGGGACGAGAAGATCGATTATTATCCTGCTGTATTTATCACATCCTGTTCATCGTGTTATTTGTTCGCACCGTCTCCACGCCTAAGTCCGCATACAGTTTTTACGTGGTTACATAAAACACGTATTCGTTGTTTACAATAAGTAAAGGCTGCTTGAAAATTACTACAGGGAGCTACCAACAATTAACCAGCTTTGATTTAGGAGTTTAAAGGTTAAGGTAATTAAAAAGGTGCATATAACTAGGTTTCAAATTTTCGTTCTTCCTTGTAAAATATTTATGGTAGTTTATATAAATGAGGTTTAGGTGTCGACACTGCTGATGTAATATTTTATACCCAGCAGCTAAGTTCTTGTAAGACATCCGAGCTTTTGAAGTATTCATTACTTCGCCCTTTTACGGGCTTTGGAGTAGATGATGCTCTCGCGACGTTAAATACTTTATGTGCCTCTGTCAAGTATGCGTGTGCCTTCACGCCTACGATGTATTACCGCGCTGGAGCGTAAGAATTCAATTATTCAATCTTATTTTACATTTATCGCCGATAAAACTACACGGTGGTCTCTATTCCATTTACGAGATACAATTGTGAAGATTCTCAGGAATCGATGAACAGCTTTGAAATTGGAAATGCATCAGCAGCGAGCGTAAGTTCACTCCGAAACTGTCGGCAGGCAACGTTGCGCAATGTCTTTCGAAGACAATGTGGTTTATCGTTGAATTATTTCTTATTAAACGACGAATACGACAGTTGAGCAGAGAACCGACGCAATTTCAAACATTTATACCTACCTCGTTCGATGCAAATTTTCTTACACTTATTGTCTTCACGCGCGCAGTCTTCATCTTTTCCTCTCGCAAGTTCTGCGAACGGAGCAATAAGTTCTATATTCTGTCACCGTGAAAGTGTCCGTACGTCCTTGGAACAATAAACACTGCTTTCAGCTGGGACAAAGAATAGCAGGCAATAAAATGGCGAGTTGCATTGTCTCACTTCCCCCGTTCTAGTTTGTATAATTTGTCTCGTGGTTGGTTATTAACATCTAGATTAGGTAGGGGATGCATCGAGGATAGATTAAGTTTTTCAGTTTGAATGTAACAAAACGTACAACATAGAGAACATTCATTTTTTCTCTCAATTTTTTAATACTTTGGCGCTTGTTGTCACGTATAGGTACCGGGATTTAATTTTTATTTTAACCTGGAAAAATCTGATTTTGGAAATGATGGGCAGTGAGCGTGAGGTTACTTCAAATATGCGGCCATCATAAGGCAAAGACTACGTATATTTTATTCTTGAAGTGCTCCAATTCCGACATCTTAACTGAGACCCAATTTCCGTAAACATCTTTATTTAATTCTGGTATGCACAGTACATGCTAAAACAAAGACGAGTAATGAGATATATTCAGCAAGAGGCGTGCAACTCCACTTTTGACAGTTTCTGAGTTATGACATGTAATATATGTAAAATAAATCTACATCGTTTGGTGCATTTAATACAAATCCGATAACAAATGAGCGTTTATTGCAAATTTTAAATCTGCGCCCATTGCTGTTTTGCGCAACACGCATGCTTCAGATTTGAAAAATTCGCCAGAAATAGAAATAAAAACTTACCAACTCAATAACTACTGCTTATTGTGTGAAAATATATATTTTTTAATTAGCGTTCTCTTTTTACTGTTAAGTCAAAGCAATAATTTAATAAACAGTTTTCTAATTTATTCAAACTTGGTAAGGATGGAGCTGCGTCCCTCTTGCTGTATTCGAGGCACATGGCGATTACATAACGCTGAACAAAGCGTATTACAGTCAACATTCCAGCAACTGTTCGTTGCACGATAAATTCTTTCAGTTCCAATAAAATCGATGTATCCCTGAAAATCGTTACGAATCGCTATCTATCAACTCCTCTGTGCAACGTATTATTCGTTTTATTCAAACCTGCTCGGGTTGATGAATATGGCGCAACATAATAGAGCATCCTGGAACGCAGTAGGACGTAATGGAACGCGATAGAGGAACGGCAGACTTGCCTTTTAATCTTGACCACGCAACTCGCGGCCAGATAAGATTGTTTAATTTGTGTCGGTTGTCCGATCGAGACGCGACCAGGAATTTCAAGCAGATTTGCTAAGGCTAACGATTGCGCATAATACGCTTGCGCGCCACGAGGTAGCCTGCTTTTGGCACGTTGGGTGCGCGACTTAATTACGTAGTCAACAGGTTGTTTGCGATGCGTCCATGGTAAAATCGCGGTTGAATAATCGAAGGGACATTTTGCGAGTTTCTTGGTGACGCGTGGCTGTTGCAAGTGCTCGCATTATTCCGTTAGATAGCGCGAAGCGGATCCTCTCCTTTGTCGTGGCGAACACGCGCCTTCGATCGTGTATTGTACCGGGGCGAGTCAAATGAATATCTTAAATATTTATTGAACAATAGTGGCACACAGCTGTGAGGTGGTAAAGGTAGGGGGTGTGTATGGAAGTGAAGGTTGGATAGAAAAAGAGAAAAGGAAAGAAGTGTGCGTTTCGCCCTGGGACCTACTAGTGAACTCGTCAGTAAGGCTTACCTAGCAGGCGCTGTCTTAAATGCAGGGATGTTAAAAGAGAGGGTGGAGCAAGTATATATAGGAATCGGTAGTTGAGAGGGAAGAAGGTTCTCCAGCGCTTACAAACTGCATGGGTTCCTCCAATAAAAGTCGTCCGGTCGCGAGCAATCACTCGTACACCACCTGTTCTTTGGTTGGTCCAAAGGTGTGGTAATCACAGTACTGAACCTTCACTCGTCGATGAATCTTCGATAAGTTTCGACGCTGTTCATCGTCAGTCCGTGCCCCTAATAACTTACAGGACTTAACTCGCCTTCCTACATAGCCAATTATGAAATCCCGTTGAAGGATATAAGACAGGTTGGGGAGATGCGACCTAGTACAACGCTGCCCGTTCCTGCCCGCAGACAGAGCGCAACAGGCTGTTCTTCTATGTTAGCATAATCCCACAGTCGTGCACTTTTACGCTTTCGCTCTCGTGTCGTCGCCGATAAATCCCATTACCTTTCGTTTCGCTGCTCTGTTCGCCGTTGTTTGCGTTCGCGTTTCAGCCGTAGCCCGCGATCGAAGGTTACAAGTTGTGACGGTTTAGTGTAATTCCTGGCAATCCTGCTAAGACCCTCGGGATCTTGTTCGTGACGGGATTATATCGTTGGTCGACATGGCTCTGTTATTTCCGTCGTTCAAAGTTTGGTGATTCCGTTTGTTATTTAGACGGAAGGGAGTATGTGCGCCTTATTGTTCTAATTGAAGCTGGGGTTGGCTCAATCTCTTTTGTTGATTTCGCGGTATAGTAGGAACGTGAATGTGAATTGTTTCATGATTCGAGAATTGCATTCTTCTCTCTCCATGAGATTATATGATGCTTATCTCGTTATTAACACAGTTCACGCATCGTGGGATTTCATATTTCAGTGGAGCCTTACAAAGTGATACAGAAATTAGACTTACATTCCAATATTCAATCACAGAGAACTATTGTATGAAACCATTTCAGTAAAAAGTACGACGAAAGTTCCATTTCGAGTAAATACCGTGCTACTAATAATAAGTGCCTACGTTAAGTCCTTTTCGCGCGGGGCACTTTCCTCACTTGCGACTGGTGTGTTTCTTTTACACATTCACACACTTTCTCGTTCCATGCCTTCTAAGACAGCGTTGCCTCTGTCAAGTGAACATACTGAAACATCAGTTGTGAGTCACAGTAGTTTCTCGTGTGAAAAGGCCTTTAATGAAATGTAAAAGGGTCTTTTACGTGTCTCGAATAAAGTGGCCATCGGGAGGATCAGATCCGACGGATGCCCGTCATATTTCTCGGTAGTTGAGCAACGACTGCTCGCCACTATCTCTCACGTGTTGGCTTGCCAACCCGAATCGCGACGTTTCACTCGCGCTGCTCGCGTCGTTTCCTATTGGGAGAGCGAATCGAGATAGCGACGTTACGTGACGCGCTTGGACGGGACGCGATGGGTCGCGATATGACGCGCACTTGCGTCCAGTTTGAGTTGTAATCTCGCCAGTGAATTTTCTAGTGGAGCCTTTCACTCCTCCGCGACACTTCCTCCTTTCTTCGTGTCGTTTTACATCGAGCAGTTCACCGGGATCACGGTATTCTTGCTCTAGCTATTGTCGCCTGGTTGTCAACTTTTTCTCTACCAAAATAGTGCTTGTCGCTGACAATGCTGCTTTCCGAACGCGCTAGGTGAGACTCTGCATTGCAATTTCCATCGAAGGCTCCAATTTGGCCTTTCACTTCCTCCTTTCATCCCGCGGGAATGCTCGCGTTGTTACGATAGAATGTTATCGATCTCGTTGCTACCTTTTTCTTCTTGGGAATCCCGTTGCACGGACAACAAATCGTTTCGTGCATCACTCCAGCCGTGGTTTAATGCAACGGAGAATTTCGCGGACCTTTCACTCATCTCCCGTACTTCCTCCTTTCTTCGACTTTGTTGGACGCGTCAACGGGTTGCGCGAGGTAGTTCAACACGAGCTGACTTCCTTGCTCGCAGACTTGATGGGTCCAGTGCAGTAAGTAGTAAAATATCTCCGGTCTTTACAATGTTATAGAGCCTCGAGCAAACCTTCTCTTTCATTATATAAGCAGCATGGAGATGCAAGAATAATGTTGTTATTAAACCTTTGCCCACTTAAGCACACCCGGGTTTAAAATAAAAATGGGAGAATTCTTAACTTGAAATTACTCTGCTATATTATTCACTATTCCAAAGTTCTCTATTTAATAAGAGTAGCATTGAGCAAACAACTAAATAGTGATTAAATTGGAGTATGAAGGGCCAAGTGCAATAGGGCCAAGACAAATACTATATTAAAATTATAAAATACTATTCTATCTATTGTTCAGCTGATTTTATGTTACCACTTTAAAGCAAAAATTGCAAATGTTTCAAATTCGTAGTAACTCCATTGCATTAATACGCAAATCGAATAAAAATTGTGACAGGTTATAGAATTTTCGCTAGGTACGCGATAAAAGATAAACGAAGCGACGAAATGTTATTCAAGATATCCCACTTTTCTCAATATACACGACTTTCTAGGTCAGTTCTCAACTTCGTAGCCATTAGATTCATGCACAATTGGCTTTCTCTCAAATGCACGCTGTCATTACATCCATCACAGCTCCCTGTATACATATGTACATACATTTCCACAAGATACTCTTTGGAACTGCTGCTACACTTCCGTCCCTTAAAATGATACTTTACGATGCTACGGGTGTGCCAAAAATAACGAACTGCGGAAGTTAGCATGCGGCTAATTTGTGCTAATTTTCATAAAACTCGGACTGGCAAGAGTGAAGGAATTTTCATTTGCGTGATCTGACGCAACTGTTGGCACGTTCCCGACGCTTTGGGACGTTTGAATTGCACTGTGTGCAATGTCCTATTAACTTTGCGAAATAATTAGGTGAAATTGTATTGTTTCTTAAAGTCATCCAGAGTACAATATTAAACTGTCTCGTAAGTAATTCGAAATGCTATACTATACGAGTTTAACAAAAAAAAAAACACAACCATTGTTTGCTGTACTATTAGTGTAAAGAAGAAATAAAGAAATTAGAACAATAGGAGAAGTTGAAAATATAAGAAATTGAAAAATATTGTCAAATCAAATCAAAGGTATTATATAAACCGAAAATAGAAAAATCGACACAAAGGAGTAACAGAATTATAGAAAATGGGGAAACGCAAATAGATATCGTTGACAGATACTTATTCTCATCGAAAGTACACACGTTGATTTTGTAATTATTTGTATTTATATTCTCTTTCTATTATTATTCTATATTCTCATTATTCTCAGGGTTAGCCTTAAGAGCAGCAAATTGGAGAATCTCGCTCATTACTCCCCTTCGTGTTTTTTGGGAATGTAATAAAGTCATATTATTATTATTATTATATTGAAATAAACCACTACTTATGGGAAGACTTAATAGATGTACTGTGGATCCTTTGTTTCTTGATTTATCTCGTTCCTTTGAAATGTTTTACACCACTTTCATTCGATTGCATCCGCATAGTTCACGTATGTACGTATCGATTTTGCATGGAATACCTTGCAAGGCTGCACTGAACCACCGAGACAACTGCTTCATGCATTGCTTTATTGACAATTAAGGTGAAAACGGTGCTGTGAATAGATCGCGCCATTTTAATTCGCGCACCATTATTAGCGCAATTACAGGCCCATTGTAGTACTGGACTTTTCATTCCGCGTTTCTTAAAGCACGATAGGTGCTTGTAGCACATCCAAATCATGCATGAGCACGTGATACAGTTGCTTTGCGTTAGTTGGCCGGGATAAAGCTAACGGTGTCAAAGAAACGCTAGCCAGTTGAATTTTGACGAGAATGAAAAAATTAAACGCTTGGCTGACGTGGTGGATTAAAAACCTTGCACTGTCACTGACTTCAAACTTGGCAAAGCCTTCGGTTTTATTAGCTGCAATTGTCATCTTAATAATTGCTTTGGACTTGGTTGAAAGCTACTTAAGTCACTACTGCAACTCCATAATGGTCTTGTCAACAATTTTGTAAGAAAAGATTCTGAATTTTGACAAATCGTATGGATTCAAGGATTTTCTCAGAGTTCAGAGTTTTGATTTGAAATGTTTTAGGGTAAGTTAGGGAGAGTTCGACCACCGGGAGAGTCCGGCCAGTGTTGATATTTTAAGACTGACGCAAGATAGGGCACTGTGTGTCATTGACACAAAACAAATGAATGCGCTTGTTGTTAATCTTGCATTGACCATTGTCACAACTCCATATTTAAATTATAGGAAACACATACGACTTTATGCGTGTCTGAAGGTTTTTAGACCCAGTTACAGTGCTAGAGATATTTGAAAGACAGGTAAGTTTATTTACACTACACCGATATTGGGGGATATAATATGCATAAAACTACAGTGTCAACCCAACAATACGTATGTATTTGTTTTTAATTTATTTTGACAAGGTGGTCGATCACTCCCTTGATTCTGGGATAGTCCGACCACATGTGTTTTTCTTACTGTAAACCCATCTTCAGATTTAGGGAGCGAAAATTCCATTCTACAAGATAGTGATATGTCGTTAAAAGACTGGGACGAAAACGAATGCGTGGGATGCGGAGAAAACTATTTCGAAATCTGGAAAAGTGACGATTGGATTAAATGTGTGCACTGAAGCCGTTGGTTTCATGATACTAGATGCTCCAAGTACAAGAATGTTTGCGATTTGCATGGAGAACTGAAGAAGAAGAAACATATCAATTAACTTCTTCGGGTATTATATTTTTTGTAAGCTACTTTTTGTTATTTTTCAAGGTCGGTCTCGGGTGGAGGTCTAACCCGACATGCGGGTGAGACCGACCAGTTGCAGTGCAAATGTTTTTGGTTGAAAATGAAGATAAATATTTGAAATTATCGCACACTATAATTTATATATATCCTAAATTGCTTGGGCTTTGCTTTAATATGCCTAAAACGACAAAAATGTGAAAAACAACGATGCTACAATTTCTTTTCCAAAGAGTGGTCGGACTCTCCCGGACTTACCCTATATTTTTGACGTTTTTATATCTGTGACTATTTTCTACTTTAACCAGCAGCATTTTGATCAGAAAGCTATCGTTTCTTGTTTAATCTTCCATCTTTTATGGCCGACGGGAGATAATACAGTAAGGAAAGTGATGATTGCGCAAACCTCTGCAGAGGTGGTAGAGTACTTTCCCCAATTCTATGTGCGTTGTACAAATATTTGCAGAAATCAGTAGTCTTGTTAATGAACATTCTTTGTTGCGTGTAAAACACGAAGTTCTATGTTAAAATAAAGCCTTGAATTTTATAAAGTAGGTTTAGAAGTGATATCACAAAAGTTGTGAATGCTTCCACAATTATTTAACATTGTACCAAATATTTTAGAATTAGACTAAATATCGAGAAACGTTTCAGAATTCCGAATTCTCTACTTTAGGATTATTACCAAACATCGTTATTCCCTTATCAATACTCAATACCCCACACTCTGAAATTTTTCAGATCAAAATTCTCTTCAAAATATCTTCATCAAACACTTGTTTCCATCTTCCTTTTTCCTTTACACGTACTTCCACACCCGAAGTAGACGAAGTGCAATTATTTTCTCAGAGAAGATAGTTTCCAGCCAAAACACTGTCATCGGTAATCTATTTCAAGCGGAATACATCAAGGAATGCAGAAACACGTTCGCGAAACGAGTTTCTCCCGCGAAATCGCGGTTCGCTGGCAGATTCTGCTACTTGACATTATAACCAGTGCTAATGGGCGTGATATTTCGAGTGGAAGGCACGTGCGTACACCCTTCACTGGGCCCGATAATGTGATTTAATTAAATTTCACGACTCCGGGATGCCCCGAGTCACTTTAACGCATCGATTTCCTGCCGAAATTGGTGCGTGCACTTTCATTGACACCGCCAATGATGAAATTGATGGGCCACCAGGCTTCGTATCTCGTAATTGGTTCAGAAAGCCCCCACTCTTACCTAATTTTATGGATACCGCGGATCGGCGCAGCGGTATTATTTTTAACTTCGATTAGATACCAGCTTTCCCCTGATTCTCCTTATGCTGCCCGTTATTATTCGAGGGGTGTTGGAAGGGTGCTGGATTTTTCTATACCTATAAGAATTATGCGACTTTATTACAGCATATGAAAAACACAATACAGCAGTGGAAAAAAGAAAACTAAGAAATAAAGGATTTAAGACGGACAGAGACAGTGGTGTAAATGTGTCATTCAGCGAAGACAGATTACGCTGTTACTGAATTTAATCCTGATACTTGGATATTCTGAGGGAATATTTGCACTGTTCACGTATTGTTATTGCAAATTATGAATCACAAAAATTTAACTTCTAGGCATAATAAACCCTACAGGCACCCACATTACATTTCTGTATTCTTAAGATATAGCAACACTTCTGTTCTCTAACTTGTTTTTCTATCAGTCCAATTTTCTTTATTCCCATAAGACCCTTGATTAATCGCATAGTTGGAAATACTCCAAGCAGCTTGCTACTTTTCAACTAACTCAATGGGATTTGAGTAATTATTTCAATTCGAATAACTTAAATTAGTAAGTAGTTAAACCATTCAAGCTACTGAAATCATTCGAGAAGATTGAATTTTTTCAAGCTTGCTTGAATAATTAAGCTACGTAGACATTCGAGTACCTAGCTTGGTTCGAATGATTTCACCTGAGTTCAGTTTGCAGTTAGCTCGAATTTTCAAACCACTCGGACAGCATTAGAAGGTTGGGCATGGGGAAGATTGAGAATTCCCTTTGACAGTTCTGCTGTTGTTGCTGTGCCGAACAATGGGCTCTGAGATGCACAAACGATACGGATCACTTGTCGCTGCACAACGACGTAGGCGTAATGGGTTATGCTTCTCGAAAATATCACGAGTCGTATCTGGCGTTGTGTAACGCTCTTATTACGATTGCGATACGGGTGTTAAGCAGCTCGCACGGGATTTTTAGAGCTTAATTAGGTCGTAAGTTACTCTCTCCACTTTGTCTGGTTAGAACGCACGTTACAATCTTGAGAATTAATTTCTGTCCATTTGCATATCGTAACAACGCGCAGTTATTTAATTGCCTGCTCTGCCACGGTGAAGGATATGGAGAATATGCTCAACGGGCAAATCACTTTTTCTTCTAAGAGTAATCGACGGTTACCTGTTATCCTCATATAGGATGTGTAGTAAATCGGGGTACAATCAGCCAGATATAGTGGTATCTAATGAAAAACGAGAAAGAAATATGGAGTTTTGTTGATTGGTCGTGCAGATTCTAAGAAGAATGATCTAACACGTATATTTGTTTGATTATGTGTAAGAGATTTTAATAATTGAAGAGCTCTCTACTTGTGTAAGTAAGCCAGTAGTATCGTAGTTTCATCCTTAAAGCTATTTTTCTTGCGAACTATGTAACAAATCAAACATTAATTGCATTTATTAAATCTACGTTTTTATGGAGAATCTATCCCATTGCTAGATGTACTGGATTCACTGGAGTTATCAATATCTTCTTTTTAAGTGACATCCTTTTATGTACAGTTCTAGCATTAAGTAGTTGATTTCTTTATACAAAAGATATACCATACATATGTATTTCTAATAGATCAGTTACAAATAAGCTACAAAAGCACATTTAGAATTTCCACCATGTTTACCTACTTCAAGTCAGTTGCAATGAATTTAAAATCAATAAACAGCTGATCTTTTAAATGCCTTTAATTATCCATTTGTGATCCATATTATTTAACCTATAAACTCCTTTAACTTCAATTTGCTCTTAGCTTGAACGTTTTTAATATCCTTATTTCATAATTACTTATTAATATAATTAGGCTTTCTGTTCCTTCGAAACCTCCCCATAGGTCACTCCAGCAATCTTTGCAGTATATTTTTAATTCCACAGCGCTGACGGTACTTTCCTGTTCACCGCGAGTGACTCCGATGGTTTCCTTTATAAGATCTAATGAAAACTCGAGGAAGCTCCACTAACCGCGTATTCGAATTCCAATTAATAGATTCGAGGTTAGGTGTTGTCTCCACGAACCGGATGTCCTGGCAAGAGTTATCGTGCGGGGCTGGAAGCTACCGATTATTCGGCAACAGAAATAGGCGAAATCGCTATTTATACACGATGTTATTTATACACCGTTGTTTGTACAGGAACGCTAATCGGGGTTGATACGAAACGGCATATTATATTTAGCTCACTCGAAGTTGCGGTAAGAGCAGTGCTGATAATTTAATCAACGACGGAGGTGGTCTGCATTAAATTGATGTATCTGGCAGTTTCTCCATGAAAAATATTTTTCCGCTGTTTATCTTGCGAAATGAAACCCGTGTACCGTAAACACTTTTCATTGAAATGAGGGGAAGTTGTATAAAGCGGGTCTCCTTTAAATTGGTTCTGCCTCGTTTTACTTTGTAAATATTGATCGCAGTGTTAATTTGAATTTGAAACAGTAAACAGTTAATATAATTTCACACTGATTCTTCAATATATAGAGTGGGAGGGGTTGTACAACTGTACATAGGGAGAGACCCTACTTTTGTTCTTAAAGATTCGAATATTCATCTGGCACGTCTGCCTGACAAAAAATCAACCGAATTTATCATTAAATATGCGATACATGAATCCTGGTAACTAATCAATCTATATTCAGTATATAATCAATTTTCGATTGACGCAAAAGTAGAATCTAAGTAGTTTCAAAGTGTACTCGTACTCGATGAATTTTCAAATTTGATTTTCTTAAAAGCAAAGACTCAGTCGAAAAAAATTATTCTACAATTTCAATTTATTTCTGCTTAAAGACTCTTTTCATTCGCGATTGTACTATATTTATTGATTAATTCTAGTGACTTAGGTGCGCGCAAAGCGTAAATATTCAAAATCGATTTTTTCTAAAACGAAGGCTCGTATCAAAAAAATTTCAGCTAAAATTTCGATTCATTTTTTGAAGTGCGTCCGTCCGTCCTGACTCACCCTGTATATTATAGTTAATACGAAAGGTATACATACTTCATTACTTGGAATTAGTATATCTACGTAAGATTCCCCCAATTAATTAATCCCCTGTTGAGATCAATATTTACTTTGTCAAGATATCACCACGGTGCTGGGACGCAAAAAAATCGTGCGTTCTACGTACACGAAACGATCTTCTATTCTTGAAATCAGCAAGGTTAATACACAGCTGTCTGGTTGAGCACGTCAACGAAATCATACAATTCACCCAATAAGCGTTTCTGGTTCATTAAATCAAATAAAATATTGTATCACTGAAGTATTCGAAGTGGAAAACACTTTGGCTCTCCATCCACTTGCTGATGGAATTTCAGTAAGAGAATCTACTAAGCAGAGATTCTATGAGAATCAATTATATAGAAGTCTTCAGACAATCACAATATATTTTCTATAAAACTTGAATTATTCTTTTGCTCTTTCAGCACAAAACATTTGATAACGTTTCAAAGAAATTCCTCTTTTCCGCAATTGCGATATGATATAGAAATTCTACTGTTGACAAAGATTTAACACCTCATTTTCTTAGATGAAATGTTTCGAATTTTATTTGTATAAGATGCTGTGACAGGGATTTTTGGAATCAGATTCCTGGGGTTTCCTAATAGGCAACTAGTATGCAGTCTATTTTAGTTGCATTGAAAAATTACTCAGACTTTATAATACTAAATATGAGACATACGATCAAGAATCGTTACAAAAATGCAAGAACTTCCCGTGTTAGCACAGGTTAGCGATTTCTCTGCGAACCAAATAATTCACCTCTTAATTTCTTGCCGTATTTCGCGTTCCCTTATCTAGAGGGTGCAAAATCCTATTTTGAAAGGGGTTGTGAGTATCGTTCAGCAACGAAGGAACAAAGCAAGTAGAAGAATCACGTTTTACTCTGCGTCTGTTAGTGGACTCGTCGTTAAAGCTTCGGAGACATTCGGCATTAGGACGAAGGATTTATTCAAAGGAATAGGACACAGTCGAGAACTCGCGAGAATAGGGATTAATGGAAAGCCCCTTTAATAGCAACGATGGCAGGCGTAGCCATAGGATTGCACTCAAGACCCACACATACATAAACTAGTACTAAAGACTTAATACTAGTTTCCAGAGACACACTTAGTACATCTGTACTCCTGATAATGAAGGTATTTTACATAGTTTGGTTGATACGGAGTTTAATCCCTTTGAATTGCCACCTTTACCGACTAGTGACGGCATCCCATATTCAGATTTCACGAATCTGTATAATTGATAGATAACGACCTTTAGGCTTCAGTTTAATTTGTCATCTGTTTTTTACAACCTGCGAGAGATACTTTTCGTAACGTGGGATCAGAAACCCCCATAAGAAGGAGCCCAAAATATGACACCTCGGAGGATCGGCGTTGGTGGAGTTGGTTAGACCACTGGCCAGTACGCGGAGGATCCGCAAGATTGTGAGTTCGAGTTCCATCGCCTGAATCCGTTTTTTTCGGTGGCTCTTGAACACAGGAATTACAAATCCTATTCCTACAGAAATCTCCATGTTAAACAGGTTTACATCACGGTCATTGTTATGTATAATTATCTATATGATAATTACACTGACGCTATTCGGAATAAAATATCTAAATAACATTAGTGAACTTTAAAGTAGAGTTTAAAGATTAGACTCACCATGTCCCCTCAGCACACGCTCCGTGAAAACGAAACCAAAAAACACTCTCATCATCCATTCGCCACCCTTAAAGGCTCACTCCAATGCATACAAGCACACACACACGCATAGTTACTTCTCGACCGTTCCAAAAATCACTGAATCCCGGAGAACCCGCTCCCGCGAATCTTCCTTTGGTAAATCCCGCAACCTTTTTGCGCTGGTATAATATACGTGTAAACATCGCGGGATTGCATGCGCGTTACAGCCCAATAGAGGCTTTACTTGCGGGTAGGGGTTAATCTTTTCGAGGTCAGGCCAGCAGCTACTTAAAGGTTACCATCGTACTTGACGCTGTTAGCCCACGTTCGCATTGTTGCAAAACGTGTTGTGCGCCTTCCTTGACATTAAAACGTGCTCTTACGACGTGCGTTCCATCGCAAAAGCGTAATGCCCGCGCCTACCGTCAGGCCTCCCTCCCTTTTTCGCGTTCCACCTTTCCTGCTCTTTCTCCTTTTCTCCCCCCATCATTTCTCTCTCTTTCTCTCTTTCTCTTTGTCTTGATATTGTCACGTGTATCGCGGGTCAAGTGCGCCTTGCTGCGGGCTTTTCTGTTTTTGTTCCCTCACCGATCATCAGCCCCGTTTTTCGGCGCGTGTATTCATTCTTGCTCCCGTGTAACTTTGATGCATAATGAAATGATCGATCACAGTCGTGGCTGCATTCCTGGCCCCACGAAATTCTGGCTTGACCGTTGATAGGGGGTCTATTTTGACCCGGAACGTATTTGGTCGGCGCAAAAATTCGTTCGCTTTATTGAACCAAAGTCTTTATTAAAACTAGAAATATATTAGGTACATGGTTTTTTAATCAGAGTATTTTCTTTGGCTATTTATAACCTTTAGCTAGTTCTGTGGTAAAAACGAACTTTTGCATCGATGTGATAGTTTGTTCATAGAGCTTTCAAAATAAGGTTTCGTACTATTAGGTTTCGAACTCGTTGTGACGTAAAATTTTCGTAAAGCAGCGTCACTCACAAGTGATTAGTAATGCGAGTTGTTTTGGATGGGTCCAAATGAACACTGCATCCAGGTAATGAGTTGGGAGAGACACAACCCCTGTGTTGGTTTGAGTAGAAGGTTAACTTGAGTCATTGTGTGTGACATCTGTAATGTAATGGTCTTTTCATTGCAGTTTGCTAATAATTATATTAAGAATATATTATTGGAAGAGTAAAATGAAGCAAAATTCTTCATAAAATATTAATGTTGCATGAAATGTTTTTCCGTCCAAGTTGATACACACGATGGCAGTTACCTTCTCGTGATCAAGATTTCTTGAAATCTAATGAATGAATTAATTTAAAATTTCGATAGTACATTCTGTAATGGAACTTTAATAATACAGTTCCCATAACACGGAAAGTAAAACTATATTATTACTAAAAACATCTTCCATTGATTTTCCATTTTTCTTTCTTTTCAACATGGAAATGCTGTGGCAATGACATTCTACTTTGCTATTGTTTAGATCAGTTATTATAATGTGCTGCTATTTAAACCAGGTTTGTGTATTCCAACGCAACTCTATTAACTTTGTATGTAGATCCCTTCCCTGGAAATTACAGCGGCACGTAAGCTGGCTTATCGGTATATTACATGTTTGCCCCGCAGTCGATGAGATATCATTATTTTTTGTCGCTATCCTTATTACCTTGTTATCACCGGTCATGTAACATGTTCTAGGGATACCAGTTGCTGTATCGAGCACGTTTCACGGTTACTTTTCCAACTCTTATCGGCGTGCATGGATATTGCTTTCACTTTTCCAAGCTTCTCTTTCCTTCACCTTGCTTATCGCTCATATCAGCTACGTTACTCGTGTGTAAGGTCAAGTACGCGATACATGTTTCCCGCCTTCTCTTCACTGCTGGAACGAGCTCTGTGAGTATTATGCGGATCGTTCCGACGTCACAATACTTCTCTGTAAAAGATGACAATGCTTTAATCGACACATTTTTTATTTCTCTACACAATTCCTTCATATTTTTCTTCCACCTTTCTGCTTTTGCTTTTTCTGTTTTTTTCCCTACTTGTGCTTCTTTTTATTCTTCTCTTTCACCATATGATACATGAACAGAATCCCCATTTTCCTGTAGGTTTCATGTCCCAACGTCGATTTCCTCGAACAAATCATTTCTCTGATATTGAATTTCTTCTCTGTCCACCCACGCATTGTATTACTTCATCTATCATTTTTCTTTTCTAACGACAACCACCAGCTGAGCTGCCACTATCATCACAGAACCGTGTGTACAACTTTTCACAAGTTACTTTTCTAATATCGAATGTCTTCATGACTTTGTGTTGCGACTATCATATTTTTTTCTACGATCGACAGGGAACTGAAGGTTTAATAATTTGCCAATCTCATTTCTCTTTGTCTGAGATGGTGAACATACAAAAATTCTGAGTGTCACCTATCTAATTTTATCGCTCATTTTTAAAAAACAAGGCAGTCCATGTGCTCTTATAATTTCGTCACTCATTAATTCGCTATTAATCTGCTGTAAAGTAAATAATGCTCGATAATTCAGTTAAACAAAAAAGCACAAAAGTTCAATTGATAAACACAAACATTTATGCACTTTTGGATGTTCTCAAGATTTTTATATTTCTTCCTACCTAAGCGTTTCTTTTAAGAATTACGATTATAAATTACCACTAAAGGCTGATATCTTTCAATTGCCGTAATTACACTAAACTGTAAGTACCTACAGCACAGCGAGTGGAAAATTATCTTCAAACTGCGAAAAAGTTTCATTACGCGTTCGTTTATCTCGTCTTAACGAACGCTGCATTGTAATTACACGACACACCTGCATTCACGAAAAGTAAATTCATTTTACTATGAGCATTACGTAACGTTGCATTATCGCATGGTGTAGGCGGTGCTATGGCAATACTGTAATAACGTAAGTAACGCTGTTCAGCGCAAACAGTGATGACATCGCGTCACCATTAGACACCGCGATTTTTGCTGGTGAAATTAATCTTTCAAAGCGCGGCTTTCTGAAGCCCGTTTCGCAAGTCATCGCCGGGTTACAAGTTACAGTGGTCATTACGAGACCATTGTGTTTGGAGACGGCCTCGTGTGCGTAAATATGGTCTCTTGGTAGCGAATTCCACAAAAAATTAATCGTTTCACAATGTGTGTTCTCTTTCAAGTATTCTCCCCTTGTCTTTTTAATACTCAGAAACACTTCAGCCTCGAGTGATGAGGTGAAATAGTTGTCACACAATTGGCAAGGCGGGAGTCCCAATATCCGTGTACAAAATTTGATCCAGATCGGCCAAAGGCTTTAGGAGTTAATTTTATATAAGGTAATTAGGGGGAGATGCCAAGCTACCATAACTCAGAGTTTATCCAGTAGATGTTAGCAAAATCGTATCTATATAGTTTTTTTTTTTATTTAGATAAGAAATAGAGTTTGTCGATTTGATAGAAATATATATATTAAATTTTTTATAAATTTAATAAGGAACCTTAGGCATCTTCCCCCAATTACCATAGAGTACTGGAAATGTTTATTACATCATCTACAAATCCACGTGCTATGAAACAATCTTCATAGCTACATGATTGATAAAGTAGTTGGTATCCAACTTATTTTCACCAAGCTATCGGGCATTGTATATTTAAGTAGTCAAGAATCTCGCAAAACATCGCGGTACTTTCCGAATACTAAGTAATAGTAAATGAGGTGGAAGTGAGTACACGCTAAATATTCCAGTGATGCAATAAATATTCCCAGGACTGTAATATAGATAGTGACGCGCTAAGCTTATTTAATAGAACGTGCCGTCAATGAATAAACATGATGAAGCGATAAGCGCAACAAAATGGCCGAATTGAAGGCTCACAGTAGCACCGTCATTTCCAAAAAATACAATATGCTATTCGGCATATCTGTCGAGTGGTCGGTAATTTGGACTCTCCAAATCATCGTCGAGCAGGTTCAAATAGAACAGCGTTGTTACGTGAATGACGGATTAGAGAATGGGGGAGAGAGTTTCTAGGAATCTCTTCGAGGATTAAGTCACGATTTCTATCGTTGCTGCGAAGCTGCGTACGCGTAGGTAAGTGCGTTTGATTGCGAAAGCGCTCGTTGTTTAAAGTTGATAGTTTAGTCGTGCATTCTCAGCCTGAAGCGGAACGAAATGGGAATAAGTATTATTATGCGAATTGCATGTGTGGAGTAACGTGCATACGTATTACAGGCCACAAGGATTTATTTATCGTATGTTATCGTCCACGTGAGACGTACAAAAACTGCGAAAGCGTACTAAACGTTGTATTTGTCGGCAGGCATTATGTCGAATTGCGTAAGCAACGGAATGGGTGAAAATTGGAGCGAATGCATAGCATCAAGCGTATTTGTTGCGTAAAAAAAGTTGATACTTTGCAGAAATGTGGATTAGGTTATGCCAATGACATGATACTTCTGGTTTCAAAAATAAAATTTGGTTTAGGAATGGAAACATGAAACCGCAAAAGATATCGAAAAGAAGTTCAATACATGTTTTACGGTTCTGAATATCCTACATTCTACAACGCTGCCCTCCTTAGTTAAACTGTCCTATGTAGCATTTTTTCATTTTTTGAGATATATTGAAATATTTGAAGTTCCACACGTCTTTTACCTTTTAAGTAAAGTTAGAAAACTCTACTTGCTTCGTAAAGATTTATAAACAGTCTAATGTATTTAACCTAACTTTTTTCCAAATGATTAAAATAACCTATCTAAAACAATTAAGTAATTGGTACGTTAATAATACATTACCTACCGGTATACCTATTACAAAAATTTATATTAGGCTATTACGAAATAATGACAACATGTTTTAATTAGGATGAAGGGAAATAAGCACGGTACAAAGTAAATGATAAAACATCATTTTTCTCGGTTGTTTCAAAATGCTAGGTAGGACATTTTAACTAAAGAGGGCAGAACGTGGCGATGAAGAATCCGCGACGAAATTAAATTTTTTAGAATTCATCTCAATCATGAATTTTTTCGCAAATTCTTTGCCACCTTGTTGTATGTCATTAAGAATCATAAACCTTTATATTTACCTTTTTCTCGCTCAAGTATATGATGTCTGTGAAGTGGACAGTAAAATAGCACCATAGTGAACGCGTTAAAAAGACATGAAAGACGTGACGACTTTCTCTCTCGAAGATATTCGTCAAATTGCTTCTCATTATTCGCGTTTTTTTTTCTGGTTAGAGAGTCCCCTTTGAGTATTAATGGCGCACACGATATAGCACTGTGCAAGCAATTGAACGTCACATACTCTCCTTAGATAAGAAATACTAATAAACACATTTCCCCTTGTATTTTCTCCACGTGCTTGCCATTTGTAAGAAAAACACTGGATGGTGGTAACGCGAACACCCTGAAATTTGAGTTGCGGAGCGGAGCTTCCAAATCATAGAAAGTTGGTGGCGAATTTTTCGAATGGTGTCTCCTGGCACGGTGTCAAGTATACGTGTCGCTGACGCGGTCATAGATTTAGAGCATTCGAGCCGAAGTAAGACGTAAAGGCGCGTGTACGAGCGCTCGATACAGGTGACTGCCGTGTATGGTAAGAGCGCATAATTAATCGGCCGTCTAAATACGGTGCCAAGAGGCGAAAGACTTACCCACTCAACAGCTTCGACTTCGCGCGGCCAATTAAAGAACAGCGAATATCGGCCAGCAAAGACAAGACCTCGAGGAGGCCCTGCACGATTTCGAGCCACTTTCTTCTTCTACTACTTCGCGACACGTCTCTTGCTATTTCCTTGCATTCCTCATTCAGCTTAATAATGATGACGATGTTGCCACCTGTTGAGGTTCGACCAAGTCGTAATTTCAAGAACAAGGATTGGCTACTCGAAAATCACAGTGAAGATCTGTGACGTATGTCATACCAAACTAACTGTAGACCTGATGATTCTCAAATGCAGAACATATTGTCCGGGAAAACAGTTATTCAACACCAAACCTACGTTAAGGGACAACCTAAAAAATGGCGACAATAGAAGGACTCCTAAAATATATGAAACACATAAATCTATAGCACAATTATTACTATATTTGTTGCTGTGTTTGTGATGATAGATAGATTCCAAAAGTGTCTTCTGTGAATATCAGATTCAAATCTTCCTGTAATATCACAATTTCTTAGAGTATGATGGCGTAATTGATGACAAATCTCGAAATCTTAAAAATGCAAGCATTTAAAGCTATTTGGAACAAAAATATCTCAGTAAAATTCGAATCGTAATACCTAGCGACCTCGATGATAGTTCAGAGCATTCCCACCTAAGCTATAATGATCGTAAAAATTCTTATAAATAGAGTGCTCCGAAGATATACATAACATATTTAAAGCTATTCTGTACAAAAACAACTGAACGTTAAAGGCTCGTCCTTAAATTACGTAAGGTTTCCGGGATTTGGAATATAAAATCTTACGAATTCGCATAATTGCCAAAGTTACCCTTAGTTAATTTAAGAACGGCCCCTAACCAGAAATACTATAGGATCTGTTTACATCGGCGGTCCCCTACGTTTTAAGCTTGGAGTCGTTCAAGAACAGCTTTTATTCTGATCACACCCTTCCTCCGTAAGCACTAACAATGTTGAATGTAGGTTAATTCCAGCAGTCAGAGGAAAGCAGACGCTGTCTGCGTAATAGGGTCAACAGAGATCGCTCTATTAACGTCAAATATACTTGCATTTGGAACGCAGTTCCGCTAGACACGTTCATCACGAATACACACCCCCTTTTATTTCGTCCCTCACTGTGAAGTATAGCAATCTGCTCTCCACTGAATTATCGAAATTTATCACAGTCCTGAACCGTACCAGATGATCAATATCGATCGTCCTGGCGCAACTGGGTCGCAGAGCAATTGTACCACTCTTCTTGCTTCCTCCTACTTCTTGCTTTCTTAACAGCGAGATGTCCTTCGAAGGCGTTAGAACGTTCCTTTTTACTCACGATCGTGAACCGTAACTTTAGAACCCTCGCTCGCCCGCGGGTTAGCGTTTCTTCTATCCAGAAGTCCAAGTGTAATTTGCGAAATTGAAGTTCTTACCCCGCGTCCTTCGCCGCCGCGTTATTATTAATCGGATTTTCACGTAACGCGCGCAACTCCGCATGATTAATTATAGAACTATAAAACTCACGCCTTGTTCGAGCTGCAGCTACAATATTGCATTGGTTAACCCGGGGAAGATGAATTAACTCGTCGTTCTAAGACGCCTTCGCTTTGGTCAAAACGAGGCGACTCGTCGTAGAAAGAAACCTTCGAACTCCAATTTTTTTGTTCCGCTTTTGCTGAATTATGAAATAGGTCACAGTATAGTGCAGTGATTTGAAAATCAATGATTTGGTAATATAAGTCTGTGGATATTGCCTCCACATTTACAGTAAATTGCAATTTGTTTTTACAGCTACAGCGGACCGCTCGCATTCCGGTTAGAATCAATTTGCAGACCTATGTTGACCCAACATTTCTTGCTTAGTCGTACGAGTCCTACGTGTACCTAAACCCTTCGACCTCTCCTTTTATTTTTATAATCGACCCGCGCAAAGTGGCCGAGCTACGTGTCGCGGAACGAGAGCGAAGTACGAAATGCCGCGTGCATTTCACCAGTCAGTCATGTGTAATGTTCGTTTCCAGCGGCGCGTTTCATGCGAGAACGCTCCACTTCAGCCCTGTAAAAGGAATGTCGTCGGTCTTTCAAGGTTCGCGAGCACGTACCAGGGCGTGGTATGCACCTGGAAATCCAAATGGCCAGCAATAACCGATCTCGTTATGATTGGCAAATCCCAATTGCCTGGTCTCCGCTCGCTCTGCATGTCCCCTCGTTTTTTCTCTTCGTTATCCCCGCGAGAACGATTTACGAATGCGGGGTATGGTCTCGTCACAGCCTGGATCAGATCTTGTTCAGGATGTTGAAAGTTTTGGGGCAGCAAAACTCAAGGAATATTGGATAGATGCGTGTTATGATAGAATCTGTATTGTGGTACAAAATGGAGACTGAAAGGGGAAACATTTTAATTTTTATCTGCGCTCTACATATAGCAGTGCTCCGCAACCGATGTGCCGCGAGGCGATGCTAAATTTACCGTGCCGTAATACCTGCGGGAGGAAAAAACACAAGATTTTTTTAACAATGTTTTTCATAAATAAGTTTAATTTTTGTGTATACACTTTGTAATCTATATATGTTTAATGTATTTTTGCTTGTGGTGTACCGCGGAATTCTGGGAAGAGATTAGGTGTGCCGGGGGTGAGAAAAGTTTGCAGAGCACTGCTCTATAGAAATATTTAAGAAAATATAGACCAAGTCATTGGGTGTTATAAATTTGTAAAACATTTTATAACTGATAAAAGACGATTTTTTCCGCGAAAATGAGGGAAAAATTGATTCCTGTGAAACTCTCGCAATATTTGTTTAAATTCGTCAGTAAAGTTCCACACTGTTTGTAGTTTGTTGTGTAGAAATTACTCACCCCAAAAGTATTTTGCTTTTAGATGATGGATTCACCTCGGAATATGTACACCATTTAAATAACTTCAATAATTTTCAACATTCTGACAATATTTATTTTAAATTACTTGTAAAAGCGTGCATAAAAACTGTGAAAAGTATCGATATGGCGATTACTTGGTATTTAAGCAATCCCACCTAAAAGAAACCGTCGATTTTAGTCACGTATCTCCCCGAAAATACCACTTCCTTCACCTGCCCACTCGCCGACTGGCGCGGTGTAACCCACAAATAGTAACTTACGTATCTCACAAAGAACAATTCCTTCAGCCCGAACAAAAAGAAAATTCCTCCATGCCGATCGCGTGGTTTGGAAATTAAAATACCAATGCGAGTGGACCGATAGTGCAGAAATAATGCTACAAAAAACCCTGGTATTTATGTCAGCGGTGTGCACCGTTGGCGAAGGTCGAAAAAGCGCCGGACACTTTACGCGCGTGCGCAACGGAATCCGATAAAATTGCCGGATTAAGCCGCTAGAACTGGCAGGCTCGTTAAATTATTATCGCCGGGTGTTCTTTTTTTCGTCGTTCGTTCTCGAATTATTTCGCAAGCCGGTTGCGCGGTTGCGTGCGCTCTCAGCGAAGTGTCGAAACGAGCGACGATCGGTGGAGAGCATCTGGGAAAACCATTTGAATCGGGTTAGCCGCGGTGACAGGAGAAACTAAACTGTGCGTGTCGTATGCGATGCACGGCGCGCGTGCATACCTCGTCTTCTTGGCCGCTCGTGGGAGGAGTCGCCTCTGTCAAGGTCCCCGCATATTCTTATCGACAAGGCGATGGCGAGTGCCACAGTGTCCCACATCGCTGGATCCTCGAGGTCGCCTGTCTTCCAGCGCCAGATAAAATGGTGTTTCGCGAAAGATTTTCAATCTGTCTGCCTGTGGGCCACGACGTGGTAAAACGCGTGTTGCAGCTTGCTGAGATATGGAGACCAACGTGTAATCTACTAGAGGTGTGTCTAGAGTCTAGAAATCAATGCCGTCAGTGTCAGTGGTAAAAAAATATCATTTTCTTGTTTTGGAATTGAGCATATAGGCTAAGTAGGCTGCAAATTTTGGGCAAAAGAAATTGGAGAAGATGGCAAAATAGTTCTATTTTGGCTGTTTCGGCCGGGGATCTTTAAACACAGAGGCTTGAGACAACTTTCAAAACAATTTACATTTTTTTATGTATCAAATTAGCGACAACTCATATGTGGTCGTCGCATCGAATTAATTTTAAAATTGTCTCAACTTTTTTAAATTAAAATATTTTATGAGATTTCACGGAAAAGGTCGTAGACTCTTGTTAGCCGAGGGGCGATAGTCATCTCTGGCATTAACACAAAAGAAGGAACTGATAGGTGTGAATCCGCCTTTACTGGGTGTGTTCTTCATCACTCGTCATGGGGTTGCACAGGGTTGATCATATTCCTCCGTAGGCCTTATGGTGGCGTGACCCATGGGTGGGTTATCCCGTGTCACGTTGAATAAGCTTGGATAGCTGTAAAAATAATTGGGACGTGTGTAGTACTGTAGACTCTTTCTTGATCTTTAGTATTGAACAGTGTTACAATATTGAACTGGCTCAGTTCTCATTCCGTGATGTAATAACAGGCGCGCTGCCTGTTTTATAATAATAATGTCGCTGACTCCAGGCTATAGTCACATATGACGGATTCAGTGGTGGCGACACCTCATAAAATGTAACACTTTGCAGAGGCAAAATATATGGTAGCGCGCGTACTAGGAACATTATCTTCGTGTTTATGTTTATATCAATATTAATAGCTTGCGAAGGGATCTATGGCGATACTATGTGACATTTGTGAGGATGGACAATAAAAATGGCGACATGGTGAACGTGGTGATCTTTTGTTCAGAAGCACATTCTAGAAAAAGACTATTAGACCATGATTGTACAAGTATTATGGTAAGGTAAAATGTGACCAATTTGTGATTATAGGAAGGTGTGATCACGAAGGGTTAAAGGTGACAAATTATTTTGCTGAGCTGTATATGCCATATTGCCATTAAACTTTATTAAGTATAATGAAATAAAGATTAAACTTTCATCTTAACTTCACTCGTCTTGTCAGATATAGATGCATTTCCAAATGACCAGTTAGCTAACCTGCCCCAGTTAACAGGTTAAAGTACAGCGGACACCTCTACCGATTATTAGGCTATACAATAACTACTGAGGCAGGTATTCCGCATTATACAGGATCCATTTTAATTCGGCCAATTTTTTTAACACTTGAATCTAATAATCACAAAATATTTTACGCCTTATCCCAATTTTAACTATCACACCAGTTCACTGGTGTTGAATATTACACGAACCTTCAGCAAGCTTTCAAGAAACTCATGAAAATAGCTTCAATAGTTCGATATGGCTGTAGCGAAACCATATGTAGAATTTTTTATAAAAATGGATATCCCTCGTTTGCTGCTACACTTTCCAATTCATCTACAACGATACATCGCGGATGCGACAATCTTTTTTCCCGCGTTGTTGACTCGTCGACGACACACTGAAGACCGCTTACCAACTTTGTCCCCAGCTGCTTTTACGATATCACTTTATCTCGGCTCATGATACATTCGCGAGAAGTTCGCTAAACTCTGTTTGGAAAAGTTTCGGTGACGCGAATGAGTCGAGAGCTGTCCATCTGCGCGGAGTTGTCTGGGACTTCGGAACGCCTGTTGCTCACGTCCACAGTAGTTTTGAACAGTGGGAACCTATCTGTCGCTCGATCAATGGCGTACAAATCTTGAGCTTCGGTTGCAATGGTGATTCCACGAGCCGATAAACCAGTAGAACAGTTTAGATCGTATAAAACTGTTTAGAAATCTGCTTCCAGGCGCTTATTGTTTTGGTCTCTCCGTGATTCTTTTAAGAATCTTATCTGGTAAGTTCTAACACAAAAATAGACTATGTAGTGCAGGTTTGGGAGGCGAGGTCTGAGTAATTTATCAACTAAATCGACTGGTTTTGTAACTATCTTTAATCATTAACTAGAAAAGTCGAATTAACTTGTCACTTGGAAATGCCTCTACATTCGGTAAGATGACGGAACATACCACGAAGCTTTAATATAAGCTAGGCATTGAATATCAACGAAATAAAATAGTTCGACTTTGATAATTTTCAAATACACATTTCTAAATCAGCTAACCACATTTCACGGCACAAAGTGACCAAAATCAAGTTATATAAATAGTCTCTCGCCTGTTTCTTCTATCGACTCTATATAGTACTGGGATGCTGCATAAAAACAGCTTATACTTTAAAGTATGTATGACCATCATTATTTATATCGAAAAAAATCTTCAGGTTTATCTTTTTTAAGGAAATAAAATTGGTAACCCCTTATTAAGGAGCAAAACTATTTATTGAGAAAAAGTGAAAAAGACAAACATGTCGCACGGCGTACCGCAGAACGAAAACAAAAGATCGACGCAACGACCACAGACACACTCACACACACTCGGATAGCAAAGGCGCGCGATTTCAAAAGCTTAACACTCCCTCTAATCAAGTGCCTTACTTCGCCCCACAATCTTACATGGTAACCCAAGGCAACTACTATGGTAATGAACTTTGAACAGAATGAACTTAAAACTAGGTATTCTACATTGAAGCCATCGCGCTACTACGACGAAGTTATTCGATCGCCTTTATATTTATCATTGATCTTAGTGCTTCGAAACGATCACGCAGAATTGCCTTGGTAAAAATATCGGCATACTGTTCCTCGGTGGGAACAAAATCTAATGTAATGATACCTAACGTCGATGTGTTTTGATCGTTTGTGAAATACAGGGTTTTTAACTAAACAAATCGCACTTTGATTGTCTATGCAAATTCGCGTTGAGTCCAGTACCGGATCATTTACTTCCTGGAGTAATTGTCGCAACCAAATGGCTTCTCACGTTGCATCAGAAGCTGCGACGTATTCAGCTTCGGTCGTTGACAGAGGCACAGTTCGCTGTCGTTGACTGGTCCACGTTACCGGTCCCTCATTCATAAGAAAAACAGCCCGTTGTTGATCTTCTCTCGCTGATCTCTTGATTTTTATTATACTCGAGCCCATAGTTTGCAATCGTTTTTAAGTATTTAATAATACGCTTGACTGCGTTCCAGTGTTCTTGACTGTGGCTTGCGAGATATCTACTAACTTGATTCACCGCGTACATTATGTCGGGACGGCTAGCAATCGCTATAAAAATTAGAGATCCCACTGCTTCCCTATAAGGAAATACTGGGTTCTGATGTCTCTGACCAGTGTCGTGACCCAATTTGGCATGTGGATCTGCTGGGGTTCTTACCGTCTTTGCATCTTCCATGTTAAACTTGTTTATAACCCTTTTTATGTAGCCGTTTTGATGAATTGTAATTCGTCCTTTGCATTTGTCATATGCAATTTCCATGCCAACGAAATTGGACAGATCTGAAACCTTGATTTCAAAAACTTCCTGCAACTTACCAATTATGTACTTCAGAGTTTGTTTGCTTGAGGACATGATTATCCCATCGTCTACATATAATATCAATATGACAGTCGTTCCATCATACTCTCTCTTGTAAATAAGGTTAAGTTGAAAAGCAGTCTTTGACTGAACTTCGCCTGTGCTTGTGTCTCTGTTACTCTTGTTCTTGTTGTTATGCTCTCTGATTGCAATAAAGCCGTTTAATAATAATAATAATAAATGCACTGGTCCGCGCGACCCTGTTGGAAGTTGAGACTCGCTAGATAGTCACCGAACTTGGTGTTTCAGCACCTCGAAGCTTGTTTCAATCCATATAATGACTTTTGTAAGTGACAAACGAGCCCCTGCTTTATGTTTGTACCTTCTGGTGGTAGCATATAAACGTCTTCTTCCAGCTTTCCATGCAGAAACGCGGTTTTGACATCGAATTGTATTATTTCATACCCTTTTGTTGTTGCTGACGAAAGTACAGTTCTGATGGTGTCATATCTTGTCGTTGGCGAGAACGTTTCTTGGTAGTCGATTCCTTGCCTTTGAGAGAATCCTTTTGCACAGAGTCTCGCTTTGAATCTCGAGATTTCGCCTGTTGGTGCGTATTTCTGTTTGAAGACCCATCTTGATCCTATGGTTTTCATATTGCATGTACTAGCCCTCACGTCTCGTTCTTTTCGTGCGCATTGAGTTCTTCCTTGATCGCTTCTTTCCACTCCCTTGCATTTTCATCACTCATTGCCTCTGTGAATGATTGTGGTTCGTTTAATTCAATTACCATTGCACAGTATCTCGTCGGTCGATTCAAGGAACCCCTAGGGCGTAATTCGTATCTTTGATTTTCTTCCTCAACATGGTCTACGTCCCTGCTTGACTGATCATGCCGCGTACTGATAACAGGTTCGGGTCCCATGGAGTCATGTTCCACCCTTCTCTGTAGGTCATCGTTGCCTCCCTCTTCTTGTGAGCTGTAATCATTCTCATCTTGGTGCGTGTCGTCATCAGCATGGAGACGCACAACATTCTCCTTTATCGGCTGATTCCCACTTTCATTGAACAATACGTTACGGGAAACTCTGACCTTTTTGCTTATTGGATCAAATAACCTATAATTATTCGAATTCGCATCATATCTAACGAACATCATTTTCTTTGCTTTCGCATCGAGCTTAGTTCGGTGCAATTTAGGTATGAGGGCATAAGCCTGACATCCAAACTTCTTTGTATGCAACAAAGTCGGTTTTCTACCAGTAATGGTTTCATACGGTGTAGAATCCTTGGTCTGTGTCGTGGGGGTTCTATTCAAAATGTAAATCGCAATATTTACAGCCTCCGCCCACAGATACTTCGGTACGTCTTTCGAATGCATCATGGCTCTTGCACTCTCTACAATGGTTCGCATCTCTCTTTCGGCCCTGCCGTTTTGCTGTGACGTATAAGGCGCCGTGGTTTCAAATTCTATTCCTTTGTCCTTAAGAAATGTAGTGCCAGGTGTACCGGTTAATAATTCTTAAGTTTTTTTTTAAAGAAAACAATTTAAAGCTGGGAAAAAAGGAAAAAATGCTTTATTCAAAGTATGCACCATCGCTAGCTATACATTTTCCCATCTGCCCTTCAAGTTGTGGATGCCCTCCCAAAAAATCGTCCACATTTAGAGGCGACCCAGTCATCGAGCCATTTTTTTAACATCTTCGTAATTTTGTAAGTGTTTCTGGGAAAGTGCGTGAGCCATCGATGAAAACAGATTTGCTCGGATAGCAAAGGCGCGCGATTTCAAAAGCTTTAACAATCTTTAAAAAAATAACTTTTTGAAGTTTTCCCTGTCTAAATTGTTCTGTAGTGATCGAGAAAGGTGAAAATCTGTTGCTACCAGATCCGGGGAATATAGTGGATGGGGGATAAGTTCCCACTGCAGTTTCCATGTTTTTCTTTTGTGTCTCGTGTTATTCTGAAGGTACAGGGCACCCTTACGATTGACAAGGGATGATCTTTTAATCTTCAGTTCTTGCTGTCCTGTTTCAAGTTGTTGACAATATAAATCAGCATTGAGTGACTCATAATATAAACGAAGTGGCGGACAGACCTTACGCAGCAACCTAATATTTCGCGCACTAGAGCGTCTTCATGCCGCCACTTAGCGACTGTATCACAGTGTCGTGCTCGCGATTGCAACCGTAGCGCAATGAGTGCTCATTGGTCAAGGCATAAAATGTGATGGGACTGTTCCCCGAGATGTGACCTTCTCCATCGACACGTCACAGAACTTTTCGCATCAGCATGTCCGTTCTCGGATGCCCGGCCGCGTTTTAACGGACACTTGTTAAGCGCCATCCCGCTTGATGTCTTCGCGAATTATCTTCACGCTTGGCCATTGTTCGCGACGCTAGGCTCGCGATAGCGGCCGAGTGCTGGGCTCGATAGGGAAGAGTAAGTGGGCCACAGGGCGATAAAAGCGCGATTTCGCGGCATCGTTTCCAGGGAATTCGTGGGCGTAGCCAGGCGGTCGCGTGCTCGTGGAACGAGCCACTGTTCCGTGTCCTATTATAGGCATGCGATTACATCGTGACGCTTTGTTAATCGCGAGCGACTCTTTTCGTTTCGTTACGCAACCAGCCTCGCGAAACGCGGGCATAAATTTAGAGTAAGCTAAACTCTGCGGCACCGGAGCCCCCGCGAAAGTCATTGAAGAGAGAGAGAGAGAGAGAGAGAGAGAGAGAGAGAGAGAGAGAGAGAGAGAGAGAGAGAGAGAGAGAGAGAGAGAGCGCGCGCACGTGTACGTATCTACTGTCTCTCCTCGTTTTTATTGCGCTGCATCACCGGCCAGCGTCGAATATTTTTAGATAACGGAGAGAGAATAATGAGACAGGGCCGGATAATTTCGCGGTAGAAAAGCGATTTTGTGTAACAGTTCGGAGAGGTATTTCTATCGGTAACGTTAGCTCGCTGGTCGTGGCTGGCATCCGACGCGACAGGTCGATAAACTTTTGTAATTGACAGCGTCTTATTGACTTTCCTATCAGCGGCGACGAGAGGTGAAGCCCACTATTACAGGCTGGGGAAATGTTATTGGCGTAACGGCGGGCCGGCGAATGTCGGAGGATCCTTTAGCGCCGATGAACAGGCGGCGAGAGTTGTTTACTCGTCGCCCATTTATTAATTTCGCTTGCATGCCGGCGGATTTCGAGGGATCGTTGAACCGCCTGCTTCAGAGGCAAATGTTACCTCTCGATATTGAGACGTTACTTAACCGAATGTGCTGTTAGCATTCCATCAGCTACTGTACGGAAGCTCGGTTAGTCAGAGTCCATTAAAACTGATGTCAAACATGGGAGATACAGGTAATTTATTCGTCAGCGATGTCGCGGCTTCTAAATCGCCTTCTCGTGTTAGAGAAATTTCACTGTTAGCTGCATTTCGTGGGAATGTAAATAAATCGGAATTTTTGTGCGTTAAACTTGGAATTTTTGTCGATAACCTTTAAATGCTGTAGAGGAAAATAACAGAATGGAAGGGAAAGTACATTTTACGGGAAATAGCAGTGTATAAGGAACGAGGTTCAGCAAAAATAATATATGAAATATGTATGTAATAAGAAAAAATATTAACAATTTTATAAAGCCGTATAATCAACTACGTAATGTTTTATTTTATTTTCTCCCTCATCAAATAGGTACATATAACAAGTGATCGTGTATTTCTGGACTATAGCGTCTGCAAAAAGGGATCCAAATCGGTGACTCGAACCTTGTGCACTACCCTTGTAAAGGCGGATTCACACGCACCAGAGTCACTGGACTCTTTGACCAGCGGCGGTGGCCGTGATGGAAACACCGGTTCTCGTTAGATCACCGACGTTTAACCCGCCGTTGCTAAGGTGGGGTCTCACAGACCCCAAAGATTTTAAATTGAGTATAACTTTTTAAAAACCCGTTGCAATGAGTCGTGCCTCAATATAACTTCCCCCTTCCCTAACCCGCTACTCAACGCCATAAACAAAAGCCTGTTGCGCCCAAGCAAGTTTAGTGAGCAGACGTATAAAGTATATTGGGGTCCACCAGACCCCACCCTACCAAAAGTCTGACTATATCTATTTTCGAAACGTAAGTTGTTTTCATGTATATTCTAAAAATTTAATTTGGTGGATCTGCGTTTTTATTCTTTAAAACGTCACGCCACTACGTAATCTCATATTAATTAAAGATATGGAATTGTATAATACACTACATTATTTGTTGGGATCTGTGGGACCCCACCTTACTACTCTTGTTACATTTCCCCACCTTACTAACCCCGGGTTAAGCATCACAGGGCGGATACTGGGGAAAGATGGGTGACCACCTTTCTCCCAGTACACCGCTCGCTGCTGGGACCCGAAGAGAGGGAGAGAGGAGTGAAATAGGACTATAGTTCGTTGGGCAATAGAAGCAGTATACTTGAAACGCAATCCTTGTAAAATACAAGGAAAAAAAAATGGACTCTTTGTATCCGCGTCAGTAACTGACACGGGTAAGTGCTGCATAAACTGCTCCATTCCAAAACAGGGGAATAATTTTTTACCTTTGACATGTGTGAACCGATATGTGCGAATCCGCCTTCAGATCGTATACCTCCCCCTCACGTACCGCCCAGTTCTCTTACGATACTTTTAAGCCGATTGTACGCCGCACAATTGCCATCAAGGATTCAGCGGAACGCGACCCAATTTCGTCCTGCAGCCGTTTCGCGTTTCCACCTTGAGACCCTTCGAGGTTACGTTCACCGCCTTTCTCGGCGCGAGCTCGTTTTTCTTGAAGATTCACGAAAGCGAAAGCCGCGCCGGCAAACGACACGCGCGCGCTCGCTCGCGATAAATCGCCCCCCGAATGTAATTACCGTCGCTCCTTAAAAGCTGCGTAAAAAGGCCGACTCGTGACGTATGATATTGCATGAAATTCGCCGCGCGTACGTATTAACGATGCGCCAACGATGTATCAACTTTTTCTCCCGCCGAAGAGAACATGGTCCGAGAATACGGTCAATTGCGAATTCTTGCACGTAACGTGTCGCCGCAGATTGCGCGGTGACGGTGCATGGACCTTCTGCAGATTTGCACGGTTGATATTTGCGGATCGCGCGACAAAGTGCCGTCCCATATTCGGCGAGGGTCCATCTCTCTCCTACGTTTGGCACGAGGTTGGTGTTAAAGTGAGGAATGATGTTACGGAGATGCATGTACATTTCGTTGAGGAAAACGTGAAACGAGGCAGTTTTATTTCTTCACTGTAATCGATGTTCGTTGCTGATTAATAGCGTATTCGGACGGTCGCACTGGTGCGAACTTTTTCGCTTCCGATTGGCTAAAATTCGCCCCCACTGCGCGCACCAGTGCGACCGTTCGAATACGTTATTAGTATTATAACGGAGCTTTTTGTAATGTGAACTCTACTCTGAAATTGTATTACAAATTAATGGGAGGTTGGTTTTTAGAGATGTAGCAGCGAAAGTTGGGGTGTATCTTTGTTATGACAGGGATCTCAAGGGTACGGCTAGGTACTTTACAGCTTTTATACCCGCTGGCTAGTTTTAGTTTGTAATTTCCCCGAGGACATGGTCGGATGTAGCTTGCCATGGTAAAGTGAAAACGTATCTGTATCAATAGAACGGAGCGACTCGATAGGTTTTATATTGCTCTAAGGAGAGGAACTAGATGTATCTGAGAGGAAAATGGAGGGAGTTACTTGTCAAGTAGTAGATGATTGAAATTGGAAGCAAGAGGAGAGATTACAGCAATTGAGAATTAAATAGAAATCGTTTATTTTTCGATCATTATATCTGTGAAAAATATCTTGTAATTGCTGAAGTCGTGTTTATCTAATTATCCAGCAAAGTGGACGATATTGGGAACATAAGATTATTCAGAAATATCCACATAGGGTAGACGTCTGAATTAATGCTAGCGTACCTATTACTGTCACTTGATTTATTTTACTTAATAAAAACGTATAAAGAAAAATGTACAAAAAGAATTTATTGTTAAATTGTGCCTGTGCTTCTTCTTCTTATTATTATTATTGTACTCTATTCTTTATACGTTATGTTCTCTTTAAGTAAAATAAATAAAGTGGCAGTAAGTTAGACATAAAAATAATTCTAATGTATGAGCAAAACATACTTATTTTCAAATGCTCACATTCTTCTACATCCGCTAATAAAGGCCACATATGCCTTATATAATTTTTTACAACTACCAACCTTACCGTAAATTTTCCACAAAATCAGGGACTGTGGAGTAGTTGTTAGAAGAAGCATAAGAACAGTTACCCTTTTACCGCGCAAAATATCGCGCCAAAAAGAAGAGAACGCAAGAAGAGTGCGATACCTGCGCCGCTTATGACCACAGCGAGCAAGTTATTCCATAAGGAGCGGTGCACGAGACATCATGTTGCATACACAGGCCACTTCCCGGTTGCGTTCACTTTCTGTGTGCTCGAGTGAACGACATACTACGGGGGCCGAGGAAAACAAGGGGGTCGGAGCACTAAAGGAGGAGAGCGGGGGAGTGATAGAAGATAGGAAAGGGGAATAGAGGAGCGATAGAAGAGGGAAGAGGAGAACAGAGATGTGAAAGAAAAGAGGAGAGCTGAGGAATGATGTAGGAGCGGAGAGGATAGAGGAAAGGAGAGGAGAGCAAAAGAGGAGTGGAGAGCAGAGGAGTGTTATAAAGGGGAGATGAGAGCCGAAGAGTATTAGAAAAGAGGAGAGGAGAGAAGAGGATAGGGGAACAGAGAAGTGATGGTAAAAAGGAGACGAGAGCAGAGGAGTGGTAGAAAAGAGAAAAGGAGATCAGAAGAGTGACAGAAGAAAGAAGAGGAGAGGAGAACAGAAGAGTGGTAAAAAAGAGATGAGGAGAGAAGAGTGAACCGCGACCGTGTTCTGTGTCAGACAACGTGAAAGTATCCGTGGAGGATGCATTCGCTGAACAATGTCGTCGTGTCCCTATTCCTATGGTAGCCCGACTTTAGACTCATTGCCCCCCGCGAACGTGACCTTTTTCTGGTATTTAGGATAGATGAAGAGAGGTATTTGTGCAGGCTCCTGGTCGTCGGCTGTTGCGCAGCCCTCAGAATTCTTCGTCAGCGGCAGCAACATTTCTCAGAATGACGTTAGCAACGACGATGACAAGTGACGAGTCCTCGCCACCGTCGCGTCGGACGAACCTGTCCCATGTCGCGAAAGAGCTCGGATACCTGTACGCTTACTTCACGATAACTTGCCTCTTTAAACGGGCGCGGCGCGCAGGGTCGATATGTTATCCTGGTGGAAGTTGAGAATTCCGCCAACTCGACAAGTTTCTTCCTCGGTTGTCGAAAGAGAGTTGGTGGTTCGAGCTTTGATATACAAGACTCGGTCTCTGTTGTTTGGGCACGATAAAAACGTCCCGGGACATTTTTATCGTCCAAGTTCTTTATCGTGACACTAGCAGAAATACTTGCTAGAAATTGCGCGAGTTTTCTTTTATTCGAATTAATTCTGATGAACCAAGCTAAGAAATTTATAGCAAAAATAGATTTGGTATTTGGTGTAAAGATTTACTACTGACCAATATTAACAAATATTTAAATACTTTAAGTTTATTAGCTGAGCAGGCGTTTTTTTTTAATTCTCCTTGGTGTTAATTCAGGAATCTAGTAATTGGATGTAGGAGGAAGAAATAGTGAAGGAAGATTAATAAGAATGAATACCATAGTAAGTAAATTGCCATTGAAAATTAAATGTATAGGGTAAATTTATTTTAAATTATTGAAGTAGGTAACTTAGAGTGATATGGGAAGGGATTGTTCAAGAGATATTAATATTTTATTTTATTATTTTATTCAAATAAAATACAACCTAGGAGACTGGAAATACATGTTTCGTGTGTTTTCATTTCAATGTCTAAGAAGTTTTATCTTCGCAACACCCAAAACAACAGAGCTTGAGCTGTACACTTGCACATTACGTAACACGAGACAAAACCCACCCTTTATATTTCTCATTATTTCCTTTGTTACGTACATTTCCTTGACGCTTTAAAACTCATCAGAACCGCAAACAATAGCTACAACGAAAATCGATAGGTTTTGGAAAATAAATTATATAGCACAAATTAAATTCAGTATATGATGATTAATCAGTAAATTGCCCTTACACTTCAAAAACTACAAAGCACTGTCTGTAACTGTAACGTTCAGTAAAAATATTACTGTGTTGATTAGCACAGTGTTCCTTTCATACCAAGTGCTTGATTCAGTCTCCTGAATTATTACTATTTAAACCGGTGCATGAAATCTCTATGCTTCGATTTCAGTTCAAAGCAGGAATTGTATTAAAGATAGTGGAAGAATGAGATTTTTATAATGCAGGAGATGATGAAAGCACAGTGCGGTTCGACTAAAAGGTAGCGTCTGACCATAGGAGTAATGAAACTACTCGGCCAGTGGTCAGGTTTAAAATTACACCCGCGCTTGACCTCTTCCACTTTAATCGCGACGAAACTGATCAGTATCTCTGAGACTACATTTCGCGTTGTCATTAACATGGAGCAGTCTACTTTAATTAACATTTGTAACCACAACTTGTTAGCTTTGCACGTGTAGTTGTCAGTAATGAGCATTTAATTGGCATATCTATTAATGACTTACAATCTTGCACCTACAATTTCGTGTATTATTTCTGCGTGTTTACTTCGCATTATCCACGTCTTATCCACTACTACGACACTGACAAATGGGTCATGTTAAGCAAAAAGCTACCAACCCTCAATGATCTGGAATTGAATAAATTTAGTTTGAAGATTTTAATTTTAAAGAAAAGTTGCTTTATTTCTATTGAGTATTTTTTAATTCTTGTTATTGTTTCACAATGTTTTTTCATAGATACAATCAATCCTATTTTAACTTTTCTGTGGATTTTGTTTTTAAGCCTAAAATTGAACTATAGCTTGCTAGTTTTTTGCAAAATAAAGATCACAAAATTATGCGATCTGCACTAAGTTTTTGACATTTTGGTAGGTTTCTGCCTAACTTGGCCCAAATGTAATCGGTCAATAGTGAACAAATTAGAATTCTCGTACAATGAGTATTCTATTACTTTGCTCATTATTTCAATCTTATCTGCGTTACAACTAGGTGGACTTCAAATTTCGTTTAATCTGACTATTCAGCATAGTGATTTCTAACTAAATGTGTCTCTAAACTCCCCGCATTTTTAAGGCATTATATTAGCTCTCAAACTACCTCAGAAAGTCTAAACTCAGAGTTCCCTGTTTTAACCCTTGTCTGGCTCTTGCTGCTACCACTTTCACAAACAGAATATAATCTTATATTACAACAAAATTACATAACCCCCACGCGGGATTGAAATAAAGAAACCTACAGATGCACCTACAGCTGGTTTACGGGCTTAGGAGCGGTGTTTCGCTACAGCACATGAGCCCGCAGCCTACCTAATCCAAAGAAAACTCGCATTTCGCGGAAATGCTCGTGCTGGGTGAAGTGGCAGTCGCTCAGCGTAGAAAAAGTCATAGAGATCAAGTGATTTGCGGGGGAATGCCAGCCAGGATACGTGCACGCACGCGGGAACGCGCTGGGAAGTATGCAAAAAATCTGGAAAGCGTTTCCATAGAACGAGCTCTCCTATATCGCGGTGTCATACAGGCTTGAGGATAAATCGACGATGGCGTGGAAGCATGCTAATAAATAAAATGATCGTCATACGTGAGATTCCAGTGTCACGTCGTGTCGACTGGCCCTCGGAATCCGTCGTCTAGCTTGCTTACACTCATTGGCAGCTTCGTGCAACGGCGACGTAACACGCGGCGCTTAATTACGACCAAACTTCCCGAGCCACGACTTCGTTTAATCCATTATGTGACCAGGAGGCACGAGCACCGTCGTCCCTTCTCTTGCCCGCTGCCTTTTCTTGCGCCGCGCGTTTACGGCTCGATAATTAAGCTGTAGAATCGGAAACCGGACTGATGATTAGAAGGGATCTTTGCGTAATCGGCTGCTCGGCACCTCTCGGCTTGTCCCACGGTGAGTTTTGCGCGTGGACACTTTCTCCGGTCCTGGGACAAGTGGGAGGCTTTTCACGACTTTTTAGCAACCGGTGATTTTCACCCTTTGGCAGTGAATAGATTGGCCCTTTTTATCCACTTGTGGACTGTCTAATGAGACGGTGCAATTTTTTATTAAAGTATTTTATTTTTTGATTGTAATTACTACGTTCTCGTAGCTTTTTTCTTTCTTTTTTCATTCACGTGAAAATTTCTCTCCTTGAAGCGTGACGAATTTTTCTGGTCTGCTTTCGGCCAGATAACCTTTTCGAAGGTAAGGTATGACAATGTCCCACTGCAATTCTACTCATACAATCTCAAATTCGTATGCTGTCACCGCGTTCCTTCAACCGAGAATTTTTATATTCCATTTGCTTCTGGTTCCTGTATTATTTAACGACCAATGTAAATCTAGTTGTCATTTAATTAAACAAAATGTCGATTTTTCTTCATAGAAAAAAAACACGTTAAGATCTCACTCCCAATTTTCTTTTCTATTTCAAAAACTGTATAAAACCGGCATTTAATTAATTGAAGTATTCGTGCGAGTTGTTTTTCATTCTAACTGAACGAGGTGCAATTTATTCATCAGTTGAAAACTCAACGAATTTAGGGGCATGTCTCGCGAGGTGTTGTGGCAAAGTCATCACTCAGGGCCCGATCTAGCTCTTCCGCCGCTCTGGGCAAAAGTGATTTTTGCCGCCGTTTGCATTGAATCACAAATAAGTATTTTAAAATATATTTTTTGACATTGAGTAAAATTTTTTGTAGGTATTTGTCTACCAATTTTGCTGCCCCCAAAATTTGCCGCTCTGAACAATTGCCCTACTTGCGCCCCCCTAGATCTAGGCCTGTCATCACGTTTACCTTACAAATGGCAGCTGATCCGTCATATCGCGTTTGTCACACACGATATCGCGTAAAATGAAACCCAGAGTGTTGCGTTTCACAATGTGCTCGCAACGCTGAAACAATTCAACACCTTGCTTTGATGCGTTGTTTACGAAGCGAGCAATCCCCTTCTCTCTTGTATTATGTAGCGACCTGTTCGACGAGAAAATGCGTTACAGTGCTTCGATTTGAATGAAACCACGCGTCAGCAGTAACTGTAGACAACTGCGCGGCGCGTTCGATGCGCGGAGTGTAATTTCCAATTCCACGTTTCCGTCTTTAAAACGGTTGCCAACGTCGAACAGGGTTGGCAGAAAAGGCAAACACGTCTCTCCTTATAATACTCGAAATCACGCAAGACAGATGTCCCTTTTGAAGTTTTTCTGCGATGTATATAGATTAATCGCTTCGAAATAAAAAATATTCTAATTCTGGTGGAGGTGGGAGATATTGCGTAGAAATTGTTCATCATCATTCGAATGCATTTAATGATCCATTTCGTCGTGTCACTGAATTGCTTAGAAGAAAATAGTTAAAGTGTGTTCGGCATAAACAATTTTTACTGAAACTCTGATTAAGAACTACTGCCATTTTGACTTCTAAATACAATATTCTTACGAATAAAAAATAATACTCGTTGCATTCGTCTTACTGTCTCTTACAAAAAAAAGCTCAATATGAACTTTGATTTCGCTACAAAAAAAAGTATTATCGAAATGTTATTGTATGTTATTAATTGACGTTACTGCTTAAACACAAATAAACTACAGTTAACAACTTTTTTGTCACATTATCGCGAATGACTAAAAAATCTTATAGACCATTACAGTGAACACCCTGTAAAAATATACAACGCGTTGTATCTTCTTTCAGGAGAACCATATTTCACTGAACCTTCATTGCTAAGAACGTATCTCGTCCACTTTGCGCCTTTTTCATTGAAACAGATATCAATCAACTTCTTAAACATTGAAGTAACAGAATTTAATAGAGAAACTCACAAACCCAATTCATCTTACACCTGTAAAGTACCAATTGACCCGTACCCTCGAATATGAATATCCATGAAAAGAGTCTCCACAGTTAACGTGTTGAATCTAACCCCATCATGCAGTGCTGCGAATAGAATATTAGCCTGCGTGCTTTGGGGCACGCAGAAAAGGAGACAGAGGAAAAAGAAAGGCTGACCGAAGTAGAACAGGCCAGTGACTCGGCGGCCTATTCTTTCTGTCTGAAACGCAACGACACGCGATGCTCTCATGACCTGTATCGTGTTTCGTTCAAACGATATTGTATTTGCCTTGTTCCTCTAAGACCAGCCCTTCCGTGGCTGTCAGTACTTTATCCAAGGAACAATTGATTGTTCCGTTTTCACGCTGGTGCAATGCACTCTCCTTGGCCCGTGTTCCTGTCCACCTGTGTTTATGATATGCCTTTCTAACCAACTGAAACTAAGCTTCGATCGTTAATACATGTAATGGAAGATAGCGTATGTACATGTTTGTTGATCGAGAAACTGCAATATGGTTGTTAATGGGTTCAAGCTTTGACTGGCACGATAAGTTCAAAATATAAATATGTTGTATTAGGTCAGTGTAAAAATTCGTAGATCATGTTAAGTGTACAGAAATGTCTACACCTCCTTGTACTTTTATCTGAAAACTGGAAAAGGTTCATAGGTATCCAACGAAAATAATCACGTGTAATATATTTCTCCTTTTAAAGAAGACTTTGGTTCAATAAAGCGGACGAACTCTTGTACCGATCTAATATAATAGCTTGTCAATTGTTTATTAAAGAATCATAGTGTTTGGTTCACTCCGTTTGCATTTATTTAAAGTCTCCGATTTTTTACACAACTTCAATGGGTGTACGCGCAATATTTCGTAAAAAGTGGTGAGAGTAGAGTTATCAGTCTTTCCTAGCAACGCTTTTCGTTTAGTCAAGTTAAGAGACAATTTACTATGGAAAGTTATTTTTTAAAAAGCAAGAGTAAAGTGTATAAAAATGTTCGTACATGTGGCTTGAAGTTTCAGACGGTTACGTGCAATAAGTTAGCAAACATTCGTCTATTTCCCACGAAACTTCAAGTAAACTTTTATTACTTAAATCTATATTTCCTTATTCTAAAGTGACAGTAAGTTGCAAAGTTGCAATAACTAAAATTACTACTACGCCAAACTCACCAAAGAAACGTAGAATGATTGTTTGAGCTTCCACTAACAACTGAACTCGCTTTAGAAGATCGAAGTTCTCGTAATAGAGATTCCAGCTGATGGTGTATGAATTAATGAAGTCCCATTGTGTTCCAAAATGCGTCAAGCTTCCAGTTAATTGTCATACTCGATTATACCCGACCATTGTCAACACAATACTCTTTGGAAGCATGTTCAGTGGATCCATTCTAAGCATCCTTTTCTTTCATCTCTTGTCGAAATCGATCTACACATGTTGTATATTGTCTGTACACCGATCCGTCACACCTGTTTAGTGTCCGATTATCGTGCTACGTCAGTGACGTTGACGTATAAAATGCAATAGACGTGAGCGTACTTGGGTTCCCCCGCGCGATTGTATAACTGATGGTATGCGAACGCTGGCTCCTGATAGCTACGAGGCTTTGGGTAAATCGATAATCGATTGAATATGAATATGCACGCGAATGCATCTGCATACATACTTCGACAGGACGTAAATTTTCGTTGCTGCTATTCTTTTCCACCGGGGCTTGGGACTTGTTTGATGGGTAAATAATTATTTCCCAGAAGCATGTTTTACAAATGGGAACCAGCGATCTCAAAGTATCCGAGCGGCCTCGGTACATAGTGCTGTTTTCCTGTTTTCTGTGTTTTGCTAGCGTTTAGTTTCTTCTGTGTTTTGCTCTCCTAGCTGTAGGTATATACCGTTTGCTCTCTTCTATACTTTGCCCATTTCCATCTTCTGAAACCTTTTGCTATCTTTTGCCCTCTTCTATGTATATTTTATTACCTTCTGCTAACTTTAATATCTTCTATTTATCTTTTATTACCTTCTGCTAACTTTAATATCATCTGATATCTTTGTTACCTTTTCTCATCTTCTGTTTATTTCTATCTTTTGTTCTCTTCCGCCTTTTCTTATATTTTGTTATTTTTCGCTCTCCCCAATCTCTTACTATTTTTCGCTCCCTTTCAAGCTCACGCTACCTTTACATAGTAAACATATCTCATTGTCAGCCACTAAAGTGTCTCGCGTGAAGCATCCCTTGGGCGATAAACGGGTAAGATTGAAAAAAGGAGTGGGGGACATACATGCGTGTTGAATGAAAATCGATTAGCAAACTTTCTGAATGATCGTCACGTTCTGTGGCACTCGGTCGTACATAATGCGATCTATCGTTTGATGTGCGTACAAGCGGAGCGCAGGGGGCCTGGAGTGTGGCACACACTCTTACGTTTGCCGAGTCCACCAGCATTCACGAGATAAGCGATCGATCGCGAATACGTGCTGGAAATAACGAGGTGACTAAATGCGTTTCACGCGACACAGTGCTATTTCGGAACGATAAAAGCACTGCGGGTGCAACGCTATTAATGACACTGTACAGGGTGCTTCTGAAAAATGGTAGCAAACCTTTAAGGGTCGTAATACGTTTCCAAGCAAGTGAAAAGTGAAGCAAGTGGCTTCAACATTTTTAATAAAAATCTATGTAAATACAATTGTTTTCGTAATCTACATTAGAGAGCAAGCAACTTTTGTTTGAAGTGCCTTTTTTATAATTAGTCTTTCGAAAGTTATGGGCGTGGAAGGGTCGAAATAAGATACCTCATTTTTGCTGATATCACTCGTAAACAATTTCCACGCAAATTGCTCTGGGCCTGTGTGTTTTTCGTCACCACACTTCACTTCAGATCTGATTTCGAACTTCGAACGCTCATTGTTTAGTGTCCTTCTGTTCCTGTCTGGTCTTCTCTGTTCTTCTGCTATTTTGTTCTTCCGTTTTCTATCCTCTGTCCCTGCATTCTTTCCTCTTGATTTCTACTTCGAACTATGAAAAACTCTCAACTAACCAGCAACTGCGTGTCAGGTATTCAGAACACCCAAAAACCAACCCAACGTAAAGCTGCAACGCCTTTAGTGCCTCAGCTGTGGCACTTGGCTGAGGATCAATACCAACATTCGCCCATTACATATTTCGCAAATACCCTGCAAATTTAAGATTCCAAAGAATGATATCGACTGCTCTCAGATTTTAGAATTATTTAAACTTAATGCTACACCTACTTAGGAACATCACAAAATTTCCGTTTTTTCATCTGTCAAAGAATGATATCGACTGCTCTCAGATTTTAGAATTATTTAAACTTAATGCTACACCTACTTAGGAACATCGCAAAATTTCCGTTTTTTCATCTGTCACACCACACCTCTGTTTTCGATGAGAATAACTCCATTCACCGTCTGTGCAACTTAGCCAATAAGTTCTGCCACGCTGTTGACGTTTTCTCAAACACCAACGTGTCTTTCAAGAACCAGCTCTTAACGTTCACGCGCAGCAACTCTGTCTAAATCATTTTGTATTTGCGTATAGGTACTACATCTTGTCACTTGTTACATATCTCCGTCTTCTGTGCACTTACTTTATCACTTACCGATGGGTGTGCACCCGTATATAAATATATAAATAAAATTTCAGTTACTTATATAATGGCGACAAAGGATCAACTTCCACCCGATTCGTGACTCTGTACCCCGTTCGCTTCAAGTACATAAGCAACGTGACTAAGTGGCTAGATTTACTAACTTTATCTGCATGAAAAGCTATCACGGGAGCAGACTGTTCTCGGCCTAGCACGTGCCAATGGGCGCGTGTGCGTCTACGATGGCCACCGCTCGAACAGAAAAGGCGTCGACCGTGAAGAGGTCGCTAACGTGCTTACACGAACGCGTACGCGCGATGAGAAGCGGTCGATGATCCATGGATACGCACGGAAATGACCCTTTTGCAGTAATGTCAATGTCTGTTACGAAACGACAGCTCGCGTGATAACGTCTTCTTCGCGCGCAAGCTACCACCACGAGGACACTCGAATACTACTTCATACTCGAGGCTTTATCTCGGTGGAGCGCTACGATGACTGATAAGCAACCAAAGGCCCAGATCATTAGCCTTATCTAGAGTTGACTGGAACCGCCGTTCGGCAAGTATTCTCGCGTCAACTTTTCACTTTTCGGAAGATCTTAATGTCTAAACACACTTATCAGTTCCGTGCTAGTTCCGTGCCGGAGTGGTAATAACAAAGGAGACGTAGAGGATTTCTCCTTGCAGAGACACCCTGTACAACATTCATTGAATTTAATTTACTAATAATTAATAACGAATACCCAATCCCGAATTGCCTTAATCACAATAAATTCTAGTTTCTTTTCTAATTTTCTTACCATCAAGTCCTCGAGAACAGTATACCTGCCATACACAGTGGTAGTGCTTTGTCAGAGATAAGAGCTAAACCCGGAACTGTAACTGAGTTAATGGGTGGTAGCTTTTTCGACGAAGTTCAGTGTATCTATTATAATTTTTAAGTGTACCTACACTATGTCTCCTAAACGTGCGTTATGTCAGCTGCCATTTTACTTGAAAAGTGTATTGAAACGAGGAAAGGTCAACAATGTCACGCGTGGAGGTGTAATGAAATATGCATATTTTCACTTGACAGCAGTGCTATCAGGGGCTCATGAATTTTTCCCCATCGAAACTGTGATCAACGCATGACATCATCTACATTTCGGCTGCATGTTTACATTATCTGTTCGAGTTGTCGATTTTCCATATTGATTTCATGGTCAAATTACTGTGAAAGACAAAAGTGACATTACGAGGCTCGTGACAGTTCGTGTCAAACAGAGAATTATTATTTTTGGAATATGCGCGCTTTCTCGAGTATTTACAAATTTAAGCATTCTTGAAAAATGTAGTTGCTACTTCAGCCACTGTTCCACCGAAGCTGAACTCAAAGTCTTTGACGGTGCCATTAACACGAGGTGCTTCGATCATTGAAAGCTGATTACGTCATAGAGCCATCGCGTAGTTGCTTTCAATCACGGTTTAATGTTTCGAAACAGCTTCCCATCACGGTGGTTTTCGTAAATTAAGCCGCAGCTTTGCATGGGTATATACGTACGGTTCCTCTTGTGCGCAAAAGCTAATCAACATTTTATGTATAGTAATGGCTATACTAACTGATTTTCAATTGAAACGAGTTTTAGTTAAGGTTGTTGACGAGTAGAGTGAATTTATCATAAATTAAAATTAATTATGAAGAGATGGATGGGAACGGTATCAAAACTTGATAGAAATAAATTTCATTGCTCTAAATTATTCAGCCTCCAAATACATTTTATGTGTTCTCTAAAGAACTCTTCAAAATTGTATAACTTTACTCTGGAAAATTTTTGTGGGAGCTCTGAAAACTTGTTTATAGAGTTCCTGAATTCTCACTAACGACTCTCTAAAATTAATCTTCCTCCCACACTTCTTTCCACTTTTGGAAACTTATAATACTCTCACATTAACTATTTCAAATTGAATGCCTCCCTTTTTTGGTAATAGCACAAACCGGTCATTGCCAACAGCGTGATTTATCGAGTTACACGTCGGTGTTACAAGCCGTTGAATGGGGTTTATAAATAACATTTAATCGTGGCCACGTTGCACGGTATTGCATTTATCGCAGAACTTAATTACTATGTTAAGATGGGCGTGAAAGAGATATATTTAGAATGAACCCTCACAGCGATGATCTGCCAATATTTCAAGCCTCGTTCTTATTCTTAACCTTTAATTACAGGGATATTTGTCCTTAACGTGTCTAAATATGTCTCCTCAAAGTCATACTATAAAGTCATACTTTTAGGTATAATATAAAAAGAGAAATGTTGATTCAAAGAAACGTACGTCACGTGAAATCATTATTCAACTATCACAGAGTAAAAATCCAAATTTAAAACGAGCCTGGAAATTGATATCGAAAGGAAGCATCAAAAGTAATTTCTGCTCCCAATTTTGAAATTACGTTGTAGTGAAGTAGATTCCATAACCTTAGAATTAATTAAAAGTGTAAAATTAACAAATGAAACAAAACGCATTTATTATTAATTATTAGAAACTCAATGGTTACTCTAAACAAAATCGATCATATTCTGAAATATTAGAAAAACCAGCGATTAAGTAGAAAGTGCCACCTTATATCGGACAGTCGATCCCAAATCGAAATATTAAATCACTCCGTATTTATTATTAAGTTGCAATTACTGAATGGCGATTGGATGTACGAATTATATAAAAGCATAAGCTACTTTTCTGTGCCGAAAAAATAATTAGTTCGGTAGAAAATGCATACAAATACCGCGTTCACGCAATGGGAGACAAATACATATGTATTAGCACAGTATCATCCTGACAGAAGGAAAAATGCTCGCCCAACAATCATTTAATTAAATTCGCCGCCGAAGTCTGATTATTCACGGAATAAATCATATCGATTAGATTAATGTACGAAGTACCCTACTTTATCGATCACAAGCGGAACAAATGCATTTATATATCGCAACTGACATTTCTCTTCTGGTCTTCGACTGCAAGTGAAATGAAAAGAAAGAGAATGATGATTAATATACGGCTATCGACAGTACCTCGTTAACCCTACGATGACTTCAGCCGAGTTTGACTTCTAAAATAATACGAGACCCCTCTCGAGCTTAAATTTCATCATACTTCTATTAAGTGACGTCTAGCATCTACGGAATAAAATAAATGTATGAATGAGAAAGGAAGTAGGTATTCTTGAGAGTTATAATTAACAGTCATAATTGATGGCTCCAATTAATAAATTTGCGTGATTCATGCTACATAAAGAAAAGGGCAAGCTTCTCTGAAAATCGTCTCAAAAGTAAATTTGCTTTAACAATCATGTCCATTTGATAACATTTACATTATTTGCTCCTTTTTTTTTAACATACTTTACGCTGCGTCAAGGTAATTAATAATTAAACAAAGTAAAGAAAATTATAATTGAATCAAGAGATATGTGTGGGTGAGGCAGAGCTCCAGAAGTTCTTTCAGGGTTAATTGAAGCAGCAGTAACTATTAAATCGACTGGAAGAAAATAGAAAATAAAACGTTGGCATAGCGGATGATGAGATGGACCGAATGATTGTGGGGAGATCGATTCATGGGTCATTCCAGATGGAATAGTTGCAAATCGAATGGCCTGCAATGATGCAAGTGTGGTAAAATCGGCCGAATGAGTATGTATTACTTTCTTTCCGTGCGTCAGAATCACGTGATTGCTCACTCACGTGATCGTGAATTCTGCGCGAACGTGCCAGCGAGAGGGGAGAATCGAAAGCGGTCGTCTTGGCAGAGCTCTCCTCTATTATATAATCGGTTACTTCGGCTTGAAACTTCAACTCCCCGAGTACACGCGGCGTGTGGAAGCATCTAGCGTGCAGAACCACCCATTCAGAAAAATCCACCGTTTTTCAACTTTCATTCTGCCTGCTTACGTGTTTAATTCGCTTTAAAACAGTAACGCTCCTGTCAGTTCAACGCTGATTTGCAGTTTGACAGGTTCGTCGTATCCTATACTTCAATTTATAAGATGTACAATTATCAGTTCGAGCTTACTAAAATCTTCAGCGATATTTAATAGTGTTAGAAATAGTTGCCCATCGTCTATTTTGATATTCTACAAAAATCGTGTATGAAATACACAGGAAGTATTTCTTTCTAAAATTTGAGTTGTTACCTATTTGATGGGATGGCAGAAATGCATCTATGAAATCACAGCTGTAATTTCATGCGACGAATTTTCGAGGGTAATGTTAATACTAAATATTAGGCTACTTGCAGCTGTGATTATCCTATTACGTAATAGGCACTACTAGGCGATACATAAGAGAGGCAGATATTCGTTAGAAGTTTCTAAAAAAATTACAGAAACGAAATAGTATTACGTCCGAACAGTCTCCTTATTGATCTACTTCACAAATTGATCAGTGATCCAGAAAATTGTACGCCCCGAGGCGGTGCAACCACTTGTAGATTTTGCCCCAGATCTGTACGTCAACCAGCGTTTTGGATCGTGAACGTGCGCGACGAAGCTTACAGGCACCATATAAAGCGATAAAATGGATTGCTGCGAAAACTGTGCTCAGCGAGTGAAGAAATACATTTAAACTGCCATCGAATATATCGTTATCAAATTCAGACCAAATTCTTAAGTTTTCATTGATTGAAGAAACATTCTTAAGTTTTCGTACATTTTCAAACACATCTCAAAATAACAATATTTTAAAACTAAAAGAAATAATTTTATTTATTTTCAACAGGCTTAGTATTTTCAATTAAATTCTGCAATAAAATCCAAAATCCATTAAAGAGCGTTTCTAAGGACAGTTGTCCATCGCTAGCCAGACAAGTAATAGAATTTAATATTTAATTAAAAAAATTCCCTTTAATCTTTGATAATGAATAAACCCAGATTCTATGGTAGGCACGAACTTCTTATAATGTTAAACGTAGTCTACTCGGAATACGGAAAGAGGGGTGGTGTCGACAGTATTTGCATCTCCAGCTGCGAAGTACACCGATGAAGCCAGCAAGGGCTCGCTTAACCTCGACAAGGTCGTGGTGTTTCCTCTATAGCGTCGCAGCTCCTTTGGGGTTTCCCTTCCATTATACGATACTTCGCGTCATCATTCCTTTTCGACCCCCCCCCCCCCCTCTACATCTCTTTTATCGTGTCTGTTTCTTTAGTTGATGACTATTTTCCTTATCTCGTCAGTTTACTGAAAAACGATCCAGCGTCGTCATTGTAAAGCTTGAAGGCGACAGCCGCCAGGCTCGTGTTTCGCACGAAATAATCGACCGTCGCGAGACGCCTGACATCGCGGACCCTCGACGCCATATAATTGCTGATTTAACGACCAGCTTGTTCGTCTAGCGTCTGCGCGACGGGTGGCCGCCTAGAAGCAACTTTTATCGTCACTTGTGATTTTCTGTGGCACATTCAATGGAAAATCCATTTTCTTCGAGATAATTCATCGCTCGGTGACTGCCACGCAATTCTTCCGCAACTGTATATGTATTGTCAAAGATAAGAGTTATAATAGTTTAACATGTTCCGTGCCACCAAACGAAAAAGGTATTTCTCGATTCAGTGTCGAAATGATAATAGAGCAAAGAGAAGCTGAAATTATGAAGAATTATATGTAACAGAACTACTATTTTATAAATTTACTTCGATACTCGAATGCCACTTTTTGCAATTCGTAGTGCAAAGTTATAACAATATATGAATATTTTTACTGAAAAAAATATTTTTATAACAATATTTACTGAAAAAACATTTGTGCATTATTATAAAATAAAAAATATTTTTATATGGTTATAAAATAAAAATATTTTAATAAAGCTACTTTTACTGAAAAAATATTTTGATATTATTATAAAATGTTTCTTTATTGTCATAAAATATTTTTATGGAAAAAATATGTTTATATTGTTATAACTTTACTCGCAATATGTATACCTACCTTAATACCTATACCTATACTTTACTACGGTTTAACTCGCAAAAAGTGACATTCGAGTAATTTAAAGTAAACGTTACTTTGAGTTAAAAAACCCACATAGATATCGAGATATATATTTTAATTGGAATCGTGAAAAAGTGGAGAAAAGTAATAGCGTGAAACACAAGTAGCTTTTTAAATGGAATTGAGTCAGAATGCGAAGTGCAATCGGGGGAACTATTATTTACAGCTGCCTTTGTGTGTAGGATATTCATAAAATATTTCATTTCCACTAACAATAAGTCTCCAATAATATCAACGAAATGGAATTGCGTCGTAAAATGTGTATGAGAATGGAGAAGAGTCGAGGTGATAACTATCGTCACAGGACTTACGTTTTCTGAATGAACATTCCTTTAATGAACGCGGACGATAGTACTTTATCATCGCCGCGTTGACATTAACGATTGAAGGATATTACTGCCTCGAAGACGAAAGTTTTCGAGTCTCAGCGACAGGAGAATGAGGCGGCGGTTTCATGCAAATTTTCCTGTGGTTATTTTATTCACAGTAAACAAGGCCGAATCGATAATACTCGCGTAGATCCACCGTGAATTCTAGCAAAGTCATCCTTGCTGGATATACAGAAAGAACCAGTTCACTTAATTATATGCAAATAAAATTTGCTGAACGCGCTGGACATTCTGCCCTGAGGAAGAAAGTTTGATCAAGTGAGAGCCGATGGTTTTAAAAATGGTGGAAAACCAGTCTAAGAGATGAACGACACGTGATACCTGCATACGATGGGATCAAGATCAATGACCAATGACGTCAGGGTCGGTGACCACGTGCACCGGATCACGCATGCAAAGTGCAAACGCGTCGCGCGTATCGCACAGGTCGGGATTAATCGCATGCAATTTGCATATGTCGGGTTTAGAAGCCAAAATCAGTGCAAGTCCAAATTTCCCCGAAAATCAGTTATGTAGTTGAAAAATCGCTTTATTGGTAAAACTTTCAGTTGATGAATCAATTGAGGACCATGCAGCAAGAGGGGCGCAGTTCCATTTTTAACAGTTTTTTAATTATGATGTGTAATATTATATCTATGCAAATCTGATAACAAATGAGCGATTTATTTGAAATAGAAAAAATAGAAATATTATTATTATTATTGTTATTATTATTATTATTATTACTTCTATTGTCAACTGAATAACCACTACTTATTATGTGAAAATGTATATTTTTCGACTTTGTTTCTGGTAAATGATGGCCCATAGGAATGTATATTCATCTGTGTTTCCCGCTTTTTAAGCAACAGCAAAGATATTTAGCCTTGTAATTGAATAGAAACTTGGGGTAGTCGAAGAATGTACACTTTCGTTGGTAATAAAGTATTTAAAAGACAACAATGGCTGAAGAATCGAATTTTACCGTAATTCCAGTGCAACTAAATGGAGCAATCGTTTCGTATTTCGGTTGAAAATGTTAAAACGAAACAGGAATAAGAGGTAAAAGCAAAGGTGGTATCTCTGGCGACTTCCTGTCGCCTTTTTCTCAAGGCGTAATCGTTTCGCCAGCACAACTTCACATCAATCCCCCCTTCAGTCCTCCATTTTCTCGTCATCGAAGCTTCTTTCTCGTGCCTATTGTGTTTCTTTGCTCTTACGTCAGAGAAACGAACCTCGAATACGTAAAACCAGGTCGAAAGTGCGGTAGGTTAATTCAGCGGTAATTGCCACGGTATAGTTCGCCCTTTATCCTTTGTGCAAGTACGAAAACATTTCAAAATCCAATTTGGTGGTTCCTGGCACTATACTACCAGACAGAGATAGGTACTTAAAGAATTCCTGAAAAATTAATAGATTCGAAGTATAGATTATAATAATTATACACAAAGGAAGTACAATTCCAACAGATCTAAAGAAACATCACGATTTTCGAATGTCTTATTTTGCAAAAATATTTTGCTCCACGTTGTTTTTTTCAGATCGTTGTATCTAAATGAAAAGCAAAATTATGATTTCATCCAAACAATTACCCCACCCCCTCCCCCCCTAATTATCATACCATACACGCGTAGATTTATTTTCATTTCTGTTATGTATACAGGGTGTCCAAGAACGTTTGCCAACCTGGACCATTCCCGAACCTGGACCATTTTCCTTAAATCCGCCACTTGTGACGATAAGAATAGTCTACCTAAAACTGTGTGCTTTATCTTCAGACTGCCTGTCGTTTGCAATTCCTAGTTATACATTAAGAAGAAACTGAGCACTTTGAGCGTTTTACCACCTCAACAACTAGGAAGCCACGTTGAGCAAAACGTCCCTCGCGTGGTACGTCTAGAATTCTAGATCGACCCATTTAAAGTGTCAACAGGCATTTCTGAAGAATCTTACGTTCCTATCGAGCAATCACCCTCTTTCGTGCGTCTCGTAGGAGCAGTCAACGCTGGTGATTCAGTGCAACATGCTCGACGCATTACCGCGCCAGCTGGCTTAGCAAAGAGCGCTATTTCGTCGGGCTTTTCTAATCTGCGAAGCGCCTCGTTCGCCATGGAGGAACAGGGTTATTCGTACACGGTGTGCATGTGTGCGTGCGCGTTGAACAATGCAGGGAGATGCAATCAACGGAGAGCTTTTCTACGGAGCCAATATTGAAATAATAGCGTGAGACGATACGTTCCCGTAATCCGCTTTAATGCTCGCCAGATAGGTACTGCGAGCCAGCGAAAAAGAAGACGAGCCATTAATTCCACCGTGGGTGTTACACTTGATGTACTCGTATGTAGTTACTATTCGAAAGCGATGTGGGAGTGACAAGGAATCGGCAACGAATAGCTCACGCGTTAGAAATACATATGTGTTCAGAGATGCTAGCAAATGTGTTCTAGGGATTCTTTTACTTTCCCAAGTAGGACCTGCGTTGAATTCTTCAACCTTGTTCAGATCTGTGCCTCACCCCTTGGGACCTTCTTTCGCACATTTTATATCTGCATTTTTAAGAAACTCTGCACAAGCAGGCGCTTCTCCTAATTCACCTCTAAGTGTTTCCCCTTTAAACGCTTTCTCCTAATTCACCTGGCAGTTCCATTCACCAACCAGAACAAGAGCAGATGTTTTGTTCTTGTATCGTGGGATCTGTGTTCGTACATATTTCATTCGTATTGTTGTCTAGATTCACACTTTAGAAGTATCGATGTCCATTTTTTTAATTTTTTTTTTATTATTATTATTATTATTCTTAGTTGTTTTAATGAACATGGTTTGTGGGATTCAATGCTTACGTAGACTTGAGAGATTTGAAGGGAACTAAATATTGCGCTTCACAGAGGTACAGTGAGTAACCGGAGGTCCATTCGAGTGGTATGTGAAATAGTATTCTTCAGGGTACAAGCCACTAAATGGGTTCTCGGCAGCTCATTTCAGAGCGGCACGTATTCAGCCACATTCCTGCCGACCTCAGGAGCTTACAACACTAATGTACAAAAACTATGCTGAAGACCTCCCTGGGCTGTTGATTTATCTGCAAGACACTGGGTGGCCAAATTATTATACTCAAACAAAAAGATTTATATTTTCTAAGTTTAAATGGAATAAAATAGATGTCTTGTTTCTAATGTTATAATATTATTATTTAATACTAGTATATGTATTTAAGAATGCAAATTAAATACATATATATATATATAGGTTGGAGAGTATATTGTACGAGAAATACAATTACTCAATATTTAGTGACTTGGGTAACAATATGCTGTGGCTACCTCTTGCAGTTTTGGAGTGTTGTGCCATACTTTGATGATATTCTCTATTATTTCTGTTATTTCTATTATTTCTTGATAATTTTATCCCCACTTTTTTAAAAACGAATGAGATTTATATGTTGAAAAATTCCCCATAATATTTCCAGATATTGTAGGTAACCAATAAATGAAAAAAAAACAATAGCATTCATGCATTGTTATTTTAATCTTACAGCCACGACTTTCACAGGTTTTAAGGAAATTTTTTGAGTATAATAATTTGGCACCCTCTGTAAAGGGGCTGCTAATGTCACTCCCTATGGCTTTCATATCGATATATCTCTGCAAGCCATAATATATCCTCTGATTATGAATCAGAAATCTCTACATATTTATGCAATGTTACACCCATATCGTGCTTTTTGTTGTTCTCGCAACGACAAGCATTACAAAAAGCTGGGCATACGGGCGCATAGTAGGTACACATTACATCGTTCTCAGTTATTTTCATATTTCAAGAAACATGCCGCTGCCTCTCAAGAAATTAATGGACGAACTAAGCTGCGTTGTAAAATATCGATCAAGGTTCTTTTCCAGAATGTGCACGCGGATCACTGACTTTCTCAAGCACCCATTCTACGCTTCACTCTCAGCTGACCTTTTCCTCGACTACACAGCGTCACTTACCTCCCACAACAGTGCACACGCGAGTCCTGTCGAAACCACCCGCGCGCAGGTTCGAGCGCCTCTGCCTCCAGGGCTCTTGAGCCACCTTGCACCATTCGGCCGAACTCGCGACGCCTTCTTTCTAGAATGCTTTCTCTTAATTGCACGGACAGACCGCTCGCCAGTAAGTCCCTGCTAATCGACAAGAGCGGCTAATTAACGGTTACGATCTAAGTGTTAGCTGCGGGGTTGGACGAAGGGGGAAGGGGCGGGAACGGATCGCGTGCTTTCCTCGCGTTCCGCTCACATACCGAGTTCCTTTGGAGGCCGATGCCTTCGACCACCGTTTCATTTCTGTTCCCTTTTCTTTTTTGTTTACTCTTTCCTCTTCCTCTTTTTTGTGACGGTCAGACGGTCCGAGGACTTACGTATCCCGGATGTGCGCGATCGCGAAATCGAAACTCTCGCGGCACGCGGAGTGCGCCTTCCCGCACTGGCTGACTGAAGCCGGGTGCAACGACCCTGGTGCCACGGAACTGGGACATCCTCGACTGTTCTGCGACGTCGTCTTTGCCCGCGTACACACGGTGACCCCGTTTTCCAGTTACGTCGCCAGCGATCGCGCCGTCGGCCACGTGAACGTTCGCTTCGATTTTCCCGCTTCCTACCCGCCATTGGGACAAACCTTCCCTAACCCCCGTCGCCTGTTGCTGGCTTCCTTCTCCGTTACTCGCGGATGGATCCTTTGGTCCCGATGTAGGATCCGCTTTGGTATTCAATTTCGAAGAAAGCCGATTTTACTAGGGGCACCTGTGACAAGGGGCTGCACGAGCTTCAGGTTACCGATTCGAATCTTGGACTGTAGTCTTGCATAAAGTTAGTTGATATAGTGTATTGTAATGTGGTAAATGAAGGGGCGCGGTATTTATGATTTTCTGTGGAAATCGAACTTGAAGTTTCGTGTTTTAAATCGTTTGCAATCTAGAATGAAGTGGAAGGAAGTGTATTTGTTACTTTATCAAACTTTATTACTTTACAAAGAGACGTCCTTTTGATCGCCACGTTGAGTCGAATTTACACAAATCAATTCATTCAACAAAGTTACCATCTAAATTCCACGAAAGTGGTTGACCAGATTCAACATAAGTTGCTGGAGTTTCTACTTTTGTTCAATGCTGTTGTTCGTTCAGAATGATTCTTCCAAATTGAACACGTACAAACACGCATCGGGAACATTGAAATATTATTTCTAAACAGAGCTTGCTGTTTTCTACCAGAAAATTGTTTTTAACCCTTCATTGCATACTGTTGCAAATATGCAACTTATTTCTTCTTTTTAATTTTTTTTATGTAAGTAGCATATAGTGTGACTACTTTATCAAGAATGATACATATCCTCGTGTCTAAACATTTATATAGATCGCGTTGAAGGTTGTAATCCCGCGGTTTTTAAGTAATCGAAATCATCGTAATACCGGAAAAAGTATCCGCAATACAATTTTTTTTATTCTTTTTCCCTTGTTATTTGTTTTTCAAAATCGGAGAAATTATACGACGAAGAGTTAAAGGCGATAAGAATTGAATCAATAATTCGTAGCATCTTTCGATGTTATAATGGTGTATAACTGGAGAGAAGAACAGACTTCATTACTTTTTTATTTAAGTTTCGAACAAATTTTGGAAATAATTAAGAATTAGTGAAAAATATGTTCGTATGTCTAGAATTATTGTGTTGATTGACGTTGATCTTCATGTCGTTGACATTCATTTATCAGCAACAAAATTAATGAACCAGAGGCGAAAAAATACCATACAATTAAGACAGTGATACTTCCATTAAAAAACGAACTTATAAAATACACAGTGGTCGAGTAAATCGTCTAAATGTCTCGAAACATGCGCGCGCAAGAAGAATCAATTTTAGAAGAAACCGGCGAACAGAAAAATGTCGATGCTATCGACGAGCAATATTATTCGCTGGAGCCCCAGCTCGAACGATGCGCACGCGGTTTTTACCATTTTATCGGGCGGCTGGTCGTGGTTAATGCACTTTGCTCTTTCCTACTTTATTCATTTCGACGCTGACGCAACCCGCCGCAACGTACGATTTCACGTACACGCCGCGTGTAACGATAGTTCGCAAGGTAATTAGTGTGAATCTGCTTCCTTCTTACGCTACCGTGCCGCGATAACTTCGAATTTAATTAATGTAATTAAGATCACCCGGTTTTGTGTACGGACCCACTCTCGTCGTTCCTTTTTTGTCCTTTCGTTATCTGCTCTTATTAATCGTGCTGGTTCGCGGAATCGCTTTTGAAACCAAGTTACATCCTCGGCCCGAGTGTTGGCCAGGAATTAGTTCGAAACAGCCAACGTTCCCCTGAGCGATGCGCAATTATGACACTTAAGCGTCCAGTTATCGGTGCGTTCATCTGGAAAGCAGTTCGATTACACTTGGGTACTTTTTGTTACTCAATCAACGCGATGTTTCTATCGAGATTGGCTTCCCTGTTTCTGTCAGCTTTATTACGCGAAGAATTCTGCAATTATGTTTAAGTTTTTTTTCAGTTTCATTGATTTCCACTGGCTTATCAGTACGCGCGTGTTTCTTTCCCCCTCATCTTTCATTCAGAATTAAATAGGTTTAATAACAGCGTATTTTCTTTTCGCTGAATCTCATCTATTATAACACTATATTTGTCCCTGTTTTTTCTATTGAACTTATTGCATTTTTTGTGTGGTCTAGCCAAGGCAGAGTAACCACTTCATTCAATACAGAATATATTCTTACTTCGGTACACCAACGACGTAATAAAAACTACAAATTGGTACTCTGAATATCCCCTAAGTCAGCGCTGTCCAGCGTAGGGGCCCCTCACGCGCCAGCTTCCCCTTCCAATCTTTTCCTCGCACAGCGTGCCTTCCGTCGTCAAGGAGACCGCGCGACGCTAAGAAGGCTGCCACGACGAGCTAGCCGGGCAATCGTCTTCGTGGTGAGCGTCGCGCGGTATCCCTGACAACGCGGACGAGAGTGGGAGAACCCCAAGCTTACGCGTAAGCGACCTTGAACAGCGCTGCCCTAAGTAGATTATTTATTCAAAACAATAGACTTCGTTTATTTCATTCACGTGCAACATAATTGTATCAAACACGTAGAAGGAAACGCTTTGGTATACCAGCCTAAAGAAATTAATTAATCTGACCGAGATAATGGTGAACCATGTTATGAAAGTAATTCGTTGCATTAAATGCACACCTTTTCATCGTTAATATTTACTTAGCACGCGAACGGTCAACTTTTTATATAAATAGAATGTTCTTAAATGAAAGACACCATGACTGTTCGCTGGTGCTCGCAAATGGTAGCATTTCCCCACCTGCTGTTTGCATTATAATTCACGGCGTACATATAAGGCGATCGCTTTCATTCTCTGTGCACCGTTATGAGTCAGGAAGACGTGTCTCGGCGGTGTGCATTTTCGCCTTCTCCCTTTTTGTCGAGTCCCGTTTTCTCTTTCCACTTTCATTCAGTCTGCGCCTTCTTCAAAGGTGCACCTCGTTAAAGAGGGTCGCGGCGCTTCCAAACGACGTATCAATTGGAAATCTGAATATTCAAATAGAGCTCGTACCTTAACACGCTACCCGTCACGCGTCATATATTTCTAGCATACACAACACCGATCATTTATGCGTTTCCCAACTAATGCCTAGCGCGCGTAATACATCGAACGCACATGACCTAAATGCTACTTTAAATTTCGCGACTAAATCAGGTTCAAAGTTTTGTCTTCTCTATGCAATTTCGTGCACTTTCCTCGAGGGAAAAGTTTCTTTTAAGGAAATACAAATACCCTCGCTTTACCGTAACGAAAGCTTGATTCGGGCAGACTGGCGAGTGACAGATGTTTTGACATTACTCGAGAATCTCGACGTAGAGTTCGCTAAAGTGCCGGCTGCGGAAACGTCTCTCGGCGTCGCGGTACAAAAACGCGTGCAGCCGGTTGCACGCTATTCGTTGCACGCGAAAAAAACACCCACACGCTGCCCTATGGAAATTGAACGATGGAGAACACACTAAATCGCGTGTCGTTCGTCCAAAGCGTACGCGACTCGGTGTCGCCTACGTGCAATTATCGCTGGGATTGTGCACCGCGTCGCGTGCATTCGCCAACTGCATAATTCCTGTTGTCCCCCTAATACTTTCCATTTTCTGTCGCTCTCCTCGCTTGTTCCCTTTTATCGCGTCGCGGGCGATGTATTCATTGGAACTCACCCGTGAGCTCTGATTAACTGGCTAAACGAGCAATCTCTTTGTCAAAAGCACGACCACGATGCGTGTTTAAAATCAGGCCGATGCGTACAACTACGCCGTAATAATTAGGTAAATGAATCGAAGACATATACGGTAATTTTAGTCGAAGCAAAAAGGCAAATGTAAACGTAGGTTTTTGCGACGGCAGTAAGGGAAAAGTGATTATAATCTGTCGTTAACTGGTAAAATTCTCTTGACGAATAAACTCGTCGTGCACAGTCACCTGGAAGTTTTCATATGACGAGTTTACTCGTTATACGCTACCTGTAGGAGTTTGCTTGTGGCGAGGTTACTCGTCGCAAGCAACTTGGAAGAATCTTCACACGACGAGTTCATTCGTCGCAAGAAACTTGTGAGAATTTTCACATGACGAGTTAAGGCGTTACCTTCTCTTAACGTGTTAATCGCTCATTTAGTAACATCCTTGAGCGAAAGCAAGAGTTGCACTCCCCCGAACGTTTCGTCAAGTAGTGGCGTTTTATCTTCATCGGTGTCTAGAGGATTCCAGTAGTTTCGTCGACAAGCTTTGCAAACGTAATTTCCTAATCAGGAATTAGCTATTTCCGAAGAAATCGGGCACTGAATCTCTTCACTTGGAACTCTTCAGTGCGAAAATGACTGGAATTCGTTAAAACCGAACACTTTCCAAAATGATTCTACGTTCAAAGTGCATCGTGTAGTAGTGCACTCTGTGTCTCGCGAGATTAGAGTTCTCTAAACGTCATTGCACCGAACATTTGCGAATTCCCTTCACCCGTAAGTACGAAGTTTCACAAGCAAATTGCATCGTTCAATATACAGGGTGTAATTGAAACAGATAGCCAAACAGTAGGAGCGTATTCCACTTGTTTTAAGGATGAAAATAAATCACGTAAACGACGGTCTGGAAATTCTTCCTTTCCATGAACTGGCACAAGAGGATCAATTTCATGGCCTGCTCGTTCTCCTGATTTAAATTCCTTAGATTTTTATTCATGAGGACCTTAAAGCTTTTATTTACGATACTCCTCTTGCTACTGTGAAAATACTGAAATTTCGCTATCGATTCGCATAACGATCTTTATAATACACCAGGCATTCTTGAACCTCTTCGACAGACACTGTTGATCTGAAAAACAATCACTCCCAGCAATTTCTTTAATGCAATAAGTAAAGAAAAAGTGCTTATCTTCTTCATTTTGAAAGGAGGATTTTTGGATCTCTATTTATGCGACCTTTCGTCATCCTCTAAAGTTTGGCTACCTGTTTCAGTAACACTCTGTATGAAATGACGCCTACGCCAACCCCGCGTAGTTTCTACATCTGCACAGGGGTATAACGTTAGGCAATTATAGTTTGCACTGTTTGCAGTATTCCCAGTGTGTCATTCGTGTTTGCCATATTTTACTGACTAAAGCCAGGTTCATCCTTGGCGCGCATACATCTCGGAATAAATTATTTGAAGCGGGTGTGACTGTGAATGCTGTTGTTTAATTTATGCGTGTGGTGCTGTAGAATGTAATACACCCAACCTGTATCGACGGGTAACAATGCTTCTGTTCTTCAACGGTATTTCAAATGTAGGAAAAGAATTTTATATAATAGAAGCACTGTTTGGATTCCTAAATAATATTCAAGCCACTGATAGAGTTCTGGCTTATTGGGTACTGTACGGATTTTAGGATTTGTTTTCATGTTTCATAAGTCTAGAGGAAGCATAAGATACGATTTATTTTTGAAAACGTAATTTGATATCTTCGTTTAGACAGTTTCTGTTTTAAATTAATATTTTGACAAGTTCGTTGAATTTTTTTGAATACTACAAAAGACATTTTTGTAGTATTAATTTATTAATTACAGTATTAGAAGAAACTGTGGTAAAATGTTTCTATGATTTAAATTCAGGAGTGCACACTCCCCAACAGGTAGCAACAAGGCCAGTTTGGAAACTCTTACCTAAAGTTTCACGAATACCACTGATTTTGTCAAAACGACTTTGTTATATCCACCCTTCTTGAAAAATAAAATTGAGAAGATGTAAACAGTGGGCTAAGAATTACATGCAGTTTTGTTGCCCTTAACCCTAGTTCGACTGACGAATTTTACAACTCATTTAGGCTGACGCAGTCACCCCGGTGACTAATTTTATATATGCATCTGCACGAATAACAATGTTAATAATTACAATTGGCATTGCTCAGAACATGTGTAGGAGGAAGGAGAATCACTTTGCTAGGAGTATTGGATAAGTTTATTAAGAAACAGTAAGTAAAGAATACGTATAAGTGAATAGTGTTGATGCTCGCGCTGGCGACTCGCGACTACTTCTGCGACAAGTGACGCGTCGGCCGGCCACTTTTCGGAACGTGGCAACGTCGATCGTCGATCGAAAAAACAGCGTCTTGCCGCGCATTACTGCATCTGTTTTGCCTTTGACGAGTATCACTAATTATTAATAAAAAAATTTTACGTACATTCTTATTTTCTATACTTTTTCTAAAAGTCACCCGGGTGACTGCGTTAGCCGAAATGAGAATAAAACATTTTAACAGGTAAAAGTAAGGCGAAGAAAAAAATTGAAAACCATTTATGCATGTTTTTTCTACTCAAAAATCATTCATTTGAGATGTCATGGAAGCTCAGAAAAAAAAATACTTAGAAGCAATCTTTTTTCGGCGGTAAAGTTCAAATAGTCACCCGGCTGCCTCGTCAGTCGAACTAGGGTTAAACTCGAACTAAGTTTCTGGCTGAAACACAGTTGACTACCGAAGTTTCTTCCTTCAACACTATTCTTTGCAAAACTTCCTTCGTCCCGCATCCATAACTCTTTGTCCATGATATCGAGTCTCCTCCTGCTTCACTTCTCGCTACTATTATATTAAAACCTCGAAACCAAATTGAAATGGCACAAAACAGTGGAAATGGAATAGGTATCAATTACCTACTCCTCGATCTACCATACTTAACTACCCCCTGCATTCATTCACCCCCATTAAATGAAAACCTGGAGACCGAGTTCTACTGCCATCGTGTGGAAGACAGGAATGGTGGCCCAAAGAGCTAAATCGATAACCCTAGAGAAAAGGCAGAAGGCGACGGAAGAAATATCGCTTCGCGCGATGTGTGTGCCTGGCCTATAGATAAGCTCGCGGCAGAAAATTGATAAATAATTGATCGCGAATCGACGCGCTAAAGAATTCAAAACCGTGGTTGGACGCGGATATAGGCGGTCACGGAATCGTTGCATAAAGCGGCATTTGCCTGGCCTACATTCTCCCGTAGGGGGAGGGAATATTATTCCGCGATGCTCCGTGGAAAATCGCCGGCCCGCGGATTTCTGCGATGGTCGACGCTCGTCTTCTTCGATCATTATGCAACCGCCGCTGAGGAGGGGGCGAGAAAACGGTTTTAATGTCGTCGGCGAATCGTGACTCATCTACACAGCATCGATCCCCTGTGCCTATGCACCCGGAAACCAAGCTACAATTCGACGTAATTCGATTCGAACGAGAGGAAATCCTACATCTGCGCCTGGCCAAATGACTGGGCGTTTGGAAAAGTGACCACGAGAGGACACTCAAGATAGTCCACTCGTGTTGAGGAATTTTATCAAAGTAGAAATTTAATATACCTAATACTGTCCATCGATGTGGATACTGATTCACTGTGGACAGAACGTCTACTGCATTCAAGTAGCTTTATGATTTGTGTTTGTAGCATGAAACATGAAAACAAATCCTAAAATCCATACAGTACCCAATAAGCCAGAACTCTATCAGTGGCTTGAATATTATTTAGGAATCCAAACAGTGCTTCTACTATATAAAATTCTTTTCCTACATTTCAAATACCGTACTAATTCACTAGGAACAGAATGTTTAATATACCGCTGCTTGACGTTGATAGTGGCATGACTTAAAGAAAGTAAATTTTGCAGGAAAAGTAATTTAAAATTTTCAGTTGTCTAATAGCTGAATATAATATGATTTGTTTAAATTGACTTTAATTCAGATTAAAAATCGCAGATAGCATATTCATCAATAAATTCAATAGAATATTCGATCAATCCTATATTTTACACCCACTCTTGAGTTGTGTCGCTGCTCGAGAAAATGTAATTCTAACTTTTCAAGTCATAATTCCTGTTGATATAGCATAAAACATTATCTATACTAATATTTATCTAACGAAGTAAGAAGTGTGCCATTTAACATGAAAAAACTGCTGTGCCTACCTATGGTGTTTATTTGTGCAAAAAAAAAAAAAAAATTGACATTTCTCGAGTTATACCACTATGAATGACAAGCAGCGATACATATTTCTATTCTCGTAGAAATCGAATGTAATGAATTATATCGTTGTCGTCACTGATTCGATCGAGATTCCATCGACAAGGAAAATGTGGGTATGGCTATATCGACGCGTAGAGTTTTCTAGAAAAATACATCGACAAGTAGAATTTCGGGAACAGTTACGTCAACACGTAGAAGCTTCATAAAAATATCTATTTATTTATTTATTTATTTATATATACGGGAATAGCCTTTGGTACATAGAGAACAGAGAAAATCAGTAGAGGACTAATACCTACATAAAAGTAGAAACACAAAAATGAACAAGGTAAAGGAAAATGAAATAGTGCCCAGATCGAAAACAAGCAAAAAAGAATAAAATACAATGAACATCCTATTGGATAGGTATTTCGTCAATTTGTTAAAATATTCCACATAGGCACTAATAGATATTTCCAAGATTATGTTAGCGAGTAGGAGATTCTGAAGCATTACGACGTTGCATAAACTTCTGCGAGTAATCATAGCAACAGGTAGAAGCCCCTAAAGAATGATAGGCAGAAATACGTAAATTCCTGTGCCTATAATTTTTCGTCCGTCGGTTTGTCGCAAGTAATTTGTGTAAACGTGACAAATTGCACGACGCTTGAAACTAACGATGCGCGATACGGTCGAGGAGCGAAAGGTTGATTCGTTGCTCAGTCAACAGCAGGCCGATGACCGTCGAAATATTATGCAATGCATTTTCAATGGATATGAGGGTCCCTGACGGTGCGCGTGCGACGTGCATGCACCACCATTGAAAATGCGTCATGAGACGTATTTTCCAGTATCGATCGATCCTTTGCTAACGTGTAACACTAAGCAAATGCAATTGGAACAGAGAACAGTGACTTTTCATTAAATACTTCGCGTTTTCATGGAAAAACGTTTTTTCATGTTGTTCGCGACTACTATTTCATATACAGGGCGAACAACTTAACTTGATCACCTTAATTATTTCTACTACTGAACAATATTAAGTTTTTTTTTTTTAAATATCTTGGTTTACAGAGGCTTGCAGACTATAGTATATTTTTTGTAAGAACCTTTTTTCAAAGTTTTCAAGGTCTCCTTCACTTTTTTAATTGAAACCCTATAATTTTTTCGCTCATCTTTTAGTAGACAGATACCAATTTGGCACCTTGTATATATATTGACTATAGATTATATTAGATTAGAAAATACATAGGTATGTCTAAAATATCCGTTGCAAATTATAGAATTCTCTCGTCTAAAAAGGTCCTAAGAGTTGCAAAAGCATTTCGTAGACTTTTCAGCCATGAGACATCTTTTACTTTAGCAAATACATGTGGAACATATACGTCCGTTATTTTTTTAAGTAATTACCGAAACTCCACTGTAAATTATTATTAAAATCTGGAATTCCACAGAAATGTGTGGAGCCATTAAAAAACCCCATTTGCACGTTTCCACAACAGAATGATCTGGAGCTACATAACTTCAAATTAGCACAGAATTCCTAAGATCGTCAGAAATTAGAAAATGTATATACTTTACTGACGATCGAATCTCGACACATTGAAGATAGCCCCTCCGTCACACGCGCTTGCGCTTTTATTCGATATATATACTTTGCCACATCCACGCGCCTTTAATTGGCTAAGAAACCATTACACGCCGTAATTACATCGCGCGCTAACAATCTGTTTTATAAATCACGCTTATTAATAACAGCCTTGACAACCGTGCGTTCCGGGCACAATGATGCAACCGAAAAAATTACTCGCCACGCGACGTCCAATCAATTCGTTGATCGTAACGAAATTCTACTGCCGAATTCCTAATGAATACAGATTGACTGTGAGCAGCCTTGAATCTCGTGAAATCACTGCTGCTTGAAATATTTAATAGTCTGTGTTTCTCGTGGCACACAATTTACCAGGGAAACTCTGCGGAATGTCCGCCCGTATTTGCGCCGGTGTCTGCCAAAACCTGAGTCACACGCGGCCTATTAGCGTTCTGACGCCGCCGATGATACCTCGGAATAGAGCGGAACACCGACTTTCGGACGACGATGGGGGCAGGTTCTACAAACACTGTCCCACTATCAGCGCTGAACATTGAATCAACTTCACCCCGATATTTCATTACTTTTTTCTTTCATTGGTCCCGCGACACTAACTGCATATTTTGACTACAGTGGAATCTCTGTTACTTTAACAGCATGCCTTACGACTTTTCTAAAGATAACCTTTGCTAAATAAGACTTTGCTAAAGTTAACCTTTTAAGTTGTTTTCCTTTTTAACCATTTTTCAAGATTTTTTATGGACTTAACGAAAGGTTTTTATGCTGAACTTTTTACTGTATGTTTATTATATCATAAACTGTGAATAAAAATTGTTTTTGTTTGAAAGTATGAAATAAAGATGGTCAATTGATCAAAGATATTTTCGTTTCGTGCTTATTGCACACAAGACTTTGATGTAGGAAATTATATAATTTCGTAGGTATGATAGAATAATTCCAAAAGCAATAATTCATTTGATCCTAAGAGTTATGAATCATCTTGTTTTAATAGATTAATAAAATCAAAGCGTAACATTGATTTATATTGGGAGTGCGAAAGGTTAAATGGAAGAAAAAGTTTAAAAAAAACTAATTATTAATTAATGAGTAATTATAACCTGCATCAGTAAATGAATGACTGTTTAAGAGTTCTCTATTTGCATTTCTTTTTGTTGAATTCAATCGCGTAACGACACGTAGGAAACTTTAATCCCTCGCATTAGTGTTCCTCGTAATTATAAGGCATGAGGTTAACTCTGTTCATTCCGATTCTATTTATCTTGATCATCTAGTCAGTAGACTCTAATATCTCTAATGTATAACTTACTATTATCTAGTCCACCTTGCCAAGTTATATAAAACTTTCTGTTCACGTACAAGAATTTGCAATTATTCGTTGCGTCTAATCGGAAATCATAGTCATTGACGCCTCTGTGATCTAATGTTCTTTGGCCAGTAACATCCTCATGCCTTCCTCGACATGCATGTTCATTTGTCAAACAAAGTAACGCTGTTACTCGAACTGCATCCACGTCACGACAAACACAGTCGATCGAGTGTAGCTCGTCGAGGATACTTGACGATGCATGAACCGTAAGGATGTGTACACTGTCGTTCAGAACTGTGTACCCTTCTGCAAGATCTATGGTGAACGAACTAAGATTTACCCATTAGAGTCATTAGACAGTAGACTATATCCAGTGAATATATTTTGTTTTTTCTTTATTCGTTTCCTGTTTTACTTTTATTAAATAATAAATAAGTATTATATACATTATGAAATTTATAACATAATCAGATCATTCTTCCGCGTAAATATTAATTAACAGGAAATTCAGCTTTATGTAGATGTTATCGATACTTAAAATATACTACTTAGGATTTATTCAATTTTTATTTAAATTGAATATAAATATGCAAGCTGTGAATATGTTAATATGAAGTTTTCGTATTAACATGATGTTAGGCAGAATACTGGTGATCACTGTAATTGTAACAGTCTGTAATATTATTCTGGTAATATTGATATTATTAATACTAATGTTAATACAAGTATTAATATTATATTATTAATATTATCAATACTAATATTATAGTATTAATATTATCAATACTAATATTATATTATTAATATTATCAATACTAATATTATCAATAAGAATATTCATAATATTAGTAATATTGATATTATTAATATTACTCGGGTAATATTACTGTCATCAAATTAATTAAGTTGTATTTTATTAGCCGACATATATGAAAACCATAATTTTTTAAGGTATCTTATATCTCGTTGAATCCTTTGCATTCTTCGTTTAATGCTACTTATAGAATACTGTCTATCGCATAGGTAAATTAGATATAAAAAAAAGAAGAATTCTCATACGAGAGACATGCGTTCTATAAAAAAAAATGACTGTTTATAATTTCCCTAGCCGAACTGGATGATCTAATTTTCTGCAGTGTCCATAGATATGCGAGGCGACCAATTTGAAAAATATTGTAGTGCACTACATATATGTGCATCTAGGTCAAGGATTAACAAACAGCTACGTGTAATCTATTCGTTACTTCTTGAACACTAACCATTAAGGATGAGGCCTATGTTAATGTGACATATATGTATCACTTAAAATTATTGGCTTAGCAAAAGTGTCTTCTCATTTTTCTAATATGGCATTTCAGTCGGCTTCTTTGAACCAAAATATATTAACACAGTTAAAATATGTAAAAACCGCTGAGTTTACATTTTTATATGCAGCCTGGTTTTTGTATTTCATTAAAAAATACGAGACAACTTTTTGGCCAAATCATTAATTTTACGTAACATATATCACATGAACGGGGGCCTGATCCTTATAAGTTAAATTTAGAGTACAAAAATAAGTCGAAAAAGTAGAATAATAATAATTTCTCTTACCCTGTATCATCAAAACGGAGATACCGTGGTTCAATTTCGAGCGGTCACGAATTAATTCATAGGCGAAACAACTCGTGTTTTCGTCTGATTAACGCGAATCGAGGATTCGTTTCTTTTTAGCTCAGCGGGAGGGAAAAAGAGAATATTGCCGGTCGTGGTTTTCATTCCGCTGCGGTTAGCTTTCGCATCGAGCTCTGCGATTTGAGAAGTAAGGAGAACCGGCACGATCATGAATTGGAACGTATCACTCTCATCGAATACATTGACGTATTTCGTACTCGTCCGATTGCACCTCCTCCCACGATCGATCTTCTGCTTCGTTAACAGCAATAAAGGTTTGAACATCTGACGGCGATCGTAAAAGTCACGGTACATATTCACAGCGATCGTAAAAAAAGCTTTCATGCAAGAAAAGTGCAATACCAAGTCCCGTGATTTTCGACGTAAAAATATGTCGTGAGCATGTGGAATTCTCGATTCCCCGATCGGTCCTTCGAGACGCATCTCTTCCCAGCGAACAAACCACAGTGGAATCTTCTATTGTAGCCCCGGCAGGCAGACAGGCAATCGTTGGATTCCAATGAATCTTTACCTTGCCATTTGAAACGCTTATTGAGTATTCACAATTCTTCTTAAATCTGCGGAACGCTGTAGCACATTTCGCGCGAAACAGTATTACGGGGAATTAATCTATTGTGTCTCTGTGTGACGTGTAATCGCTGCCATTCCGGGAAACGTAATATCAGTGCGCGCGCAAGAGACTGTCGCCGTTCATTTCTCGTGCTTCGTATAAATGACGTAAGAGGATTTAGAAAGAAGACTAAAGAGTTAACGAGTTTATTCTGGCCGTCGTTTCGAGGACGCTTATACGGGAATTAAGTTGTCTGTTGCTCTCGTCCGAGCGCAGCCGTCGATGGAGGGAAGGGTCGATATACAGTCGATACCGGTTAATCTTTGTTGACGGATTTTCAAATGCATTTATACATGAATTCTGTGAGCGTTGGATAGAGGCTGTTCTGTGTTTGACACGGCGGGCCTGGGTCAATGGGTCCTTTAATTTGGTAATGGAGGCGACCATTGAAATGGGAATAAGCCTTTTCATAAGTTGGAGTTGCGAATTTTTGAATGCCACAGTTTTTCGTACATTTCATGTATTAGAAAATAAACATTATTTAAAGGGCTCCTAACGAATGACATTTGACATGTAAATATTTAGGTTATACAGTAATTGTTTCTTTTGTTTTTAGTGTAATTAATTGTGAATCGATATGTTTTGGAAATTTAGGGTGAGAAAAATACGACCCACGAAGTATTAATAATGTAAAAAATTACAGGTTTAGGAACTCTTTTAAAATAGTGGAAAGAGTGATGAAGGCAGAGATTGGAACGTGGAAATGAATTTTATCTGTATTTAATTTACAATAAGAGTAATTTAATAGAAATCTAATACTTGCGTTAAAATTGCTTTTCAACAAAGGTTGCTTGGTATTGAGAAATCTTTAGCAAGGGTGTGATGGGGGTTATGGAATAATATTCAAAACATTCATAACAGCCACATACACTCAAACACATCTGCAACAGTAGTTACAAACAAGGAACCATAGAATACTTCAATTCTGCACACACTAGAATTTCAATTACTCAAAACATTCTATCCAATTCCCATACCATTACTAAGTATTAGTCGTAAAAGAAAATTAAGAGACAGAAATAAATTATTTCTTACATAATAATAAACGCAGTATAAAATACGTAGGTATTTTAAAACGAACATCTAACTATTTAAGCAGTTTTCCCATTCATTTCTCAAACATTACGCAATATGTACATAATCTTTATACCTTTCACATTAAAGTGTAATAGCTCCGCTACTCAATATCCAATTTCCCATCACCATCTATTCAGTCGCATGTTAATTTTGGCACGAGTACATAGTACCTATGCGAGGAAATCCAAAACTTTCATTTTAACTATCCAATTTGAGGAGGGTTAAATTAAACGGGCGTCCAGGCAGAGAAACACGCTAACATATACTGGCCGTGGAAAAGCGAGGCATTGCGATTTCACGTAGCCGCTGAACCTGCATCCCCCTAGTGACCTAGTGCACTGAGCACTCCTCCAGCATTACGCTGCAACCAATTCAGTCGCGAACATTTTTGGATACGCCATAACGAGGATTCTCGATTCTTTTCTCGGGTAGAATCAGAAAATGTGCTATGTTATAATAGAATACTTAAAGCAAATATAAAAGCGTTTATTTTTATATTATACCTATAATAAAAAGGTTACAAAAACTTGCCAATGTTCCCCCAGTTTACAGTACGTATAGGATCGGTCGAAATGGACCTATTCGCCAAAGGGGTTCCTTCGGTATTTGGTCTTCGTGCACGAGCATGGATTTCCCAGGTGCATTTAACGCGCCAACGTTCAATTGCGCAATCCGTTCTTGGAAGCGTTCTCTATCCTACTCTATTGACAGACATTTACCTATCTCGCGATAATATTTTATCTGGATTCCCCACTCAATCGAGAGGGAAATGAATAATGAAACTGTTGGGTGGTCGGGAAGCACTTGAAGTGAAATTATTTTCCAATTATTCTGTTTTTATACTTGGAAAGCACCGTTTCCTGTTTCCTGTATGTAGCGTGCAGTACGAGGCACATGAAGTTGAAGTTAAACGTTAATGGAAAAAAAATAGCTAAAACGTGACTATGGAATGCAACTAATAATCAGTGCTCCATGAATAAGGAGTTATGTATTCTTTATCGCGAGACGAATTGAAAATGTCCAACAACGTTGTTTCGTTGAAAATGCCTGTAATTGATCATAAAACCACAGTCGTTTTTCATGTGAACTTCCTGTCGATGAATATCGTATTTATTGCGTTCAGAGAAATAATTTAACGCATTTATATCTGTTAATTTTACCTTATGAAACACGTAAGCGAATTCAGTGTTTTCGTGCAAGAGTAGGAGGAACACTATCGAGGATTTCTCGCTGAACAGGGTGAGTTACTAGCTCGTGAAAGTATATTAAATTACTCTGATAAATATGACGCAATGTCTATTCTGTAGAAATATTTTAATAGTCGCGTGAAGCTTCACTGACGTTTTCCTAACACAATAAATTTACAAATTCAAGTTTTCCCGGAGGGACATCTATGCAAAAGAGATATTCCATAACTTTGTCTTATTCCTCAACAAGGAAACGTCTGAGACTCGAATTGCAAATCCATCCTCAAGTGTGTTGAAATTCTTGAAAGATGTTAAAATTTTCCATTTAATTCCTAATTTAAATTTAATCTACGTCTACCTTCGTTTATATGTAAATTAAAGTGGTGGCTAATGGCCCAAATGGCTTGATGCAGCATTCAAAATAAAAAGAAAAAAACATCTGTTACTCGTCTCTGCTACAAATTCCACAACATTCTGTAACACTACGCCAGTCAGCAATGTCAAACCAATTTTCCCTAAAAGTCCTTTATCTTCCAGCACCGATGCCCCTGGCAGATCTGCTCCAATTATTTCATAGAACACACGCGTACCTATCATTAAATTGTCTTTCAAAATAACGTTTATACTAATTCCCCAAAATACTTGGCTGAATTAGTGGCGGAGAAACTTGTTTACCTCGTGGTAGAATGAAGCACATCGTACTTGCTTGCAACAGCTGATCGCGTTTGTAAAAAGCGCGCTCGTTCTAAGGTCAGAGAATGCAGTAATTACGTGACTGCACAGAACTATCGCGGCACACTTGCGGCATTGCATAACTTGGAGGTAATGGTCTTCGTTCTGTCGAACCTACGATAGAATATTATTTCAGCGCCGACTTAATTTTAAAGCTAAAGCGATGCCCGTTGACGTAACTGAAACGGCGTTTATCGCGTCATCACTGAAAAGTTTTTACTCTGACAGGGCTTAACCGAGCTTTGTTTCCACGTTCCCGATTATCGATGGCGTTCGCGAGGTCTAAAAGAAACCTCGACAACTCCATTTTAAGACGTATTGTAACGAGCGTCTGTTTTCGACACATGACAGCGGAGACATGGAAAGCAGGAATAAATAAAATGGACCCTCTTTCCAGTGACGCAATAGTTTATAGATTATATTTTGCCCATTTTCTTAATGTTTTTTTTTTTTTTCAATAACATCGCTGATTTAAGGGAAATATTGGCGCTTGTAACTTGAAAAGGTACGTTTATGTTGGAGCTCCGATAAAAGCTGCTCAAAAATATCTTTCTTTGGTGTGTTTGTAGTGGAGATCTGATACTAGTAGCTACCGTAAAAAATCTGCATTAAATGTGGATCCACGGAATTATATTTTAAATAGGTGTCTTAGGATTATGGAATAGCTGAGGATTTAATTGAATATTAGCTAGATGATTTCATTTGACATGGTAAAGGCGTTAATGGAGACTGATGTCCAGGTTTGAAACGTTTCATTATATTATGTACCTAGGAGAAATTTGAATGTGTAATATTTCAAAGTTCCCAGTTATTCGAGCAACAGAAACTTGGACTATAGTACTCGATTCATTTAATTGTATCGGGTCTGGCTTCACAAATAACTTGAAAGATTACTACTTAGGAAAACGAAGAATTGATTGCGTTGTTTCTTGAATTGGGGTTCGATCTATATTTATTGAGTACCTCTCAATAACTATTACTGAGTATTACTGGGTACCACTGTTTTTCTAAGACAAGAGCTGCGATATGCAGCCAACGTATGGTGTTACATTCGGATGGACCTCACGACGGAATGAGATCAATCGTAGTGCAAAGACCGTCGTAGTTTTTCATTTAGAGAAGTTTAAAAATTTCGAGTTGAAAAGTTCCAGTGTTGCGTTGGTGAATTACCTTTTTTATACCACTTGGATTTAAAGAATCGATTACGCTAAGTACTGCATTGTATTCTGTAGACTTTTCACAGAATTTTGTTGTTTTACACGGTGCTTTATCGCATGTTGAAGTGTAAATATTTAATGTTTAGTAAATCACGTCATTTGGGGCAAAACCGGGTACCAGGTTTATTGCTATACTGTCTCAAAAATTGGAAGCTGCCAACATTAACGTGAAACACGCTCAAGACGATGCTGACGTTGAAAAACCGTTGTTATTTTTTCAACCCTCTCGGATGGGCTCATGAGATTTGTACAAGTGTTGAGGAGGGTGACGAGACCTTTATATGTGATTTCTGTTCGCTAAATAAATTAAAATAAATTGATATACAAATTAATATTTGTAAAAAACCTTCCTTTATGGTTTCTGAAATAATAGCAATAAAGGTTTTATAATTAGATCATATTTTATGCGGTACCCGGTATTACCCACACCTACATATAGGGTAAAACCGGGTATTTGCATACTTCCGAGAAAACTTGTTTTTCTGTGAGCCAAACAGTTTTTTTTCATATAAGAATTCTCATTTTCTGATTCTGTAAGGTCCAATTAAGATTTCTAGCTGTGTCCAAAGTTTATTTTGCCGTCTGACTTTATGCTAGCAGGAAAAATACATTAGGTACCCGGTTATGCCCCACTTTTCCCTATTAACGACTGTTATAACTAATCGAGTTATTGAAACAGCAATGAAGACTATTCAAAAACCACATTCCCAATTCACAAAATGGCACCTACGTGCTTTCCCAAGCACATAAACTGAGTTGCCCCCTATTCCATCGCAAATTAAAAGAAACATTAGGTAAGTATTATAACATAAAAAACAATCATTGGAAGAAAACTTGTCCGAAATATTCCTAGCTCGGGCAGAGCATAAAGCCCACGCCTTTACAACACATTGCTTCTACTCCACCATGAATTAAGGGGAGGTTCTGGTCTAAATGTCGATTTTTTTTTTATTTCATTTTTCGAATGTTCAACCTTTTAGGAATACGTGTTTAAAAGGATTTGTTGAAATTCGTAAAATTCCCGAAGTTATAGGCATTTGAGTAGCGGCAAATGCATGAGTCAGAACCGGCCACTCGGCGCTCACGTAAAACTTTAAACGCGTTTTTCTCGAAACAGTGTTCCCAAAACGGTGGGACCTGTATCTTCAAAAGTTATTATCCGATTCGACTGAACCTTTTTTTATTTTGAAGATTATTCTTTTCGCCAGGGGGGGGAACTAAAAAAATTACAAAAAGTTGAAAATTTATAATTTTCAAAGGCGACGAAAGGACGAAAAATACAGGGAAAAGTGATTTCAAGTTTGAAGTGTTGTTATTCTCTCAAAAATGTAATTTTTGTAAATTTTTTTAGTTTCCCCTCTGGCGAAAAGAATAATCTTCAAAATAAAAAAGGTTTCAGTCGAATCGGATAATAACTTTTGGAGATACAGGTTCCACCGATTTGGATCAATTTTTTGACGCCTTGACTTTAACGACTCCCCAGGGCTGTCTGCAATGATTAATTATAAAACAAAAAATATATTTCTATAATTTAAGACATCCTTAATACAATGCAACAAGTCCCATTAAATTATATATGGTAGTTTTCCTTGAATTAATTCCTAAATATCACCTATTTTTTGGGGCTCTAGACCAGAACCTCCCCTTAAACAAGAGAACAAGTTTGGAATGCTTTAACTATCTAATATTACAAGGCAAGGGAACGTAAATCAAAAGAAGCAAGATACTTGAGGTTAATAACAGCGCACTTTTTTATCTTCGAACCGCAATTTTTACACGCTTTCCATTATAAATCTCTCTTTTCTCCTTTATTTGTACTTCAAGGGCGTATACTAATAACTTGAACTATAAAGAGAAAAAGTCGCCTGCAGGATCTACTAAAACGAGATTGAAAGCACTTCTTACTCCTTTGTGTTGCTCTAGTATTAAGCTCTGACTGTTTCAACCAATCGAATTGTCTTCTTTCCCAATAAATTGTTTCGCAAGGCAAACATTTCTCCAGCAAAAGTTATTTCAAATATACACAGCACGGTACGGAACAGGGATAGGATTTAGTTAAAATTTTAACTAAAATTTAAACTAATATTAAATAAACTTCTACTCGCTACAAATGGATAAGTTGTTAGTCGGATAAGAATGTATTCGAACAAATATTTAATTCGCTAAAAATTTATCCGAATACCTAAGCTTGTAGTCAAATAAGAATTTTTTTCAACACCTGCATGAAAATGTGTGCTTTTTTACGCCTGCTGAGCGGGAGCAAAATGACCAATTTCAGACGTATTCGCGTAAAATCTTTCTCCCAAGGGAAAAAGGCTTTACGCGCATGCGTATTCGCAATTTTTACTTTCCTCCCAAGGAAACTGGACTTTGACGTTACCCTGTGGTATGAAGATGCAGTTGTTCGACTAATCGTTATCGATTTGTTGGAATATAAATACACGTATTTATTAATTTCGTCAGAATAAAAAAGCAATCGAACATGCATATTTTTTGCGATTCGCTCAGCAGACTATCAAGAACACACGTTTCATGCAGGTGTTGAATAAAATATTATACGTGATAGATAAGGGAGGATTCTCTCCCTTATCACGTAATGTACTATATCCAGATAACATAAATAATTTTTATTTGAACCATTATTTACTGGTTGTATAGATCGTGTGAGCACACTCGTACAAAACTAAGAGGAAACCAAAACTATGAAGAGTTATTCGTTCCGTTATTAGAATAACTTTGTAATAGATAGCCACATAAATTATTCAAATAAATGGATAGAATAATATGTTACAAACTATATCAGTTGATGCAACAATAATAAATAATAAAAAACTAATAAACAATATGTTATAAATACCGACGAATTATTATCCGAGAGAAATATCCGACTAAATAGAATTTTTTCATACAGTTATCTTAGAAAAATTTGTATTCGAAATAACTCAAATAATGGCCCTTTCTCGTACAGAACCACGTCTAGAATACCAGCGCGTGTTCTCATGCGATAATACGCGTTGTCTCTCGTTTCCCCACGATTGAAAAGGCCTCTCGCCTCGCCTCTCATCGTTAGGAAGATCCAGCCAACCCCAAAACATATTTTCGTCCCTCGTGGAAATTACACGCCTGTGGCGAGCGTAAAAATAAAATTCTGACCCCTCGTTGACGTGGGTTGACGACTGCTGGTATCGGGCAGATCGATAATACTTGTCGGCCCTCCTGTTGGTCCAGCCTTCAGCTTTTGCGACGCTGCGCGTGGGCGTCCGGGTGCCCTCCACCCCGCGCCCGGCCACCCCTGCGTGGGCGCAGAGCCGGTGGAAAGGATACGGTGAACTCCTCCGGACGTATTCAAGTGGCATGCTAACTTGATACCCTTCTAGGTCAAACTCGCGAAACTGTTCGTTGCGTCGAGGCAGAGCTCTTGCGAAACCATAGATGATGTTACTTGTGGTGGGCATTTTTCTCGATTTTTTACAAACGACTTCAATTCCCATAACTCTTGCGCAGCTTTGGATTTATTACGAAACCTACTTGCCATTTACAATTCGGAAATAAAAAAGCTTGCTAGTTTACGTGAAACTATATCATCCACATTGTTCCCCCACAAATTCGCAGAATTGCTGGGTTAACTAATTAGAAACTTAGCTTCTACAGTCGTTGTACCTATACTCAATGTAATTACGATTTTGTCGCGCATGATACGTGCCCTTGGAATTTCTTTACAAGAACTTTCTCCGCTTACAGAAATGATAAATCACTTAATAAGCTAGAGAGATAGAATATCATTTGACAACTTTTTCTCGATAACCGCGCGTGATAAGGCTGACGCGTGGCGTGCAATTCGCCGCGGCCTACGCGTCATCGTTCTCCATCGTTTCCGACTGGGTCGCGCTCGCGAAACGTCGCCCACGTCCGTAAGTTACAAGTAGGGTGTGCGCCCCATCTGCTCGATTTCCTAATCTGCCTACGCCCAAACGCGCACCCGCGAATCTTCTTTAATTTACGAGTTCACCGTGTCCCTCCCACTGTACACGGGAGTATAACCTTACCACCACTGGCGTGTTCATTCAGAGACGCCCACGCGTTCCTCGGTATGACGTCATAGAAAGTACTGGAGCAGTCGACACGGCCCGCAGAGAGGGAGGCGCGCGCGGGCGGATCTGGGGCAACGCGCTTCTCTCAAGTGGCCGGTTGATCAAACTTCAACGTCGTGATCGCGGTGCAAGTGCTACTTATGGAAAAATTGCTGAAGATAGGGTGCCTCGCCGAACGTATATTTGTAATAAATGATTAGAACAAAGCGTGACCATGAGAGGATATTCGTGAAGCTGGTAGATAGATCAGAATAATAAAATCTTCGGAGTGTCTATAAAGGTCGAAGGTACATAGAAGCATGTAGCATGAATTTTCGTATAATATTAATAATAATATTGCCAGTACACTGCTAATATGATGATAGTCTTATACTTTATCGTCATAGACTCATAGGCGTAGCTAGGATTTTCGTCTGGGAGGGGCCATGCCCCATTCCCCCCCCCCCCTCTCACGCTCTTTCTTCTTTTTATAGGTAGAAATTTTTATATACATACAAATTTTATAACAATAATTTACCTACATATTTATTTAACACTAAAACAAAGAGTAAACGGAATAAAAAATTATTTATTATTTACTCTCGGGAAATGTAAACAAAAATTTTTAAAAACCGAAAGAAATGCAGCAGAAAAAATAAATTGTGATTTATTAAAAGCAAGAGCATATCATGTATACCTATAGTTAAAATTTATACAAGCTTTAATTTGCAGTGTTTTTCTAAAAAAATATTTAGGACCTGTTGATGGACAGATGAATGTCTTTTATTTATTTCGATATTTCCTAGGGAGGGGCCATTTCGCGTTTGGGGGGCCAATCTGCATTTTGGGGGGGCCAGGCCCACCCGGCCCCCTAACTAGTTACGCCAATGCATAGACTCTCAACCTTTTTTCACCTGTAGCGCTCTTTTCAGTTTAATATTGTTCTGCGCCATAATAGTTGCTCGAGGGAAAGAGAATCAAAGAAATAAATATTAAAAATTGCACCGTTTGTTCTAAAGTTACGAAAAAGATTTTTAATAGAAATAATTATTACATGTGCGTTTTTAAAAACGAAATATGTTATCAATTCATGTTTACTTAGTTCTGCGTAATCCTTGTGCTTTATGCACCCTTCTATGAACTAAATCTGGTAAGAAAGTGAATGGACTCTCTAGCATTTCCTCGAGCCTTCTCGATCATTCTGTGTGACTTACGCGGCGCGTTACGGATTTACTAACGGGGTACCGTGTTATGGATCCTATTACGGAAACATTACTACAATTAGTAAGCAACATTCGTGACATAATGTGTCGCAATGTGTACATTCTAACGTTAAAGCAAATGAGAAATTCGAAGCGGGGCGAATCTAGAACAATCTGGAAGTATCACACAACATCCAGATTCTTCATCACCCCAGCCAAGAGTAGGCACTTTCTACCACCGTTGTTAATAGCAGAACAATTAGACCTTAGTAGTTTGGTAGCCGCGATTTCGATGCATCTACGTAAGTACTACTTGCCTTGAGCCTAAGACAACAATTCTATTTCATATTTGTCACCAACAAAACTATAGCAGTGAGAGATTCATATCCCATTAACATACGCCGCTTGGATGGTTTTAAAAAACCAATAAATAGTTTGGAAATTTGGGAAAGATTGATAGTGAGTGTAAGTTTGCCCCGAAATCGCACCCATCAGTTTGAACAAAATAATCAACAGACAAGTGGTAGCTAAGGAAAAATCCCGAACCCAGAAATTCAAAAATTCCTCTTGATTCTCACGCAAATTCACTCTAAAGGGGTGAAATTAACTAAATATTCAGCTATTTTCGAATTTCATTCTGTAACTCGCAATCTGTAATAGATAGAAAAAAAGTTTCAGACAAAAGTTACTTCTCTTAATTAGATCTATCAAATAGTAAAGGCTTTATCAATTGTCTAAAGAGTTAGTAAAAGGTTATAAACAAAAATAATAATACTGTGCTCTAAAATTCTTTTTTCCATATGAAATCTGAATTAGTGGTTTAAATAATGATGAAACAGCTTAATCCATTCTTTTTCATACAAATTCAACCTCTCTAACCCCCTTAGAATGAATTTGAGTAGCAAACAAAAATCGCTTTGTAATCACGAGGAAATCCCCTACATATTCACAAAGCTTCAGAATTTTTGGAATTTCCGCATTCGGGATCTTCCCTTCTAAATCAAAGATTTAAATTTCGTGACGCAATCCCTAACTCCTCTGAACTCCTCCTCATAGTTCATTTTTTTGGAAGCCTCTAGTTTCTCTGAATCGTAGTAGCAAAGTCGATAGTAGTGGTGGTTCCGCGTTATCCTCCCGCTGCACTCGCGACGCCACTACTGCTGATGGTGCTGTCGCCGCTACCGCTGCCCGCCACCAGTCCGCTTGATTCGCCTTTCACTCCGCTGGCTTCAGTTCGCTGGTGCCTCTCATCAGCTGCGGATCTGTCGGTCGCGACGGAGCGAGAGCCCCGAGGTCGTTATCTGCGCAGACACTGCGAGTACTCATTCTCGCGCTTGCTCCGCATTGTCAGAGCCTCCCTGGTGAAACACTGCCCATTATCCACTGGGATATACGCCCCATCTACAACCTACCACGAGTGGCTGGTCGCGTCAGCTCGAAGAGGCAACCCAGCTGTGATACATTGGACCACCGAATATCGAGCACTCGACCACGTCGAGTGATTTCTTCATGGTAAGCCGCGATTGGGCTTCGTTAACGCCGCGGATTGATTTCTGAACGCCGCTGGGGAACGCGCGGCGGACGCGTGCTCCACAGGTGGCGGCAGGTCGTTCTCTCGTCCGTCTCTCTGTTTTCTTCGATCGTCCCGTGATTGCTGCTGGGGAAACGGAGTGTGCTTTGGACGAGTGAAAGTTTTCCCCGTTGGTCACTTTGGGCGACTTTTGCCGTTGTGGATCGCGCTAGGTGGACGGTCTATCGGGTTGTTTCGTGGTCAGCAGGGGTGATTGCGTTGGTACAAGATCGACGTCGCGATTCGATCGAATTTTTCGGCCTAATTGTGCTCGGTTCACGCGTCAGTGGAAAACGGTATGAAGTGAATGACAAGTGCGACGCAGCGGGCCGTAATTAACCGTGTGGCTATTAACTAATTAATGAAGTTACCATGATTAGGTGCTATCGTTCCCAAGAGAGTTGTAATTGAATCGCTAGTTAGAGTGCTGAACGTTCTTTCGAATGTCTTCTGTTGTCGTCGTTAGGAACCTCACGCCGACGAACCAGTGTCGAGGGTTTGATTGGTATTAACCCCTTGTCTCATGGCGAGTCTCACTCGTTCGCGCAGATTGCGCTCCTTCTATTGGACGCCGCGGCTGAATTTAACAAAACAAAGAAGAGGCGGTTGGACAACTCTCGAGCAATAAATTTATTAAACAAAATAATCATCAGCAGACACGCGTGCTGTCATTACTTTAGCAGAGGCTTAGTTTCTAACAATTCGAGAATAGTAATTAAGTAATCTATCGCTGTTTCTCTCTCGCATCAATGCAAGCTTTAGAAAAATCGTTAAATAAAGGGTTAAGTCGCTTACTCGCCACGGTCAGTATCGTGACTTCGTCGTATCGATAACAGTAACGACGCCCGCTGTCTCGTAATCGCCGCGTTACAGCTAATGAAGTAACGATAATTAAGGCTTATCGTGTCCGTGTGCGTTCATCCGAATCCCGTTTCTCCCGCTATCGAATTCGTTCAACTTCAGCAGCCAGCCATCAAGGCCCCTATTAACGTTGACTTATTCGTTGAATTTAATATTTCACTTCATCCATCTGTGATCTTTCATAATCCATTTCCACGGTGAGTCGATTTGTCGACGCCATTAAGTTCCGAGAAGAAAATGTGTTAAATTAAAAGTCTTCTACTGCAAACTGCTATTTTTTGTCAGCAAAGATTCTTTAGTGGGACCAGTGACATTTCGTGATCAGTGTCCATTCCGGGAGCGTGCGTTTTTAAGGAAATGTCTGAAATGATAGGCTTAACGAAGCGTCGTGAAAGCTGTTCGCGAAGGTTGAAACGATTTCGTTTCCTCGAGGGAAGGCGAACGTTCGAGCAGTTTATTGCAACGCTCAGCGCCGCGAATCCATAGAACAGCGGTGAGAAGTTCCAGCATGTTGCAGAGTGTTCGCGAACGTGCACACTACCCGGATGTAACCTCGTGGCATTTCTAAATACGTGCTCGTTAGATTCGATTAACTGGCGTGATATTTTTTAAAGAAGTACGCTTTTGGTTCTGGGATGGGGCACCCTCGTCTTTCCCATTCCATAACCAGATATTTCGGAAACATAGTCCCTGTTCTTTGGCAGCATACATACAGTAACACGCGTTACTGTATAATTTAGACACCGGTGAATCCTAAAATAAGTCATTTTTAATATTCACTGTTCCTCGGATTTTCATTTTTTATTTTCTATATACGGGAAATCCTTTGATAAAAAGAGAATAGAGAAAATAGTGGAGGTATGATACATATAAGACGAAAAAATAGCCGTTTAGAAAAAAATGCCATGAAAGTACATAGAACATAACATATACCTGCATCAGTTACTTGCTATTTTCAAAGTCTCAGTCTAAATAGTAACGTGTAAAAGAAATATGGGTCAAAATCTCTAGCGCCCTGTAGTGTCTTACTTCTAGTGACGAGCCCAGGGATGTATCCAGCACTTGAGCATACTTTTTGGGTATTAATATTTCAAGACTTAGCGCTGCGTGTAAATGTGGCTAAAGAAGTGTGGCTTTGTACGTAATACACAACGCATTATACGTATCGCATTACATACCAATTAAGTGGGTCCTAAGTTAGTTACTATACCTATGTAAGACGCAGGGCACTTTGAGCACCTCGATTTTCGCGTAAACGTCGTAGAAGGGCGGATTTGGTTATAGCTGATCGATCATTACGCTGTCAGTGTCCCTTGTCTGTCATGCTCGTACTTATTCTACTGTGAATCGGGGGAAAATGGTGCGATGAAACGCGTCTGTATGTATGATTAATTAATGCTCCTGGTAGCGGTGGTCGTAGTGTTCGACAATAATTTTGTGTAACCGTAATTTGTAACACTGACGGTACTCGAGAGTAAGAACTATTGTCATTTTACCTTCTGTTCCAATTGCTACGTCCCACGCTCAAGTTTCTCTAATGATCGTGATCGATTGTTTAGAAGAATTAAACGATCACATGCTTACATGACTTTATTACTGGGTGAGATGGTGGATACTTTACTGCTTCGTTACGTAACGCAATTCCGTGTCTTCCGCGCCTCATAGTTGCCTCATTTTCTGCAGCCGAGGATCGATTGGCGATCCTCTAATTGTTTCGATCGAGAAATTGAGGATATGGAATTCTATGACACGGTATCGTCGAACCTGCGCGTTATACAAGCTATAATAACTTGATAGCAAGGAGAAGAAGTGGAAGAATGAGTAAACTGCATAGCGTGTAAAATATCTAGATTTGAAAATTGAGTTGCAAGAGAGAAAGAGAGTGTAAAAAGTGAGAGAACTGTGGGGGACAAAGAATATAGTCATAGTTTATCATACCAGACGGTTTATTAAAAATGGAATTGATTCCCTACAGTAAAGTGTAGTTTTATAGAATTTATGGAGCGGGGAATTGGCACGATTAATAACATATCCCGTTTCATTTCTGTTGCAGTGTGGCTCCCTGGAGATCGGCGAGGAACGCCAGCGTCGGGTCGCTATGATGGAGTCCCTCTGCCAGGTGAACGGCACCAAGACCAATGGCGGCAACGGAGGCAACGAGACCAACACCACCACCAGCAATAACAACAACCCGGAGTGCCCTGATCCTCAGCAGAGGCTGGCAGTGCTGAGCTTCGAGCAAGTCCGTCGTTTGAACGACGTGATGAACGAGGTGGTATGCATCCACGGTAGAGGAAACTTCCCCACCCTCGAGGTTCGACTGAGGGACCTGGTGACCGTGGTGCGCAGCAAACTGGAGACTGACCCGAGCAACGGCGGCGCCGGGATGAGGGTACGCGACATCCGGCTGAACGGTGGCGCCGCCTCTCACGTCCTGGCGACCGAGTCGCAGCCGTACAACGACCTGGACCTGATCTTCGCCGTGGAGCTGTCGAGCGGGCGAAACTACGACAAGGTGAAGGCCGCGGTGCTCGGCTCCCTGTTCGACCTGCTGCCCGAAGGTGTCAGCCGCAAACGTATCACCACGTGCAGCTTGAAAGAGGCGTACGTGAGCAAGATGGTGAAAGTGAACAATGACGGGGATCGATGGTCCCTCATCTCCCTAGGCAACTCCCGCGGCCACAGGAACGTCGAGCTGAAGTTCGTGGACACTATGAGGCGACAGTTCGAGTTCTCCGTAGACTCGTTCCAGATCGTGCTCGACTCCCTTCTTCTGTTCTACGAGTGCAGCAAACTGCCGATCGGCGAGAACTTCTACCCGACGGTGGTGGGCGAGTCCGTGTACGGTGACTTTCAAGAGGCGCTCTATCATCTCCACAAGAAGCTGATCTCGACGAGGCATCCGGAGGAGATCCGCGGCGGCGGGCTGCTCAAGTACTGCAACCTCCTCGTCAAGATGTACAAACCCTCCCAGCCCGATTACATAAAGACCCTCGAGCGGTACATGTGCTCGAGATTCTTCATCGACTTCCCGGACATCAGCCAGCAGCGGGCCAAGCTCGAGAACTACCTGTGGAATCATTTCGTCGGCCCCGAGGAGGAGGCCCTAAAGTACCAGTACCTGATGCTGCTCCACAGCGTGGTGGAGGAGTCGACCGTCTGCCTGATGGGCCACGAGAGACGGCAGTCCCTCGCCCTCATCGAGAACCTCGCCTACCAGGTATTCTGCCAGGAGCAGCAGCAACGGCTGACGAACCATCAACAGGCGCCGCCCGGCCCGCCCGCCACCTACGTTTACGCGAACGGCTACTACTACGCTCCCGTGATACCCACCGCGTGCTACACGTGCACCTGCAACTCGTGGATGGCATGCTCGTCGTGATGCGACACCGACACCAACGCCATCGTCGCCACTAGCACCGCCATCACCACCGCTACGACCATCAACAGCACGGTCACCGACGTCTGCTGCACCTACACCGTCCCCGCCAGCGACACCGGGACTATCGACACCTGGACCACCGGCCGAGGATGCCCGTGCCCTCGATTCAGCCGCGCTTCGCGCAATCCCGCTCGTCGTGGCCTCTGTGCACGCGAGGATGTCGAGGGCCACGCGTGTCGCGACGCGTCGATCGTTCGTCGCTGCTGGCCGCGCGACCAGTGCCTGCTCCTCAGTTGACGCTGCGACCCGTCCGACACTGTGCACAGGACGGTCCACGTTGTGACGTAGACGAGGGAAGCTCGTCGGAATGGAAGTGAAGGAGCCAAGGTCAAGCACGACAGAGGGGGATCGCGCGAGAGGTAGGCGCCTGTCGTTGAAACGGGTCGGTAACAGTGATCAGGTTGAGGAAGACTGAGAGCCTAGGGAAACGGGGAGGCCTGCGGAGGCGGACGGAGACAGGAGGGACGCGAATCTCGTCGGTCGCTAGCTCCTCTTTTACCCCTAGGCCATGTTAGCCAGCTGGCGGTGGACGCACTCAGTTGTCACGGGGAGGACCAAACACGATGGTACTTGCTAGACGGTCGTAGGGGATCAACTGAGAGACTACAAGACTCCAAGCGAAACGAAATACAAAGTAACAATGTGTTGTGCCTAACATTCGAACCGGGGGAGGTAGAAAATGGAGCACGCACGCACACGCGTAGAATGGGGTTGCTCCGAGGAGAAGTACGGTGGTAAAGGACGCTCATCGGTGCGCGTCGCTAACGAGACAGAGAACGTTGTTCGCGGGTAATGTAAGGAATATATTACTGTGCGCGTAAATCGAGCACAGCTCGCAAGCTGCTCGAATGATGTTGGTTCCGAGTCATTCCGAATTGGAGTGGAAGGGAAGTGAAATCGACGGAAGACGACACAGCGGGCAACGACGGCGAAGAGCAGCGGACCGGAAGAGAAACGACGGCGACGAGGGACGAGGGAAGTTTGAAGAGTAAACGATGGGATGACGAGCATCCCGACAGGGGCACGGCTCGAGAAACCGACTGAAAGCACGAAGCGTCTCGCGCAGCGTTCCGGTCGCCCCTTTTCTTTTCCAGAAACACACAAAACAAAAAACGTAAAAAAAAAACGAAGGAGAGAAAGAAGAAAAAACGTTTCGAGAACGTGTACTAAGAGAAAAGTAGTGGTAAAGATTACATAAAAAAAAACAAAAACAAACAAACATTAACGGGCGTGGCGTTTGCAACAAAAATATTATAAATATATATATATATATATATATATATATTTAAATATATAAATATATACATGTATAAAATCTATGTATAAATATTAATGTGTGGCTGTGAACACATTTCATTTAGATACTATCTAACGTGATAAGATCGAGATCGAGGATGAGCGGCGCGCGATCGTTGCGATACGGGGGAATGAGCTTTCGTCGGAGATGGAGGGAATCGGTGTGGGAGAACGTTTCTATTCGTTTCATTTATTTTCGCGGGAACCGGCGATGCGCGCCACGTGAACCCAAAGTCACACGGACAGACACCGAGCACAAGCTCGTGCCTCACGCGGAAAGGGCGAACGAGATCGCTTCCCAGGAAGCGAGCGTTGCTTCTCGTTCGATCGCGGCGAGCGTGACGACGAAGAGACGGAACCGCGGTGGCGATTCTTCCTCCGTTTCGAAATTGTACAAGAGGAAGAATGTGAAAAAAAGCGAGTCCCGAGATTCGTCAAGGGACGAGAAGCAACGCTTTCCCGCGTTTCTTCAGGGACCGGCTGAGCCATTAGCATAATCGCGCGCGCGCGCGTGCTCACACATGTACGGGCGATCGAGTGATCCTTGCGGCGACCCTAGTCTCTCGCGGCGGCGGCACACCAGCGGCTTGCATAACTTTCTTTATTAGATACCGTAATTATTTAATACCGCGGGCAAGCGAGAGTGTCGGCGGCGCGCTGCTCCCATCTGCGGTCGCCTCTGTACGTGCGCGCCCCCGTGCGCCTCTGCATCTCTCAGTGTACCATGGTTCTTGCCGGTGTGCGCATCGTCGTGTGTACGTGTACCTCCGTCTGTGCACGCTCTGTGCACGCGCGGAGGCAACACCAGAGACGCGGATCTCTGAGCGTTCGTCCGCCTGTGTGGTGCAAGTACGTCTGTGTGAGCGCGGAGTGGAGGTTGAGAGAAAGATGTGTGTGGGGGTGGGGGGGATTTGTGCGCGACTCGCGTCCCTCTATACGTGCGTGCCGTATCGACTGGTGACCCCGTTAGTTAGCACAGTCAGTCACTTTGCCTCGCTCGCTCGCTCGCTCATCGACTACTCTAGCAGGCCTCGTTCGCTCACTCACTCTTCCTTTCAGTTGGCAAGCGAAAGTAAAGGCCTAATAAAAAGCCCGCAAACTGGTTTTTCTGGTATATCCCGTGTTAAAGCTAAGGAGAGCCGGGGCGACTAGCGTGCACCTCAATCCGTCTATTCTCCGCCGCTCTACTACCACCGCTGTTCTAACCACCACCGCTCCGTTCCTTCACGTCACAATTGAATTTTCGACCGCCGATTCTTCCGCCGACTCCATCCCCTGGCCAGAACGCTCGACTCCCGCGATGCTCTCGTTCCTTCCTGCAGAGAAAGGTTCTTCGTCCTCGACTCGCGCGCGACGTGTCACCACAGAAGGACCCTTCTCCGAAGGACGAGGAGACTCGCCCACCGCGAAGACGATACGTTCTAATCGGTGTTGCCAAGCATTCGGACGACCCGGGACGGAGCTTCTACGTGCACAACGTTCACCGAAGATATCCCATGAAATCGATCCAAGGCAGACGTGATCCTTCGTCGTGTCGAGTGGAGTGCTTTCCAGCAAATACTCGGAGTGTCCTGTTGAAGCTCCGCCGGGTCTTCGATACACTCGGATCAGTAGCACGCGTGCAACCTCGAGATGACTCGGGTCGAAACTCTCGACTCCGGAACTTAAAAAGTAACCTTGCTCCCCGATCGTAAGCCTCGCTCAAAGGAAGCTCGAGCTTCAAGCTTTCGAGGCTTCAGCTAGAGCCCCACGCGTCGCCTAGCTTTCAAATTCCACGCGTTTTCCTAGCGGAGTGACACAAGTCGGGGACCTCGACTCTCGCAACATTGGATAAGGTCACGCGCTGCAGGGAAATTAGCCTCCCACGTTAGCCTGTGATAAAATGGAGGCACGTGTATTTTCCACGTCGTTGAAGTTAGTGCTCTCGGGATGTTACTCAAGGGCTACAGCTGGAGCTTCGTTAGACCCCGAGTTTCGCTTCGAGTGACTCTTGGAGCGATTCGAGTTGGACCTCCCGAGTTCCGAGTAGAGGTTCGATAGGCTTGGAACATCTAATTAGGGAATTCTATTTCACGTCGTGAATGCTTAGTAATTGGAGTATCGTTTGAATGTTAAAAATCTAACTCGCCCTTAAGGAATGATTAAACCGCGATGGCGAAGGAAACGGGGAGTTAGGCGAAAGAGGGCTTAGACGCCGTTAGATTAGCAAAGCTCCGTGGCCCTTCTGTGTACATCATGAAGCTTAAGTTGGGTATAGTCGGAAGGAGACTTCCTCGAGAGTTCAAAGACATCAAAGACTGCAATTCTTAAACGCCGGACGCAACAAATCCGTCGAAGTATTCGCTCCGTGATTCGATCATTGAAGAGTAGGTGGACTAGAATCAAAAGACAATTATCGAATTAGTCGTCTCGTCGATACGTTAATTCCTGAAAGCTTTAAATAGCGTCTTTACCATCGATCATTGTCATAATCTATCAATTTCCATCTAAATTACTGTTCGTTTTAACGTAGGTGACAGGATTACAATAGGTATACATATATATATATATACATATATAAACAAATATATTCGTTATATAAATTCAACGTGTGCGTGCAACCCTTTAACTGGGCAAATCCGGTAAGCTCGCGTGTTTTATTATAAACATTTGTATTTTTACTGCAATCGTATCGTTAAATACCATTGATGAATTCGTGTAAACATTTTTTAACGGTTTTTATAAACACATTGGAATGATCCAATCTGATCATTTTCAAGGCCATACTTTCTTCTAGAAAAAAAAGAGAAAACAGAAAAAAAACTGGTTCACGATTAATCCCAGTTAAAGTGCATTATGAAACACTATAGTTATCATTTTTTTCACAATTTTGGCGTTATTGTCATATTTTTATTCGCGTCGATAACCTTTATCACATACCGAACTCGATTTTTGGAGAAAAGTGAACGATTTATTTCGCACTGAAAAAGGAAGCACCGTTATTTTTAAATACTACAGAAATGGAACAATATTTTATACAATCGTTCGCTCGTTAGGGCGCTTTTAGATTAATCATTTTAGATATGTGTTTTGTGAGATTGATGAACGGTATTAGAACCTTCAGTCGGCGCCCATTTTTTGCCAGAAAAAAAAGAAGAGAAAATAAGACAAAAAAATGTTCCGCAATTTCGCGAGGCAGGACGATCGATTACGTCGCAAACGGATCGATGGAACAATCGAGAGATCAGTCGTATGCCTATCACGACGGATTTCTCTATCGAAGATCGATGCGCATCGATCGTTCGTTCCCTATTTATGCTACCTCTCAAAAATTTGACTGCAGATGTTAATAAGAGAAAGAAAATCACGAAAGTTGCTTTCGCAAAGTTAACACAGAACGTCCAACTCTACCACTATTTTCCCTATCTCTGATAATTTTCATGTACGTGCCATTTTTCAAATTTACAAGAACTTAGAAGAAACTCAAAACAGTTTTAATTTTCCTGTATATCATGTCACGAAAGTTTCCTCAATCTGCATTTCTCTATCGAAGTCCCAAGAAATTATGAGTAAAAAATGATAATCCATCTCTTTCCTCCCCTTTCCTTCTTTCTAAATAATAGAAAATTAGACAGTTGCCCTGAAGCACCACCACCCCTCGTCCATCCTCCCTTAATCGTAGGCGCTAGGTACCTATAGGCAAACCGTTTGATGGGTAGTGTATCTTAAGATCCCGATAAAAAATCTGACCGTTGTTTCTCAAACGATCGTCGTTCCCGAGAATGTTGATACGCCCTGAAGCTCACTAAAATTTGCCCCACTATTCTCCATCACCGCCTATTTCCTTCCCCTAGCATAGATTAATTCTCGATCGATTCGTGATCGGATCAGGCCACTCGAAGATGAATCCGTGGTACCAAAGACGCACAATTCCTTCGGTCGAATAACGTCTGATTACTCGATTGCCCTTGACCAGACACGCGATGACAATTAACATTGTTCACGATTCTCCGTGATTTCGACGAGCGGCGTCTCGCGAGCCTCGCGATCCCGCAAAGAGAAGAACCTATCTTCAAAACGAACTATTCGAGCAAAATGTCAATGAGCTCCAACGCGAGCCACCTTCCTCCCTTTCAATCTTCAAAAATCCCATCTCTTTTCCAGATTCAGTTCGAAAGGGAGAGTGCGCGAATCACGATCGACGCGAGTCACGGCGAGGAACGATCGAAGAAATCGGAGTGTCGCGGCCAGATCGGGGGAAGGGCTCGCCAGCTGCGATTTCGTCGCGCGCAAATACGTTTTATTGTAATTTCCGCGTTGTCATTGTAACGTCGAACGAGCGTGCAGTGTGATCGATGCTTTCGCGTGATCGTCGCGCGATTCAGGAGAGAGGCAGGATGAAGACGCATTGTACAGGGCGGCGAGAGCGATGACTGTTTCTGTATTGCGATTGCGGGAAAGGGGATGATGCGAGTGGAGTTTTGATGGAGGGGCTTGGAAGAAAATACGCGAATTTAGAAAGCGTCGTTGATATTCAGCGGATCGTTAACCGCGGACGAATGCAGTTTCTTTTCTTTTTTATTATTATCATTATTATTATTATTATTATTAATCGTGTGTTCGGCCCGCGATGCTCGAGTTGGAACGTGAATAATAACCATACGCTCGGCACCACGGAGATGTTTTGTACGAGATGATACCGCCCGCGACACTGTACTCGCTCCGATGATTATAATGATTTTTATATTTGAAAAGAGAAAAGGAAATAAAATGCATTTACCTGACACAACACTATGGTTATTATTCAGGGGCTGGAACGACAGAGAGATGGACCATCCCGGTCACACGGGGAGGTTCGAGTTTTGCGAGGATCGGTAGCGCGGGGATGATGATTGCGATTGTTGACGGCAAGCGTAAGGAGGCAAAGAGAAACGAGCAGAGTAAAACGTGGAGTAAAGAAAGAGAAAGAAATTGGGGTGTTGGTATGTAGCTTGCGGGGAAAGTTCGCTTCTTTCCTTCAAATTCGCCGATGAGAGTTTTTTTTTCTTAAAAATCGGTGAAGGTTCTAAATTCACGCGTAGAGAATCGCAGAAGTTCGACAGACTTCAGTCTTCTCATCCAGGGTCTCTCTAATCCCCTCGACGCATCGCGAATTATTTATACCGCGAATTTGATTTCGTAAATTCTCCAGTCAATTAAGAAAGCATTTGCGATTCTCGACGAACGACATGGGGCTAAAATTTGTCCGAGATCAATTCTATTGTGTATATCTGTTAATTGCAACGTTTGAACCCCAAAAGGGAAAAGGAAAATATGGAGAAACGTGCGGTGAAGGGACAGGAGATAACGAGGGCGTGAAAAGTGAAGTTGAGAATGAAAGCGCCAGGCGTCTCTCGCCCCTCTCCTTTGTTTCTTTCGTTGGATAGTGTCGGAGCTCCTCTATTCGCCTTTCGTAAGGGGTTCACCTTTCTCATTGTACAGTGAAACGGGAACGACGAGACACAATTAGGATAAGAGTAACACACGCCCATTCTACTCATCGTATATCGCCATTCTATTTTAATACGGGAAAAGCGAGACTAATCACGAAACTATCTCTCTTATTAATACAGCGTAGCGCCTGACGGCACCCGCGAAGCGTGCTGATTACGCCGTGCGAGCTATTGAAAATCGAGGGCCGCCTGTCCGAAATGGGCAAGCTGAGGGCAAGCGCGTGAGAAAAAGCCGAGTACACCGCGCTTTTGTGAGTGTGCCGAGCCAGAGTTGGGTGAGAGTATCGAGAATTTGTCAGCGTGTACTTGTCCCGATGTATGTGCATACGTTCACGCGCGTAACAATAAATGTTCGGAGCTTTAGCACCCCCTGGAAAATATTGCTCTGTCTCGTAACTTTGACTTAATCGAGGCAGCGATCGGAAGTGGATCGAGGAGGAGCATAAATAAAGCTCGACGAGAGCAAGCGATTTCTGACATGACCGGGGGGGGGGGGTTACGTTACGTCCGCGTGGATGACTCGGACGGCAACTTGCCCTTTCGATATCCAACGGTGAGGAGAACGTGCCGTATCTGTGCGAGAAGTGATATAGCGATTAATTAATCGTCGTTCTTTTTTCTTTTAAATAGACACAAGATAAGAATATGAATATCGATTCGCTTGTACGAACATTCAAGTGAAAGATTTAATAATAAAGATTATGATTTACACGTCTATAGTTTTCTTATTGCAGACTGCGCTGGGCGATACTGTTCTTCTCTGCTCTATTATTACGCTGCGAGGGTGGAAGTAGCTCGGAAGTCGTAGTTGCCGTGAAAATTCATCCTGTCTAAGTAACTTATATTCTTATGTTCATTGTAGTCTCTTTTATTTAACCTCTGCATCGCTCGCAGGGAGTGTAATCTTTGGTAGAGCAAATAACATGAGATTCTATTATTTTTGCAACACCTGGCGCTTCGCACCACCGTTAGGGGCTGTCGTTAAATTGCGTAAGGGTAATTTTGGCGATTTTATATTCCAACACCCACGTTACTTCGAATTTTTCAGTTATTGAAATTCTTTTAGAGGTTCATATAATTCATTTAACCCTCTAGTGCATAACCCTCTGTTTAATCCAGAGGTTTTGAATTCTCATTTGCCAGCCTTAAAAGTAGTGCCACAGCACACATATTGGTCTAAGAAACATGTCAATCTGACGTTTCGATTTGACAGTAATCTATAGTTTGAAGTGCATGTCTGAGCTACACACGCTGCGAAAATTATTATTATTATTTCCTTCAGATTGAAAACAGTCATCGGATTCGGTCTTTTCATCCCCAAGTTAGACTAGTCTAATTTTTCCAATTGAATTAAAAATCTATGCACTAGAGGATTAATTCGGCTTTGGGAGATTTAAAATACAATTACATTTCTGGAACATTAATGATAGAATTTGTATTTATTGAAAATTGGGTTAAAAATTGTTACGTAAAACGCTACCTGACTCTTCCCCTCCCCTGTAAGAAAACATAAGAAATTCGCGATTCCCATCCCTCAAAGCGTTACGTAATTTAAGGACGACTCCTAATACCTCGCCTCCCTCGCACAGACACAATGCATTAGTTCCTCTAGCACTGTCGTACTTAAATTTCGTCCAGCATTCGTCCGAAAATCATGATCGATCGAAACGAGAAGTGCAGTGACGCCATGTCATAGTGGGATAGTGATCCTGCGTCGACTTTCACCCAACTCTGCATTGCAAATAAAATGAAGCGACTCGTAGGAGCGCATACACGGTCTAGATAATTGTTAGTTATGTCATGGCGATTAGTTGGATCACGGTTGGAGAAGATAGGAAGAACAAGAGGCACGAGTTAGGACGCGTTTAGGGTAATATTTGAGTGATGGGGACATTCCGCCATGACATCGCAGAAGAAGCTTTTACGTGTGAATAGAAAATAGGGTGCGTGGCTATTCGTACCGACCATGAATTTGAAATCACTCTCTTCATTTTGAAATACACCATGTAGACAGGTTTAATTGCTTATCGGGTGTACCTGATTGTGAGTAATTATCATCACTATGACTTTTAAAGGCTGAAGGTAGAAAAAGATATAACTATTATTTATAAGAAGAAGGTACCAGGAAAAGGCTGACAAAAATAATATCTAAAACAATTTAGGTCGTGGATAACCAATAGGGTTTGATCAACGTGCCGAAATAAAACAAAAGTTGATAACTTCGTCTCCTTTCACATACCAGTACCTCGATGAGTATATGCAGGGTAAGTTAGGTTAACATAAAATGGATATTAAAACTAACACTGGTATTATTTATTTCATCAGAATAAAACTAATCCGTTTAAAATTGTATGCTGATTAAAAAAAATAACTAGTATTTTCGTTAAAACAATATTTACTGAAAATCGGGTTGAAAACTAAAGTCATGACACCGAGATGTCTGGAGAGATGCTCCAGATAATTATTGAAGAACAATAACAAAAAAGAAATCAAAGTTATTTATGAATTAATACTACTAGAACTACAGTTTTATTAAAATTCAGTTACAGTTATAATTTAATTACACTTAAATCTGATATTAACATCGTAGCTCATTAAAAATAAGTTAAACAAAAAGGGAATTCAAAGCGAAGGAAATTACTCGAAATGGAACAGATGAAATTTATCCTCGTGTTAGAAATATTATTAAAGTAAATTAAACTACAATCCTCCTTTTTTCGGGGAGCGATGCCACACTCAATAGCTTTGAAAGGAAGTAAAAAACACTTTGCTTCTGTTTGATAACGTGTTTGTCTAAATTTTCAGGCTTTCTGATAGACTTTCACACTATCGTGCAGTGTGTGGTAAATTTCTTTAACGCCGGGGGAATCCAGCAAAGAGGAAAAAGTTGTTAGAATATGAATATGAAAATAGCTGTGTCTATGTGTCGCGGGTGAATTATGTTTTAGTAGACTGATGACTAATTGTAATAGAACTCTATTTCATTTTTAAGGAGATTGAAAGACCCCTATCTTCAAAAAAACATTATGATTTTATCCAAACACTATATTTTTTGTATACCACTACACTCAGCCCATTTTTAGTAAACTACCTCCCCATTTTTCCGACAAATGAGCCCCTCGAAATGTTTGCCACCTAGGCCTTTTTCCTTAAATCCGCCACGGACACAATGTATAATTTATTTAAATAAAAATCGATAATGTTAAATCATAATTCTGTTAAAATTTTACTTTACTCGACGCCCTCAACACTAAATAATCGTGGTCCCGAACGCTCCTCTCAATGAAAAAAATGAATGAATATTGCCACATTGTCTGCCAAATCACCATTTCACTCTTCAACAATTTTAATCAGGGTATTGAATGACGTGAACCCAACCATACAAGCACGTCTACATGTTTTCACATTTACGTTCGCGTACTTCTTTTGCTACCACGCATCAGAAGGCCAAACACTCTCTAGTACTACTTGCGTACCATGTACGGAAAAGAATGGCGTTGCGACCAACAATCGACGCAAATATTCAGCACCAATCCCACGAATGCATTCGGAATTTGCTTTGGCTGTAAAATCAAAGAGTGAAAAGGCCATAGAGCGACAAGGCAGATCTATTTTAGACGGATGTGTAAGTGGACAATCGAATTATCGAGGGAAATGTAGCAGTGGTAGTCTATTGGAGGGATACTAACAAAGTTGCTGATCATCTACCCATAAACCAACGTTGCATCACGGTGGATTTCATCGCTGATAAGATGGCATAGTTGTGCAGCAAATGCGCGGTTCGTAATTAACAACCAGGGATGGGAAAAATGTGTTTTTAAATGAAAATTTCCAATAAAAGTTAAAAACATTATGTGTCGAATAAAGCTAAGCCGGATTATTCAAGCCTCAAATAACGAATGAAGTTAAGGTAACTTGTATTCGATCCGTTACTTAAATAATTTTTTATTTACTTAATACCCAACTCTGTTAACAACTAAGCAGCGATCCATCTACGCGACTATTATTCGAAATACTTGTGTCGACACTACGATAAATACGGTTTAAATTAAATAAATGAAACGCCCGCGGGAGGAACCGGAACTTTTGCGACGAAGAAATCGTAATCGAGGCTACACTCGCAGAAATCTGTATCTATATTTATCTAAAATATAAAATTATTGTGTCGCTTACCGACTCGTCGACGTCCAGCCCAAACCCTTGCACCTAGAAACATGAAATTCGGAGAGTAGGTGTTCGATGAGAAGGGATTTTTAGAAATTTCATTCCCAAGGGGGCGAAAAGAGGTGAAATGTATTTTCTCAGACTTCTTAATATCTCTTAGGCCCAATTAAATGTCAACTTAGTTTTTGCTTACAAAGATTTCTCACACAAATGCCTAAAAACCCATATATACATATATAAATGTTCTTGAAACAAAGGGTGCTTTATAAAAATTAAGTGAAAAATTATTTCTAGACGGAGATATACGTAAAAGTAATTCCCTTTAATTATTCTCCCGCAGCGGACAGTGGCGCACTCAGGATTTAATCTTGGGGGGAGCCGAGTTGAAAGGATGGAAATATTTTTAAGAAAAATTTATTTAATGCAATGTCATTTAATGCAAATTCAATAAAATTCGTTAGGTGATATATTTAAAGAATAAAATCCAGTTTTCTTTTATTGTTACAAAGCCTATTTTTTGGACACGGGTATTTTGCTAGTTAATTATAATTTTACCTGTAAAACTATGGAACCCCTGCAATATCGCACACTCTTACTTTCAACAAACATCTTCGTCTGTAATTCAGCTGTGACGAAGAAACGCGGAACCAAAATGGCGGTGCACCCTCGTTGGAAACTTACATCATTACGTTGTTTAAATTAAGTGTCCACTACGTCGAACGCAATAGCACTTGCAACTATTTATTAGTCGAGACTGTACGTTCTTAACGCGCTTGTGTAAAATTCTTCGCGATTGTTTCGAGGGAAGATTGTTCGCGCGGAGAATCATCGAGGACTCAATAGTCTTTAGATTCTCTTTTCTAAGGAATTCTTGCTCGAGCGAGAAAAGTTTATCTCGTGTTTTCGACTTGTCTCGCAATGAAAGGGTAGACTTCTCCAGCTCCACCACGAATTTCACCTCGCATAGTCTCCTCATAGAATTCAAGCAATTCTCTCGAGGCAGCATAAAAGCTCTGTGGCAGTTGCGTTTCTGCCACAGCGTTCTGTTTCTTCAATACTTTTCTTTCCCTATGTCTCTAACTTTCACTTTTCTAAATTCTTTTACTGTTTACAACTTCCTGTCTATTCTTCTACATTTCGTTTCTCGAGGGGTTGGCTTGGGAAAGATGGGAAACCACCCTTCTCCCGGTGCGCCGCTGCTGCTGGGACCCGAAGGAGAGAGAGGAAAGAAAAATGAATATGAGTATAGTTCGTTGGGCAATATAAGCGGATAAGCTTGAAACGCCATCCTGTTTAACAGGAAAAACAATATACAATACAATACAAAATAATGAAATGTAACTTTCTAAGAAAAATCTTTATTACCAACTAAAAATACATATATTTAACTAATATTTTATGCTCTCAGATTGAACAAATTTTCGGTAGTATGGCCACAGCATACGATAACATTAGGCTCTGCAAAAAAAATTACAAAACGGGTGCACGTGTAACTTTCCAACATTTGATCCGAATTAAAAAATTCGAACGATTTCTTAAAGTATATATAATAGCTTCAGTTGCACGGAGGGATTTAAAAAAATATTCATTTTTGAAGAAATGGCGGACATTAGAAGAAATCTTGACCAAAAAGTATAAAAAATCAATATGTTTTTTCAATGTTCCTATTGAATGAATTATTCGATCAAAAAATTGGTGCAACTGAAGATAATTATATTATGAATATTCCCTGAAAATTTCACGTGAATCTGATAAAAATTGACTGAGTTATCAATGCACCCAGTTTGAAAAATGCCGTTTCGAGATACTCGCGTTTAAAGTTTCGACAGAAGTTATTTTCTGCAGCTCACAAATCGCAGCTGTGTACGGTCTTGTCGTGGCCAGTGATTCTCTACCTAGTTCTAAACAATATATAAGCTCATAATCCCTCTTATTAGATACATTTGGATTTTTGAACATAAACTTTCCGGGCGATTGACACCAAGTTATCTATGTGTGCACTCGATTATGAGCGCTGCGCAACCTATACAAAACCTCCCGTAGCTCCTAGAATTTTTCGAGATCTACTTTGAAACTGTGCAGGTACAATCTTGAACCTCCAAGCATTAAGAAAATGCAAGACAAAAGAATTCTGAAAAAAAAAATTTACAGTGGCTTCCCCCCTTAATTAATGTAAAGCTCAGAATTATCCATTATCAGAATTATCAAAATTACTCGTATAAACCTTGATTAATAAATTTTGCTAGAAAAATAGAACAAGATAAGGCGAAATTTCGCGGAAATTTTTTTGAACCTATGCATAATAATGAAATCGCAGAAATATTAGAATAATAGGGTGAAGTACCCAATTACTGACACCTAACCAATTACTGTCACCTTAAGCTATTTTAGTTAAAATAACGAATAAACAAACTATAGAATATAATCTATAGTATAGATTATAGGTTGAAATACATAATTCTTCTTGTGTATCACTTTACAACGTTTATTTATTCGTTATTTTAGGTAAAATAGCTTAAGGTGACAGTAATTGGTTAGGTGTCAGTAATTGGGTCCTTTACCCTATTAACTTATTGGAATTATATTAGTATAAATTAAATATTGAATTTGGGCGAATATTTTTCTGCACGATCTTTACTACTTCCTCGAATAATAATACAATTTTAAATATACAGTGTAGGTACCATTTTTTAAGGTTTATATTAATATAAATTAAAATTGCGAATCCTTACTTTGAAGTCGATTTAATATTTAAAGTATGAGACATAGGGTGGACAGATACTTTTGTGAGTAACGGTCACATTAGGTCCCACCTACTCGTAGCGTTACAGATCCTGAATTTGGCGAATTTGGTTATAGGGTAAGTAGGCTGCAGCCTAGGGCGACGAATTTTAGTGAGGGACAATTTTTAGGCGAAAAAAATTGGAAAAGTTTTAAACACAGAGGCTTGCGACAACATTAAAAACAATTCACTTTTTTCATGTAGCGAATTAGCAATAACTCACGCGTGAGTTGCCATATTGAATTAATTTTGAAATTTTCCCGACTCTTTTAAATTAAACTATTTGATGATATTTCGCGGAAAGGGCAACAGACTCTTGTTAAGGTACAAATACACGACGACACTTTTGTGTCTAGATCAAGTGTCTAGATTAGTCTAGATCAAGAAATTTAGCGTCTACACCAGTCTAGGACACTGTCCCCACGCCGACACTTCATGTATACACTTGATCTAGACACAAAAGTGTCGCCGTGTATTCGTACCTTTAGCCTATTTTAGTTGCTGTGACAACCATCTACATAATTTGCGTTATTTCGCGGAGCCCTCGGTGATGCTAGATTCTCCCTCGATCTCTTGCACATAGAAAGCGACGAGCCTAGACTGTAAAGAAGCGACGAAGCTAAGAATCAAAGAAATAAATTAACGACTCCCGAGGGGTCGATCGTTCAAAGGAGACGATCATTAATGAATCTTTCTCGGACGTTTGCGCGACGGAGTGAGACAGCTAAACGAGAACAAATAGTTCCGATCTGGCGGAAGTTCCGTCCGGTTCCAGTCGCTGCTTCACTGTGCAGCACGAGCCAGGCGGTGGTTCGAATGAGCTCCGTCTATGGGCGAAGACGAATTCATAGGTTCGTTGTAAAAGTACGAACTCGTGCGTGTTCATCGCGAACAAAAAGCGCAGTCTCTTCCTCTGTTGAGCTGTGCAGCCTCGCCCTGGACGTTGCACGTCGCACGATTCGCCGCAAAATCGATCGAAACACGGGTAACAGGTTCAATTACATGGAATGAAAGAAACTCGGACGAGTTTAAAATCATTCTTGAATTGAGAATAAAATTGTCAGTCGACTATCATAATTTATAGCGAATACGGGGTCCATTTTGATGCATAAAATAATTTGAGGCATTGAGAACAAAAAAGGACTAACGCATATTGCAAAAAAATTAATTATTCCTATTTTATATGATTAGTAGAGCCTATTGGAAGCAAGGTTGTTACCTCTCTGGTTTTCGCCTGGAGACTTTGAATTTTGAAGCAAATCTCAGAGTTCCGGTTTTACTCGGAAAATCTCCGGGTTGTAGGAAAAAATGAGATAATCAGAAATTGTGGTATTATACAATGGTATTAATTTTATATACAATAAAAGTTATTAATTAAAAAATACAGATACTTTGAATCTGAATTGTTTGAACTTAAAAGAATTACCCATTTTTTCCGCATATTCGAGAAAAAACTGTTTTTGTACTTTTTCCATCTCAGGGTTAATACTTGATCTCCGGATTGAAATGTGAGGAGATCCGGGATTTATATGGTGATAAGGTGGCAACCCTGAATTTGGAAGGTGGGGCAGGGGTGGATGCTTACCACCCCCTCCCTCCTTTATATAGGCAAAACAAAATAATAAATTATTCATTCGCCCAAAATTAATTTAATCTATTTCAAAATTAAAGTAAATTAATTTATGAAGTAATTCTGCATTACGCGACCCATATTATCTTGACTCCTAACCACGTACATAAATTCAAAATTCAGGTTAGTCCATTTTTGTTATCAATGCTTCATTTTACCTTAATTACCGATTTTGAATTTTTCGTGTTACTAATAGATTGATATCTGGGGTGGGTCAAAATGGACCTGCGTCCTCCAGGGGAGGGGTAACGAAATCGCGTTCTAGATACGAGCATGGTATCGATGAGTCGAATCTTAATTAATTTAGTTATTACAGTAGCAATGAGGGAATGCATTTATTTTTCGTGAAAAGAATTGCTCGAGGCCATTGCTAATATTTAGACCGAATCGTTCGTACAAACTGTCTATTGTTTATGAAAACTTCGTAACGATTTGTCATGTATTTTGCGAAAAACAAAGGGCTTTTATATTCAGACATGGGTTTGCACTCGTTACTTCGATGTGCACAATAAGCGCGCGACCTTGGCGAATTAATCACTTCGAGATTGAATCTCTGTGCTTACACGAGTTGGAGAGTGTGGTGTGAAAAAGTGTGACATATATAAATAAGATATATTTTAGTATTTCGTATTTCCTGTTTGTCGTGGAAATGGATATGCTAAATATGTGTGCGACTTCCCGTGACACTTTAACGCCATCGAATAAAGTAAACTCGATGTAACGAATCCCCACGTAGTCGAGATAGCGATGCCGAAGAAACGTGAACGAAATCTTCGATTCGAATTACCACGTGCCCCCTACATAAACACCTTCTTCATTGATTTGAACGCAGACATTCGTTGTAATCAAAGCGTGCCACGCAGAATAATTACGCGGTGCACTTTAGTATAAAATTTTCTGCGGAATATTATTTGTTCTTGCAACCGTATTGCTGCAAGAAATTGCGGGCAGCATACACGCGAAGAGTGATGAGTACGGAGCACGTTCTCCCGAGAAGTGTAGACAAACAATTACATTTTCGCACGAATGGAATTCCAGCCACTAGAGCAGTGGTGTAGAAATAGAATTATAAAATTTTAATCCCTTTTTCGTCTAAAGCAACCTCTGACGAAGGTCATCGATTTATTGAAATTTGATTCGCGCTTTTATGGACGAGGTGTCTTTCTTACCATACATCTGAATGCTGCAGTGTTACAAATTCCTACTGCATTCAGAGGAAATCACGAATTCGTCGCGAAAAGGAGGAGGCGTAAAATTCGATCCAGGTCGACCGGAAGTCCTCGCGAGGTCCATCGACGAATTCAAATTGTCAGCGGTCTTGCAGTCGCGCGCGACACACAAAACGACGCTTCTCGTCCGAGAAGAAAATTCTTTCAAGCCTTTGAGTCGTTCTTAAGGACGTTTTCGAACGCACGAGGCGAAAAGTGGCGGAGAGGTTGTATGTTTGTGGAAAAAAATGAGGTGAAAATGTAAATGAGGAATAGGACAACGATGCACGCACACGAAGTGTATAAAAATCATAATGTTTACTGTTAATCGACGATTCACTAGTAATAATAATTACGACGATAATATGAACGTTACATTACCCGTTTGAACATTAATGAAAAAAATTTTTAAAAAAATGCGGAGAAGCTACACTGTATGTATAGTGTAAGTAACACGTGTGCGAGGGTGGGAGAGAAAGAGAGGACTGTCTATTTTGAACGATACTCGAAGGGTGCGTAAGTGGGCAGCGATGAAATTCTTTTTTATTTCTCTGACTTGCCCATGGATATATATCCCATATTCCCATATATAAAAGATGTTATAAGGATTACCTATAAAACATGAAAATAAATATCATGTAAACCCTGAGGATATTTGTGTTTCAATGGTTCGTCCTGAATTCTTGATTTCCCTCCACTAATTGAAAGTAGTGTAACTACCCGTTTTCAGGAATTTATTTTAAAAAAAATATAAGTTTGTTCTAGCCGGCTTTTTGCTTGCATATTTAGATATGTTTGAAGCAGTACTTAGAATTTTTTGAGCTTTTTTATAGCATATACATAAAGATGTACAAATTCGGTGGCGCAAGCTTCTTGAAAACAATTATTTTCCGTCGGGCGATGGTGTGGGTAGGCAGGCCCCGATCTAGCTCTTCCGCCGCTCTGGGCAAAAATGATTTTTGCCGCCCTTTGCATTGAATCATAAATAAGTATTTTAAAATATATTTTTTGACACTGAGCAAAATTTTGTGTAGGTATTTGTCTACCAAATTTGCCGCTCTAGACAATTCCCCTACTTGCGCCCCCCCCCCCCCCCTAGATCTGGGCCTGGTACGCCATAAGTATTACAAATTGACGCTGTTACTGACATTCCCGCAAGTTTCTAATGCACTGTTTAATCATTCCAGTGAAGTAATAATAATTGGATTCTATTTACACAGAGTATTAGTTCACCGCCGACATTGAAATTTACAGAAAAATCTAATTCTTATAAGCTTCGCAGAAAGTTACACGATGCATGAGTGTGGTGGGGTGCATGAATGCACCTGCAAATCGAGCATTCTTTAATTTCACAATCATACGGGATGCTTAATGTGTCGAATACGAGGTACATTTGTGAAGTTGAACTCTTTCGTGTGAGTTCTTTTAAATCTTCTCTCTTACCAGTAATTATTACATTTGAGTTATTAGAAATTGAGAAATTTCAACTTGCATGGGAAACAGTTGAGGTCGACGGCAACCTCTACCAATGTGACAACATTCACGAAAGGTTTGAGCACTCATTGTCAGTTCGACTTTATCCGCGATAGTGATCGGATCGGTGAATATCTGTGAATGTCACAGTGCATATTATTTCCTGATTTCTCGATTCCTACATCAATTCATTCGACTACTGGATTAAATAGAAGACCGTTTAACAATATTTCACTGGAATATACCTATCATCTAGAAGACTTTTTGACGAAGCGTTGCCTAGTGTTTGATCACATATCGCAGTGATAAAAATACGTGTAGAATGTGCAGAGTGCACGACTGTAGTTGTGAAAAGTGAACATTTTGTAATGGACATTACTATATAATATTATTTCTGGCCTTGATGAATTTTAAGTTAGCTGGAAGTCGGCCGAGCGCGACAAAAACATCAACAACCTCTACCAAAGTCACTACATTGCCGAACGGTGTGCCCTAACAGTTCGACTTCGTCCGCGACGGTGTTCGGATCACTGAATACATACATATCTGTGCAGTCACAGTGGATATTATTTCGTGATTACGATTTCTGCATCAATTTCATTGATTACTGGACTCTGTGGAAGGCCCTTTAACAAAATTCAACTACATTACACTCAGTATTTAGAGGACTATTTTTGAAACACTTTATTCGAGTTCAAATACATCTTCCCGCTGTTGAGAGATGTTTAAAAGCGGGAAGTGCTTTTGTAATCGTGTGCAATGCGATTGTAGAGTCAGTGCTTATTTCGCGATAAAGTATTTCATAGTGGACAGTGGTCCTGCGTGTTAGTAATGTTAACACGAACGTAGAGTTAGTGTTTTTAACGCATCTAGAACTATTTCAGAGCACCGGTGCTCCTATTGCTTCTTCATCACGAAATTAATACGACATATTTGCGAGTGTGACACGTTCTATTCGGTACTGACGCTGCAGCTGCGGGACATTGGCTAGCAGATCGAATAGGTACTGCTGAAGGGAGATGCTTGTCTCCATGGATAGCAGTGAGGGCGGTATTCTCAGTCGTTGCTTATTCTTAAGATCGTCTTAAGGGGACTAGGCAGTCGAAACATCGATTTTTTTATTGCATTTTCCAAAAGTACTATCCTTTCTGAATAAAATGCCGCTTGGTTTATAGTAAAATTCGCAAAATTATAGATTTGACAGCTAAAAACGTCAAGCGGCAACCTATAGCGTCGCCTTTGCCTAGAAACTTTAAACGCGTTTTTCTCGAATATTTTCTTCTCCTCGTTTTTACCTGATTGTGAACGAATGGAGGTTCAGATCGACTTGAAAAAATTACAGGATGTGTAAAACATGTGCCATTTCCGACCAAACCTGTGATATGGTCCGTAAAAATTCCAGATTTTCATAAAAAAATTAAAAAGTCACCGGATTTTCGTAGCGCACAAGCAGGAACGAATTTTTCTCGGAAAAGTCGCCGTTTTTCGGCCACCAATCGTATAATTTTGATTTAATTTCTGTTTTTATAGGTTTGGTCGGAAACTATGAATCCAACGAACAAGGATCACACCTTTAAAATCGAATTACGTCACATTTTAAGACCGATATTAGGGCAAAACGACGGAAAACCGTTAAAATGTTTACCCGTCTGCAGCGCCATTTTTAAAGCACATATATATTTCTTACCATTTATTTCTCAATCTGTATGGTAGTAATAAACATTGGGTAAAAGGGTACACCTGGATGTGCTTTCATTTCTTTACAAATAAATAAAGGATAGAGTCTCTTTCTCACGAAAAACGACTGCCTAGTCCCCTTAAGCATGCGGCATCATTTACTAACCTCGTAGACTAGTAGAGGATGCAGCCAGGGCCCGATCGAACTCTTAAAATATATTTTTTGACACTGAACAAAATTTTTTGTAGGTATTTGTCTACCAATTTTGTCGCCCCCAAAATGTGCCGCTCTGGGCAATTGCCCTACTTGCGCCCCCCTAGATCTGGACCTGATTGATGATCTAGAATATTCGAATAAATAGAGAATGTTAATAATGTTTTATAGCGGTCACAGAAATGACACTATCTTTTTACGAAGAGAAAGAACGCATCGATTCGCCTTATTTCTTTATTTTATGGCAACATCTTAACTTTAATTCGCGAAATTAAACTTTAACAGAGGGGATGTTTTTTGTAATGAATATGAAGTGACGGGAAGAGAGAAACAGGGCCAGTCTATCTTTCATTACAAATCTTAATTTGAACGTTTAGTGCGATCAAACCTTTAACATGTTTGTTAAAGACAATCAATTAATTAATAATGCAAAATGCACAAAAAATATTACATTTATTTTAATGTAGTTTTACTTTGTACCACGTTCCTCTGAAAAGTACTATATTTTTTTCACGATGTACTATATTTCTTATCACATTTGGCCGTAATGTACTATTTTTTCGGGAAAAAATTTGTCAACGCTAGATGTGGGTACTGTTATAGTCATCTAAAATGGAAAACCTAAGGATTATGTTCTTTATTATGATTGTTGCAATGGTTGAAACCACGGATGAGTTCCGATCTAGTAAAAGATTAATTTTACAGACCGAGAACAGTTAATGTTTAGTAAAAACTCGGACATTTTTTTGAAAATGCTGTCATTCCGCAAATCTTTATTTTTAGGGGACCTCTGAAATAAACATTAGTTTTCCATTTTAAATGACTATAACAATCCACAAACCATCGCCCGACGAGAAGGAATTATTTTCAGGAAGCTTGCCCCACCGAGTATATCAATGTAAATATGCGATAAAAAAAGCTCAAAAAATTCTGACTATTACTTCAAACATACCTTAATATACCTTAATATTTTTGTTAAATAAATTCCCGAAGATGGCGTTGAAAACCGGGCAGTTACATTAGAGTAACTACCCCCTTAATGCTTATCATAAAATTTTTCAGATTTCTATCCTCAACACTGTCGCTCCTTTGGCAATTGAAATCACTTCCTTTCAAAACTGTAAAAAAATATGGAAACGGTAACTTTCTTTTTCGAGCAACTGTCCTAGTTATATAGGAATGCATTTTTAATCCAACGTCAAAGAGACCTGCCATTTTCTCGAGATTGCGACAAAGTAAAAAAGGCCAGTGCAATGACTATGCTTGTGAAGTATAACGTAACAGTATTCCGAGTCTTGGCAGGATTAAGCGCAAAGAGAACGTTCTGCTCGCTGAATGCTAAACTTTCCACGGACGTTGAGCTGTCGTGTTAAGTAAACGCAAATTGGAAGTAATTAATGTAGATAAGGATTTTCATACCCTTTTAACCAGAAGTGATAAGAATCGTGGTTGATAAGGTACATAATAATATTATTGTAGTCGGCGCAGCGATGCGCTCGTAAAAATGAAATATTTTAACAATAATTATCCACGACATGCACCTGCGTGCTTTGTTGCATTGTCGTCAAGTCTGTCATTTTTTTCCTAGCTATCACTATCTGTTGTTCATTCCTCTTCCTAGGAATGATAAAACGCATGATTTTTACATTTTATATAACTGAGAGTATCCGCAACAATGACGTACATACGAAAGGTTTAACGTTTCCAATCGCGGTGATAATAAAGGAACGTAATGTGTGACCATCTAATTGCATATTTATGAATAAAACGTGTCGACTGTATCTAATTTAGCCTGCAAAGCGAGAAAAGTTCTTATCGTAATTGTTCCCAAGGCCACTTTGTGGAAAGACTATACGTTCAAGCAAAGTTTCGTTTTTCTGCCCGTCTCGTTGCAGAATGTGCGCACGTGTGTGTACGGGTAACAGCAGAATGTCGAAAGACTGGTAAATGTACTACATTGCTGGGGCAAATAAAACATAGCGAGGTGAAGAAAAGGATTTATATCACTGAAACTATTTAATCGTATTTTATCAATTTTGCAGCTGTTGGATCTGTTGAAATATACTAAAAAAATGTAGTAATGTGCAAGCCGGATTATCTAAATTAATGGGCAAATGCAATGTTAAAATTATATCAGGCGATTATATTTTAACACCCAAAAATGTTATTCAGAAATGTGCAACATTACATTTATAGATCGTACATTGTTAATTTAATAATCTCCTTCGTGGTACGTTTTCGTTTTTTACAATTAGCCTTTTTGCGCTACCAAGTTACATATATTTTTTTAATGCAAGTAGTTGCATAAAATTGCTCGAGTTTTAAGTGTAAATTGTTTTTATGCCTTTGAAAACTTCAGAATCTAAAGATATATTTTAAGAACATAATTTCCTGTTTTATGGCACTTTTCATTCTTGTAACATGTTCCGTTATTTTCTTGCAATATTAACTTCGTGTAATTATCTTTTTTCTAATCGAATTAGTGTTTCAGACTATTTCAAGTACATACTACTTTACATACTACTTCAAGTACATAATACTTTTCAAATATACGGTTAACCGATGTTTAAATAAAGCAGGCTATATTGTCAGGGTAATGTACATAAATGAAGCATTTAGCATTTTTGAAACAAGATTTAAGCATTTAATGTCATATTATTTTCAAATAGTAGGTGATTTAAGCATTAAATGAAATAATATTTTCATACAGTATTTGCTTATGGAAATATTTCAGATTTTAGGGATAAATATTCCCAAATAAAATAAACAATTAGTAATAACTAAAAAATAATTTTTATATTTTAGTATTTTGCCTCAAACTATTTCAAGTTTTACCAATATCCGTTTGCAACCGGACGTGTGTAGCTTCGAGCAGTCCGCACATATTATTCGGGCAGCGCGGACGAGGCGAACTGTCTCGAATATTATTCTGATAGCATGTCGAGACAAAAGTCAAAGTTTAAGTGCCGTGAGAGTAAAGTGAAGTTAAAGTTCGTACTCGTTAAAGTTCTTCGATACACAGGCCAATTGGGCTGCATACTGACACAACAGTTAACTCACTTTTGCTGTCGATATTTATGTAAATGACGCCCACCGGAAGTTGGGCGCTTAATCTTTTGTTACTTATATCTCGAAAACGAAACATTGCACTGCAAACTGTTAATCCGCTTTTAAGTCTGGTCCTATAATCTTTGTATATTCTGCGAATATTATCATAATATTTTTTTTATGTAATACAAAGGGAAGGAGCAGGTAAAGTGGAGAGACTGTTTTCAACATTCTTGAATTAATCTGTGTACTGTCGAATTTAGTACTGTGTTCAATGATCCGTGACACTAGCATTTAGAATTTAAATGAATGCACATTAGAAACGTTTTACAAAACTTATTTCTTTAGTCATAAATGGAAAGATTCTTTATCTAAAAAATTGTATTAAATGAACATAGTCGTTATTTAATTACGATAGATTTTAACTGGCAGGCATTGATATACGGAACACTGAGTGATAGAAGATGATAAATTCACTAACAAGATTTAGATTTCGATTTAGATTTTTAGAATTTTTATTTCCAATATTTCTCTTGTTTATAAAAAAAGACAAAACTATAAAAAATAGATAATATAAAACTACAAAAAGTATACACATATTGTAATCTACTTAGTAGTTAATTCAATCCTAGACAAAAGAATTTCCGTGCTCGGGGGAATAATTTTACACATATTTTATTTCTAATACCTATTTTAAAACAAATTTTTCATGTGTGCCCCAATATATTTGACCAAGTGTAAAATAGTTATAAAATACACTTTTACTATATGTATAGTTTCATATCATTTATTCTGTTTATGTAGCCCCACTTCTGTATATAGGCAAGTTGGATCTTATAAATGAAACTGCACGCGAATGGAATAAACAGGAGCAATTTCTCTAATAGTGGAAAATATTTGTATATTAAACAACGCTGTACCAACAATTTTATTCAATAGTGTAAGCCATGGCGCGCACCATGGAAGCCAGTTTTGCGGTACAAGGCGTTCCCAAAGAATCGCGCAAGGAAACACTGTGCTTGTTTCTCGCCGGTTAACGAATTATGTAACGATAAACTTTATCAGAGCGAGTGAAATAACCTTTCGAGGGGGCCCGCGTAGCTGTAAGAAACTGGCAACGGGTTCAGCACTCGCCGCTAGTGGCGAACAAATGTCACTTTATCATAAGCCGCTACCGTATCGTGCAGTTAAACTTGCTTCTCGAACTGGTAATTTGGAATTTAGATTGGCCAACGGTGCGGTCGCGGCCGTGCCATTCTCTGGCCGTCGTTGCGTAATTAATTTTGACCAGCTCACTTCAAATCGCCTTACAGGGTAACATTTCCAACCCGAAAATTCTGATTTCACTGAAACTTCGCGTGGGTGCAGAGTATGTTGGAGGATGCCAGGAGCATTTTTTTCTGAGGAAATTCACTCTGAAGGGAATTCAGGAAGTAAAGTGAAATCAACCCTTAAAGTTATCAGGTTTTTTCGTCCCTTTTTTTAATATAAGTAACTTTATTATTCTTTTTATAGCCTGGTAGAACATTAAAGACTTAACAGTTCTTATATTTACCGCTATAAAGTTATATTAAAAAAAAACGAAAAAACGTGATAACTTTGAGAGCTGATTCCGCTCCTACAGAGTGAATTTATCGGGAAAAAATTGCTCCTTGTATACTCTGATATGCTCCACGTTCACACAAAGTTTCGTTGACATCAGAATTTTCGGGTTGGGAATATTTCCTTGGTAGTAAATTGCTTATTTTCTTAATTGATCTTTTTTGGAAAATCGTACACTTATTGGTCCCAATTTATTCAAGATCCCAAAAGCAGGTGATTTTCGTGATTTATTTTTTAATAGAAAGAAACACTGGAGAAACAAATTTATGCTCATATTCAAAATGGTTTCTATTTTCGTCTAACCCAGACCTAATGGTCAAATTGCGTCTGCTTTTATCATTCGTGTTATCACTTTTATAATGAATTCCAGGTAGAGGTTAGTATGAAAAACAAGTGAGTAACATTGACATAATTACAGCATGACCTAGTTAACGTTGAGTAATTATTACTGATAAAACAAACAGAATGTTATTAGCAAAAGAGTACTTTTTTTGCCAGTTTTGTCAGGTATTTTTTCTATTATTCCAAATGATCGTGTTAATTGGATATTTTATTTGATTCGAACAAGCATACATTTCTAACGAGATGCCCTTCTGTTATTTATTATAATGCTTAATAATAATTACTTCTACTATATCTATGATATTGAGTTGCAAGTGTAATTTTAAACTGATTCTTCAAAATGTGCAGCTTCATCTTTACCAACTGTGAGTAAATTAGAAAAACCAGTTAATAAAATTATTCCTTTGACTTAACATTGAAAAGACAACACTAATTGAAAAATATATTTTCACAATAAGTAGTAATAATTGATAAGTTTTCATTTCTATTCTTGTCGTATTTGTCAAACCAGATGATGGCCCTGACTTGCAGCAACTTTCGCTCGTTTGTTTTCGGATTTGCATCAAACGTGCACCAAACGATGTAGATTTTTTTTACGTATCTATATTACACGTCATCACTCAAAAACCGTAAAAAATTAAGCTGCACCCCTGTCGCTGCAAGATCCTCAATTTAAAAATTTTAAGGTAAAAAATTCAGTTTGTAATATTCCCAACATACGACTATTCAGGAATAAATAAATCCAGTCAACGCAACAACTAATAACGATATCACTAGCATAAACTCGTTCCTTCTGGAATCATCATTCAATCTGTTTAGGCATGTGCATATGCACTTGTGTAAGTACTTATAGTTTCTTGTCGACTGTTTCGCAAAGACTTTTATTGGAGCAAAAAATGACAGAAGTATCCCATCGTAATTACCTTCCCTCCAAGATTATCCAATTACCTTCTCAATCTACTTCACTGTTAAATATTCTCCACCAGGAAAATACCATTAAAAATTCTATTAACAATTTACCTCTCCCTGCAAGCATAGGGCGTTTAGGAACAAAAAGAAAAAGAAAACAATTCCTACAAAGTGATTAAAAGAAGTATATAGCATGTAACTTTAATTCCGAATTGTCGCGCGAAGGCTGCAAAATTTCAAGAGCCTCGTTGGCAAGGGGAGCGCAAAGCTTTCAGACGTCTTCGTAGAAAATCTCCAGGGTCCAATTCGATTTACACCAAGAAACGAGCGATTCTTTTCTTTACGCAGGGGCCACAGTAATTCTTGTCTTATCCGTGTTGAAACCTTCTCACTCTCCTTCCACCGAGAATCTCCGCTGATTCCTTCAAGGTGCGTCGTGTCTTCCGTTAACATTTGCCGGCGATGTGCTCAAGGAAGGGCGTAGTTAAAAGGAAAAGTGATCGGAACAAGGACCTGCGAGGCGAAGCCATGGTGCAATGCGAGCGAATAAATTTCACCGTTTCGACTAGCGATTTCCCAAATGCTAAACCGATCGCAGCCGCGTTACGCAAGGTCGCCGCAAAATTTCGAATGCAACTCTATTGCAATTGCACAGTGCCGAGAGCTGAATTGCTCCAGTTGTTCCACACAGCGCACGCGTTCCAGGAATTTCGCAGTTTCAATGCTAGGCCGTTCCATTAATTTTCGTTTAATCTCTCAATTTGCGCGCCGCGCGATTTTAATTGGAGAACGCGCTAGCTTCACCCCCCCCCCTTCTACTGCGTCCAGAGCTGTCACTATTCTGATTTTCTTCAATTTATTCTAGTACATATTATACTAAAATTTACGTATATAGTTTGTAATGTGTTATTTAGAGAATTTTACTAAATATTTATTTTATTCTTATGTGTATTTTAAAAGTGTATTTTTCTGCAATTATATTCTTTTCTTATTCTTAATGTACAATTCAAATTTATTTCACCGATTTTATTCATTTAAAAAGCAGACAAGAAAATGAAAATAAAAGAAGAGAGTAGATACTGACAGAGTAGAAATTTTTGGAAGTCTTACACATGCACATAAATATTACACTCATTATTATTGTAGAGTTAAAATCTTCTTTGACGTGAAATATTTTCTGCGAATCAAATTCACCACCTTCGCACGCTTATTTGTACATTTGTAGCTGTTTTTCTAGTTTGCGTATTCGAATAACTGTGTACACAACTATTCTTTACAAGACGAAGTAAATATAATATTGTTATACAGTTCTAACTCAAATGAATTAATCGAATACTGCAACATTCGAATTTTATTGAATAAACTTCGAGTACCTTGGCAGCTGAAATATTCGAATAGAGAAAACTTTGCTTCGCGAGCTTGCGCTCGCTATTTCCTACAGCCAATCCTATGTATAACCTCTGGATGTCGTAATGTGCTAAAAGCGTGACCTTAGTACGCCTTGCAACTTTTTTAAGAAATATACTGAAAACTTAACTTAACACAGAACTAATATAACATTATGCGTTGAGACACAAATATGTAGAAAGGATTTTTATAACAAAAGCCTTGAAAAATTGTCGTAAAGGTATATTATAATTGTCAAGGGTAAACGAATTTAATCATATTATCAATTTTTTAATTGGTGATTAATAGATTTATCTTAAATCAAGCGAAGCTTTTTGGTATTATACAAAAATTATGGGGAAGATTAAGCGAGAGTGTTTCCACAAAATTGAAGTGAACTTGGTATGAACAAAACAGTATGAATTTAATAGAGTAGTTATAGATTATTATCATTATAGAACACAACATTTTATTGAATTTCAAATTTCGCCCCTACATATGTTACATTTATTTCTTTACAACCATAATCATGTGCAGACATTTTTGTAATTACGCCAGCAAGTGGCAACAGAAGTGCATGAAGAAGGAAAAAATTTAGTTGTAAGTTCTGCAGCGGTGAATATCCTTAATGCAATTTTTACGGTTATCATGCATCTGCCAAGTGGATCGTGCTTGGAAAAAAGTCTGTGCAAATTTCCGATACACATAGACAGAAGCATTGTGTTGCAACGCTTGCATTCGCCGAATGCCACAACTCGTTGCTCTCTGATTTATGCGTTCTATTAGTTTTTGCCAGCTGGGTAAAGCATTCGATCAATTAGCGTCTAGGCTTTGCAGTACTGTTAAATTGCCGCGACCGTGTCGAACCCGACTCTCGGCCAATCCTCTCATTCGCCTCGCTATTATGCAAAACTTCTACACCGCGACGTTTTTACCCTCACTTCGTTTGGTTTTCCAATTTCATTGTTTGCTCTCGTGCGGCGCAGAAAGCAACTCAAGCTCTTTTTAGATCTAGCCTTACTCATGCATAAACTTCATTTATACATACGCCATTATTAATAGTTTACAGTCTTATATCGAGGTCTACTTCACGCCAAAGAGTATGAGAACTTAATGGCATAAGCATGTCAACAATCCGGAGTATCTTACCCTGCAAGATTAGGATTGAACAGTGATTTTGTAGAGGATAATTTTTCTATTCAGTTAGTTTTTTTATATGGGTTGTATTTTTAGAAGCGAAAGCCGGAAATGTGTGCTTACATTGATTTATTTATTTAGTTAAACGGAAGCCCTTTGATAAATACAACAAAAAAAAACAATAATATGTACACTGAGCAATGAAGTGCAGATTAGAGCAAGAATTATACAACTAATACGTAAATAAAGTTGAAGCAAAAAGCACGTAAAGGTACAAACATGAAACTAAAATAAAGAAGATAGCAGTTATGTAGTTACAAATATGATTGGTGACTCTTCATCTAAATGTATGAAATGAGCAGTGTTAACAATTATACACATAGATTAGAGCTGTACGAGTACTTGAATATTCGGGTAGCTTGAAAACCGAACCAATCCGGGACTTGGTTTCCGAGCCGAGCCAGGTACCCGAAAGAACCGAGCGGCTCGGATGGAACCGAGTACTTGAATTTTTCCAAGCGGCCCGAAAGAAACCAGGCGGATTGGAAAGAAACGAGCGGTCCGAAAGAAGTTCGAGCAGATCGAAAACTATTTGTCCCATTTATTTCACACTTGGTAAACTGTAGGATATCAATTTTTTATGCAATAACCCATTAGTATATAATAAATGTTTTAAGTTTGCCTTGTTAGGTAAAAAATGATAGTGATATTTACCTTGCTCTCATTTGTACAATAACTTTTTTCTTCTCAAATCCGTATGCTACCTTATAGATATTTGATTAATGAACACTAGAATCATGGTATTTCTGATGTTAAATACACCTGGACATCATAATTTGATACATCGCTCGCGCGCGTAATATTTATGCAACATATGCCTTAATACATGCTCTGTACATAAGAATTAGCGAAATAATTTCCAACCTCATAGTATCTGAAAAAGAATTCGTCTAACCCCTTCATAAAGGGTGTTGCCTGTTAATTTCATTTTAATAAACGCGTATAACTTCGACAAAAACCACTCTTAGAATTCGATACAATTTATATAAAAATCTAGATCAATAAAGTTTGAAGCATTTCAGTTTCAATAAACGTAAAAGTGAACGTAAACCAGCTGAAATTTAACAGCGAATGTAATTCAGGCTACAAAGGGTTAAAGGAGAGATGGAGAGAAAAAACTTGATATCCTTATCGTGGTGTCCTTTGGCTCGATATTATTAATTCGAATTTCCGGATGATTAGACTAGGAAAAGACTTGTTTTCGCCACCAGGAGAGAGTTTGGCTATAAAAGTTCATTGCATCCATAGGTTCTTGTTAATTGACAGAAGACGACATTCCAGTTATTTGGCACATAAAAACGGTTCAAGGATTTCACGAAAAAAGGCGATGCCTACGTAACGGAACAGTTACCGGATACGTTTCGGAATTCCAATCATTACTCAATGCTCGAAATAGACGTTCAGTGAACGAGACGATAAGCGAGGTTCGAGAATCTGAAACGTTTCTCATAACGCTCTTCTTCTTAAGGTTGCACTTTCTCCGAGCAACGTTCTCCGCACATTCTCGACGTAGGTAATTACTTCTTTGCAAAGCAACGAAGCATTAGAAATTGATAGTACTAAATTACAGCCCCACTTTTTATTCGAAGTTTTATTGTAAATCTTTTTTATCAAAATAATACAAATGTCAGATAAATATTAGGACACAGGCACATTAAAAAATTCCAAACTGTGTCGAAATGAGGGACGATATCCACATTCATTACATTTAAAATTAGCTATGAATTTTTTATTTCCGGCGACCAGAGGAGGCCCAATCAATATCGCCGATGAGACAAAATTTCTGGAACACGAAACACGCGAACGATAATGACTTATAATATTGTCAATAGCGAATTAAAAAAATCTACAAATAACTAAAGTGTTAATAACCATGTGAACAAAACGCCAATAAATTGTAGCATTATCCCTTTGTTCAAAATAATTTCCCAAAAATGATTTTAAAATTTCCTGTTTAGACTAGAATACCCCCTTAAGTGACATTTTTTAGAAAAAATGTAAAAGAAATATTATCTTTTAGTAATTAAGTTCTCTTTGGTAGTGTTTAAAAATGTTATTAGATTAATACGTTTTTGTATTTCATAGGTAATTACATATTCCTCGTTAATTTTAGTACTTACGCAATAGGTTTTGTCTTTCTCTTAACTTCCCTTCTTAATGAGCAACCTAAAACCATCATATCAATCATGCCCATTAGTAAACTCACAATCAGTAAGAAAGCAGTAATGACTGACCCAGAAAGAGACAGTACTATAGAATAATTTAATCTTACTTTATGAAATGTAATGAATCTATTTAAATACCCCTTTCAATACCAAAGTAAGAACAGTCGATCAATGAAATTTGCAAGACCGTTCGTACGAACATTTGCATCTTATGTCATTGATGCTCATTATCAGTCACAAACTAATTTCCAATCCCATTACTGTTCCATTATCATTCACGCTTATATTTTTACTAAGCGAGGTATCTTCGCAGAAAAGCATCATCAATAGTTCCTATCCCACATATGCAGCTATTTACAAATAATAATCTCCGTAAAAATCATCATCTTCCAGATAAAACATCGCGTGAAATGTAAGAAATACTGAAAGCTATCGTACCGCCTATTTCATAATTTCCATTCATCGATTCAATACCATTGAAGCCTGACGTCATCCTATAAACGATCGCCGGGGTCGCGATTTCCGGTTGCCAAGGCTTTCGGGCAGAATTTTCGAAGGTACAATTACGTACAAGTTACAAGGAAACGTTCCAAGCCCGAAAATTCTGATGTTACTGAAACTTTGCCTGAATGTAGGAGCGATATTCTTTTTCTGCAGAAATTAATTCTGAAAGGGTGAAATCAATCCTTAAAATCATTGCCTTTTTTCATTTTTCTAATAAGATAACTTTGTAACGGTACAAGATAGAATCAAACCTTACATATAAAAATTGTTCAGATTTTAATGCTCCGTCACACTGCCAAAAGAAAAATATGGTTATATTCAAAAAATGAAAGAAGACGATAACTTTAAGGGGCCATTCTACTTTAATCGGCCGAAAAATGAAGCTATGTTTAAAGATCTTTTTCTCCATAAACACAACATATAATGAAATAAATCTTTTTGGAATTTATTAAGCTACTTTTATATTATACAAAAAAAAGATTTTTTTAATTTCTTGGAAATGTTTTTTTATAGCGTCAATGTGACACCTGCAAAAAAAGAGGTATGCTGATGGCGCAGGTGATTTCTCGGCTCAAGCTTATCTGAAACAAAAAATTCGAAAAGATTTTTAATCTGTATGAGTGTCCCTATCGCCCGTAGCTCAATTAACAATTTTTGTTGAGAAATAACTAAATGGAGCCAATTTGAAAAAAAAGTTCCCCAAAAGAGTGTTTTCTCAAAGGTGCCCCGATAAAAATCTCGGTTGTTTTGGAACAAAATATTTTAACTGAGGTACGGGCAATACCGACACTCATACAGATTAGAAATCTTTTCGAATTTTTTGTTTCAGATAAGCCTGAGCCGGGAAATCACCTGCGCCACCCAACATACCTCTTTTTGCGCTATAAAAAACATTTGAAACAAATTTAAAAAATCTTTTAAATTTTTTGTTTAATATAAGAGTAGCATAATAAATGCAAAAAAGATTTATTTCATTAAATGTTGTATTTATTGAGAAAAATCTTTAAAAATAGCTTCATTTTTCGGCAGATTGAAAGTAGACTGACCCTTTAGGGGGGTATAGGACTATTGAACGACTAGAATTGACGATTTCTTGTCGGTTGGATTGCTTAGATACCAAATAATCGCCATACCGGCACTTTTCACAGTTTTTTATGTACGCTTTTACAAGTAATGTAAAATAACAAAATTGTCTGAATGTTGAAAATTATTCAAGTTATCTGACGCTATAGATGGTACTGCGTAGCGCGCAGCTGTAATCGGTGTAGGGGAGACCGGGGCAGATTGTAACAAAAAAAGTTTACACAGTTTTTTCTTGAAAGTGTGTTCCTCAATCAGGAAATAATTTGCGTGATTTACTACTTGCATATGTGGTGAACTGATTGCGTGAAAGTACGTGACAAAATATTGGACTGTTAACATCTGGCTTTATCTTAAACAAATCTGAATCTCTGTTACAATGTGTCCCAGTCCTGGGGTAAATTGTAACACATCTGTTTTAATTATTTAAATACAATTATGAATACAAATAAACGTTTCTAAAAAATATAAATGAAAACACAGATCATTATTAAACATTTGATATACACGAGGTAAACAATCATTGCTTATTCATCTGATTCTATCAAAATCTTCTTCTTCGCTTTCTTTACGTTATCCTTTATACTTTTTTCTACTTTTTGGATTCTCGATTGTTCTGTTGTTCGTCTAGAGCATCTTTTTCCGGTGTGTCAGCAAATAGCTTGCTTTATCACCATTTGGAGTGGAGTACGTATAGTAACATGTCAAGAGACACGGTAGTGTCTCGCGCCAAGTATACATATATAGCTATATATGCGCAGCGCGAGGCACAGAGTATCGCTATTACGCCACGACTCGCTATCAAGAACCCTGAGATTTCCGAATCTCAATAACGGCTGATCCGATTAGACTTTGAACGGTCTTAATGGATAGCTTGGGTTTGATTTACATAAGAAAAGTGTCTTCGTTTTGTTCCTACGTGCCTCATGAGCTGAGATATTTGATGTAAAGTTGGAATTTCCTGAATTTTATGTTCTGAAAATTAAGAATCGTCATCGTCCACCACTTCTGGGCAAGAGGGGAGTATGAAAGGGTGAGGAAATGTCTCTCAGGCACGTTGTTCATTGGATGAAGGTTCGGCCAATCGCGTAACGTTTGTTGTCACGTGACAGCCAGACAGAGACCACATCTGATGGTAAACGTAACCTCGCTAGTGTCAAACAACCATAACCTGAACAAGTGTCAGATGAGAACACTTGTCAAAATTTTTTAAATGTCACGAGTTTTTACATCATACAGGACACTGAATTATTGTCTCAATTAACAAGGTAAGTCGGCAAAATTTTTTAATAGACTATTTATGTAGAGCTTATACAAACAGAGGGGACGCATAGACTTGAAAGTTGTATGGAGAAGGTTCGACAGAGAAGTATCTTCTTTCGCACAAGTTTCTACAAAATAATATATTGTTTTTATACCAGCAAACTATTTTTACATGAGAGTTTTTATGTAAAGCTTATAGAATTGAAGGGGACGCATGGGCTTGGATAGAAATCAAGGGGACGCACAGGCTTGGATAAAAATGAAGAGAACGCACAAGCTTTGATAGAAATCAAGGGATGCACAGGCTTGGAGGTTGTACGGAGAAGGTTAGATAGTCAGAGAAGTATCTTGTTTTTTTTTTAAAAAAAAGGTACAAAAAAGCGCCAAGTATATATGTAATCCCATCAAAAAGAATCCCATTTAAAAACATTGTCGTAATGTAATAGTTTTACAAAACTAATGATATCCATAAATTGCGCCAATTATCACAATGGCTATTTATACAAAGAAAAAATGTATTAAATAATATTAAGCAGATATGTTTTTATACAAATAAATATTTTAATACGAATAAATAATTTATTCAAAATACTTGGCGCTGCTCTCCGAAAAAATGTTAATTGTCTTGATTAATAAATAAAACAAGACAAGACACCACTGAGACAAGAAAGAAAGTAATGCAATTTATACATATTTATTCAGTTTAGCAACACCAATTCGGAGAGCAGCGCCAAGTATTTTGAATAAATTATTTATTCGTATTAAAATATTTATTTGTATAAAAATATATCTGCTTAATATTATTTAATACATTTTTTCTTTGTATAAATAGCCATTATGATAATTGGCGCAATTTATGGGTATCATTAGTTTTGTAAAACTATTACTTTACGACAATGTTTTTAAATGGGATTCTTTTTGATGGGATTACATATATACTTGGCGCTTTTTTGTACCTTTTTTTAAAAAAAGGTAATTTTGAGGGGATTACAATTTACCCCGAGGTCGAATTTTTGCGTTTTATCTCAGCAAACGAGAAACTAAACATCAAATCACTAAAATGCGTATACATTATTATAAACCAATGTGTACTGATTTGTTTGCGACAAAGAAGCAAAATTTCAAACGGTTTCTAATGCCGGTTAATTGAAATAAAAGTGCTGAGACAACATTTAGTTACGTAACCTAAAAACTAAAATTCTGGGCTATAACCACAAAATGAATACATAACGCTCGTTTGTCTCACTAAAACCGACGGTGCTAATATTGTCAAGCAGCTCTCGAATGCTGTATGTTACCAGATTTGTCATTCAAAAGATTTTACTTATGTTACAATTTACCCCGTGTTACAACCTGCCCCGGTCTCCCCTACATAGTCCCTGGTAAACCAACCATCTAAAGGCAAGATGCTTTGTGGTGAGTAATTTCCACACTAATAGTTATCGTGTAAAATTTTTGCTGGGCGAATTTAAACAAAAATTGTAAAAGTTACACACGAATCATTTTTTCTTCGCACATTTTTATGGGAAAACAGGTATTTAATCAGTTATAAAGTGTTTACAAACATCCAATATTGATGCGCAAATTCCACACGATAGAGAAAGGAATTCTACAGCTCCAGTTAAAAATTTAAGTGAAAATATTCATTCGTTCAAGTGTTATGATGTACACCGTATTTGAAAATGTAGTTTCGAGATAAACGGCTTCAAAGCTAAATTTCCTCGCGATACATTGTTGTAAATGTTCACAAAGCATGGGACTTTCAGAATTAATAATAATAATAAAAAAATCGATTTTTCAAGATTTCAATTGTCCTATACCTCCTTATGGGCTGATTGCGATGCAATGCCTACCTGCATACTCCAATATGATCTACGCTCGCACGAGGTTTCAGTGGAATCAGAATTTTCGGGTTGGTAACGTTTCCTTGTTAGGCGTGGATTGCGACAGTGCCGCGAGCCAAACACCCGTCGGTCGTCTCGGTCAGTTGGCTCACGGAATGCGTTCGAACGCGTTGGTGGCCGCGATTGAAACTCGTAAAATTCACTTTTCACGCGCTCGCATACATTTGCATAAACAACGAATATCGCCACGGGTAAGAACGGAGGCATGCCGGGGTACGTGCGGCTCAAATTCGTATGCCTACGAAACCAACCGTAGAACCAGTTTCCCCGCGATAGTAATTTCAGCTAGATCCTTGTTAGTGCGGCTCGCTCTCCAGGTAAAAGATTTGCAAGATGGTGCTTCAGGAAACCTTCGATTTTATTGAGAAGTACGTTCAATTTCTTTTTTAAATCGAACGAACGATATTCCCGATTAACGTTCGTGAGAATTATTTCTCTGACTATTTACATTCAGTGTGTAGGGGTTAGTTGGTAGCCCCGGACGGTGGGTAGCCCGGGACATTGTTGTATCTTCACTATCATGCCACATAGAAAAATAAATGGCAGATTATAACATGGCTGCCTAAGCTCAGAAACAGTTTCAAGTTAGTAGTAGCGTGCACGCCAAGCGCATTCGACATTATAATCAGTTTTCTTCCCACTGAAAGTGACGTTACTAAGGCCATTAAATTTCATCGGTGCTTGTTGTATATTAAATATAAGTATTGTTACATGTCTTATTGATTTTACTATTCAAAATATAATATTTTTTAAGATTCTTAAACACTTAGTTAAATTCTTTTCATATTGTACAAGTGAATGGTAAAAATATTGGATCAAGTCAATCGGGTACCCCCGGTCACTAATATGGCGGGTACCCTCGGACACTTTTACGAACCTTAATTGTTAAAAACATACATTTTATTATTGTGATTCCTTATCAATTTACACTACTTTCAGATGCTAAATACTATATATATATTTGGTTTAGAATACGGTTATAATAATGCCAAAATTTAAGGGGCCAACTAGCAACAGAGGCAAGTGGGATGGAAATAAGATGAAAGAAGCAATTGTATGTGTTATGGAGGGCAAGTTAACAGTAAGATTAGCTGCTGAAAGATATGATGTACCACGTAGCACGCTACAAGATCGCGTAAAAGCATTAAAGAGCGGCCAAGAAGTGGTTTTTAAACCAAAATTAGGTCGATTTGATTCTATTTTTAATGAACATTTTTCATTGCAATTTTGGACGAACGATTAATTTGTTTTACTGTGCCGGGGGGGAGGGCAAACGCTCTCCCCTGCCCCACTTTGGCTACGCGGCGAAACCTTCGAAGAAGACTGAATCCAATGCAATAAATGCAAAGAATAAAACTCTATTTAAATAAAATCAAATCCGTACGAAATTTAAATTATAACTCTTTATTTCATTTAGTATTTTTCGTCCGAAAATATGAACTCGTGAAGATTAGTTTTACAATAAACTGTTACCTTCTACAAAATGCTTGCGTCCGAGGCGATTTCAAGTCAAAATGTTAACGTTTTTAATTAAATAATTAATGCATTTTTACATATTAATTCTAGTACATAAAGCCGGTTATTCTAAATGTAAAACCCGGTTTTCGAAATTTACAAGTTTATAAAGAAAAACGGTTTTTAAACCCTGTTTTTTAAAATCGACAAACCCTACCTACTTGCATGGGGGTACGCAAGGGATGACGAGGGAGGAAAACCCCCAACCTATGCGACATAAATTTCAAGATATAGGTACCTAACTTTTTCTAATGGAACTATCTAGCTTCTATTACCGTTCGCACTTTAAACTTTCTTTTGACCCCTACTGTGTAGTGTGTACCTACTACCTATCCGAAGTGCGAGTTGTAAGCCACAAAATTGGCTCGCATGAGGAAGGGAAAAGGGCCTAAATCTTCTCTCACTGACAGTGCAGCGCTGCACACTTTTTCCCCCGCGAAATTTCCGCCGCGATGTAAGGTCAACATCTGGAAACGGTGAGAAGAAGTGTCCCCTCGTTAATTCGCGATAAATCGTAACAAATGGCACGGCAGCCGAGAGTGATGGTGAGCCTGCATGGCTTCTTCGAGGACCGGTTGCGATACGCGTTAGATAACAGGAGTGCACGGGCACGTATGCATCCACGGAGGCTGCAGCCGAGCCGGTTTTCCACTTTTGTTGGGATGCAATCGCTCTTTCCTTTCCTGCACGGCGACCCTATCGCTCGATTCCACTCGAGATGCACCAACCGCTTTTACTTTTGCTTCCTTCACCTTCACCGCCTCTTCCCTCCTCGCTCGGGCCATTTTTTTCTCACGGCAGTGTCTACACGGCTGCGTCAGGCCACTCGCAACTCTCACAACCACCGTTGACGTTCGTTACTCTTGTTAAATCCGCCTAGTGCAATAGTGGCTTCATTAGCCCGCGTCAATCAAGTGTGCCGATGCAATCGTGCCGTGCCGATTCCGCGGGTAATTGTTTCTAAACGATTTCGGTGTGCTTACCTGGCTTCATTGAATATTAGTTACGTAGAAAATTGGAAACTGTTGAATCGTTTCGATTGTAACTCGTGTCCGAAACGCCATAGATTGATTATACTTTAACGATATAATATATTTCGGTAACGTTCCTATAAACAACACCGGGTACAATTAAATATTAAGCTAAATCGATCTGACGGGACGTAAATTAAGGAACAAGGGATGCTCTAAAATTTGAAAAATTTCAATCGCTGCAAACATGTAGTTCAAGTGATATTAATAACGTAACCTTTTTTTGTTTTAATAATGAAATGGGATTAGAGGTGAAAACAGCCCCTCAAAGAAATTGTGAGTTTTCATATTATCGGGAATAGGTATATGTGATGCCATACAATAATAAAAAAAAATTAATTCAGTTTTATGGTTCTTGACATCCTACAACATTGTGATAAATAATTTTCGAGAACCAAGGTGGGGGGGATAAATTTTGAAAAATTATTTTAACACTCCTTGGAAAAATGTAGAATTTTCTGTTTCGTGGAATATCTCAAAAACGGTGAGAAATAGCGAAAAGAAACTTAAACAAAAGTTGCATCTTCTTTTTATATCTACAAAGCCACGTAAAAAGAATCGAATTAAGTATTGGCGATGGGGATAACTCGAAAAGTATGGATTTTTCAATAATTATTTTTGATTAACTACTCTACTTGCACACAAAGTTGCATACTTTTCTGAATTTTCGGGTTACCCAAGTTGCCTTGTAAGTCTGATGCTGTACGAATTTGTACCTTGAAGTGGAAAATGCGATGCTGAGTCAGTATTTTGGAGAGAGAGATGCTGTGAAGCCTTGCAATTAGTGACTAATGACTGTTGGATAAAAGCTGGTCACTCAACAATTTCCATTACCCAAAAAAGTCGCTATCGCGCCTTCCATAATTTGTACAAGTACGTGCCACGACTCAAGGTCGACACAATCGTCTTGTAACTTGTAAGGCTCTCAATATTATCGCGGCTGGGTTCAATGGAGTTAGTGTCGTTGTTATCAAAGTCTGTTATTCTTCTTGCGTTGTTATCAAGTTCTGTAACATCAGTGTCATCTTCATCCAGGTTTATGACTCGAATTTTACCCCATCAAAGGTCACCAAAGCTGAATTTTAACCGAAGAGCATCGTAACGAAACTGTACCGTTGCAGGGCGAAAGGTCTCTGAATTCTGCGATTCCATTATCGTTTTCGTGGAGGTCCACGTCTGCGCTGATGTCAGCAAGGAGAACTACTTCTCTCTAACGTCATTTATATTGAGTTGCAAGATTCTAGAGTCGTCGCGGTTAAATTCTATGATGAGTTGTCATAGATGGGCTCTAAGCCGGTAATGCCCTCATGACCGACTTCTACGATCCCAGTATTGTCATTGTGACCGAGTTCCCCGACAGCAGCGTCTTTGCGACCAAACTCTGCGAGTCGAACGTCTTTGCTAGCGAATTCCGCGAGCCTCATCTTTGAAACAGACCTTCACAAATCTAAAATCTTTATTCGAACGGATGCTGACGAGGATATGTATAAACGCGTGCAAGGACGTTCCATGTTACAAGTCCTGCACATATTATTCAAATATCTCGCTCCAGGCGACCATTCACGTGACCGCTGTAGCCCAAGAATTCCGATGTACGTAAATATGATTATTTATAAGGATCTTGTGTCGATTTGCGCGTGACATTAAATTGCGTTTCGTCTGGGCGATCGAAGAACATTGCCACGTAAAAAGCATTCGTGAAAAAAACATGTCGATACATGTGAATACATCGAGTTTCTTGTAGCATTGAACAGGATTTACAAAAACTAACAATAAGTAGTTCAACAAATATGAAATGGTTATTTCAATACGCGTTATCGTGTAAATAATTGAAGCAAAAGTACAGGACGAACTTATATTGTGTGTAATTAGTCCTGTAGCACTATGAATGTTTATGACCAATATTAGTAGTCAAAGTTCCTACTGTGAAATCGATTAAAACGCTGTTAAACATTGCTTAAGGCAACACTAAAACAGGCCGATTTTGGGGAATTTTTTCATGAGGAATTATGAAGCAAAGCATTTTGAACTCTTTTATGGCTTTATATTTCACTTTTGAAGATACAAAAAAAATTGTATGTTAAAAATATACATTGTAGATGTCGCTATCGACGCATCTTGCTACAGCATCACCACCGAAGTTGCAAAACGGTGGGGGTAATGTAGAGAAAAAGATTCAATCAATCCACTTGCCCTTACACGTACTAGATAATTCCAAACTATTCTCGATGGATCTAGTATTATAAAATAATAATTTTAATACTTCGATGTTGCATAAATACATTAAAAAAATTCCTACAAAATCATACTTCATTTCCTAAGCTCTACAATTTTGTCAATTTTCGACTTTTTTTGGTTTTTGAGTCCATCTCCATTGAGATAATTGATAACTGATTATGTAGTTTAAGGTTCTTGGAGCGATATTCTTCAACTGGTCGCATGTATCCGGCGCGGCGTGTCGAAAGAGTCAACCCGCTCCTTGCGATCGTACTTTTCATTTTTCGCCGTGTTCGCACTGTCGTGGGAGTAGGTCGGCGGCTCGAAACACTTCCGTTATCGGTTGTGCGAGAAGCTTAATCGCGCGACACGGAATTTATTTCGAAGCCGGATCACTGAGCCGAGGTTACCGCGATCATAAGTTGAATAGCCAGCGTGGCCATGGCGAGGATAAACAGATAGGCGAGATGTATAGGGCATACTGATACTGATACACAGGGTGTAGTCCCTTTCAGAGATATAGCGGTATCGTAAAAGGAGTAACGGGGGAGAAAATTAGCGCCCTTGAGTGTCTTCCCTTAAATCAAGACTTGAAGGACATATTCGGTAGGTATATGTTATTTACATCAGTACTTGAAAGCCCTGGAGTGTATAGGAGTGTGATCAAATAAGTGGAGTGCTGTGATAGATGACGAAAAACACATTTGGTGGTATTTACCCTCATGGATGTCTCTTTGCATACTATTTAAATGTATCCTATGTTGGTCACTGTATCTCTGAAAGGCACAGTATGTGAAAGTGTTCGTCTTCAAATGTGTAGATGACAATCTTTATTTATTTATATACTATTTATTGTTTTAAACTGGGTGTGGTCTATATAGGAAATACAGTATGCTTGTAATCTAATTTTGTAGTCTAATTTTATAACAAATAATTTTTTATTAGTTTCTTTTTTGTGAAAATAGTTACATTCATCTGGCTTAGCTGGGCATAATGAGCTGGGACACATCTCGTGACCCCAGAGTTTACCGTTCGAAAGTTTTTAGTTGACAGACAAACGCATAAACACTTTCTGCTTTATATATTAAGATTTGAATAATACATATAATTTCCAGCTTGTAGTTAGTTTGTCTAGCGAAGTTAAAAATTAGTAATTACCTACTACTATTTAACTATACTTAGATTCTTACAGAACATTGCTTAAGAAAATTGTAAATAACTTTCAGTCATAAAACACTTAAAAGTATATTTAGACAAAGTTTTGTTCTTTCAGAGTTTAATAAAAAAGTGTTGGAGCACCCTATAGATGTCAGAGGGCGAATCAGAAAGTCAATGGCAGAATAAGAGGGTGATAAATAGAATGAAGCTAGAATGGCTAGAGAGGCGAAGCCAAAGTAGGAGCAGAAAGAAGCATGGCGAAGAGGGCGAGTTAAAAATAGAAGGGAAGAGAAGAAGGAAAAGGCTCGCAGGCGAAAAGTGAGAGAACGCTTAATCCGTAAATAAGAGCGTTGATAGAAATACGACGCAAGTAGAATGGAATTGAAGCCAAGGGTGTGGAAGACAAGGCGGATACAACGCTAATCCCGTTGCAATTATTATTGCAGCACGATGCACACAATCTGGTCTAACGAGCGTCGCAGCGCATTATTGGCAAACTCATTATTACCTACAATTAATACACATCGCCTCTTCCATTGATATCCAAGTGAAACAACTTTTTATAAGATTTCACAACAACGTAGCTTGGTAGATATCCAATAATGATTAGTCTTTTGTTGATTGATAAGTACTTAATTATTAATTGATATTTTGCTTAAACAAGTAATGTAGGTATAATTAAACAGTAAGCCAAAAAAAGTGGTTCACAGTAATATTTATTTGGGTATTTTATAATAAAAATTGAAAAATTAGAAGAAAACTGTGCCAAGCGGAAATTCAGCTATAATGTTTTATTTGTTTTTGCTTGATCGCTATTACAAGAGGTCTCTGAATTATCAGAAATAAATAATACTGGTAATCCAACAAATCTTACTTGAAGAAGAATTTCTGTGTTTTATTAATTACATTATTTAGTGTTATGTAATTTCCTATTTACTTACTAACATTCTTTACAGATTTCGAAATACGAAAAGTTTAAATTGTACAGGAGAACTGGATATCCCGCGTGGCAAGTCTTTCACCGAGGATTTAGAAAACTTTCGCGCCATTTGTGTTGCGATTTTAGGGGGTGGAATCACCCCTTAGAAAAATACAGAATTTTCTTTTTCGTGGAATATATCGAGAACGGTCAGAAATATCGAAAATAAGTTTAAACAAAAGTTGCATCTTTTTTTTATATCTACAAAACTGCTGGAAAATAATTATCGAATTAAGGGTTCGTGGTGGGGGTAATGTGAAAGATATGAATTTTTCCATAATTATTTTTACGAAAAAGAAAATCCTGCATTTTTTCAAGGGTTGATTCCACCTCCTGAACCCGCACTATGGCACCAACAAAAAATAGGTTTGTCTTACGGATGAACTACTCAACTTGCACACAAAGTTGCATAATTTTCTGAATCTTTAGCATGCCTGACTTCCCTCCTGAGCTAATAAGGGAACATCCCGAACCCAGAAATTCCAAAAATTCTGAACCTGTGTGAATATCTAGGGAATTTCCTCCTGATTATAACGAACTTTTTGTTTACTACCCAAATTCATTCTAAGGGGGTGGAATTGACCCCTGAAAATCCGGTTATTTTCTGATTTTGTGTTATAACTCGTGAACTAATATAAAATAATTTTTTTTACCAAATGATAGACCTAATTAAAAGAAGTAACTTTTATCTTGAAACATTTTTCACTATCTCTTACAGTTCGTGAGTCATAACACGAAATCGGGAAATAGCTGAATTTTCACGGATTAATTTCATCCCCTTCGAGTGAATTGGGCAGCAAACAAGAATTGCATTGTAATCAGGAGGATATCCCCTACATATTCACAAAGTTTATATCTCTAAAGGGACTTATTGATAGGACACGAATTTTCGAGGATTTACAAGAAACTGTTAGCGATGCACAGTTTTTACCATTTCTTCAAGCTCATTTCTTCGTCCACAGCCATTTTATCCATCCACGCCGACTACCATTACTCTGCTCCGCTCGAAACGCTTGTGAAGTTTTATAGTTTGCTTTCCGATTCTGTGATTTTTTCGCAGTAACATTGCCCCATGGTTTCGCACGCTTTCACGTCCGCCAAATATTCATTTTGCTTTCTATCCACGAACATGCGACATGGACGAACATTTATTTCGTTACGAGAATAGATTACATAGCTTTTTCCAGTAATGTTTTCTCATTACCCAAAAAATAAGGAAAAAATAAGGAATACACAAGAACGTTCTGCCGCGACTTTCAGCCCACCCCGCGTTTCCAAACGCCTTCAATCTCCATTGGGCCCTTGGTCGGGCCAGGCTCGCAGTGCTCTCACGGCGTCTACGCGTCGACGGGGGTGGATGCTCGCCGCTCCTCAGTCGCTGACTGCGAAACAAAAGCAACGACGAGCCCCGTGGAGAAGCAGTCCCCGCAATGGCGTTGCGTAAACCTGGTCGATGGACGATGAGTATTAACGCGAACGAGGGGGGCACAGGCTGCCAGCAGAGCGCTGGTAATAACACGGGACAGGCTGCAACCAGTTGGCAATGCGAGGCAGGTAGTCGCCCGACCGGGTACACCGGATCCGACGATATTTTTCCAGCATGCGAGCGCGTTGCACGCGTCCCGCGGCGCGCAACTGCACACACACGGCATGGCCACGGAGCGCCGAAGGTGAAGGCAATGGAAGCGGTCCCGCGGTGTGTTTACGAGCTGGAAACGACGCCACGCATCCGCGAGGAAAGCGCGGACGAGGCCACGGAGAGATCCGGGATTCCTGGAAATTACCACCGCGGGGCCCTGTCCCCTCTATTGCTCATAACACGCCCGGCGACTTGTGCCGCGCCGACGGGTTTAGCGAGTCGAGGCCCGGGCGCGGACGAGCATCGAACGGGCGGTCATCGGTGCCTTTGATCTCTCCGGATCCGAATTTCGGCGACCTTGACTCACTCAGGCAAGCACGCGTCCAACCGCGGAACCCTACCGCCTCGATCGACGCGTCGGCGTGGCCGGAATCCGGTGTCGCTAAACGAACCGTCTGTTTCGGTACGAGCGAGACGTGACGGGGTTCCGCTCTCCCTTTCGTCGATCGTCTAATAAAGGCCTGAACACACGTGGCCAATGCCGTCAGTGTCGGTGGTAAGAAATATACCGTCAAGGACCCAGTTCCTGATCAGAACCCAATTCCTGATCAGTTTAGTATATAAATACCAAATAAAAAGTTTATCACGATACAAATTTATTCCAAAAAATTACTAAATAATTATGAAGAATTTTTAAATTTATACGAAAATATTTGATAGCTCGTAGTAAAATGTTTTAGGTGGATCAGAAATTGAGTCCATTGCATCTTAAGTGATCAGGAACTGGGTCCTTGACGGTAGTCTCCCTGTTTTGGAATGGGGCAGCTCACGCTTGTGCCAGTTACTGACACTGAAACGAAGGGACCATTCACGCTAACGCCACTGAATCGTCACCATGGGCGTCTGGAGGAGGGGGGAAAGGACAGTTGCCCCTCTGGCTTCTAAGAAAAAGTAGCTTTTTTCCAAACTTATCTTTATTAAGTTTATACTAAAAAAGGGATTATTTTTAAATTTCGATTTTAAATTTTTAATTAAATTGGCATTATAAAGTGGGTTAAAAAAGCAAGAGGGGTACATATTCCTTTGCCATCATCCCAAAGTTTACCGCCCCCCCCCCCCTCCCTGAAAAAGTCTCCGAACGCCCCTGATCGTCACGGAACTGATATGTGTGCGTAGACCTTTAGGCGCTCGGCTCGAGGCTTCGATCTCGATGGGCCTGAGCCTCGGCGACCTTGACTCCCATATGGGGGCCTGACTACCTCAACCCAAGGCCCAGTCAGCCGGAATTCGCAGGTCGATGTCGCTCAACGGCGATCCCTTTTATACCGTTGAGCCCTGCCGGTTCGCGCTGCTTCGTTGCTAGGTGGCGCGAAAGAGCTTGTAAGAAGGGTTTCTTGATTAAGGAGGGCACACGGGATTTGAGTTATTGATTGTGCTGAAATTTTGAAGGTAGTTAGTGGAGAACCGCATTTACCGCCAAGGCGCACTCTCTGGGGGGTCGCATTTTAAAACCTCATTTCCTCACGAACAATATAAAAACAGCATAGTTATAGTTGCAAAATAAAATATTTCTTTTTAAATATTAAATTCATAATATAAAAATTAGAGGCAGCTGAAAAATTTGTAGGCCTCCGGGGTCCATTCGAAATAGGTACATCGTTCTTTCCTTATATATTTCGCGCAACTCCAAAAGTGTAATCGAAGCAATGCATGAGTTCAAACGAGATCGTTGCAAAAAACATTAATTACATAAATATCCAACGAAGTATTCTTTATTTTTTTTCTGTTTATCAAAACGAGCAAACAATGACGGTCAACTAAAGCAAAATTCTATTTTTAAACGATTTTATATTTTTCTTGACAAATTGGAGTAGCACTGTACTATAGACGAGTCATGTATGACAGGAAAATTTTCATATAATTTTCAACGAGGAAGGAGGAAGAATAAACGAACGGGGGACAGAGTCGACATGTGAAGAGAAAGAAATAAGAAGACGTAAAAGGTAAAAGAAGAAGAAAGAAAAAAACCGAGAAAGTGGAAATCTTAATATATAAAGTCTTGTCTGTCGCCTAAAAACTTTCGAACGGTAAACTCTGGAGCCACGAAAAGTGTTTCAGCTCATTATGCTTAGCTAATCCAGATGATTGTGAGTATTTTTACAAAAAAATTTTTTTTTTATAAAATCCATCTAAATTTCGGGCGAAGCCGAGTAGTAAAGCTAGTTAAAATATAGATATTGGTTGATGCGATCGAGAAATGTGGTGGCAAGTAGAAGTGGGAAGGTCCAGATGACACAACGCAAACAACGTGATTCACACACGACATCTGATAATAACTGTCATGACAAGATAATAACCATTGAGGTAGTATTCATGATAAATGAATGAAGCTGATAAAAAAGAAATTCCATCAGTCGGAGCAAGAGCAGAAGCGGTAACTTAGACACAAGAAGTTTAAATGAAACGATTTTATTTAAGTTGATCAATAATGCACTAAAAAATAAAAAATAATTCTTTTCTGGCATGTACTACAGTTTCGATGGTGATATGTGACTTTAAATAAAATCGTGGAGCAGAATATTTCATAACAGGAGATGAATCGATTTAATACAGAATCAAGAATCGAGAATCAAGTGGTTGAAAGCTGAAGAAAAATTATTAATTGAATTCATTAACTTATGGGCGCCCCACGATTTCATTTAATTAAAGTCACATACAACGTCTTTTTGAGGTGCTATATTGACGCTGTAAAAAACATTTAAATAAAATTAAAAAATCTATTTTTAAATTTTTTGTACAATATAAGAGTAGCTTAATTAATTCCAAAAAGATTTAATTCATTATATATTGTATTTGCTGAGAAAAAATCTTTAAAAATAGGTTAATTGTGCTGCCGATCAAAGTACAATGACCTCTTAAATAAAATCGTTTAATAGAAAGGAAGGTAGGCTGATTATTTACTATTAGCTGTCTACCTATCACTAGGCGAAAATAAACAGGAAAACAGTAGATACGATAGACAGGACAGTAGATATGATAGACAGGGGTATTACAATTCCCAACTTATCCTCCTCGGAATTGTATGAGAAATATTTATGGTAAAACTTCTGTACCGTACCTATCATTTGGTATAAAAGCGCATGTAAGTATAGTTATTTTACCTCCTTTTAAACCGAAAGGTACGAAATAAACCGTACATATACACGCTTGACAAGTTGAGAAGTAAAACAATTCTTCTCAGTTAAGCCAGCTACGCGGGTGCTTAATTGAAAATACGTGTAAACACCGTTCGTTGGATTTCTTTGTCTGCTGCTACGCTAAGGAAGTAATTCTTATATCCTTTAGATTACTTTACTTTCCCCGCTGCGGCGTGCCGCTCCCATCAAGAGAAAACGCTATCGTCTGGCTGCAGCGCAAACGGTCTCCAAAGATGTTCCGCGAACGGGCAGAATTAATCAAACTTAATACGTTAAGGTTGCATTCGCTGCACGCACAGCCTTTCGCGATGATACTTAAGGCACATCGGGCAAGAAGTGTATAATTTATAAATGTAATCATACGTGACAGTTAACTATCTGCTCGCGCTTGAAGGGCAGAAAGCTGAGGCTCGGTGTAAATACGCAAATTATTTCTGAATTAATATCAACTGCCTATTGGCACCGCCCATCTCTTCGATAAAGAATGTACGCGTAAGCGAGGGTCATTTGTCATCAACTTGTAAAATATTAAAGAATAGCTGTAGGTACATTTCTTCCAATCGCTTTATCTTCTGCCGATCGATGCTCAAACGTGTTTCGCTTACCCTGTTATTCGCTTAAGTATCAATTGCCATTTAATTAACGAATTTGCATACCTACAGAGTACCTTGAGAGCACTTAAGGTACTATAGGTAGGGGAAGTCGGGGTATTGTGAGCAACTTTTTTTATTGCTAACAAACTGCTATAAAATCAAGTGTTTCTTCAAATTTCAAAGCTGGATGTGTAGTATGAAGATTTACCTTTCTTTTAGGCACAATAGTGGAATCGAATATTTGTAAATTAGATGATTTTCAAACTATTACAAAAAATTTGCATTTTCGTGAATCGTGAGCCACTTTATAAATTGAATAAAAATGACACTGCTTGTTCGAAAACACACACACAAGCATTTTTGTACCCCTTTTTTGACTTTTTAGAGTCAGTGGATCATGAAACTTCGAGAATTGCAAAAAATCCGGGGGGTAATTTTTGACACGATCTGCATACTTTCCCTCTGTTATATACATAACAGTCGGAAACGTAAAATTTATATTGTGCTCAAATATTACATAAACAATCATAAAGAAACATCAAACACGTGAGGTTAGCTGTTTAAATGTCAAGAATTGAGTGGCTCACAATTCCCGAACCATTATTTTTACAACATGGTGTTTTCGCCAGGTGCGAAAGTTAAAATTGCCGGCGCTGGGGCGACTCGAAGGGAAGGTGAACCAAACAATGGCCACAAATAAATAACCCAATGCTAACTTAATGCCAAATTCCTATATTATTTCGAAAGCTTGAAGTCACACGAGTATTATAAAAATAGTTACCTGCGTGGATTCACAGAAAAGAGTCACAATAATAGACCACACACGAAGTGAAAATAATACATCGAGATCAACCAATTTTTATCTGTTAACAGAGCAAAGTAACGATGCGGGTGCATACGTTCACTGATTGTGGAAGTATTAGCTTATCATAAGACAAGTAAATAATAGTTGTTGGCAGCTGTCATTATTCACTAGGGAAAAAAATATGACGCTGGCTCACGATTCCCCGTGGCTCACAATACCCCAACTTCCCCTAATATATTCGATGGAAATTGTGGTCATTTACTTACTTTTTCGGCTTACATGCGATGAAAGTGTGTTAAAATATTTCGCCAGTTTCGGTAGAAAATTAATCACTCAAAATATACAAATATTTGTCCCACCGCGACCAATCAAACGTTGAGGAAATTTCTGATTAAGAAAATCACGCACATATTTTCCAAAATTAATATGCCTAAAAAAAGCAGGATTATATTCTTTTTCGAAGTTTCTTTGAAAAATCAATACTATTTTCAAAAATATTGTTTATTCCTGAGGTTTAGCGTGTGGCCATATTAATAGTAATTCAATTTCCATTCCGTTTTTTGTTTCTATTCAGTGGCTCTGGTTTTACAGTGTCAGCAATTTAAACAAATAAATGAAAGACACATCCTACGCCAGTATTATTACAACCATGTGTTATTTTTAGTGAAAAAAATGTACGTAATATCTTCATCGCATATATGAGATGTATGTAAAACCTGAACTCATTCCAAATGGCCCTCCCTTAAATTGCCACCATCCTATCGGGACACCCTGTATTATATTCCTTTACCATACACGAACCACAGAAGCGTCCGTGTAAAAGGGGCCTAAGCCACGCTATTGAATTCGCCTCAGAATGCCCGGTGGAGACATCAGAGATGAACCTGCGAGATCGATCGTCTCGCGCGTAAACAAACCTGTTGCACGTCCACGATGGAATTCGTAACGACGCGATTTTCCTGCCTCGCGTCCGCGAAAGAAGCTGGCGCGATGCGTTTCTTAAATATCTGCGCGTTCCTGTTTCCTAATAAATCACACGGAGCTTTATCGCAGCTTAGTCAGTGCTCGCAGCGGAAGATTAATCGATCTGAAGCATATCGGGCTCGTCGATCGAAGATAAACTGATATGACGGCTACTACCGACACTTGAAGAATTCCTCGGCCCGAGCGGTGGAAGAGGATCGCGATAATCGGTACGTTGAACCAAGGCATATTCCCTTTAGGAAACCTGTAAATCCTGTATGAAACGCGCGATCGTTGCCGTAGAAACGAGAGCAAGAAGAGCCGCGGCTCGATCGGTGCTTCTACTTATTTACAAACGGATATATCCCTGTAACGCTTCGCGGTAGGATCGAGCGAAAGGTGAGGGGGCAGTGAAATGTTCGCAAATAATTGGGAATTTCAATAAATGTGTATAGATACAGTCCCGCGAGGGTGTGTGTTTGGCAGTCAGGTTGCTGGAATTAACAGTGAGATGAATGTTCGGTGCTATGGAACTTAAGTGGGGTAAGAAAGAAAGGCAGGATGGAGATAACCTTCGCCTGGCAGATGCAGGGTCTACTATTTGCATATATTGCTTATTAGCGCCTACTAATTTAAGAAACTGATTATTTTAGACCAGAACGAGTTAGAAATTTAATATAAAAACTTGTTGTGGAAGTTGTACGAATATGATTATATTATGGGTTAAGATGGACAAGCTTTCCGCTCTCCAAAGGTTAATGAGCGTCATCTTTATTTTTATTTTGCTTACTCGGGCCCCGGATTGTATAGATTCGTTTTGTAGCTCCTGTTTTATCAAAAATGTAAAAAAGAACAGAGCGAAACTTGAAGTGGTGTAACAAAAAAATCCCATGCACTCTTTTAACAACACCACGTGTTTCCCGTTGAGCAAATAAGCTCTCCAAAGCATTTGAAAAAAGGTACTAGGATTGAATGTTCGAAAAATTAATACATAGGTTTATTATTTAGTAGCATTTACATTTTCCCCTACCGCAAATTACAATTTCATACATTTTTTAATTTATAGTATCAAACTCGTATTATTGACACTAATATTATAGGTACACTTGAAATATGATCGTGAAGCTTCTTTGTTACCCTGACCAGGTATACCACGTAGATTAAGGGGGTAGACACGCCACGTGACACGGGCAATTCCCGCTCTGTAATATCGACAATCTAACCTGAAACATGGGTTTAGTAGAATACGTTGTTTGTCCTTATATGAGCAGATTTTGAGCAGGGTGAGGTCTCATTCGAAAGAGGAAGGTTCAGTGCAGCGCGCTCTGGTCCTCGTTTGAGTCACAAAACTCTTTTAGTGACCTAAAAATACTTGGATTCATGCGGGTGTATTTTGTCGAATTTTGCTCTACTTTGGACACTCATATTATTAGATATCAACACAAGCTCGTTGAACCATGACCAGAGCGCGCTGTACTGAACCTTTCTCTTTCGAATGAGATCTCGCCCAGCCCAAAATTCGCTCATGTAAGGTCAAACAACGTATTCTACTAAACCCATGTTTCGGGCCAGATTATGTCGGTTTACAGAGCGCTGCATTACCCGTGTCTACCCCCTTAAATAAAGAATATTTATGTGATAAAACAGAAGATATTTTGCATTGTTGCAAAAAAATACTGTAACTTACCAAGAAACTACTTAGGTGCCACGTGTTTTGAGGACTTCTTTTACAACGCACGTCACACACTGCCAGTTTGTACTGTCAATTATTAAAAAGCAATTTTCTAATGATAGGGTAAACGTGTAAATCTTATTTTCCTCTTTTCTTTGCCGTGAGAAAATTTTTTATTCAGTAGAGTGATTACGTCGGACTGTTTCGCCGACTTTTTTCGAGCTATGTAATAACATAGATAATACCTGTGCTATATCTTCGCCTGCATAATAACAAGGTACGGTTTATTAAGATACATTCCGCGTAATTTATGTCTTATGACTCGCATAGACGGTAGGATAAGTTGTACCCAGGATATTTCTTTTATGAATTCATGACTATGTTGCACTTGGTTGCTATACTTACAGATAAAAAAACGTATTATATAATTACATGTATCTTATAAATCCGCATTGGGGTTCAACGAAATGTTATCATACGATCAAAGTCGTTTATCCCTATTTTCGAAATCAATGCAGTTAATAAGTGACTTTAATGGCCCTCTATTACGCTCTATGTAGATAATTAACAGCATCTTGGTATTTGAAAGTTCCCAGATGCATTTATAGATACAACATCTACAACAACTCTTCGTTTCAGAATATGAAATCATTATTTATGACTTTAATCGTGTTACGCTGATCTCGTGGAAAATAATTTCGTTAAAATTAAAAGTATTCTTAGGAAGCTAATTGAAAAGCATTGCATTTACTTTCGGATGTTCCAGTATCGCTTTCATTAAGGTGTTTTTAGACCACAGGAACGAATGCTCGTTTGCCACCCACTGCGACAAAATTCAAGTTTAAAAGAGCATTCGTTTATGCTCGGTAAAAAATTCGCCGAACGTTTTGGCATGCTCGTTGCATTTTATAGATAAATGCTGAGTGGATGAAGAAGTTCAAGAAATGTTCGGCTCATATAAGTTACACGAAGATTCGCTCGCATTCGATGCGAGCATGAATTTTGCTGAAGTGGAGGGCAAATGGGCATTCGTTCCTTTGAGCTAAACCCACCTTTAGACATTTAGACGCACCTTTAGATTATTTCGTCCATAGTCCGTTCAACGAGTCGAGTCACCAGCTATAAACAAAATATGCACAAGTTATCAAACGCTACTCAATTATTATTAATCACAAAACGCGTCGCACCATATTGTAGTCTGCATTCTGCTGACTCAACTCGTTGAACTATAGATGAAAGAATCTTTACGAGGCCATGTTTAAAAATACCAAATTTATTAAAATATTAACAGATCAATATTTCCCGAGCAGAACTGTTCTTATCAATTTAATAACTCCCGAAACGACTCGTTGGATCAGAAAGAAATTACTGTCATTTATTTCTGCTGTTGTACAAACCTGCAAAATGTCACCAAAATGACACTCAGGCACTCGGCGCGTGTTTTCTGTTGGATTAGCAAGTGCTAAATAAATATTCCGTAAGTCCTTAGCCCCGTACGTAACAGCCTGTACATATTACACAGGCGTTTACGCGTGATTGATTGCTGAATTTGATTAAACAAACGATCGAAGGTGATATCTCGATCGTCTTCTGTCAATGCAAATGCACACTTGTATTTCACGATATGGACTCGCGGCACCGGAGTTTTTCGCGTCGTTATCGTTGGCCTTTAGAGCTCGGTACACCCACGTGCCCACCTTTTTCCACGCTCAGAACAAACGCGTAGGTGAGAAACGTCGGGCGAAAGATACCGATGAATATGCCTCTGGCAGCTCGATTCTTTAATGATCCCGCGGAACAAACGCGACGCACGGCAGCCAGACGTAATTTTTGTTGGTCAGTCGGAATAAAATAATACAGGTGACGCGTAAATACGAAATAAAGTGGCGACTGGACCTCGTATTTCAGAGCTTTTATGTCGTTACATGGTTGGTCACACGTGCATGAAAAACAGAATTAATAGGCAGAAGGGAATTTCCAATTGTTTTAGATATTAATATTCCAAATTTTTGTATCGAATTATTGAGAGACTTTTTCAACAGATCAATTCTATTGAAACTAGTCTGAGGAAAATCGATGGGGTTCATTATAACTCAGCGTCATTTTTGAATTACCATTTTCGTATTTTTTAATCTTTTAATTTTTGAGCGATATTTGTACATTCGTAATACTCACACAATCATGTTCTAATAGTATTTTTCTAGAAACGTAAATTTTAATAGGTTGAAGTTTGCATTTGAAAAAACAGTTGTGGATAAAAGCCATTTTTTGGGGTTAAATAAACACTGATTAGATGAGTGACGCTGAAATTATCGACAAAATTAGGAAAAGTTTTCAGAAACAGTTTTAAGTATTATGAAATCGAAGAAGAAAGCGAATCCACGCGAAACTGATAGCATTCAGAATATGGTTTGTATCATTCGATTACTAATGGTACAGAATAGTAGGTACAGAGTAGGTATACAAGGATAATTTTTAACACTTTGACCAATTCCAAGCGTAAATTATAAACCTGTATTAAATATGTAACTATAAAAAGCTTAAACTCCTTTATATCTGATCGCAATTATTCTACAGATTTTTCAAATACTCCTTCCACATTCAAAATATCGATAAAAATCGTTTCCCAGACAAATGGAATGAAACTCTGTTCGAGCTTCAAACGCCGCATTGCCAGTATCATTTCACGGTGAGAAGAACATAACAGGCAACACAATTCCACTGCTCGCTCGATTGTCGTGTATAGAAAAACAGAAATCCCCAATTTCCACCGTATGGTACAAAGCTTGCGGGTATACTACGTAGACCCACGCATTGGAAAAAATTTTATTCCACACTTTTGATTTATTTTTGAATAAGCAATCAACCCCTGTCCGCTTGTACCACCTTATCGGCCGCACCCTGTATATAATGACACGTCGGAAAAATAGCTCAATTTTCACGAGAATTTCTATATATCTTCTATCATTTACGAAGAATAAAATGAAAACAAAAACGACCCAATCCTGAAGGATTGAGATCCCATCCCATTAGAGAAAATTCGGGCAGCGAAAAAAATGGCCCACTATTTATCAAAATATTTTCTCTTAATATTTTGAATGTCCAAGCTCGCGAACTTCGTTTGTCAGACGAATAGTCAAAATATCTGTGACTATACGATCCGCCTCCGGCCACGTAACAGCCTACATTTTATTTCCCTGCACTTTTACTCTACAACTGTGTGCATGCAGTCCGTCCTTGCTACGACCTGAATACCTCGGTTCTCCGCTGTTGGAATCCTTCGTATCGGTGCTCGATTTCGATTATAGTGGCACATCTTCCGCAATTGAGAAAAATCATCCGAGCGCGGGAATGGAAGATTCAGCGGTAACAAACAGGGAGAGCCTTTTCACAAAAGACACCTTTCTGGCTCACAACTGGTATTTCGGATTTAATCACTTGACAGGGGCAATACTAGTTTAAAAAAATATGAATTTTATTTATATAACAGAAGTACCAAGTTAATCACAAAAGTGTCTCGCGTGAAGGAGACTTAAGATTTTAATATTGGGGTAATGAGCCCAAAGTTCGTCCCCCATTTGTTTGACCCTGTAGAGGGTGTGTAAAACATTAGAATGAAGTAGCAATTGGTATGAATTTTCTTTGAACGTTACTCTATGTATCCACGACTCCCAAAATGTAATTAGTTCGTGTCAATGCGAGATAATAACAAATGAAACAAAATTACTTTAATATTTTGACTGTACATAGAGTGGTCTGGACGACTATCATAATCAACGATCGAATATCATGTTGAATAGTTTTGTTGAACTGAATTTTATATTTTTCCACCCCACTCCAGCAACATTTCTTTATTTCGTGATTAGAGGTAGCATTAAAACGCAGAATAGTTGCATTTAAAGCGGAAATAAATTCAACTCGTACTTTCCATTGGTTCACACTACACGTAACTTGTTCGCGGAACTCCTAATTAGTGCTTTCGGTTTATTTAATTGGGGTTGCTACTTCATTACAACATGCCTATGAATTTTTAGCGGCTTGTGTACAGTCTCATCCGTTCCCTTTACCATTGGTACACCTTCGATTTTTCGAAGAATAGAAATCAACAAATTCCTGATGTTCAAATGGTAACTTCGCATGCGTCTCAAATTACAACTACAGGAATCAATTGGCGTCGTTTTCGCAAAGATCTAATGAGTATGCGGAAATCGAAGATTTCTCACTTCTTAATAGGCACTCCAACCCCCTTGAGAGTCGAAAGCCATAAAATTCGGCGAGGCACTGCGAGGGGTTGTCCTTGCCACGGGGTACCAGGCCGCATCTCTTTGACGGGCGTGGCTCCAGAATCACCCTGTACAATTAAGAAGTGGATTTCCATATCTCTCATCGGCACTTTACGAAAGTGTCATGAATCGACTCCTTGTGTTTTAGTATTTTCCCCATGAAAATGGCACCAAACCTGACATAAATCGGGCTATAATTAACAAAGTTACACGAAAAATTGGTTTGCAGAATTGAAAGCCTACTTCGTTAAAAATTGTCCGTTTTGCATGATATTTTGTCCTTTTAATCGGGAGAATGCCAGGAATCCATCGGTTACTTTCAGATCGATACGATGAAAAATAAAGAACTTTAATTTCTGTAAAATTGGTGACACGTGGCGGGCGACCGTAGCAGAGGACCGCTGCCTCGCTCGCCTCAGCCCTTCAACGACTCAGGCGCCTGCCGAAAGTATTCGAAACCTTCGAATAAAGATACAGGTAAAGTAGACAAAATTATTCGATCCTCGGAGTGGAAGACCTTCGAATAAAAAAAGTACCGTTGCCGCGTCGAATGACTTCCCGTCGAATAACCTGGCGCTTCGAATAAAGAGACTGGCGGTTTTTTTTTATTCGACGACGATCGAATAAAATTTTCCTCTTTTATTCGACTTTGAAATTTTTTTGAAGATAATTTTATGCCCAACTCTGCCTAAACTAACCTAAAACAACATAAATGCATTCTTAAAGAACATTTCACTTAGATATCATCTGATTCAGATGATGATAAAAAAAAGATTTTCCTTCTCACTTTCTTTGCCATATTTTTCTGTTTCATTTGCCGTTCTATGGTTTGTTCTGAGGTTTTTTCAGCTCTTCAAGTATCCCACCTCACATACTGATCAAGTATCCCTCAATGCACTCGATTTGAAAAAGGTGAAAAACTAAATTTACCCTAAATATTTAGATGAATCAATAAATAGCAATAATAAGCCAGAAACTGCTGTTTTTACTTAATATATTTTAAATTGTTGAAAGTGCCACATTCAGTCGAAAAGGTGGAAGAACGAGGTGACCGAAATATTTACTTTTTGGCTGCAAATAAGATCGAAGCTTCTAACTACATTATTCTATGCTCCCGAAAGAAAACTGCAGCATGAAGTGTTGCGATAATGCAAACATTACCACGATAACGTGACAGCAGGCACAAATTGTCAAATGGTTCCGGAACCATTAAACTTAGGGGAGACGGGGGCTAGTTGATACAGAGGCAGGTTGATACAGACGAATTATCTCGACATCGTATATATGTAGCTTCATTTCAACAGGATATGTGAAGATTGTTTATAAATTCTTTCCTACGATCCAGCGTACGTGGGTGTACCTTGACGTTAGCAATCGTTTTTTAACTGTTTCCGTTTATATAAAAAAAAAGTAAATAGTTATGTTCACTTTCCAATCCGTCTTGAGACGATATAAAGAATTTTATAACCCGAAGTAATTTGGCATCATATTGAATCGTTTGAAGGTAAGGTAATTACGTTTTGCAATTATGTTTATATGCTCTACATTTTTTTATGGACATGTTTATACATAATGACTTCCTGTGGGGTAAGTTGATACGGATTCTCTGGGGCATGTTGATACAGTATATTAATTTTCCCCGACTACTTTTAATTGAATATTTTCTTTATATTTCTTGGAAAATGGTTTGAAATTATATCAAAAAGACAAATCGTGACGAAATATCGTACGATGTTTTGGACAAAGCGTGTGCCGAAATAGAAAAAGACTCGATATTATTAAGGCCATGCACAAATATATACAATCATGACACAATGAGTTTATTAAGATATAATAACAAAAAGAAGAAGACATCTCATGTTAAAGTGGGATATTCCAGACATAAAAAAAAATAAAAATAAAAATGTTTTTCTAGGTATGTTTGTTTAAAAATCTGTTTGATCTTTGAACTTTTGACTGTTGGGTCACTAGTGGGGTAATTCCGGCCAAATGACTATTTTTGTGTTATTGCTCCCAATTTTGTTACAACTTAAATTTATGCTTTCTCGGCCATATTAATACAAAGTAGACACTTCAAACTATCAATTAATATAAAAAAATAACAAATGTGTAACTTGTTCAAATTTTACAGCATTTACTGCTTATGTGGCCGGAATTACCCCGCTTTACCCTACGGCGTAACGTAACATCAATTTAATGCGTTGAATTCTGTTAATGGGTTGTTCCGCCGTGGCAATATCGTTTTCGAAGTTAAATTCAATAGGATAACATCGTGATCCACGGTAATTCAGCAAACCGCTACATCCAGTTTCACTGAGCTGAAACTGTTGAATGGCGCGCCTCCATTTACATTTTACATAAAATCTGTACATCGCGGTATTCCCTCATAAAATTCATTTTTTTTTGCATTTAGGTATAAAATTGTTGTTGGCTTTGGAAACCTCTTTCTGTATGCACGAACATGTTAGTTCCTGAACGATTGACGTATCAACTTTCTCATATTCTCTAATGCTCTCTTTGTAGTCTTTATGTTTCATTCAAGGCGGCGTCGAAACACATTTTTCTATACGTTCACTTCTACAAACGCTCACCCGCGTGCACGTGCTTTTCGACTCTTACATTCACTTCTTACACTTCACACTTCCACGATCCCACGTAAGCGGAGAGAAAGTTATTTTCAACTTTGAATCTCAATTTTAAACGAGCACAATTCTGGGCAGAATGAAGGTTTTCAATCAAAGTCAACCTTGTTCACGTAAATACCATTTCGCTAACTTCATAGAAATTCATTTGGTGCTATATAAATGTTCGGTTTCTTTACAATTTTCAAAATTCATGAGTGCATTTTAAGTTTAACACTATTCGCACCGACACTTCATGTATACCGGGACCGATCCCTGAAAAGAATTGTATTTTTTACAATTGAACGTAGATAATAGTCAATTTGGTACAGAATTAAATAATAAATAATTCATTGTATGCATATTTCAAGAAAAGTTGTAAAGATAAATAGCGATGTGATAACGTTGTATGTGGGAAATTGTACGCCAAAGTTTGAAACCGGTCAAATTGACCGGTCTGGTACGAATAGTGTTAAGTTGCATAGTTAAATATTAGTTTTGCCAAAAAATGGAAAAAAATCAGTTCATAAAGGGTAATTTATTCGTGATAAGTCCAATAGTACACAAAATCAGAGAAGTAAACATTTGGTGTCTAACTCATGCTTGCAAAGATTTTGTAATGTGCAAACCATAATGTCACGACGGAAAATGATACCACTGTATTTATTGACCAACACATTTTCAAGTGTTAGTAAAGAATTTAGCAACTATCTTATGGAAGCCAAATTATTATACCATCTTAAACGATACAAGCACAATTTTTAAAAGATTTTTGTATTATTTGAATGAGCCCACGACCATTACTGACGAATAAGCATTAGTGCGCAAGTAGAAGCGGCCAGTAATAGACAGACACGACAGCCAAACCGTACGCATACTGACAATAAGTAGACGAGTTTTTAAATTTGTTTGTTTCCAACACGAAGCCTTATAGTACAAAAAATTTGGTCCACATTTTCAATGTATTTTTACGCACGCAATCAATCCTTTTTCGACTATACCGCGAATTACACCCCACGTGTTTCCAAATATAGAATAAACTTAATATCATTTAGAGATTCTAATGACTCAAAGTGTAAACATAATATTTTGCATCCCCCTCGTGTTAACTCATACCTTCAGATTATTAAAACGAACTATTCCCTCCACGATAAAATTGATTAATAAAAATGGTAGCTTCCAAGCTTCTGCGTATCATCCAACGTTTTCGCAAAATAAGTGAATCTATTTTTTTCATAAGCGCTGCTAAGATACCGCCGAGTAGAGCTTGTACTCGCAACCGGACTGCCGTATCTGGCAGCCAGCTTTCCAAATTCAATTTCGTCGAAATGGAACCTCCCGTTGCTGAAGTTCCGTGGAAAATCTGTTTGTCCTAGAGCCACGCCCCGCTTATATCGTCGCGCAGCTGGTGCGCGTGTGAACCGTGCGTGAAAGATGCGTTTTGCATACGGCTATGCGAACGGATAAAGGACGACATGGCAAACAGGTAGCTCGAGATGTAGCTAAGAATCGAGTTCAAGGACCTCGCTTTTCCGGAATAGAATGCAAGTCTCGCGCACTGTTTATGTATATTACCCTAGCCAGCTGGATGCGCAGTCTTAACGGCCCGATTCGCGATTCGCATGCAAGAACTACATTTCCAAAGAATGTTTTGATGTTTGGGGAGGCTACGAGAATTTTACTTTTTGGGTCTACAGTTCTATGCTCTGATAAATATAGAAACTGGAATTCTGAGCACTTTCTGTTTGAAATTTGAGGCCACCACTTCTCACCGCACTTTCAAATAATAGTTTCCGTTTACAATCACTTCGAATAGGAAAAACTAAATACTAATACAGAAATAAATACTAACAATGGATGTTCGGCAACTCGATTATCATATTATCGCGAATATCTGCGAAACCGTAAAAGATATCGAGAAGAAATTTAATTTAAAAAAAATATAATTTTTTCAAAATGTATTCCCTCCATACTGTTTTTAATAAATTCTGGACCGCCATATTGTAGGATATCAAAAACCATATATGTAACTTTGAATGTAACTTCCGTTCAATATCTGTTACGATTTCGCAGATATTCGGGATAATATAAAAACTCACAATTTCTTCATTTCTTTGAGGGGGTGTTTTCACTACTAGTACAGTTTCATTACCAAAACAAAAAATGTTTACGTTATTAGCATCACTTGAAATACATTTCTGCAAAGTTCCAAATTTTTTGGAATTTTCGAGTAACCGAATATCCCTAGTATTAAGGGGTCTCCCTAGTGTGACGCCTGGAAAATAGGGCTAGGGTAAAAAGACCAGTAGCTGGACAGGGCCCAGCAGATGGACAAATCGTTAATATTGAAAGAACTAGAGTTTTAATCTACCCCTTAAGACCCCTTAATAAATATTACCTTTTAGTGTAAATAACGACTTCCACGGTAAAACTTGTGATCTTTGATATAAAAGTAGTCTCGCCCTCAAACTGGGTTGAAAAAGAACCAGCCAATTTCTTTTATTTTACCGTTCAAAATGGGCTCCAACTATGTGAAATCCTTTTTGCACGTGACGCCATTCATTCAGTATCTCTCGAATGGATGCGAATGAAGAATGGAAATTAAAAAAGATCGTGCGTAGTATTATATAAACAAACGCCACAAAAAACGGCACAATAAAAAAGTTCACATTCTTCTAGATTCGACCAAAGCGAGTTAGCTCTGGATATTTAAATTTTCACAATGCAAATGAAAGCCCTTTGAGGAACGATCACGCCCCGATCGCAATGAACTTCGGACTAGAAATACTGGAAACGCCTCGCGAATATACGCTCGACAAATAAAATTCTCATTTCCCTAACAGCATGATATAACGCCTTCATAAACAATCAGTGGCAAATAATGATTTGCATACGAATGCTGGGCACGATTTCGGTTTGCACGGTCCCGCCCGATAAGTAAGTACTTCGCGGATTAAAGTCAATAATCATCGATACACGTGTCGATAATGATATTTTGGTGTATCAATAATGTTTGACACGTGTGGCGATGCGTTGGTATCAATTTTCCTAATTTCCGCGCTGATTACCGAGCTTTATCTTCGAAACTATAATTTCCGTTTCGTTGCGGAACGAGGTGAAAATTATGATATTAACAGAATAAGTAAAACTATTCTTGGCTGCATCGAAGTTATAGTTCCTGCCATGCGCGTGCATAATCAATAAAAGCAAACAACAGCAGGAAAGCAGTGGGAATAGTTGTGCAATTAATTTAACCCTTGTACGGACTTTGTATATGTACACGGATAAGTAAATTTGGGTCAAATTGGCCCAATATCGTATATTTACAAGAACCGAGCATACAAAAATAAAGCTCAGTTCATTTAATTATTACGGCTTAATATTTTAAGAACTTATTAAATTGCTATAATAAAAGAAATTAAAAATAATATATTATTTATTATTGAAGGTTATTAATTATTTAAAGATATGAAGGAGTTTCAGTGCAAATAATACATTAGTAAAGAAGGAATGAGGATTTCTGACTCGATTTTGGGTCAAAATGACCCAATTTTCGTACAAGATTTAAAGCAAGCACTTTAATTACTAGAGTGCGAGCTTGGGTAACTTCTGTAGTCTGCTGATGCACACTTTAAGGGGGTATTCCACTTTGAACGGTCAAAAAATGAAGCTATTTTAAAAGATTTTTTCTCAGTAAATACAGCATACAATGAAATAAATCTTTTTGGTATAATATAAGAGTAGCTTAATAAATACCAAAAAGATATATTTCATTATATGTAGTATTTACTGAAAAAAGAATCTTTAAAAATATCTTAATTTTTCGACCGATCAAAGTAGAATACCCCGTAACTACTGTGCAGCAACCGGGGCCATATCATCACCAAAACAAAACATGGTATGTATGTATTTTCCTATAGACATTTTGAAACCTCGTGTACATTGGAGAGCCATTGAGCCTGATGAATAAAAACTAAGCAATTCCTTACAAGCAATTCCTTATTAGCAAAATCAATTGCTTCAAAAGCAATTACTTAAACAAAAAAGGAATTTCTTTTTTCATATGAATAAAAATCATAAGCAATTGCTGGCTTTGCTAAACCGTATAAGTAAATGGTAGCTGAATTTAAGCAATTCCTAGTAAAATATTAAGAAAAAGCAATTGCTTACACTTTATTCATTAGGCTCATTTTCTTGGAAGACGAAGCTTCGCAAATAATACAACCATCAGTAACGCACTCAGAATTTAATCTTGGGGGAGTGGGGGCCGAGTTGAACAGATAAGAATATTTTTATCGCAAATTCAATAAAATTCATTAGGTTATTCTAAAATTGTTTAAAAGAATAAAATCTCTGTAGTTTCCTTTCTTTTTCCAAAGCTCTAAAATTACTTCAGTCGTGGCTACCTTAATCTCCTTTTTCCTTTTTCTTTGGGGGGTGTCAGGCCCCTTGGCCCCCCTCTGCGTGCGCCACTGATAATCATCCTACATTTTTAATTCTAGGTGGACTCTCAATGCTCAACAGATCCCAAGGGGCGAACTCAGCGGGAGCCATTCCAAGATTAAGGAATTTCCTTATCAAAAAATCAGCCTATTATTGTCCCGCAACTTTTCAAGGTAGCTCGTAGAGCGCAAGCGTTTCTATCGCCCTTCGAACAGCCAAGATATCCGAGGGGCGCTGGTTATCGAGTGGGGAACGTAGAAGAAACAGCATAAATTCGCGAGCGCGTCGGTTTACGTTGTCATAGAAGACGCTTGTCGATCGACCACTGGGAACGGCCGGTGGTAAATTTCGCGGATAGGTACGCCGGGTCTCGGATCCTGTTTACGCGCTCCGCGCACGCACCCGGGAAGGAATATTTCCTTTCGTCCACGACGACGTAACCTGTTGCTGGACGAAAGGGGGGAGCACTTTACGTCCATCCACCTCGTAAAACGTAATGGTTAAGTGGCATGCAGATACGATCAGCACGGGGCTGCAGAATGGACACACGGCGCGCCGTATAAAGGACCCGAAGCACCCGCGCCGCGTCCCCGCGGTTTTTACGCTTTGCATGGCGCAGGAAAATTGCGCCAACTGTGTCCGTTTTCCCGACCGAGCCGCCGCACAGTGTTTCGAGTATATGGGCGTTCGGGACAAAGCTCGTAGCTTCTGAACTAATCAGTTTTCGACCTAAGTACCCTAATAATTTTTTAAAGAGAATATAAAGATGCATCGATATGTGTATAAAAAAATATACAGTTACATTAAAAAAATTAAGGCGATCTTGATTTTTCAGTGAATAAAAAGTTTTTTTATTAATATTTACTTTTGCAATTTGTTATCAACTGTATACTGACTAACTTTTGTTCGAAACATTTTTTTATCAAATTATTTTTATCACGTGTATCGCGTTTGACTGCTATTTTAAAACTGAAAACAGCATCCAGAATGAAAAATTCATGGTAGATATCGTATAAACAATTGGAAAAAGTATATCGGATGTGTAGATTCACATAAGTGTCTTATGCACGAGGAGACCTAGAGACTACGCTAAGGGCCGGAACGGTGAGCGTCTTAATAATGATTGGCTATTTTTTCTGTTTCGTGCAAATATGTGCAGTCGAAAGTGATGTTAATATAAAGTTTAATGATCCCTAAATCCATATAACAAAACATCACGGAGGTATTTTTTGGTGTTTTTGAGAAAAGTCCCATCGAAGTTGATAAACATTTAACATAAAAAAAATAGTAGAAATTGTTAGTATTATAAAAAACTGCCTCGGCAGTTTTGAAGGTATGACAGTATTAAACACAACTTATAAACATCAAATGAAAAGCATATACATTCTGCCAATGGCACGTGTTTGAAAAAATGTAACGAAATTTGTAATGAATTTCTAGTATCAGTTTTGACAACAAATGAGTAAATTCAGCAGAAGTTATGGGTAACATTGAAATCTACGTTCCTTTCTTAACATTTGAAGATACAAGAATTTGTGGATCAAACACTTCGGATTCTTGACTTTTGTCCATTACGCGGAACACTGTGCGCCGTGCTGTTGGCACGGGCCAAGAAAGCGTTCAGGAACTTCGTGGCTCGTAATTTTTCAATTAATCTGCGGAAGGTAATAGGAGGAAACCTTCCCTGAGTAAAACGGGTGTAACGTTTTATGGTCTCCATATGAGGAGCAACGTTGCAGATGCTTCGATCGTGTTTAGGTACATTTTTATTCGTGACGCTGAACTTTAATATTGTAATATCGTTGTGGGCACACATGAGGGACCAACTTTTAATTTGTTATTTGATTGATGTGATAGTGTTATAAATTTTTAACACTTCATTGTCGCATCTATTTCTTTTAACGACGCAAACCGATTTTCAATCAGCTACTGTTTAAGAACTATCTGCTAAATTAAGTCGCGAAAATTCTGAGATAAGGTTTGAACATTATAGAATATATGTCCATCGTTGAAGAATAACATTTAAAGTATCGTCTTTAAAAAAAAAAATTAAAAGAGAAGAATTCCAGAAAGTTTTTAATTTTAAAAAGTCATAATTATTTTAATTCTTAATATTGGTGGCTAAAAATTTATGGGTAAGCTCTTGAGATATGCTACTTTAATAAAAAAAAGATACTACACAAATTTAATACAAAAAGTATTAAATTAAAGTAAAAATAGTTCCCCTCACTGTGGAAATTACTACTAAATGATGCCAGTAGTACAATTTTCAATGATACCTCAAAGATATTTTACCTCAAAGACAAATTTTGGGTCATTTTGGCCCAGTGTGATAACCGAGGGTTAAATAACACATAACAAGAATAAAGAATAGAACTTACTTTCAGTCAGTTCGAGTTCCTAAGAGGCTATTGATGAGAGGGCCCGGTCTAGCTCTTCCGCCGCTCTGGGCAAAAGTGATTTTTGCCGCCCTTTGCATTGAATCATAAATAAGTATTTTAAAATATATTTTTTGACACTGAGCAAAATTTTTTGTAGGTATTTGTCTACCAATTTTGCCGCCCCCAAAATTTGCCGCTCTGGGCAATTGCCCTACTTGCGCCCCCCTAGATCTGGGCCTGATTGATGATCTAGAATATTCGAATAAATAGAGAATGTTAATAGCGTTTTATAGCGGTCACGGAAATGACACTACCTTTTTACGAAGAGAAAGAACGCATCGATTCGCCTCTCCCATCGGAAAGATCTTTCCTATTACGAGATCACTTCTAACAATAACACATTGTAGAATCGAGTGGTGATTCGTGAAAGGCACTGGCATCTTCCTCTCAAATGCCACGTACACGCTGGGGCTGATCAGAAAGCAGATCCTGGGAACCTCCCTTTTATCTTTCATACCATTCCTCTTCCTACTTTCGCCTGGTCATTAACGTTGAAACGCTTTTGTAGAAATTCCTGTTACAATACTTTGATCAATTCTTTCCTTCATAATGCTGCTTCTTACTCTCCTATTTTTATTTTTTTATTAATTCTTCCCCAAGACTACTTTACTTCACCCTTTCTGAATTACATCTGACACACCCGATGTTCCCTTTTTCCAGTCTTCAAGACATTGTTTATCTACTTCTGATAAGAATCTAAGGCACGAATCTTAATCGATCAGTTCTTTCTACTCACTTCCAATCATAAGCACTGTATGTATCTCCAATGTACTTTGAAAATGTCTCCCTCCTCTATACATCGACATAAAGCACCCACAAACTGAAGCATAAAAATAAGTCCCAGACCTAAATACATAAATAGGTAATCCCTCGCAGTGCCGCACTCGGAATTTGATCTTGGGAGAACCGAGTTGAACGGCTAAAAATATTTTTAATACAAATTCAATAAAATTCATATTAGGTGATTATAGAAATTTATTTAAAAGAAAATCCAGTTTTTTTCTTCTTACTTCAGCTCTTAAATTACTTCAATCGTGGTTACATTAATCTCTTTTGACTTTTTTCTTTGGGTGGTGCCAGAGCTCCTTGCCTCCCCCTTCTGGGTGTACCATTGATCCCTTCTTCAGAAAAAAAACAAAATAGGAGCCTGAATTATATAAACGTCCCTTATATTTCGTTTCAGGAGGCTCCATCACTGAGTTCGCGAGAATGCAGAAAGCGCGAATCTCCCTCAGAAACGTTCATTGGAAAGTTAACAGACCAACAAACGAAAAAACAAAAAGAAAGAGGGACAGAGCCCTTGGGGAAGGCAGAGATGAAGGAAGAAACGAAAGAAAGAGTAGCCTCGGTGCTGATCGCGCGGACTTGCGGGCGCAACATTCACCAGGTCGAGCAGGGAGGAAGGTACCTGGTGGGGAGGGCCTTCTGGTTCTTACGAAGGGGACTCTCGTCCTGACTCCTGGTTACAAGAAGCAGGAGGAAGAGGAGGGGTACGAACGATTGCGCAACAATGCACCGCCACCTGCACTCGTTTCGTCACACAGCTTCAACTGGCTCGACGGTGGTTGGCAGGCTCGCATTACTTTCGCCAATTAAGCCTCCGGACGGTCGTCGTTGTTTAACTTGAATATGAAATTCCACGATTATTTGGAATTCCATCCAGATGAATGCAGCGGCCACGATCGCCGTTCCGTGGAAATCTGGACGCGGTCCTGCACCAACAGAGAGGCTTTTATTGGAAAGAACGTATTTTAGATGAAATTCTCATGTGTATAAACAAATTCCAGAATGTTAATCGATAAGAAATGACTCCAAGCATTTAAATTTTCGTGATTACGTTACTTTTTATCCGCATGCAGTTTAGGCCCGAAGCAGTATCCAGATGTTGCAGGGTTCAAATCCTGAAAAGGATTCCTTCATTTTTTCTTAATTCTTTTTACGGCTTTTCTTTCTTTGGTTTCGAGTTCTCTTACGTTTGGAACGTTTCTCGGGGACCCAGCACAATATATGAAAGTGAACGTTGAATAACAGTGAAATATGGAATGACTTTCAATTATTTTAACCTTGTAATGTCTAATACATTTCTTGGATAAAATATGTACCTACACAGTCATGCGAAAGTATGAATATTAGATTGAATTGATATTTACTTGTTCACCTGCTCTTACACTGTTTGCTCATTATTAATCGAATTATGACGTCGATTATGCGAATTAAATATGCTAGTAAGATCATTTTCTTTACACAATATTCTCAATGAAGATTATATATTATATATATTTTATTTATAGCATCGGTTAATAATGACGAGACAAATGCGCAGTCTGAAGGTCCAGAGAAAGAACTTTTAGTGAACATCAATTGCCCGCTTAAGTTAATACTGAACTACATTCGAGACGAAGTAGGATTAGATGGACCAAGTGAGCGAAATATGTTTTCTGCCAATTTGATTGAGTATAAAAGTAAAGAGGTATCTTTTAGTTACGTTTGAACTGTACTTATACAGCTGAATTCGATTTGTGTGACGAAATAAATTGCCAGTTGAGAAAAGTTTCCTTTTTCGAGCCTCGCACGTCTGGTCTCAATATTTTCAAAGCGGGCTTAACATATTTCATAATCACATATCAAAGTAAGTACAGGCAAACTAGAATACCACTCATTTTAAGAGTATCATTTACACAGGAGATGCAAATGGCCAAATGACAAATCTCACACCACTTCTTAGTGGTAAGGCAGCAAAAAGGTGCTCTGAAATACTATTAAAGTCGAACACCCCGCAAAAAAAAAATTTGTCTGTTAAATCTACGTTAAAAAAAAGACAATCGTGAAATTATAATGATACACCTATAAGTATACTAAATCAAAGTATTTCTCATCATATTGTAAAATTCTAATTATATTTGGAGCACATACCACTACTTTATAGGATTTCTATGTACAATTGTCATCTGTACTATTTTCTTTAGAGGTCGCCGGTTGTGTTCGGTAGAGAATATAACAAATATCACGAAAATTTTACAGGAGATCCTTATCCAAGTCTTTAAAGTTTACGTTTACTGGCGATAAATTATAAAATTTTCCATGTTTGCCTACTCCTTCGTCGATAAATCTCTTTGCTCCTTTAACACCCTCTTCGAATAATAAATGGGACGCGTTATCTTTCTCAAATTGTAAAGCTTCTTCTAATGGTCTGGCAGAAAATGTAGCAAAGTGAGCAGAAGCACGATCCGCGAGCAATGACCCCTGAGGAAATTTAACCAACGACTTCGCTAAATTTACCGCATCACCCAGTACTGTAAACAGAAAGATACGAATGTATTTAAGCACATTTATCGTGTACTACATTCTTCGCTATTAATTAAAATTTCCTGCAAAAGTGTACCTGTGCCGATACTTGTATGCCGAGTAACTAAACCCCAGTTTAAAGCTTCGTCCGCAGATATAGCTCGACCGGTTAGGATGATCTCCATTGCTCTTGAATATCCAATCAATGCAGGCAAACGAACTGTACCACCGCTTAATATAGGAATACCAAAGCGTCTGTTTAAGAATCCTAATACTGCATTCTCCTCTATTACTCTTAGGTCACACATTAGAGCAAGTTCAAATCCTGCGCCAATAGCATATCCACTTATAGCGGCGATTAAAGGCTTTTTACTTAATGCGACTTTATTGGCCTATAAAACAAATCGGTAATTAATGCAAAATATTTTCTAAAATATACATTACTAAGGCCGTGTTCAGATATATTGTCTAGTGAGTTTCATGAGGGGTATTCTTCCACCATACCACTTGCTTGCCTCGATGCTCCTTTTATCAACATTTTCTGACTCACTCTTGTTCAACCTCGCTCTCGCTTTCGTAGAACAAGAGTGAGCCAGAAGTGGTGGAAATAGCATCAAGCTCTTGACGTGTAGGCCAAACCGAGTTCTTAGCGTAGAAATATATACATAAGAATAGGTGTGCGTTAGGTCCAGAAAAATTCAGGAGTTTTATTGGTCACGACACTGATTCTTTCTCGATAGCTTCATCTAATGTATACAACTATTATGCTCAGAATAAACAACAGCCACACGGCTATGTTCAGGCAGAGCCGAGCAGCGTTCTCATTACCCCACCATACCAATCCACAATCGTCAGATGGTAGTTGCTGATTTCTCCTCGATTGCTGCTCGCGAAAACGAATCAACCAGCTAATATATCTGAACACAATCTTCTTTTTTACCTTACCAATGATTCAAATTGTGGTAAAGTGTCGTCATGTTTTCCATCAAATTCCGCAATTTCTTTGAGGTCATAGCCGCTACAAAAGTTACCCCCGATACCATGAAGCACGCCAACTATAGACTTTTCATCATTTTCAAAGTTATTTAACTCGTCTGATAATTCTTGTGCGGCTGCAATGTCCAAGCAATTCTTTTTTTCGGGTCGATTTATGCCAATTGTGGTAATACCCTCATAATGCTCTACCAGAATACTTTTCTCTGAAATAATTTATTTATACGTGTACAAGTATTTTTAATTATTTTATTTTTTATTTTAATTATTATTATTGAAATGCTCCTAACTAATAGGCGATTATTTACCTTTCTGTTCCTCGCTCTCTTTATTTTCAGTCGATTTCGAGGTTAAACATCGTCTTAAATAACATCGAGAGTATTGGTTAATTGTCCCCGACAATCTCTTCAGAGAATGCATTTGTAATATTAACTTGCGTTCGAGATTCTAGAAAAATTGTAATACACTTTCTACAGATTCGTGTAATCGAATAATAAAGATGCTTCTCACCTAAATCGCCGCAACACAGTAACAATTCTGTATATTTGAATGCTCGTTTCTTATTGGAGAACAGGCTATTTAGAAATTTATCAATGTGGGTTTACACAGTAGCAGAGTTGGATTTTTACCACTGAAAGGCATGCTGGTATTACGGAAATTGACATGACAATCTGTTCGATGTAAACCTGTCTTAAGATACCTAACCAAGGTTTCACAAATGTCAAAATAATGCTTGCACGCTTACCGTTCTGATCGAGTCTAATTAGGTACTTAAGGATTGTTATCTTCCACCGTCTGTTAGCACTAATTTTGTAAACTAGAAACGGCTTTGAAAATGGAGGATCTGCAAAAATTGGAAGAGGAGGCTGAAGCAAGGGCGACGAAATACGTGTCGAATTTGTTGCAACGTCCAGGTCAATTGGAGAAGATCGATATGTACAAACGTAGAATAAGCCGGAAAAAAGCTTCCGTAGAAACTATGCTCAAAACTGCAATGCAAAGTCAATTAGATGGAGTTCGTGTGGGATTCGAACAGCTCCAAAGCTCTTTGGAGAGTATCGCTTCTATAAAGGAGAACTTGAAGCTCACCGGAGTGTTGTTCAGCCATGTTCCGGAGCTCAATGCAAGACTGCAAGCTGTTCAAGACGAGAACATGCGCCACTCGCAATACGTTACTGCCAAGGAAAATCTGAAGCATACATTTACCGTACCCGATAGCGTTGAGAAGACTAAGCAATGGATAAACGAGGGTAAACTTTTACATGCTCATCAGAGCATCATGGATCTTGAGAACTCGAGGGACGACTTGCTTTACGAGCTTCATAAACTTCCGAATCAATCGCCAGCCGACACGGTCATGTTAAAGGCTTATTTAGAAGACATTGAAATGCTCTCACAGCTAATGGAAAAGCAAATCAGATTGGTGCTAAGTCGTACGTTGAACACTGTAAGAAAGGAGCCTACCGTTATTGTAACTGCTCTTAGAATTATAGAAAGGGAAGAGAAAGCGGATCATTTCGCCATCCAAAGGCACAAACAAAGTGGATTTATGCCACCGGGGAGACCTAAGAAATGGAAAGATATGGCGATGAAAGTCCTTGAGAAGTCCGTTGCCAATAGAATTGAAGGGACGCACATCGAAGAAAGGGCGGATAATAAAATGTGGCTAGTTAGGTACTTAGAGCTCACTAGACTTTTAATTCTGGAGGATTTGAGAGTTTGCAAAACTCTGTGCGAACCCTGCTTTCCGCCATGGTATAACATTGTACGCACTTGTGTCAACATGTATCACACGAGCTTATCCCAACATTTGAAAGACACGATCGCTAATGGTTTAGAAGGAAACGAATATGTTTCTTTATTATCGTGGATCATGAATACTTATACCGGGCCGGAGTTAATGCAGCATCCTGAATTAAATATCGATACCAGCGATATCGGTCCTTTGCTGAACGCTGAAATCATAAACGATCTTCAAGAGAAATATTTGAGGAACATGTGTCAGAATTATGAAGATTGGATGAAAAAGACTTTAGAAACTGAGAAAGTCGATTGGTGGTGCGGAGTGCTGCCAGAAGGGAGCACCCAAGAGGCATACTACCACACAGCAGCTCCGGTCATTATATTTCAAATGATCGATCAAAATCTTCAAGTTACGAAAACGATTAGCGCCGACTTAACGGCGCAAGCGTTGGTGCTTTGCATCGAGCAAGTTATTAAATATGGATTTATGTACAGACAGGCGATATCGGAATTTAAGAACAAACATTTCGAGGATAGAAGTCAAGTACCTTACTTTACGCATCACATGATTACGATTGTTAATAATTGCTTACAATTTACAGAACTAGCGCAACAAATGAAACAGCATTATTGGGTTTCTAATGCCAGGGGAGACGCGACTGTGAAATTTGAAAATCTGTTATCAAATTATCAACAGTTGCGGAACGAAGCGGCGACCATACTATTAGAAGAATCGTTTTTGGATTTGGAATTGCAATTTCAAGATCTGATTACTCCGAAATGGTTATCGTCTCCTATTCCGGTAGAGACAATCTGCGTTACCTTGGAAGATTATTTCCAAGATTACAATCATCTGTGTCCAAGGAACTTTGAATATGTAATTACAGAAGCACAGAATCTGATCGCGAAACGTTATATTTCTGCTATGCTGCAACGAAAGATATCGTTAAAAACGTACGATGAATGCTTGACGTGTACTTCTAAAATAATGACAGAGGCAGATAAACTGAAGAATTTCTTCGATAGAATAGCTCCGAAAGTAGGAAACTTCAATTCTCCGTTCGAAATAATCAAACGTCTTGCTGAAGTATTGCGTTGCGAGGATTCTGAAATTCTTTCTCTCGATTTGCATTCCTTGGTTGAAAAGTACCCGGATATGACCGAAGACCATTTAGTCAGATTATTAGGGCTCAGGGCTGATATTTCGCGTAGCGAAGCGAGAGAAAAAGTTTCGTACATGTTCGAAGCGCAACGTAATCGTAAAGCTCCGCAATCCATCACGCATAGCATATTCAAGCAAATAGTCATACAGGACAGTTTTCTTAGTTGGAAACCTTGAAATTCGAATTAGTAATAGTTAAATATTAGTTTTTCACATATCATGAGTGAAGATAGGTGACGAAATAAGTAATATTCTGTTATAAATATAAACAACATTCAATAAATTATTGATTAGATGTAGAAGTTATATATAACATGGTATATTGCGATTGTATTGTAAATAGATATTTCAAATCACCATTTATTTCAACTGAATCAAAGGAAATTGATTTTTTAACCGAGGAGAACGTAATTTACGATCAAAATTTGAGTTGAATAGTCATTATCGAATATCAAATCCTTTATAATTATACATTAATATTTACAATGCCTCAAGTTTTTAACATTTCCTACTCCTTTGCAGCCTCAACTGAATGACATAAACAATACAATAATCAATTCACTGCCTTAATAATTGAACTAATGTAGGGATATCTGCGATAGATTCTATTATTTGTGTATAATAGCGAATGTACATAATTGTAGAAATAAAATGAAAGCAGAACAAATAATAAGAGAAAACGTAGAACATAAGGAAAGCAATATGCTTAAATATTTGGTTCCTCTTGAAAATGTGTGTTGAAAATAACATGAAAATGTGCGAAGGCTTATGAAAGGTTTATACACGAAACTTTCGAAATAATTTATATAGAAATATTGTTAATTTAGTGTAAATCAATAGTATTACATATTTCTGTAGAATGTACGTATATTATTGCTAAATTTGTTACTTAGCTGATTTATAGAAGAATACATAAGTTATTTAATCAAGCTTTTAAATTGATTGTATATGCTGTAAATAAATAATAACGTTACATCAGTTTTTCCATTGAAACCAAAAATCTTTACGTACGTAAAGAATATTTTGTTCCTAATTTTAAAATTAAAAAAGAACCGTAATACAAAACAAAGTTTCTTATTTAATCCCAACTTATCATTCCCCACAATACTACAAATATAAATCTGTACGTATTGCTTCCACATTAAAGATAAACGAGGGGAGAATAGATTCTATCAATAATAGTTTAATAATATGTCAAAGAAACATATTACGGTTGCTTAAATTTGAAACTTTCGGGATAGAGGGTAAAGATCAATTATCATCCAATCGATTTTGCATGCAACTAGATGATTATTTATCTAGATAAGTCTCACACAGTTACTACAGAGTACAGAATGCGTTTCTGTTATTCGCCGACGTGAGACGTCTCTGCTGTCGCATTGACCGCTTTGCTTGAGCTTGAGCGTTGCCGTCAGTGGCTTATAATCCCAATGAAGTGTTATTAATCGTGTAATAAACACAGACAATCAGCAAACAGTTGCATATATTTGGTTCCCCTTGAAGCGCAATAAAAAAACATATAAAAGATGCCGCGTATTATGATAAAGGGTGGTGTTTGGCGTAACACCGAGGTGAGGCACAATTTCTAACCTAAAATATGTGTTTTGATTACAGCACACTTTTGCCCCAATTAATACATTGTTTCGCAGGATGAGATTCTGAAAGCTGCTGTTATGAAATATGGTAAAAACCAATGGAGTCGAATAGCATCCCTTTTACACAGAAAGTCAGCCAAGCAGTGTAAAGCACGTTGGTTCGAGTGGTTGGATCCGAGTATTAAAAAAACAGAATGGAGCCGGGAAGAAGACGAGAAGCTTCTTCATCTAGCAAAGTTGATGCCCACACAGTGGAGAACAATCGCACCAATTATTGGTCGCACGGCTGCGCAATGTTTAGAACGTTACGAATACTTGCTGTGAGTTAAGAGAGCATTACGAACCTGAAATAACTGAAACTTATACTAAAGCTGTATATAATTTTCATCATATTTTAAATTAGCGATCAAGCTCAAAAAAAAGAAGAAGGCGACGATGCGGCGGATGACCCACGTAAGCTAAAACCAGGAGAAATTGATCCAAATCCAGAGACAAAACCTGCTAGACCCGACCCTAAAGACATGGATGAAGATGGTGGGTCCTTTACTGTAGGAAATACTATTTTTTGTTATGCGCAACAGGAATAAGAATATCAATTTTCAGAATTGGAGATGCTGTCCGAGGCGCGCGCTAGGCTCGCGAATACTCAGGGCAAAAAGGCGAAGCGTAAAGCCAGAGAAAAGCAGTTGGAAGAAGCTCGTAGGCTCGCCGCTCTACAAAAACGTAGAGAATTAAGAGCTGCCGGCATTACTGTATCACAGAAGAACAAACGTAAACGCGGAGTTAATTACAATTCTGAAGTCCCCTTTGAGAAGCGACCAGCGTCCGGATTTTATGACACGTCTAACGAGCACGTCGATCCTCTCGCTATTGACTTCTCGAGGATGAGACAGCAACATTTAGACGGTGAACTGAGGCAAGAGAAGGAGGATATGGAACGTAGAAAAGACAAGCAAAAATTAAAACAACGTAAAGAGAATGATATCCCAATGGGGATGCTGAATAACGAAGAGCCAATAAAAAAGAGGAGTAAACTTGTTTTACCGGAGCCACAGATATCTGATCAGGAACTGCAGCAAGTTGTTAAGCTTGGTAGAGCATCGGAGGTATATTGAGTTATTTTATTTCGACCAATTTAACACCGATTATGTGGACGCTCTAAATTGTATCGCTTATAATAGGTTGCGCGCGAGGTTGCAACTGAAAGTGGTATCACATTGTCGGACAGTTTATTGGCCGATTATTCTTTGCCAACAAATGCAGCCGTAACACCTCGCACTCCAGCTGCTACAGATAGAATTCTACAAGAAGCTCAAAACGTTATGGCTCTTACACATGTTGATACACCACTGAAAGGTTAGCGGACTTTTATAGAAATGCAACATTTAGGAACGTAGGTATTAACGTCTTTGCTCTTTTCAGGTGGATTAAATACTCCGTTAACTAATTCCGATTTTACCAGCGTCGTGCCTTCTGCAAATGCTGTAGCAACACCAAATACAATTTTGGCAACACCTTTTCGCTCGCAGCGCAGCGACGGTACCCCGGCTAATTCGTTTAACACGCCAGTGTCTACGCGAACGCAAAACGGAGTTCTAGCAACTACCCCAGTTCGCGATAAGCTCAGCATTAATCCAGACGAAGGGATGGAAGGATCGGAGACTCCTTTGATTCAGAAACAAGTGAAAGAACAATTGCGTGCTGGTCTAAGTGCTCTCCCAGCACCGCGTAACGATTATGAGATAGTAGTTCCTGAGGGAGAAACAAAAGATGAAAGCGCTGCCGCACCTGCGACTGAGATCGTTGAGGATCAAGCCGACATAGATGCTAGACAACAGCAAGAGTTAATAGAACAGAGTGTGTAAACGCTTTAAGTACAAATATTTATGTATTCCACGGAAATTATTCGTATAGAAATATTTTGCTGTATTTTATAGGGAAAAAGGAATTGTCTCGTAGATCACAAGTTATGCAACGAGATTTACCACGACCGGTTGATGTAAATATGAATATTTTAAGGCCATTTATGGATACTCCGTTAACGGATTTACAAAGGGTACGAATATATAATATAATAAATAATAAATATGCATGTAGAAATTGTAAATTTCCTAATGATTTCACGATTTTAGGCAGAGGAATTGATTAAAAGAGAAATGATTACGATGCTACAGTACGATGCGCTACAGAACCCCATGCAACAAAATCGTAAAGGTGCCTCAAATTCAGTCACTCAAGCACAAACTTATTTAGAACAACATCCATATGTTAACTTCGAAGAAGAAGACCTTACCGCTGTGAGTTAATAATATCCTACAATTTATCAAATGTTGCAGAACAGCGATATCATGTTCGATATTTAATTTAGGCTAAAAAGCTACTGATCGATGAAATGACAGTAGTGAAAGAAGGCATGGCACATGGAGAACTTAGCTTAGATTCGTACACAACTGTATGGGAAGAATGTTTGTCACAGGTATTGAAGTACATCTTATTCTTGAATAATTAATGCTTTCGGTTTAACGCCAATTGTTAATATCTTATCAGATTTTGTATCTGGAAACGCAAAAACGATACACGCGAGCAACGTTAGCTTCGAAAAAAGACAGAGTCGAAGCTTGCGAAAGGAAATTGGAAGAGAATCGCATGCATATGACAGGGGAAGCTAAACGGGCGGCAAGAATGGAAAAGAAGCTAAAAGTTCTTACCGGAGGTTATCAGGTGCGTGTGCTTATTTTTAATACATAAAACATGTCGCAGTATGTACTTGTAACACTTTAACATACATAAATGTCTTTTATGATAGACCAGAGCACAAGTATTAACGAAACAGTTGCACGACTTATGGGAACAAATAGAACAGGCGCACTTGGAGCTCTCGACGTTTAAATTTTTACAAACCCAAGAAGAGGCAGCAGTACCGAGGCGAGTGAACGCGCTTATGGAAGACGTTAATAGGCAAACAGAACGAGAACGTGTGTTACAAACAAGATTCTCCCAATTACAAGATCAGTTGCAACAGTGTTCATTGTAATATAGTTTATTGTAATATACATTTCAAATATCGTAAACGTTTTATGAGATACAAAAACTTCATTTACTTGCGAGAAATGCAAAGCCCGCTAGAAGAATGCTTCAAGTAAATGAACATTCTCGTAAACTTTAATTTTATATGATCAAAAGCAAATTATTTCGAGCGATACATAATTGACATTTCAGTTCTTCAAGGCTGGGAGATATTAATGTGAATATAATTTATATTATGGAAAATATTAGCGCAATATCATAATTGTTAAGTGAAAAAAATTACAAATAAATACTAAAGCCCACTTTATCCTTATTAGATTAGTTATTCTTTGCAATGTCATGTGATAAAACAGATTTCAGAATTACATTTTGCGCTGTTCACAGGTAACGAATATCTAAGTACCTATTTGTGCATTTAAATATTCTATGCAGAAAATCCTGTTAGATAGTTTTAGTCAGTATTACATGCGTGTTTTAATTTCATAGATTATTAATGGAAATATTTCTTAGCACGTGTCGTCAGAGTTGCCTTAGTACTAGAAGCGGAATATCTACAGCAATAACGGTATATTTGGGCTGGAGGTCTCATTGAGAGCTCGAAACTATCGCCAACATCGTGCGAGAGAAGTATTGAAAATCTATACTTCTCTTCTCAAGGATCGCGTACTTACCTTTAAAAGCCTTGCGCAGCTCGTGGCCCCGGGCAGCAGAAAACAGGTGTGATGCGTTTATTTGCGGGGAATCTATTCATTCAGGTACGTGAGAAACTCGGATTACATTGAACCGACAACATCGATAAAGTGGTATGTACTCTTTCTTTCATATAGAACAACGGGGCATCACCTCAGCAGCGCTATGCTATTAGTTTCCCCATTACTTCAATCAAGTCCGTTGGAAAGTCAATTATCCTTAAGAGATCCGACGAGCATCGAGAATATCGTCGATTGGGATCTGGTCAGGTGAAAGTATAGAGTCCGATTTGGGAGCGAGATCGAGAAGCCTCTTGCAGAAGCATCCACGCCTAACGCAAACGTTTAAACTAGCTTGTACGAGCTTCGTTACCTACACACTTTGTCACGATCGAAGAAATCTTTATACCTTCTATTTGATACCTACTATTTCATTCCTGTACTCTAATCTGTGTGAAATTTAAAAAAAAAAAAACTATTATGTACCGATTGAATTTTCTTCCGCTTTTTCGGAATCCCCAATCTAATAAAAATTAAAAGCCTATTAAAGTTCTCCACGATGCCACGAGTGTAGGAATAAGACAAGGATGAGAGAAACTTTTGCGAAATGTATCTTTTTTTCTTTAAAAAATATAAACTTATAACAGTACGCCTCCACTGTTTGTCGTATAATTTGTACTTAAGTTAAGGCAGCATGTTTAGTAAGTGGATTTATTAAGGTACGTTATTTCTCTACCGTATCTTCGATGTGTGGTAACTGTAAGACCAAACGCAGCGGCATGTTCGCGTATGCATTTGTCCTCCTCCGGTGTTAGAGATTCGGGAAGCGGTTGCCTTAAAAGTTGGGTGTCTTGCGAGAAATTCTCGCACATTTCGCGCACAGCTTTTTCGAACGAGCTTTCCACCTTCGCCTTCCGCTCAGTCTTTAAGCAATTTCTCCATAGCTGCTTCTCTAGTTCCATGTACTTCCTCTGCTTCTCGTTCGCCTGCAATTAACAAGCGAGGTAAAAAATTCTCAGAATTTACTTGCATTCTAAAACTCAATATCTACCAATCGAATTTCTTTAATCGTGTCCGCGTTGTTGGGTTGCAGTTTGAGAGCAAGTTGCAATTTCTCTATCGCTGTATCGTACTCTCCCATTTTGATGAATGCTCGACCATGGCTGTTTAAAATTCAACTTAAATTCTACTTCCACCTAGACGGGGATCCTCGGAAAATTTAAAATGCTATTATGCAACATACTTGAAAAAGGTTTTAGCTGTTGGAGTAGGTACTCTGTTACACGCGATACAAACTCGACGTGGCATGTTCACCATATTGTAACAGACTGCAAGGTTGCTATAGCCTCTTGAAAGTAACTTGTTGTATTCATCTTCGTCTTGCTGATTTTTTAACTCTGCCTCTTCCAACCATTGAACAGCTTTTGAATACCTGATAACACATTTACATATGTATAACCAACAACATATGCACCAATCACTTAAAAAAACACTTACTCTCGTATCGCTTGCTTGATCCTCTGCTTATTGAAGCAATCCTTGGCCGTATTAAACTTCGCTTGCACCCGCTTAACGACGTTCGCAAATATTCTTCTCTCTTCTATGGACAAATTTTCAAGAGTCTCGATAGATCCATTGTCCACGTAATCAATTAGATGCACAATGAACAAAATCTCTTCGTTCGGAGGAATGCGAGGAGCGCAGCCGTATTGTCCGTACGCCAGATCAGGGTGTACGATAAACACAGCAATTTCATGCTTCTGCATAGTTGATATACCCATCTCTAAGCCTGGTATTAAAGCTCCTTGATTCAGGCGAAAAGTCTCTGATCCTCCTCGCGCGAAGCTGGAGTCAAACGGTTCATCCCTATACTCGAAATGTCCCATGTATCTTATAGTAATTTGTGCATCGGACGGCACGACCTCTCCAATACCTTTCTGCTTCACTAGCTTCATAAGCTACGAAGAACATGTGAGAAAACGCATTATTCTTCGAGAAGCAGAGAACATGATGATATTTTAAAAAGAGTGTCATTTACCTTGCCATTTCCAAACACACTGGTCATTTTAGACTTTAGCTTTTCAAAGCTTATACCGCACAGAGTAACAATGTCAGATTTATTGGCTTCATTGTCGTCTTCCTCATCCTCAAAATCATCCATGTTCAAAAGATTTAATGCCTCTTCGTTAGTTAATGGTACTTGCGACGAATAAGAAAATTCTTCTTCGTCATTTTGATACTCGTCGCCGATCTCGAATACGACACCATCCTCCAATGTCAAGTCGCTGAAATAAATATTGAAATTTACTTTGTTTCTTTCACCTTACAATTAGATATATAACATGCGGAAAAATTTCTTTAATTTCACGTACCTGAGGGTGAATCCATTTGATGTATTCACGTGCTTTGCCATTTTAACGATAGCTCGTACAAGCACGTTGAATTAGCGAAACGTTGATTCTTCCTAATTTCAATGATAATGTGAATGATAACAGAATGATACTCTTATTTCACTCGTCTATAATAATTCTACCAGGCTACCACCACTGTCTGCTTATCGTTGCTTTCCAAATTTCAAACTCTCAGCTCAGCACTGCTCAGCACTCTCAGATTTCAATGGATTTCAACGAAAGGCAAAGTTACTTTAGTGATTTCCAGTAGGGATCGATTGAAATCGATTTTTCAAAGATCGATCTTTTTTGTCGCGATTTTCGATTTTTTACATCGATTCTCAAGACAGGGATCGATTCGAAGATCATATGGAAACTGATGGAAACCAAAGAGATCGTGGATCCCTAGCGGCGTGTAGCGTCATTGAGCTATAAGTATACCTGGAGAGGGAACAGCAATAGGAAGAAGTAGAGGCGACAGCGGTCTGAGGGAAATAAAAGATGACGGGTGAACCTATCCTTCTTCCTATTATCCCTCTCACTCTGTATTATCTGTGTTATGTATGCATGTGTGTACGCAGCTAACTTCACTCACATGCACTATATATCCATAGACTGTTGTAAGACAGAGATAGGTTGACCCGTTATTTTTCCTCTTCCTCGGACCGGCCGCCATTGCTATGTTCCCTCTCCAGGTATTCCTATAGCTCAATGTGTAGCGTATAAACTCTAGGGGCGGTATTCATAAACGGGTCTTAAGATTAAGCAAAAAGACAAAAGTTCGTTGGGCTATGTGAGACAGTGTCTCGAAATGCCGCTTTGGGTATGGAGTGCGATGTAACCATCCCAAGGGAAAAATAAACCTAAACCTAACCCTAAGATTAAGCACATGCTTAAGTATTCGGCATCCTTTACTAGGCTACTAGGGTAGTAGAGGATGCCGCATGCTTAAGGATTTGCTTAATCTTAAGACACGTTTATGAATACCGCCCTAGGGCCGGTATTCACAGTCGCTACCGTCGCTACATATTCTTAAACAAATGCTTAAGCATGCCGCATCCGCTACTAACCTAGCAGCTAGTGAAGGATGGCGAATACTTGAGCACCTAGTAGCTAGTAAAGATGGAAGCAGATGGAATTCATTTTTTTGTTGATATTTCATTTCTTATAACAATTGGCGCTCGCACTACTGCCCGCAATAACAAGTCCCACCGATTGCGACGTGAGACCACGTGGGCAACGCTCGTACTTTATCGTGCGTGCACGTGGCAAGATGAATTACACTACTTACAACTTGTGCATATAACAATGGTATTTAATATCGACTCTTTTTTTTTTTTTAAGAAAAAAATAACAGCGAAGGATGCTACAAACCAAAGTCCAATACTACTTTTAATGTAACATTTATGATCTTTGTTGTGTATTATTGCATATAAGTATACAAAAGATGAATGTATGAAATGTAAAGATATTCTAGTCACCAAGAATCTGATTTTGTTTGTATATGAAATATTTTATCTAAATTTATTTTACATTCGTGTCTATCAATAAATAAAACATTTTTACTAAAAAAAGGAACTCGAACCGAGATGATGAAATGAAAGGATGAAAGTATTGATTCAATTAAAGATATTGTCAATTTAGGTAGAAGAGACTAACCCAAACAAGGAGGATGAGATTGCATTAGTATACAAATGTATGTACATGCACTAATATGATACAAATTTAATCGCCAGTAATGTATGAATGTAACATTTATCTATTTTCTTAAATTTTCTGTAAAATCACTAATTTCTGTACTAATAAAGCAGCACAAGAGAGCATTATGGCGATATAAATCATGTTTTCCTATTCGAAATTCGCGATTAATAATATTAGGATAATTTTACAGCTATTATGTTACATTGTAACAATTGAGGAGTGGATTTTATTGTAAAGTATAATGGTGCAAACATTTCCCCTACTGTTTTTAAATATACGTACATCTAATAATAGGAGTGCATGAAAAAGTTTGTTGAACACAATTGTACATGATAAGTTATTATGTGCAAGTAAATAAAAGTTTCATAATAGATCTAGCTTATCTTCCAGTTTTTGTATTTTCATAAATGTACTCTTTTGCTGCCAAAACGATGGTAAATACAAAGTGTCATATAAAAATTCTGAAATTAATTTTAGTTGTCCTAATTCCTTATGTAAAATTCAAGTTGTAGTGTTAAATGGCAATGAAATTGTAACTATATAAATGCATGTTACAAATGCCACCAGGAAGTATTTATTTTTTATTTATGTGTATTTTGAAAAGAACTTCTTAAAATAAAATACATAATGAGGAGTGGTTAAACTTGAAATACAGACACTTTATCCTACAGTTTCGTGGAAAGTAAAAATATTTCATAATAATTATAAAACATTGAATATGATCTGTACGTACTTGTAATTAAAGTAGTTATCAAAATGAAATAAATTTTTCAAAGAAGGAATACCTATATTTAATTATAATAGAAATGAGTTGCAATGTTACTAAGTTTTTCATTTCATATTTAATTATAAAGGTACGAATACACGACGACACTTTTGTGTCTAGATCAAGTGTATACATCAAGTGTTGGCGTGGGGACAGTGTCCTAGACTGGTGTAGGCGCTAAGTTTCTTGATCTAGACTGATCTAGACACTTGATCTAAACACAAAAGTGCCGTTGTGTATTCGTACCTTCACAAAGATCAACCGATGAATTGTAGAGTCGGAGTTTATTGATATCAATTGTTTTTTATCTGTGTTTGCATATCTAATTATATATGTGATTATCTATACTATTCTGATATAAAAAAAATTTTATTCAATGTAAATCTAATATTATTAGAATACTTTTATTCTTATTCATTGTATGCATAGAAAATTTTATTTCATGTGCTATATATCTCACAATGCTGATGTAGTAATAACATGTATAATAACTTGGACCATTATACGAGGTATTGAGAAATTGAGATAGTACTGTTAGTAACAGGAATGTATTCCAATAAGCCGTACTAATCATATGAAATAGGAAAGATTAATTTTTGTTTCCAATGTGGGTTAGTCCGTTTTTGTTCTCAATGCCTCATAATAATACTGAAAATTTCATATAAAGTGTTACACATTTTTCATACATTATGATAGTTAAGACAAATTTTTGTTATATTCTACGGTGGCACAGTGGGCGATTTTGGCAATCATAGCTTTACTTCATTAAAATATAAATAGTTCCTGAAGAAACATTTTTTATGTCGTAAAATAATTTACAATATATTATACTTATCCAAATATTTATATTATATTTATTTGTTATATTGTTGTATTGAATATTCGAGATTTGAGGCGTATCTTTGTAAGAATCTCGGGTGGTTAAATAGCGAGGAAAAGGAAAACTCAGCATATCACGTTCCACGCGTGCCAAGACGCGACCCGACGTTCCACTAACGCGTCGATCACTGGTCAAGGACTGTTTTACGTTCTAATCGCGTTCATAGTCTGATAATCATTAACGCATTTCCCCATTCCACGATACGATCAGCGGATTTGTCGCCGATAAGGTAATGGTTCGCAAAATAAATTGCCCCACCTGCAGCTTCATACGTGCCGTGCCCGTCCACGTGCGTCTACGACTAATGAAAATGGCCGCTTTCGCCGGTAATCTCGTGTATACTCTTCTACTCCTACTTTAGAATGCTCTAAGACTCTAACGGATTAATTTGATTGTCAAGGTTGGAGGTTAGGCTGTAGCGTCGAATAAACATCAGAAATTTCATACATGGGACGAATATCCGGCTTTATTGTAATCCCTTGGCATACGAATACATTCATGTATGGGTTTCTACGAAGCGTTGGTATAGCAGGCTGGTTCAGAATTTCAATTATCGTATTCTAAGTACGCAATCGTGAGTGCATATACGTGTGCAGTACAAACAGAAAAGAACATAGATTTTGGACCCTCCGGATTCTTTCCCATATTTTAGATTTACAAAAGAACTTTCCGAATAGAATCTTCTGGGCAGTGGAAAAAGAAGTTTCTAGTATTGCAGCCATTAGCAAATTTGTGTTAATTCAGTAGCGAAGTAACATAAATTTCCCAAGTCACACCACGAGGAGGTTGCTGCAAACGGTGACTCGCCCTGACTTCCGACGGCCCAACCACCCTCCATTGCAAAGCTAAAAAGGAAAACCACGGAAGACATCATCGTGGCATCAAAGAACTGTAAGCTTCCGAAGGAACAAACAGCACCTACATGACCTACCCGAAAAAGAGGTGGAGGTGCTAACCACCCCCAAAGCTCTTTGCAACTACGGTCCCTGGCTAACTAACTAACAGATTCATAGAATTCCTAACTAAGCCCTGGCTATAGTACCCTGCCGGATGCAGGCGTACAAAGTTGCAACCGCTTCTTCGAAAACGTTAGGAGCAGGCAGTCTCCTTCATCCAGGAGGGCCCCCGATTCGGATCGGAATACGTGCTCCCATGCAGTGGAGCTGTGCTAACTCATTACGTTACCCGTCCCGTCCGATAAGTCATCGCGGGGAGAGAGAGAGGTGATTGTAAATAGTGTAGAAACAGTTTTGTTGCTATCCCATTTACACGCGAATTTTGACGCCGAAGCAAAGCGAAGGAACAGTGTTCCTTGCGCTTCCGTTCAACGACAATCGCTTAGATCCCTGATGGGCTACCGCTTTACACGTATGATCTCCTCTAGCTCGATTCACCAGAATCGTATTACCTTGAGCAGCCGTCGAGGAAACACAGACGAAACCGCCTGCTTAATCACCGCGCAAAACGGGCCGTGTAATAGCGTCGCACGTCACGGGCATCGTCGCGTCACGAGGCAAGCCTCGAAGCACGATTATTCCCAGACGCAGCTTCTTTTTCGCATTACCGACATTCAAAAGGAGGAATGAAAATTGGAAAAAAAGGGGACGACCATCGCCGGGGGGACAATGAAACAAATTGCACACGCGAGACGCGGAAGACACGGCAGACGCGGCTGGAGCTAAGTTAGGTGGGCTAACGCTTCGACCGGACCGGATGCAAGAGTCGGCTTGAACATGATGCGGTTACAATGAATCGAGAAAACTAACGAATGAAATGAATGAAATATTTGATGAAATGTCCTCAATTATGGACGATTAATATAAAGCACTACACGACTACACTCCGCGGTCGTTCAAGCCAGACTGAAGTTGCTACGCCCAACGTCTCGCTGCGTTCGTTTGTTTAGCGACGGTGCTGCCACCAACATTCAATATTTCTGTTACTTTATTGCGCATTCTGACGATTAGTCATCTTGTAGGCTATTGGATAAAAACAGAATTGTGAGCGGAAAATCGCAAATATTTTTCAGCGTCATTAGTTGTACAAATATGCTTAAACTTTTTAATAATACGTTAAAAATAGATAAACGCCGTTCCCGCTCGTACCAGCGCGGTCTCCTCTCATTGGTCGAATCTAGCGATCCTCTAGGTAGCGGTCGGAAGATGTCTCCACCATTTTGTTGTAAAGCGGAAATCACAAATCAGCGGGCACTGCAGTATTAAATGAAGTTGCTGCTGATCCCACTTTTCGCTCAATGTTATGGAATCCAATTGGTAGATGTTATTGCTTCGCCCAGTAGGAAAAATTACTTGCTGTCTCTATTTTCGGTTTCGGTTATTAATGGTGTCTACCAATAGAAAACGCGGGCACATCTTCCGACCGCTACCTAGAGGATCACTAGATTCGACCAATGAGAGGAGACCGCGCTGGTACGAGCGGGAACGGCGTTTATCTATTTTTAACGTATTATTAAAAAGTTTAAGCATATTTGTACAACTAATGACGCTGAAAAATATTTGCGATTTTCCGCTCACAATTCTGTTTTTATCCAATAGCCTACAAGATGACTAATCGTCAGAATGCGCAATAAAGTAACAGAAATATTGAATGTTGGTGGCAGCACCGTCGCTAAACAAACGAACGCAGCGAGACGTTGGGCGTAGCAACTTCAGTCTGGCTTGAACGACCGCGGAGTGTAGTCGTGTAGTGCTTTATATTAATCGTCCATAATTGAGGACATTTCATCAAATATTTCATTCATTTCATTCGTTAGTTTTCTCGATTCATTGTAACCGCATCATGTTCAAGCCGACTCTTGCATCCGGTCCGGTCGAAGCGTTAGCCCACCTAACTTAGCTCCAGCCGCGTCTGCCGTGTCTTCCGCGTCTCGCGTGTGCAATTTGTTTCATTGTCCCCCCGGCGATGGTCGTCCCCTTTTTTTCCAATTTTCATTCCTCCTTTTGAATGTCGGTAATGCGAAAAAGAAGCTGCGTCTGGGAATAATCGTGCTTCGAGGCTTGCCTCGTGACGCGACGATGCCCGTGACGTGCGACGCTATTACACGGCCCGTTTTGCGCGGTGATTAAGCAGGCGGTTTCGTCTGTGTTTCCTCGACGGCTGCTCAAGGTAATACGATTCTGGTGAATCGAGCTAGAGGAGATCATACGTGTAAAGCGGTAGCCCATCAGGGATCTAAGCGATTGTCGTTGAACGGAAGCGCAAGGAACACTGTTCCTTCGCTTTGCTTCGGCGTCAAAATTCGCGTGTAAATGGGATAGCAACAAAACTGTTTCTACACTATTTACAATCACCTCTCTCTCTCCCCGCGATGACTTATCGGACGGGACGGGTAACGTAATGAGTTAGCACAGCTCCACTGCATGGGAGCACGTATTCCGATTCGAATCGGGGGCCCTCCTGGATGAAGGAGACTGCCTGCTCCTAACGTTTTCGAAGAAGCGGTTGCAACTTTGTACGCCTGCATCCGGCAGGGTACTATAGCCAGGGCTTAGTTAGGAATTCTATGAATCTGTTAGTTAGTTAGCCAGGGACCGTAGTTGCAAAGAGCTTTGGGGGTGGTTAGCACCTCCACCTCTTTTTCGGGTAGGTCATGTAGGTGCTGTTTGTTCCTTCGGAAGCTTACAGTTCTTTGATGCCACGATGATGTCTTCCGTGGTTTTCCTTTTTAGCTTTGCAATGGAGGGTGGTTGGGCCGTCGGAAGTCAGGGCGAGTCACCGTTTGCAGCAACCTCCTCGTGGTGTGACTTGGGAAATTTATGTTACTTCGCTACTGAATTAACACAAATTTGCTAATGGCTGCAATACTAGAAACTTCTTTTTCCACTGCCCAGAAGATTCTATTCGGAAAGTTCTTTTGTAAACCTAAAATATGGGAAAGAATCCGGAGGGTCCAAAATCTATGTTCTTTTCTGTTTGTACTGCACACGTATATGCACTCACGATTGCGTACTTAGAATACGATAATTGAAATTCTGAACCAGCCTGCTATACCAACGCTTCGTAGAAACCCATACATGAATGTATTCGTATGCCAAGGGATTACAATAAAGCCGGATATTCGTCCCATGTATGAAATTTCTGATGTTTATTCGACGCCAGAGCCTAACCTCCAACCTTGACAATCAAATTAATCCGTTAGAGTCTTAGAGCATTCTAAGGTAGGAGTAGAAGAGTATACACGAGATTACCGGCGAAAGCGGCCATTTTCATTAGTCGTAGACGCACGTGGACGGGCACGGCACGTATGAAGCTGCAGGTGGGGCAATTTATTTTGCGAACCATTACCTTATCGGCGACAAATCCGCTGATCGTATCGTGGAATGGGGAAATGCGTTAATGATTATCAGACTATGAACGCGATTAGAACGTAAAACAGTCCTTGACCAGTGATCGACGCGTTAGTGGAACGTCGGGTCGCGTCTTGGCACGCGTGGAACGTGATATGCTGAGTTTTCCTTTTCCTCGCTATTTAACCACCCGAGATTCTTACAAAGATACGCCTCAAATCTCGAATATTCAATATAACAATATAACAAATAAATATAATATAAATATTTGGATAAGTATAATATATTGTAAATTATTTTACGACATAAAAAATGTTTCTTCAGGAACTATTTATATTTTAATGAAGTAAAGCTATGATTGCCAAAATCGCCCACTGTGCCACCGTAGAATATAACAAAAATTTGTCTTAACTATCATAATGTATGAAAAATGTGTAACACTTTATATGAAATTTTCAGTATTATTATGAGGCATTGAGAACAAAAACGGACTAACCCACATTGGAAACAAAAATTAATCTTTCCTATTTCATATGATTAGTACGGCTTATTGGAATACATTCCTGTTACTAACAGTACTATCTCAATTTCTCAATACCTCGTATAATGGTCCAAGTTATTATACATGTTATTACTACATCAGCATTGTGAGATATATAGCACCGAATGGATATTATATTATCGGGAAATACAAGATTAATTTATGTTTTCTATGCAGGTTTCTGTAAATATGAAATAAAATTTTCTATGCATACAATGAATAAGAATAAAAGTATTCTAATAATATTAGATTTACATTGAATAAAATTTTTTTTATATCAGAATAGTATAGATAATCGCATATATAATTAGATATGCAAACACAGATAACAAACAATTATTATCAATAAACTCCGACTCTACAATTCGTCGGTTGATCTTTGTTAAGGTACGAATACACAACGGCACTTTTGTGTTTAGATCAAGTGTCTAGATCAGTCTAGATCAAGAAACATAGCGCCTACACCAGTCTAGGACACTGTCCCCATGCCAACACTTGATGTATACCCTTGATCTAGACACAAAAGTGTCGTCGTGTATTCGTACCTTTATCATTAAATATGAAATGAAAAACTTAGTAACATTGCAACTCATTTCTATTATAATTAAATATAGGTATTCCTTCTTTGAAAAATTTATTTCATTTTGATAACTACTTTAATTACAAGTACGTACAGATCATATTCAATGTTTTATAATTATTATGAAATATTTTTACTTTCCACGAAACTGTAGGATAAAGTGTCTGTATTTCAAGTTTAACCACTCCTCATTATGTATTTTATTTTAAGAAGTTCTTTTCAAAATACACATAAATAAAAAATAAATACTTCCTGGTGGCATTTGTAACATGCATTTATATAGTTACAATTTCATTGCCATTTAACACTACAACTTGAATTTTACATAAGGAATTAGGACAACTAAAATTAATTTCAGAATTTTTATATGACACTTTGTATTTACCATCGTTTTGGCAGCAAAAGAGTACATTTATGAAAATACAAAAACTGGAAGATAAGCTAGATCTATTATGAAACTTTTATTTACTTGCACATAATAACTTATCATGTACAATTGTGTTCAACAAACTTTTTCATGCACTCCTATTATTAGATGTACGTATATTTTTGAAAACAGTAGGGGAAATGTTTGCACCATTATACTTTACAATAAAATCCACTCCTCAATTGTTACAATGTAACATAATAGCTGTAAAATTATCCTAATATTATTAATCGCGAATTTCGAATAGGAAAACATGATTTATATCGCCATAATGCTCTCTTGTGCTGCTTTATTAGTACAGAAATTAGTGATTTTACAGAAAATTTAAGAAAATAGATAAATGTTACATTCATACATTACTGGCGATTAAATTTGTATCATATTAGTGCATGTACATACATTTGTATTCTAATGCAATCTCATCCTCCTTGTTTGGTTTAGTCTCTTCTACCTAAATTGACAATATCTTTAATTGAATCAATACTTTCATCCTTTCATTTCATCATCTCGGTTCGAGTTCCTTTTTTTAGTAAAAATGTTTTATTTATTGATAGACACGAATGTAAAATAAATTTAGATAAAATATTTCATATACAAACAAAATCAGATTCTTGGTGACTAGAATATCTTTACATTTCATACATCCATCTTTTGTATACTTATATGCAATAATACACAACAAAGATCATAAATGTTACATTAAAAGTAGTATTGGACTTTGGTGTGTAGCATCCTTCGCTGTTATTTTTTTCTTAAAAAAAAAAGAGTCGATATTAAATACCATTGTTATATGCACAAGTTGTAAGTAGTGTAATTCATCTTACCAATATGCATGAATTCAGAATTTTGTTAATAATACAAATATTAATCAATTCCATTTCTACTTTCCCTAAAAGAATTTTCCATACAATAAAACTGGATGTTTCAACATTAACTGTGCTCCTTCCTATTTTCGTTTAAAGGAAGACTGCAATCAATTTTAATAACAAATTACACGCTGTTTTACAAAGAACTTGAGGCATACGTAGCAAATTCTTTAAATTTCTGAATAATAGAATAATGGTTTTATTTACATTGTAATACTGCAAATAGAATATCGATATTAATCTTAAGAGTTACGTAGTATTTAAAAGATTGTGCTCTGTCTTGCCCTTATTTTTACTCCAAGTTACGTTTAATAAATTGTTATAAAATGTAGTCAGACCAGACATTGTCATTTCAGAAATTTAGAAATTCATCGATAACTTTCCCCATACTTGGATATACACGCGTAAGAAATAAATAGAAGGGTATAGTAAGTAGACGCGATATTACTTGTAAAACAAATGCACTACTTACAATAAATGCAAACATCGCATGAGATTACTATATGACACACTGTTGGTACTTGTTTATTTTATATAATAAACATGTCATATTTATGTACGTATGTACATAGTATAAAAAAATTCCTAGGCATAAACCTGTCGTAAAATAGCGTCGTTAATGTCTTGAGTTGTGCTCTTTGAAGTATCAAAGAATAAAATTGCCTTACACAGGAACTACAAATGTATTGTACGTCCTTAACTAAAACGTTTAATTTATGAGATACCTTGCAGTAGATATATTCGAAATAATGTCCCACTTAAAATTGTAGCGGATACTAATAAAATGTAAAGCTTACTGCAAACATCTTGCGACACACTCTATACTTCAATCACATGACTAATCGCTCTAATAGACTGTGTACATACTGAAATACAGAAAAGAAAAGCAATGTCCTCGTTTCATTTTCGAAGCTGTTTGATTGAAATTTAGAGCATGTTATTACTATGCTACAGTATGTACACTCAGCAAGCATTAATATGCCTCATTCTTAATTCACTCTCACTTACGCTAAGAATTTTTCGTTTTAAATATGATAACGTATGTTTTAATTCGTTTAAAAATTCACATTGAGTACAAATACGAACAAAGTATGATATCTAATATCAGTTTTATAAATTCGAAAGCATATGGCACGCGTGTCCTATCATTCTATATTTTAAGCTTCTTTTTTTTTCTTTTCAAATATAAAAAAATAGCATGTTTACGAGTGGAGGAATATTTCTTAGTCATCATTACGCTATCTTTCCATCGAGTCCTTTCATAGAGAGCACGTAACATTTTATGAATACAATGTTTCAGTGTTGTAGGTCAATGTAAACGAATGTTACAGTATGTAACAGAAATATGTTACAGCACAATAGTGATAATGTAAAATTCACAGTAATAAATTATGCGTTATTATAGATGCGAATAATTTGATACATAACAGAAAAGTTACTCGTTCTGTACAATGTGCCCATTATTCTAAAATACGTTGCATTCTTTTTCTAACTGCAATGACTTGTATAAATTAATTTTATAAAAATAATAATGGAAGATTGAAAATGTCATGGTATCTTTTAAAATAAATTGTGCTATGTTCGTTTGTTTTATAGGCATTCCTTGCACCATACGTTTGTCGCTGGTAATACATTTCCTTACACAATTCAATATATATATATTTTGATTATAATTCTTGCAATGCAGTCACAGTTTCTATGAAAAATAATTTTGATCCTTTAATTCTGAATCTGATCGTACCAGTGCGGCAATCTGTAAGATTGTATTTGCCACGCGCAACAACAGAAATGCAGCTCAAGTGTTTCTTTTTTTTCCTCAAAAAATTTGCTTTAGGAAATTCCTTACTCAGCACGCGATTAGAATAAAATAAATATCAATGTACGCATAATACACAACAGTGCGTTTGTATTATGCGGGTATAAGAAAATGTTCAAATTCTAGACAATAAAGTGTTATATGAAGTTATTGAGTTTTGCCCGTAACAAATGTACGAATGTTTGCTGGCAGTGTTGCACATAGGGTGCGTTCCAGTTGAGCCCAAAGCGACCGCAACGCTCGGTTTCTCGTTCCACTTGGCGACCACGCCGACCGCGGTCAGGCTGAAAACGTCACTCATGATGTCATTGATTCGCCCGCGAAGCTCACCACCGCTTATAAGCAAGTGGAACGGCAAGTCACTACGGTCGTGGATCCGGGCGATTTGGGCCCAACTGGAACGCACCCATAAACGTAAATTCTTACTTCTCTTTCAATGCGAAGCAACATTACAATTACAATATTTATAGAAAATATCGAGGTAAATATAAAATGTTTCCTGTCACAAGAGATCTTTCAATTCCTTTACGTCTGTCTCTAAGTTTACTATTAAAAAAAATTCTAATAAGACTCGTACATATATTGTCTAGAACCGACATACAAAAATGTTCACGTTATTGATTTGATTTCTTCGTTGCTATGGCACTGTATGTACGTTTAAATAATTCTATAATGCTATTTTACATTTTATAAAAATTGTTAGTATATTGATTGTTATACCTATCATTCGCGTGTACTAAAATGAATGTTTTTACTAATGTAGATATAAAAATTTAGAAACCTGGCAGCTCGCATGTTGAAAAACCTCGACGCTTTGTGTTTAACTGTCATAACAGTTTCAATATCAATTGAAACTCTGTATATTAAAAAAAAATTGTATAAAATGACAACAGAAACAAGACTTATCATTTTATAAAGATATAAGAAAGATAATGATAAATGCACATGTTCTCAGCTTTATAAGATACTTCCTCATGACATTCTGACTAGTACATTAATGTATAAAATTATGTTAGAAATGCTACAAACAGGATACATACAAACTTTCAGTATGTTTCGTTTGCTTCAGTTTCACAAGTAAAACGGTTAAAAAATGATAAATGGTATTATACTTTCTCGTTGTTTAAGTTTGTTAGTCTTATGTTAGTTTTACAGCCTATGTTGAAGTAAAGAAGCTGTAAATTGTACTTTATTTGTGATGCGGTGAACTATAGCTGCCAGAGAATTCGTTAAGATGCGTGGCCTGCTATCTCCTTTTCAAAACATTCATATTCTCTTTGTTTTGTTTTTCTTTTTTGAAAAAATTAATTTCAGTCTGTCTGTTTATATATGGCTTTTACCTATGTCGATTCATTCCCGATCGTTTATTGTTTATAACATAATGCACCTTCTCTGTCTACGCTTTTGGGGTTCGGGTCTTAAAACAGCGCGAACCGCTTCGTCAAACACTTGCTTTAGACCGCGTTGCGTGAGCGCAGAACATTCCATGTATTTCACTGCACGAATCTACGGATTACATATAGAATTAGTATTAATCCAAGAATTATAATAGATTTATAAAACCAATAATGCATACATATATTTAAACAATCGATCATATCCTCCGCACAGATTTTACTAAGCTATTACAAACCGTGCTGACCTTGTTCGCCAATTTCTGTCCTTGTTCGCGTTTTATAGCACTAAGACCTTGTTCGGCTAAGGCAGTAAGTGTCTCACGATCGTCTCGTAAGTCTATTTTAGTTCCAACGAGTATCATTGGTGCGTCCGGGCAGTGATGTTTTATCTCTGGATACCACTTGCTGGTAACATTCTCGAACGACGAAGGGCTCGTTACTGAGAAACAAATGAGAAAGACGTCTGTCTGTGGGTACGAAAGTGGGCGAAGCCTGTCATAGTCTTCTTGACCCGCTGTATCCCAAAGTCCTAGACTAACAGGTATTCCATCCACAACCATGGGTGCTGAATAGTTATCAAATCTGTACAAAATAGGAAAAAATACATTCAAGAATTGAAATATCAACCCTCTCGCTATATCACAGTTAAACCGAAAAATATTTGTGCAATAAGAGTAAGCATATAGGCTGCTAATAACGCAGAGGCTATTCTTATATTACATTGCTTTATCTCAGCACCAAACATGATCTTGTTGCCACAGATAACTATAGTTATTCTTAGTGGCTAAAGTTATGTTGGGTTGAACAGATTAATGATCCAAAAACATTTCAATACTGTATAATAATAAATTATAAATGTACTTAATACATGTGTGCTTCTTAAATATGTTTTAAAAAATAAAAATGTTTTAAACGTTATTGCATTTACATGTTTATGTATCTAAATCGAATCTTAAAAGACTTTAGAAGTGATGCAGAATGGATTACTTCCTGCAAGTCGTGGAAGGGTGGCCAATACTGCTTCACTATTATTAGCCACCCCATTTCACTACTCCAAGAAAGAAATGAGTATTAAAAAGTCATTACAAGAGCACTACCACTAAAAATACTAAAACTGCAGGTACCCATTCTAAATGAATCTAAATCGAAGCAAATATATACCATTTACATTAGGTTGTTATAAACATCTGAAATATTTCGATTTATACAACAAAATGATACTTACACTGTAGGAACATATTCTCCTGGAAAACTATCTGTTGTATATGATATTAACATACATGTTTTTCCTACTGTTCCATCCCCTACCACCACACACTTGATCGGTCTACCTGAACTCATTTCTCCAAGACTGGAGCAACAAATAAATATTATTTCCTTATAGAAATATCCTTGTTTTACATAAAAAAAATTATCCAAGCGATTTCGATTGTGGGATACTTTGAATAAATGGTCACGAACGATCTGACTTCGCCTATGAAACCAACGAGTACCATCGAGTGTTTAAAAGTCTTAGCGTTAAAGTATTTGAGCGAATAAAAATTTCATGGAAACGCGATCATCTTTACTTGACAATGATACGAAAGTTGGTTGAAATTGCAGCCCGTGTAAGCGAAGAGAAATCTTCTCAGTGTCAGTTATTATAACCAAAATGTATTCTGTGTTAAAACAACATGTACTGTTAAATTCGCCGAATCTGTCAACCGATATCCGAGAGAATTAGAAATGACGCACATTTTGAAATTAAAGGTTAGCCACAAAAGTACAGTGAGTCGTGGTTTCCCTGAAGGGCTTGCCCTTCAATTTCACTTGATTTTTTTTCGGCGTGCGATCGGTAAACAAGAATAATTGAGTATCGTACGGTCACTCACCAAATATGAACAAATGTTCGTATAGAAAGCGAATCACCACTTCAACGCGACTTCGATCCCGTATATATCGGACTTCCTTCAAAAAATCATAAAACCAGGTGCCATGACGGTATTGCAGTTTTTGGGACTAAAACGGACGTAGCCTTCGCTTGGTGACAGATGTTCGACAATCCTCTTCCTTCCCCTTCCACCCGAAACAATTATTATTCAGAAATGATGAATGGCGACATCTGTCGAAGTCGGTATTTCTGCTAGGCTATGTTTCAAATATCGATGTGTTGAGTCGAATGTGTAGTGTCATTCAGAAATACTGATAAACTTGGCGACAATTTTTTTGGACAACAAACGAAGATTTATTATTCGAAGGACTAGGTAGTCTATAATATTGCAGCTTTTGTTATTATAATCGCTTAAACTGTAGTCTAATAATCGTGAAATATTTGTAGCTTACGAACTCGTCGAGAAAGTCTGTGTAATATCTGTAAAAATGTTTTGTATCTAAAGAAATGTTTGTTCTACTAATTGTTTCGAAAAAGTTCTGAACAGTTATTGTTATATGTGAATCAGCATTTAGGGTTTAATTTGATTTGTCACGGGAATCACATCTGTATAAACATAAACTATGTATTTATGCCTTTCAAATAATAAATAGCTTATTTCTAAGTGAGAATTGTAATCTAATGTATAATTTTATTTATTTGTTTAGAAGAAAGACATTCTGATCTGGATGCTGTGTAAAATAGTAGTACTTGAAATACTATTTTTGCCTGAGAAACGCTAAAGTGGAAGCAGACATAATAATATGTATGTATTACAAATGTAGTGACCAAATTTAAATAGTCAAGAAGCAAAATAAATGCGTTTCAATTTGGGTTATATTTTCAAAGTACCGAATAAAGTACCTACTCTGTTTCCGATCCTGAAATATTTGAGACATGTTGATATATTGGAAATATTATAACATTCATATTTTATATTTTACATTGTAGTGCGAGAGAATTCAAGTTTGCACAAACCAGAAGATAATTGTATAAATGTAAGCAAGAATTGTTCAAACAGCTGTGAATTTTCCTTGTAGTTGCTCTTTCTGTTTTCATTATTGTTAAGATTATCAATAAAATGGCTTTATTTCATTCTTTAACTATGTAAGAAGAAGTGTTTTATTCCTCAACTTTATTTGTTACCTTTAAAATATCGCCTTACTTCTGTTTACTTTTTAAAATTGCGACTTGAACATTGCTATTTCGAATTTATTTCATTTCCGCTGAAATTAAAAATGGGACAATAGGATGGCACAGAAAGTTTTTAATTATTTTGTATCGGTTCCAGGTACATTTTGAATAATCGGTTAGAAAATAGAACGATAAAAATATCAAACATTTCTCACACTGGAAATGATAGACTTAATTTTATCGAGAAACAATGTTTTCATATGGAGCGCAGATGGTAATAGTTTCATTATTTTTCAAAATACAGCTTATATTATATAAATATGTAATATTGATTATTTTTACCTTTTAGACTGGTTAAAACTGCGAAGAGATTATCGAATAGTTGGTGAATTAATAGGTTGCCTTCCAAAGAAACCTAGGCAAGACATACTTTCAGGTCTTCCGCTGCTTCTACAACCAGAGGAAGTGTCTCTTTTGCTTGAAAAGAATTTTGTAAGACTGGTACGATATCCGTGTCTTCAAGAACCACCATCCGATTCGTTGAAACAGATTTTTGAAGAATACAGGAATGAGTTGTATATAGAACAAGAAGAATGTTTAAGAAGTGAAAGAAAAAAACAGGTTGCAGAAACTGTCTCTCCTCTAATCCGATACAAAATACGTATCAAATCTTATTCAATACAATAATGGATAATGTTATAGGTAACTAGGATGATGGACAAAATTATAGATGGAAAGAAACGTAAGATGCTCGGGATAGAAACGAGGAAAAAGAAAGCACGGAAACCGTTAGATCTAAAAGTACAAGAGGCTCTTGATAATATTGAGATAAATAGGCAAGATTTGTTAGAAGAAGAAATGGCAAAACTGCCTAAATTAGACAAGAGCGACGCTCTAATTCAAACTCATACAGGTAAAGGAAAAAGAGGCAATATTTATGTTAATAATAAATTAACGTACAGCACATGGGTATAATATTGTTATAAGCTAAAGCGCTTTGACTCGTAGAAGCGAGGAACTCATATAAATATATTTTCAGTGTATCCATGGTCAGATAAAGATGACATCGAGGTAGTGGACTGGAAATACCCGTCCAATTACGAAGAAAAACTTCGATATAAAACATTCAAAGATCTGTGGGAAAAAGGATATTATGTAACGAGCGGAAGCAAATTTGGTGGAGATTTTTTAATATATCCTGGTATGTATAAGTGTAATTTATTCATTCTTTAAATTCCACTGGATAATTACGATAAGTGTTTTAACGTTCTATACGTTTCTCAGGAGATCCTATTATGTTCCATTCTCAATTCATAATCCAGTGCAAAGATAGAAATGAAGAGATTCCAATAACTGAACTTTCGGCTGACTGTCGGATTGCATGCCACGTTCGAAAAACACGTGTATACGCTTTCTTTTCTGAAGATCAGAATATTGTATATCAATCATTCCAATGGGCTGAAAGTAATATACTAGAAAATGGATAATATATATTATTCTTTTCGTAAGGAGAATAAAGCAGACTGCCCTATTATTTTCTTATTGTTACATGGTTATAATCTGAACAATCTACTTACAAATGAAATATGTATATAAATGTGATTATACAAGTGCGTCTATATGGTATCGACTAATACAAATCTATCATGATGTGGTTCAGGAATAATATTAAAATGTTTCTTATATATAACGCTTTGTTCTCTGCCTTCATAGTTCATTCTAGCCCACGAATGATCCATGTTTGGATTAATTTTCTCGCAGGTGATTACTACGGTTCCACGTTCTATAGCATACAACGTGCCATTTCTACCCATACCAACCTAGAAAGTAAACATACGATTTATGCATTTAAATGAAAATGCTTTAAGGGGGAACCTGGTTTGGGATGCTAAAAAAATTGATTTTTTTTAATTCATAGTAATGCTCATGGACAATGTATTCCCAAAGTTACAAACAGAAACTCAAAGTAGCTTCATAGATACAGCCGATGTAACAGATGCGTGCCGCGCAGATACAGGTATGGTCGAAACTTTTAAACACGTTTTTTTTAAGCCACGTTTTCTAAACTTGTGTATACGATAGATAAAAATTTATTTAAAAATGAAAAATGTTCATGCAGAAATTAAATTAAACCATTTTTTTTGCATAAAAACGTCGAAATTTTTCCGTCAAAATCGTAACTTGCCAATTTTTTACTTTTTTCTTATTTTTTTAATACCTACATCAACGATATAAATTCATGTCAATTAAGAAAAACTGTGACTTTTATTTTGGGCAAAAATTGGATATGCTACGATGTACACAATTTGACGACTCCAGCAGTGCGGTGCTACGAATATATGCCAATAAAACATTATTAAACGAATTATTCTTGAATAAAAAAATTTTCTTGCTGTCTGAATATATAATAAAACACCCTCAAAGTTTTGGAATGATTCGTTTTATATTTGTTGAGTCAATAATTCTTAAAAATCACTGTGTTTTTATCGTCCCAAACCAGGTCCTCCCCTTAATTGGAAATAAAGTATGTTTTAGGCACTATATGTAAACTTACGTAAAGTCCTGGATGAAACCTGGGTCTAAGTTGAACAGCTAATATTGTATTTCCTTGAACGTATTTTCCATCTTGTACTCTCACTCCTCTATGTTTTGGTCGTATATTACGAGGATTATTTCTTGAACTACCACTAGCTTTCTTCGATGCGTATCGAACGCATGCTAGAACAATTTACAAAATGACTTATATTACATAAATATTGTATAAATGACATACTGCTACTTTACGCGAATTTAAAAGATTTATCGATTTCTATGTTATCATAAATTTAACACTAAAAATATATTGTTTGCACCATACGTACCTAAATTACTTGTAGCTGTAGTATTAGTTATAAGAGACTTAGTGTTTTGTAAAGTATAACCGAGTAAAGTCGTGAGAAGAGTCATTTCTGAAATGTAATTATTTCAGTTAGAAAACATTATTAATCTATTTAATCAGGTATGTTATAACCTATGGTCATAGGATTTTTAATCACAAATTAACGACGACTCTAGAAGAGTCATTTAACATTTACAATCAATCGTGTGACCTGACATGTGAGTTAAAATAAATAAATAACAAATAATATTTTCACTGCATATTTACTTTCGTTTCTTTCAGCTTATGACTAGGGATAGGCGATGTTCATCGATGTCGACGATATATCGATAATGGGGAACCAAACATCGATGTTTCAATATCGATAATGAACTGATCGATGTTTACGAAATATCGATTATAGGGGACCAAACATCGATAATGAACTGCTGAAGATAATATTCGCATTTTTTTAACATTTTAACATTTCCAACACTTGTCTCCACGCAAATTGCAATAGTTACGGGACTAATATAATTCGTGACGAATATTCCTTTTTTTACTATTCTGCTAAGTAGTTTTTCTCTTGCCAAAGTATCGATGGACGAAGCTGATTTTCACAAGTAAACGTTTCATATTTCTGTAATAACAGAAGCAGTGATATGTATTTTTGAAAAGAAGCTTGATTTGAACAAATTGAGATCCGCGCAAACCTGAGGGGTTTGAAAATAGTTGGAGATTCTTTTAATAAATAAACGGATGTTTGAATAAATGAACTCCACTTTTTTATCCCTTCTCCTAAGTGCAAAATCAGCACATTATTGTTAAATGCTATTTCAAAAAATCGGTAACCGAAAGGGAAATGCATTGACGAATAGGAATTTAGCTAAATTATAAATAAATTTGCGATTGGCTTTTAATTAGCAAAAGGTGTAAAACCGATCGTTGAAGAGTAAAAGCGTTCACTCTTGACGTCTTGACCCAAAAACGGAATTCAAAAGAATTTCTCATTTGTATTTACAGTTGAATTTAGTTATATTTTATTAATTCTTTATTTGTGTTATTGATTCATTATATTATTATAAATTTTACTATAAAATTTTATAAAAAGAATGGCTCATGTAGAATTACAAGTCATGGTCAAAAGGAAAATTAAGGAGTTTATTCGTGGAAGCTCTAAAAGCAATAAAAGCAGCCCAAACTAGATTAGAAGCAATCACAAGATATTTGCCTGATATTTAGTTTAATACGCAAACCACAAATTAGTGGAGTGGTGACTGGTGTTCATATGCGAGAGAACGCAAAAGAAATATTGAATAGTACTGAATTAATTATTAGAACGGATATAAAGGAATACAGATCGTGCAGACACGTACAGGCGTGTATACATGCCGAAACCGAATAGCACGAATCTAGAAATAGCACGTTCTAGAACAGGAAATGCAGGGATCGGAGGTCTCCGGCGGTGTTGATGACGGAAGGACACCTACAGGAGCGGTGGTGAGTGCTACTACTGATCCAGTGCAACCATTCGAAAGCGCCATGATTCGTAGAATTCCCTAGAATCCTCCAACTTCTAGTGCATGATGCTTATAGCGAATTCGGGAGAGCTGCACTGGGCGCACTGAGTGCAAATTTTAGCCAATCGGAACCGAAAAAGTTCACACTCCTCGGTTCCGATTGGCTTAAATTCGCACTCAGTGCGCCCAGTGCGGGTCTCCCGAATTCGCTATTAGAGCATATAAACATGGAGGAAGCATGCAATAGGCAAAAATGTAGACGGCGATAGTAAGAGAAAGTATACAGGAGGGACACCCCCTCTCTTTCCAGCTCCAGTGGCGGCAGTGTTTTTTTGTTTGATGTTAGAAGGGCTACGCATGCGCGCATTATGTGCATTGGCTACCCCTCGTTCGATTTCTTCATCTTTAGTAATCTTCCAGTTAGAGTTATGATCTATCTATCAGTTTACAAGTTCGACAATTTGGCCTACCCTTCAACGGAGCCAACACGTCTTATACTGCCCAACGAACTTTCAGTCTGTCTCTACATTCTTCCCCTCCCTCCATTCACCCACCGCACTCATCCTTTTCTCTCTCCTCTCTCCTTTCCTCCTACTTAGTCTTATCCTTATGACAAAGCTACGCTAGCACCGAGTCGACGCTGATTCACACAGACATTACCACCGCTCCTGTAGGTGTCTAGGGACTGCCCGAGTCAACCGATCCCTGTTCAGAACTTAGCGGAAGTTTGCAAACATTAAGGGTGCGTTCCGATTCACGCATAATGTGCATAAAATGCATAGTATAATTCAGGTCTTATTTTCATATTATCTATTGTCATGTAAATGATATAGGGCGAATTCCAGTTACGTCCAAATCGCCCGTGATTTTCATTAGGGTAGGTTTCCCTGTACGCGACTGGACGCATCGTCAAGAATTTCAAAGTCGATTTGCTCGAAAATGTTTCGTTTTGTTATATCCATAATTTAAATAACTATTGCTAATACTTTCAATGTTCAGGGAAAGGAAACTCGATATTTAAATCATTTCATTCATTCTCTTGTTCATTCATTTTACTTTGCACGCACATCGTAAATGTGTTACAGCATGATTTTTCTAGAAGGCGATAGAAAACATTTTTTTGTCCAAGTTTCACAGCCAATGAAACAGATACACACGGTATAGTAGCCAATGGAAACTGTTATCGTTCAAAGCCCCTAAAAGGAAGTAAGAAGGATAGGCGTCGTTGACCATCATCGTTGTTACTAGTCACACGCGGATCACTTGGTTTGCTACTGAGAATTTTGTCGGCAATCGAAAAATTTCGATCGTCGTCCCGTTGTAATATTGTGTCAAAGAGAAAGAAATTGTTGAAAAATGTCGACTGTAGCGAGTCCTTTAGTCGTCGGAGGTACCCGGCAATCCGGGGCTCCTGTACGAACACAAAATGGTATGTTGATGGCTCATTCTGCAAAAATGTGGTTGAAGTAACACATTAATTCGTCTCGACGTTTACGCGAACCATGATTTAACTCAAAGACTTTCGTCAAATTCACATACCTTTCTAATTTTAAGCAAATAAAAATATTCTTAATAAAATATTTACGTTTGTAATTACGGGAAATGTTACTTTCGTTGTATTACGATATAACGTACGTGTACATGTGACACTAAATGTTGCGACCTACGAATATACTTACAAATTTATATTAATTTCTAAATTGAAATGTATACTGTAACAATTTTCAACATTTAATTCGTCCTTCCTTTTTGTTCTTTTTAATGCACCCACATTCTTAACCAGCTATGATTTTAAATTTATACAGAATCAAACTTAGCTTCTTGATTTTCTATAGCGGGTCATCATTTTCATAGTCCAGTTTTGTAGGTATTTAAAAAACTATAAACATGCATTTTGTTTCTGCTATAGTCATGGCCGCTTGTGCTATTGCTAATGTCGTTAAGAGTTCCTTGGGTCCTGTTGGTTTAGACAAAATGCTTGTGGACGACATTGGTGTACGTATATACTTTCATCGAGCGTTGTCTCAGATATCTGTAATTTTTACATTTTCAATAACGCCGTAGGATGTTACTGTTACCAACGATGGAGCCACTATTCTGCGCTTGCTCGAAGTCGAACATCCAGCAGCAAGAGTTCTAGTAGAATTAGCACAACTGCAGGATGACGAAGTTGGAGATGGCACTACTTCTGTTGTAAGTTCATTCGTTTAAGTCTTAATACAAGTATTTGAAACGTAATTCTTTGCATATTTAAAATACAATACACATTCATTTGTAAAGAGAGTAACTGAAAATTATTTAAACAGGTAATAGTTGCAGCCGAGCTACTAAAAAATGCAGATGAGCTCGTGAAACAAAAAATTCATCCAACATCTGTAATTAGTGGTTACAGACTTGCTTGCAAGTGAGTAACGATATAGATATGAAAATATTTAATGTTTCAGCGATTCTTTGCCAGAGTAAAAGCAATTAAATAATTATCTTCCACGTTTCAGAGAGGCCTGCAAATATATTCAGGAGAATTTAACAGTTAGCGCCGATGGACTTGGACGCGACTGCTTGGTTAACGTAGCGAAAACTTCTATGTCCAGCAAAATTATTGGAGCGTATCCTTTTTCTTATCGAGTGGTTAAAATATCTAGAGATGATGGTTCTTGCAGTTTCATTAATGTTACGCTTTTCATTGTTTCCTTAATATATTAATAGTGATGCTGATTTCTTCGGAAATATGGTTGTTGATGCTTGCAATGCAGTAAAGGTCAGTAACGGCAAAGGAGGGTTTCTGTACCCAGTTAAAGCAGTTAACGTTCTCAAAGCTCATGGCAAGAGCGTTCGAGAATCCGTCATAGTGCAAGGCTATGCATTGAATTGCACCGTGGCCTCTCAAGCGATGCCCAAAAGAGTAGTGAACGCAAAGATTGCGTGCTTAGATTTCTCCATGCAGAAAACAAAAATGAAATTGGGCGTCGAAGTTCTCATTACAGACCCAGAGAAACTCGAAGCAGTACGTCAACGAGAAGCAGATATTACGAAAGAACGTGTTCAGAAAATCCTCGCAGCCGGCACTACCGTTGTTCTTTTATCTGGAGGAGTCGATGATTTCTGTTTGAAGGTATGTTCAAATTGACAAGATAAAAGTGATTCGTTTCGTGATAAAAAGCTCATTGGTTCTTTTGCAGTATTTCATAGAAGCTAAGGCAATGGCGGTGCGTAGATGCAAAAAGGCAGACTTGAAGAGAATCGCTAAAGCGACGGGTGCACAATTCGTCACTTCTCTGACTAACATGGAGGGAGAAGAAAGTTTCGATGCCAGTTTCCTTGGAGAGGCTGCTGAAGTAGTACAAGAAATGATATGCGACGACGAGCTTATCCTTATTAAGGGGTTCGTTTCTATTCCATTATCGAGGCCTAGAAATATTTAATAAGCGAAGGTAAAATAAAATTTGCGGCATTTTTAACAGACCCAAAGCAAGGACAGCGAGCTCCCTTATTTTACGCGGGCCAAACGATTACTATTGCGACGAGATGGAACGGTCTGTGCACGATGCACTGTGTGCAGTCAAGCGAGTTTTAGAAAGCAAAAGTGTAGTTGCGGGGGGAGGTTGCGTTGAGGCAGCACTTTCGATATATTTGGAAAATTTTGCTACGTCACTGGTAAGTTATTTTCACCATAACGACACGAATTATTAAAATATATTTCAACTTTACGTATTTATATTTTTACAGAGCTCTCGAGAACAATTAGCTATCGCTGAATTCGCGAGATCATTGCTAATTATACCGAAAACATTAGCGGTTAACGCAGCGCAAGATGCTACTGATCTTGTGGCCCAATTACGAGCGTACCATAATTCCAGTCAAACGAAAGCAGATCTTGCGGATCTGAAATGGTAATTTTCTTTAATGTGTCGTATAGTATCGAAGGATTTTAATACGCGTTCCAAGAAAAGCCAATATTTGTAAATAATATGATATATGATTGCTTCTTTAGGGTTGGTCTAGACTTGCTTGAGGGCACCATTAAAGATAATAAGAAAGCCGGTGTATTAGAACCAGCGATTTCGAAGATTAAATCTTTAAAATTCGCCACGGAAGCAGCGATAACGATCCTCAGAATTGATGATATGATCAAGCTGGACCCAGACCGTACAAAAGACAAATCGTATCGTGAGGCTATGGAAGCTGGTGAACTGGAAGAATAATATTAAATCGCATTTATCTATTTTTTTCATACACTTCGTTATGGAATAAAGATTCAGATTATTCCTAAGTACGAATAGCACTTCATAATTTAACTATAAAAGAAATGTTACGATTTATATAATTCACACATTAATTACGTTTGTATTACATCCGATGCTTCGTCTTAAAAATGAATCTGCTAGTAACAAATAAAATAAAGCTTTTACATATAAATACTTTTGTGCATATTTTTATATTTTCAGAAACAACAATATAATGGTAATAAAATCAATTGCACCAGTGTCTAATATTTGTAAAAGAATTTATCTCATAATTTCGAACTATACTTTCGAAGTGTAATTTTTAAACAAACTGCATTTTAATAGAATAGGGACTTGGTATGTATTAATTTAATGACAATTTTAAATGACATCGTATTTAATTCTCATAAGTTACACAACTAATTTCGTGAAAAATACATTCTAGATATGTAGAAAGTAACCATAAATTAAATACTTCTAACACGTGTTATTAGAAAACAAATATGTTATCACAATGGATAATACGTGTTAAAAAAGAAAGCGTCTAATGTATTAAACACATTACCTCGAATGCAATATGCACGTATGTCATGCACATAGTGCGATTAACTAAAGAAGAATATTTGAAACTAATTATTATGAAGAGTTTTCGAGTTAACTTAATAAATCTTGATATATAATATATGCAACAGTTTATTAATGGAAAATGATGGATTAACATTTTTAAGTATTATATGATATGTACTTTAGGGTTCGAATTTTAAAAAGAATATTTCGGAGATCTTTTTTTATTTTATAAACAGATGTGTATTGATTAGTGAATCATGAGTCTATTTACAATCAGGCATGTTGAACATGTTATAGTCGACTTTTTCCATGTTACGCCCTTAGGTAGGCATACGTGCGCAATGATAGCATATGTGTTTACCGTGCATGTATATTTACAATGCAGTATGATTGCTCTTGAGAAATTTCTGACACGTCAGTTTGATAAAATATAGTACTTCTTTTTCTTCTAAATATGATTTAACACTCTTGTATCCCACCAGGCAGATACATATATAACAATAAATTATTGAACATTTTTCGTGGTCGGATTAATTAAATCATTGCCATGGCACTATTTTCTTTGAGAAAATAGTACATATGGCCAAACAAGTTTAGTTTCTTTTTACACGATTAATAGATTCTCTTCGTGCTACGATGAAGGTATCGAGCGAGAACAATTGAAACATAAAAACGAAATTATTAAATCGGAAACAATGCTGTTCGGAATGTTATTCACAATGTAGATATAAATTATAGTGGCTCATAAATTTCCAACGATTCGTATGAAAAAGTAACTACGCATACAGATTATGTAAAGTGTACAGAAAAATATAGATAGCATTTATAGCTTTGAGACTCCTAAAGTATGACTGCAATACGTAAAAGTATTATCCATAAAATATTCTCTTGATTCTTCCATTAATAATTGTTTACAGCAGCAATTAACGTGTAAGTACTCTAATAAGAAATGATTATATTACGTCTCCATCCTTCTCAAAATTTTAAAATAAGATACATAGATTTCAACCATACATAATCTCATTTTATGAAATTTTTAATAAAACTCTTTGCTTATGAAACTTCATAAATTATCTTATAAGTTTATCGGCAATTTTGGACCATCCTGCAGAAAAGACTGAAGAAGTGTTTTTGTAAACAGTAACATATAAAATATTTTCACTAGACATTAATGTATTATATACAGACCCTGTTCGAATTGATGACAAATTTAGCGAAGACAATCATCGATTTCCTTTTCACATTGAATTGAAAAATCATGCATCTTTTAATAGCAAAAATTTGTATATGCAAACGAATTTTCGTTTTATCGCGATAAAGGCGCAGAAGGTCCAAAATAATTCTTCCGGATTTATACAAAACGTATACACTCCTGAGTTAGAAGTTTAAAACATGATTTACAAAAGTTTCTTGTCTTATTAGATACCCAAAGTTTCTGACGATAGTTTCATATATTATTTTACAATCTATCAATCAGAAGAAGTGAGACAAATTCGTTTCTTTCTGTACGGATCAAAATAATCACAATCTTTCTTTTTTTTTTGTTGATCATGTTTAGAAGTAAATATAAAGTAAGATATACCTAATACTTTTATAATGCAGGGTTCTCGAATTTTGGTCCTTTGTTCACTGCGATTTCGGAATACGGATATTCTTGATACAGCTCTAATACTTGAAACTTTTTAAGGACTAACAACGTATAGAACTTCTGTGCAACCTATGAAAGAAAAATATTAATAGCATAAATATTATACTCTATTATAAATAGCATACAATTTTCTACATTATATTAAATGCTAAAACACAAACCTGTTTGCGATTATTTTTGTACGCCATTTCCGATAACGTCAACCTATCTTTGGTGTCCAGTTTGCTCTTAATAACATGATACATATGCGCTGCTCTTTTGTTGAGAACGCGCTCCTCGAACTGTTCATAAGTTTCATCTATTTGCTGTTCCTCCTGCTGCAAAGAAAAATAACGATAAGCTATATCTCTTCCGTTTAAACTCGGTAAATTTGAATACATTTAAATCCGTAGAGAATACATACAGGTCCTACAGACGGAGGGAACTCGTAATCTTCATGATTCCATGGAGTTGCTGGTCCCCTTTCCGAAATAGCGGGCGTATGGGGTGGTGGTGGTTGTTCATCATATCCCGGGTATGGTACTTGAGGTTGCGCCTATCACACGTATAATGGTTAATTAATCACATTCAAAAGTACACACGTTTAAAAAGATGATATAGATAATTCACCTGATCGTAGCCCATATTTTCCATTTGGGGCATTTCAGCGGTTGGTACACCAACTTCCGGTTCCACTGGAGTAGGCGGAACGATTGGTTCTTCAGGTGCAGCGAGAGCTTCGGTTGGAGGAATTTCAGGTATTTCTGAGGGAATCAAAGGTGCTTCAGGGGCTGGAGGAATCATTTCTGCTTCTTCAATGGGGGGCACTATACCACTGATTTCGGACACTGATGGTTCCGCTGGTAAAGATACTTCGGGAGGCACTGGTGATTCTGCGGGAGGAAGACTTGGTTGAGGAACTATACTGGGAACTTCTACAGCTTCGAGGGCAACTTCCATTGCTGGTGGTGCTGGTGCTGGAGGTGCTGGCCTTATCTAAAAGCAATACAGTCAAGTACAGGACAAAGTAAGAATTAAAAAGGGAACGCATTGATTAGTATTATATAATGTACCTCTTCCTCTACCGGTGCTTTTCGTTTCCGGGACATACGTTTGCTTAAAATACTTTGCTCGTACGAATCTTGTTCCGCAGGTTCTCTCATTTGTTCCAAAGGCATGCCCTCCTCTTCACCCACTAAACGTCCAAAGTCCTCGTGGTCATAGGACTTGCTTGTCAGATGTCGTTGATAATTCTATTTCGTTAACACGTAAAATATTAGATATCCTGCAATCTTTGCCCCACTTTTGCGAAATTCATGGCGAAATAATGGTTCATTAAAATACCTTAAACAACACGCGCGCTGGTATTGGCCTTCCTGGCAGAGCAAACAACTTTTCAACTCCGCCGGTTTCTTTCCAATGCATTAGCCTCTTTGTGGGAGGTGCTAAATCCAACGTCGTTATGATATCACTAGTGTCTGATAACTGCGCTTTCATCTCTTCGCCAGAAATATTTTTCACTTCATCGACGATCAGCTTGCGCTTACGTTTCGCTTTCGTGAACCCTGAAATTTAATTATTCATATTATCACGGCGCTACAGTAATTAACGTGGTACTTTAAATAAAACAGTATCATGACATAGTGAACCTTTTAAAGCCGATGCATCAACTGGCGCAAGAGCAAAGCTTTCTTCTTCGTCATGTAATAATGTGGTTTGGTCCTGCAGAGGTGGAGCTTCTTCGATAGCTTCCATTGGGCGTTCTTCGGGTATAGTAGGCGGCGCAGGGGTAAATCGACGACTTGCAACACTTATTCTGCCTTCGATTTCTTCTCCGGCTACAGCTGGGGTGGCAGGTCTGGATTCATTGGTGCTGCGTGGGAAATGAAGAATTTGTTAGAACAAGTAATGTTTTAATCGCAACAATTAATTACGATCTACTATTACTTCGGAAAAGTTGAATGTAGTAAAGAAGTTACCTGTCACTTCCCATAGGAGATGGTGGTCCCCCAAAGCGATCTCCCATTTCTTCCTCAGATTCATCGTGTACAGAAGGTGCGGCTCCAGGAACTGCACCTGGTTCTTGCGGTTCAATTACGGCACTAACTTCAGGTACAGGCACTTCACCCATTGGCGCTTCATCGAATAAACCTCCCTCAAATAAGCCACCAGCTAAAAAGCACAATGACAAATAATTGTATGATAAATTCCCACAGTAATATATATTTTAAACGTCTTTTAATTCATAAGATTATTAATGCCAATTCATGTTACTCACATATGATATCTTGACCAAGATGCCCACCAAAGCCATCGTCCCTTATGGGCATATCTATGTCCATAGCTTGCGCTGTTACTGATGGACCTGGAACTGGCTCTTTCTCCTTTTGCTCTAAAGCTGCTTCGATCCCTGGTCCATCGGTAAACAACATATGTGTCTAAAAAGTAAATATAGAATTGGTTTCTTTGCAACCAATGGCGATTCATAAATAGGGTAAAACGTACTTGGTCTAATGATGGTTCTACAGCCCCAGCATGCCTCAATAATTCCGGTGGTTCTGCGTCGAAACTCATGTCTCCGAATCCTTGATCGTGAGTAACTAAAGCCAGGCTACCATAATCCTCCCTCATGGTTATTTCCTCCGCTCGAGACTGGTTTAAACTAAATTGCGCTTCTATATCAACATCTCTGTAATAGAACATTTCCATTAAACCGTGTTATATGCAAAGCCGGAATTTATAAAGGCGCAATAGTATTATGAGCGTTACTGTCGATTAATGTAACTGTAATATATTTACTTCAACTCAGGCATTGCGGTATCAAAGTCGTGAAATACTTCAGGTAATGTTATGGCCGTTACAGCAGCTTCTCTGTGCTCTTCTGGTAGATCCACCATACCTGGCCTGAAGGCCATTTTTATTTTTACAAAAGCCTCGTTACAGTCGGCCAAGAGGTATTTAGCCTTCCGAGAGTATATACGTACTACCCCCAGTAACAAATGTCCAGATGTTCTTAAAGCCATTTTTACCTACATTGACGCAATAAAATAGAAAAATTATACGATGATAATATTGTAAAATGGTTTTGCTTATGTCTACATTATAAACATAGTTTTATGAATGCTGTAGAGAGAATAAATTAAAAAACTACTGAATGCTGAAAGTATGTGGAGTAAGTACAACATTTAAGAACATCAGCGAAGAATTACACTAACTGAAATTATACTTAAATACACAAAGTTCTTGGTCAGTTATGAAAAATGTAAAAAATATTCTAAGAAGCCATGTGTTATTAGGTTGATGCATTTGAAACGCTCTTCTTTAAGAATTGGAATTTTGTAATATAACAACAAAAATGAAATAATTTTCGAAAGGATTGTTATTTCATTGAAGAAAAACCTCCATAGTTTGGAAAATTTTAGGGTAACATAAGTAATTTTAAATACTAGTTTTCATAATGTTACTGGGAATTAAGTTAAAAGAAAGTCAAAAGACAATTCTAAACCCTAAAGTTCTAGAAATAGACCATATGAAACGCTTCTATATGTTTAAAGACACAAAGCAGTCTTTTTATTTCATAATAGAATCAAGCTAAATTTATTTCAAACCAAATCATTGTAAATCACAATAAACTTTGTATGATAATTAAAAACAGTTACAGTAAAGTGGAATAAAGATGAATGGATAAAACTTGTAAAGAAGGTTGATCATTTTGTAATCATATGCAAAACTTATTCGCAATTAATTCTTCCAGTTTGAAATAATACTTATAGCAGAAATGTAACAAACACAAATGAAATTCATTTAAAAATCATAGAAAAATCAACTGTATGAGTGCATAAGTTAACACTGGTCTTATACGATAACGCAAGACTCTGTGTATCAAGGATTAAGACAGAACATTATATAAATATACTTTGACAAATGTTTGATCTTTAAGATTAATAGTTATCAATCCGATATCATTGTTTGATCAAACACGTTAGGTTCTAGAACAGTGACACGTTTCTGAAGTTTAATTAAAAGAATGTTTCGCATACACCAACCTAACATCGCAATAAGGGCATTGCAGATTAATGAGAGTAAAGAGAGAAGTTACAATAGAAAATACGCGTGATACGTACCTTTGGTTGTAATATACCATCCACAGACTTTTCAATGTTTGTTTCGAATACGTGGGCTTTTGTTAACTTCTTGTCCCAATGAGCGGCTAACCAAATACGGGCCAGCGGCCCTTTTTTGGCCAACACGAAATGTGCATAAAACATTATGAATTTGTATTACGTGTGCTTCTGCAAATAAACAGTGGCATATCAGTAAAATAAGCTTTTACGTCGTATTGTTTGTAAACACAAGTCTAAACATAAGGGCGAACGTAACGATTCGTTATCCCGATGTCCCGTTAGTAACATGATCATCACCTTGTAATGAGAAAAAAAAATCGGATGACGCGTCAGTTGTTATGTAATGTTAGCATTTTTTAACATCCATCAATGTAGAAATCGAGTCCAGGGACTCGAATAAATAGCGATCATGTATGTTCTTCCTCGATTTAGTAAAATGTCAACATTTCTGCACAAGATGGCGTGTCTGTCCGTAATTTTGGCGGTTACGCGTAAGCTGTTGAACACGTAGCGCGTTCCACTTATTTCCGGATGAGAGGCGTTACAACGGCGGCTCGCCAGTGAACTCTGACCCAGGCCACTCTCATAATTCATGAAATGACCACGTTTAACTCTAATATTATCCAATCATTTAACACGTACGCTGCGTTTCTTTTCACCGCGTCTTCGCAGCCATCTGCAACTAGTTCACTGAACGTTCCGAAACTCCCTCCATCGACATTAGGCGGTTGTGTTCGTAAATCTACAAAATTGTATCCCTGAAATTTTATAACCTATAAATTAAAAGAATTCACATAAACCCCACTATTCGCGAAAATGTATTTGTTTAAGTTCGCTGTTCAGAATCTATTTTGTCAATGTAAAAATAAACCGCTTGTTTATTTATACATTTATTTGCATTTTCAGGATTACCACCTCTCGCGGAAACTTTATAATATTTATAATCCGTTATATAATGATCTTGAACAACGATATTATTAATTTATTGTTTCTAAATGTGTATTGTGTATTAGAGGTTGTGTTCCAATTCACGCATTATGCGCATAGACCGCAGAGAAAACCGTTCCGTTTCATTCTATGCGTGCATTGGTTGCGTTGGTGGCGCATACGATTCCCTAGAATTCTCCCACCTCTAGCGCATAGAACGTGCAGTTCATGCGCGCATGCGTATTTGTCTCTTTACGTACGCTTTGAAAAGCATACACCAAATCGACGCGCGTTTAGCGTTATGAAAAGTAGCAAGTTTCATTTTTTCTACATGCAGTTATCCGTAAGAAAAAAAATGAAACGTACTAAGTACTCTTCGTAACGTGTCGTAACGCGCGTCGAAATTATGTTGTCTCCTCCTCGAAAGGACAGAAAATATAACCTATAGATATGCTACATGACAATAAATGTTTATTGGATATTTCGTTCTTTTACGCTACATTTGTCAATTTTTTAAAACTTAACATCATTCCAAAATATTATTGTTACGCCGCAACGGTAGCTTTATGGAATCGGGTATAAGGTCAATGTCCCTATTTCTAATCATGTAAGAGTTTTGCTATCGTAAAAATCGATTTTTATTATTTATTTATGCAACAATCGACAAAAGAACTTATTAGACGTAATATTTAACCTTCCCTTTACATATCAACAGACGCGGTCGCGTCTGGAAGCTAATTCCCCCTTCCCCTCTCCCCAGGCACACCGAGCGACCACGTATCTATACACGAATGACAGCGAAATTGACAGGTCTCCGTAGCTATTTTGGTCTTTTTTTCTTGTCTTATGACATAGTCCCGGTGTTTTAACATGATTAAGCGAATAATTATTTTTTTTCGAACCCATTTGTCGTTTTAGTTAATGCATCAAGCTGTTTTTCTAAAAGATAAAACAATTATGCAAAATTTTTATTTATGAAAAGGACACTTTTTTTTACGAGACAGTCAGTCCTCACGTAGCGCTTGTACTTGACGCTAGTAGATGTCGCCATTCTCGTTTTACTTCTCCAATTCACGCGGGTAGATGTCGCCTTTCGTAAGCTGAAGTTATCCGGAATAGTTTTGCTGAAAATGCGGTTGCGCAGTTTACAAAAAAGGCAAAAAACCGCTGGTTTCGGTTCGCTAGTAAATGTCACCTAGCTGTCAATCAATTACAACTAGCCTGTGTCAGTTATCAAAAGTTTTGAAATGTCACGAGTTTTTCCACCATATAGAACATTGAATTATTGTCTCAATCAATTAACAAGGTAAGTTGCTATATTATTATTTTTGTTATATATGCTTAACGCATGACTTTCTTCTATCTTACGCCACTTTTATGAACTCTGGATGATTTTTTTGGTTAATTAATTGTTTATATTAATTTTTGTAGAAATTGCGGGAGGCCGCCCTACTTGATGGTGAGTTTTATTAACAATAAGCTTGCAGAAGAATTAAATAATAAAAAATTTTATGTATACATTTATTCAAATTCATTTTTTCCAGACTCGATTGATGCCGGCAGCGAACAAGGTACTTATAGAACGGCGGCGTTGCCACCACCACTACAGCAGCCGGCGACAAACGGTATTAATTCCTAATATTATTATTAATTAGTATTTTTATCTTTTAACAATATAATAAAAATTGTTGACTTTAGCTTATATCAGGGGAGCCCAGGCCGGTTGGCTGTCGCTGACAGTCGTAACTACGTCGATGCCCCTTTCCCCTACCACCACCAATGCCACCACCACCACCGCCACCATCTCCACCACAGGGCCCGGCCACGGCACATGGTATTATTTCTTAATACTTTAATTAAATACCTGTTTATGTTTTTTACAATATAACATTTTTATCTGCGCGTGCCAACAATGTATAAATTATTATAATAATATACTTGCTGACGTTTATTATTATTATAACTGATTACAGGAGGATACACGTTGAAGTGTCATAAGAGGAGCGGCTGGAGGCAGGGCGCCAAGTATCTTGAATAAAATATTTATTCGAGAGTGAGGAACCAGCGACTGCCAGCGACAACCAACCGGCCTGGGCTCCCCTGATATAAGCTAAACTCAACCATTTTTATTACATTGTTAAAAGATAAAAAATACTAATTAATAATAATAATAGGAATTAATACCACTTGTCGCCGGCTGCTGTGGCGGTGGTGGCAACGCCGCCGTTCTATAAGTACCTTGTTCGCTGCCGGCATCAATCTAGTCCAGTGTGTTTTCTACTTAAACAAAAGTTGAAATAAAAAAATTTTTAGCGTTTTTGGGCTTTTGTTTAATTTTGTCGTCAGTACATTTCTATGGTGATGCACCATCACGTATCATGCATAAAAATGAACCGCTTTGAGGATGAAGACCGTTATGAGATAGGGCACTGAGTAATTTATAACAAATTATGAAAAAAGTAATGAAATCCTCCCCCTCCCCAAAAAAACATGACTCATGTATGAATGAAGCTAATTCCCTTTAGGTCACGAAAAAAGTTCACATGCAAAGATTGTGAAATCATCTTTGCTAATTCTAATTGTACCCTTCATTCACGAAAAACATTAAAAAAGTTCTCACGCAAAGATTGTGAAATCAACTTTGTTAATTCCAATCCCTTTAAGTCACGAAAAAAGTTCTCACGCAAAGATTGTGAAATCAACTTTGCTAATTCCAATTGTATTCTCGTTCTCCGTTCGAACACTGATTCTTCTGTCACTTTTTATACTTGACATTCCTTTATTGGCCACAAATCAATTCAGTGCTCAGATTTTCAGCTTCGGTTTTAAGGAATTAGCGGGCGTTGTATAAGAGGGACATCTTCTATTAAAAATGTCGTATAAAAATAGTTTTCTGATGGAAAATAATAATAACTTGGTAGAGACTAATGTAAACGAATCAAAGTCGGTAATACATTGATAGCACATTTGACAAGCTGCACTAGTGCGCACTGAATGCGAAATTTCTCGACTTCATAGTTTTTTTCTTATACAACGCCCGCTAATTCCTTAAAACCGAAGCTGAAAATCTGAGCACTGAATTGATTTGTGGCCAATAAAGGAATGTCAAGTATAAAAAGTGACAGAAGAATCAGTGTTCGAACGGAGAACGAGAATACAATTGGAATTAGCAAAGTTGATTTCACAATCTTTGCGTGAGAACTTTTTTCGTGACTTAAAGGGATTGGAATTAACAAAGTTGATTTCACAATCTTTGCGTGAGAACTTTTTTAATGTTTTTCGTGAATGAAGGGTACAATTAGAATTAGCAAAGATGATTTCACAATCTTTGCATGTGAACTTTTTTCGTGACCTAAAGGGAATTAGCTTCATTCATACATGAGTCATGTTTTTTTGGGGAGGGGGAGGTAAAATGAACAAGAAGATTTTTAAAAACACTTTAACCTAATAATACTCAATTTATATAATATGAAGTATGAAATGTCTATTTCTGCTCAGCGAAAATTGTCTATTTTCTGCTTACATATTTACGTGCGATTTAGCTTCCAATTGAAATGTCTATAATTATATTTTGGATAACAAAAATAAACAAAAGTATTTAAAGTTTTAAAATGTGTTTTATTTACAAAAATACAAAATATTTAACAATATCTGTAATGAAAATAATTTTCAAATTACCAATACCAAATCTTTCAGTTTTTTTAGTTTAATTTTCTCTTCATCTTTTTCTTTCTTAATTTTTACATTTTCAAGTCTCATTTTCTTTCTTTCTTCTATTTGTTCCTCTTTTTCTTTTTTCATCTCCATTTTGCGCTTCTGATATTCTCTCCATGTATCAAAAGTCGCGACGGCTGGAATTTTCTCCCTTTTAATTAGGCCAAAATAATACTTCTCGGAAAGTTTGCAGGAAGCAATGTATTATTATTATTAGCTGTAATTAATTAGCGATATATTATCAAGTATTTTATTTTTTAAAAAAAATACTTAAGTACCATTTTTATTTGGACATGCATTTTCATCAGATACTGCAGTGTTACAATGATAATTACCGATAATCTATCGGTAATCTTAATAAAGTAAGTCATCTCAATCTTCTTATACTATAAAGCAAAGTTGTGTGTTTGTCTGTCGCCGAAAAACTTTCTAACGGTAAACTCTGGGATCGCGAAAGGTGTCTCGGCTCATTATGCCTAGCTAATCCAGATGAATGTGACTATTTTCAGCTCGCAGGGTCGAAACGAAAGATGAGGAAGGAAGCAAATACGTAGCGCGCATTTTTATTTCTTAAAGGCTTTTACTGTTAAGTTTTTCGAACGTGCTCTTATAATGCTAACTTTACAGCTATACTCTAATCCAGAAGACGTACGAGAGCCTGCGGTTCTATTCAATAGCCTTCAAAACCTTGAATTTACCCCGGACGCGGATAATAAATAACTTCATTTTTCCATTACACATCTGTTTACCAAATTACGCTGGGTAAGCAGCAGTTCGTCCTGTAAAACTCATAAAATATGGTTTTCGCTTTCAATAATTATCGCTGTTCAAGAAGAATAGAAAAACTCGGGTTGAGAAAATCCAGCAATAAAGCCATCAAATTTCGTTAGGAGTCGGTGCCCGATTCTTAGGACGAAGTAACCGATGTAGTTAGGAAGCGTGCTTCGACCACCGTCCAAAAGTCTCGAATTAAATTAGCCGTAATCCATCCAACTGTATAGCTATTTGTAAGTAAGTTTGAACATTCCCGCGTAACCTCGCGAGCATCAGACGAATCGAAACCCGTTCCGTTTCGTTACTGCGGTTGATGCGCGCAGCGCAGACGCTGCGGTCTGTGGCGGTCTAGAAGTGACGGCTCCTCTCAACAGAGGGCCACTCCAGCGATCCAATTCCCGACGCTCTCTCGCGAGTGGTCACAAGCCACTCCTACAGTATATAAGGAAGTTCGTTCCAGTACTTTGACACCCCAACGTCTAATAGCGGATTCGGCAGACACGCACTGGCACTGCACTGGCGCAGTTTCGCGCTATGCCGGTGCTGCCTCAGCACCGTGCCAGTGCAGCATGTTTTCTAGGGTTTTCTGGCACGATTACAAAGGATTTTACATACGAGCAATCTTGTATCGTATTCGGCGCCAAGAACTGCCCTGGTGTAGTGCAAACTTCGTATTCGGATGAACAGAATACACCGCACTAGTGCAACCTTTCTCGCACTGCGATTTTTGGTAGTGCAGTCAGAGCAGCCTCCAGTGTAGCCAACTTATAGAAAACTATGCGCGTGAAATGATCTTCACACTACTTCACACCAATGAGAATGTGCTCAAGATGGCGATCTGAGCATGCGCGTGATGACGCCGTGACGCCAAACCAATCAACGCCAAGATGGGAGACTATGCGAACCGATTTTTCGTGATCGCTTCTGATGGGTGGAGAGCATAACTGTTTTTTTTACAGGCGTCACATAACCCCAATTTCTCTTAAAACATTCCCAAATGTTCTTATACAAGTTCAGATGTATATTATATATAACGAATATTTCTTCACTTTAGTTAAAAAATATGTGTATACTTTAGCCAATCAAATCAATGTGTGCATACATTGACTAGTAGAGGATGTATAAATTCGCTGAATTGCGCTCAAGTAACGCTTTGACTCTAACACAAGCTATATTGATGTAGTTTATAAAAAATTATTCAATCAATGTTAAGAATTATGATCACGAAAAGCAAATTCACTCAAGATAAAAAATCACTATCTCCATTCTTAACCAGAATCCACCAGAACAGAGCTGTCAAGAGTGAAATGGTGTGTATTTCTTTCTCTCTCGTGGGATTTCGATCAAACATCCCGTACAACTTCCCGTACAAACATTTCGTACAACTTCCCTCCCTTTTTCATTTACAATAGTTTACATTCTTCTTTACTATAATGCGTAAAATCGATGTCGAAAAAATGTTACAGGAGTAGACACGAGTAATGCCGCGCGCTGTATACCGACACAATCTGGCCTGAAACATGGGTTTGGGGGAATAAAAGGCGTTAAAAGCGATCACTTGCTGCATTTCGGATCTACCTAAATTATGAAGTACATACATCTACTATTATATATGATTTCGGCGCACAGGATCGGTCAATTTAAAACAATAAAAACAAGCTATTTTGCAATTATAATTATATAAGCTTTCGACGTTTCGATCTTGGTTTAGATCATCTTCAGGAAAGTTAAGAACAAATATAAAATACTGTTTTTGCTATTGAAAATAAGTCACAGTGCTCTGGCACTACGTGTGACCCGCGAGTCGGTTGGAATAAGACTACATCTACTATATTACGAACGCATTTGTAAGATTTGATTGTATCGCATTTCACTTATTTCAATAAAATGCAGTTAAGGGATAAAAGACTATTATTATTTAACGAGCCTTCCTTCCACTACTTGCTCCTTCCGATTCCAAGTTATATATAAAAGACATGATAAAAAGAACATCTAAAATGATCCTTCCACACTGAGCTGTTTTTAAAAATCTTTACATTAACGCACTGTTTTAAACATACCATTCCCTACTTTCAAACTTTATTGATTTCAACACATCACGTCACACTACTTCTACATTGCTCTAGTGTTAAGAACCAATCGCCTCATGATCACGCAAAATATGGTAAGTATTCAGGTAAGCTATTGAGCGCCCCGCGAAAATGTAACAAAGTTGCAAGGGTCAAAATTTTTGCAACAATGTTGGAAATGAAAATCGCCGGTTCGCAAGAGAAAAACTCGGTTTGCAACTTTGTTGAGATTTCACGGGAAGACTAATTTCATGTTTGAAGTATGGAATGTGAAGTGTGGAATGTGCAGTATGGAATGTGCAGTGTAGAATGTGAAGTGTGGAATGTAAATTGAGAACTATGAAGTGATGTAGCGTGGTAACACAGCAATTGTGAGAAAACGCTGTGAAACTGTAATATAGGATAATACAGGAATAGTGGAAACATGTAGGGTGTATAAAAAAAAATAAAGACGTATATAATGTATAACTTCAATTTTATTTATCATTTCAAACAATTCCTACATTTTTCCTACATATTTTTCACACCTTCACTATCACGAAATTCCCTTTCACACTTACGACACTATCACACTTACTACGCTGCCACCCTCACAATACTAGCAGTCTTACAACACTATCACACTTGCAACACAGCACTCAACACACAACACACATAATAGTTGATAAGTTTACATACTGGTTTCGAGCTTCCCGCGAAAATGCAACAAAGTTGCAAGGGTCTAAATTTTTGCAACAATGTTGGAATCGAAAATCGCCGGTTCGCAAGAGAAAAACTCGGTTTGCAACTTTGTTGAGATTTCGCGGGGAGTCAGATTCCGGTTAGCAACTTTGTTGAACGCCAAAATCTTCGAATATCTTCTTCAGACTATTCCGATCTCAACGGATTTGGACGCCCCGCGAAAATGTAACAAAGTTGCAAGGGTCTAAATTTTTGCAACAATGTTGGAATCGAAAATCGCCGGTTCGCAAGAGAAAAACTCGGTTTGCAACTTTGTTGAGATTTCGCGGGGAGTCAGATTCCGGTTAGCAACTTTGTTGAACGCCAAAATCTTCGAATATCTTCTTCAGACTATTCCGATCTCAACGGATTTGGACGCCCCGCGAAAATGTAACAAAGTTGCAAGGGTCTAAATTTTTGCAACAATGTTGGAATCGAAAATCGCCGGTTCGCAAGAGAAAAACTCGGTTTGCAACTTTGTTGAGATTTCGCGGGGAGTCAGATTCCGGTTAGCAACTTTGTTGAACGCCAAAATCTTCGAATATCTTCTTCAGACTATTCCGATCTCAACGGATTTGGACGCCCCGCGAAAATGTAACAAAGTTGCAAGGGTCTAAATTTTTGCAACAATGTTGGAATCGAAAATCGCCGGTTCGCAAGAGAAAAACTCGGTTTGCAACTTTGTTGAGATTTCGCGGGGAGTCAGATTCCGGTTAGCAACTTTGTTGAACGCCAAAATCTTCGAATATCTTCTTCAGACTATTCCGATCTCACCGGATTTGGACGCCCCGCGAAAATGTAACAAAGTTGCAAGGGTCTAAATTTTTGCAACAATGTTGGAATCGAAAATCGCCGGTTCGCAAGAGAAAAACTCGGTTTGCAACTTTGTTGAGATTTCGCGGGGAGTCAGATTCCGGTTAGCAACTTTGTTGAACGCCAAAATCTTCGAATATCTTCTTCAGACTATTCCGATCTCAACGGATTTGGACGCCCCGCGAAAATGTAACAAAGTTGCAAGGGTCTAAATTTTTGCAACAATGTTGGAAATGAAAATCGCCTGTTCGCAAGAGAAAAACTCGGTTTGCAACTTTGTTGAGATTTCACGGGAAGACTAATTTCATGTTTGAAGTATGGAATGTGAAGTGTGGAATGTGCAGTATGGAATGTGCAGTGTAGAATGTGAAGTGTGGAATGTAAATTGAGAACTATGAAGTGATGTAGCGTGGTAACACAGCAATTGCGAGAAAACGCTGTGAAACTGTAATATAGGATAATACAGGAATAGTGGAAACATGTAGGGTGTATAAAAAAAAATAAAGACGTATATAATGTATAACTTCAATTTTATTTATCATTTCAAACAATTCCTACATTTTTCCTACATATTTTTCACATCTTCACTATCACGAAATTCCCTTTCACACTTACGACACTATCACACTTACTACGCTGCCACCCTCACAATACTAGCAGTCTTACAACACTATCACACTTGCAACACAGCACTCAACACACAACACACATAATAGTTGATAAGTTTACATACTGGTTTCGAGCTTCCCGCGAAAATGCAACAAAGTTGCAAGGGTCTAAATTTTTGCAACAATGTTGGAATCGAAAATCGCCGGTTCGCAAGAGAAAAACTCGGTTTGCAACTTTGTTGAGATTTCGCGGGGAGTCAGATTCCGGTTAGCAACTTTGTTGAACGCCAAAATCTTCGAATATCTTCTTCAGACTATTCCGATCTCAACGGATTTGGACGCCCCGCGAAAATGTAACAAAGTTGCAAGGGTCTAAATTTTTGCAACAATGTTGGAATCGAAAATCGCCGGTTCGCAAGAGAAAAACTCGGTTTGCAACTTTGTTGAGATTTCGCGGGGAGTCAGATTCCGGTTAGCAACTTTGTTGAACGCCAAAATCTTCGAATATCTTCTTCAGACTATTCCGATCTCAACGGATTTGGACGCCCCGCGAAAATGTAACAAAGTTGCAAGGGTCTAAATTTTTGCAACAATGTTGGAATCGAAAATCGCCGGTTCGCAAGAGAAAAACTCGGTTTGCAACTTTGTTGAGATTTCGCGGGGAGTCAGATTCCGGTTAGCAACTTTGTTGAACGCCAAAATCTTCGAATATCTTCTTCAGACTATTCCGATCTCAACGGATTTGGACGCCCCGCGAAAATGTAACAAAGTTGCAAGGGTCTAAATTTTTGCAACAATGTTGGAATCGAAAATCGCCGGTTCGCAAGAGAAAAACTCGGTTTGCAACTTTGTTGAGATTTCGCGGGGAGTCAGATTCCGGTTAGCAACTTTGTTGAACGCCAAAATCTTCGAATATCTTCTTCAGACTATTCCGATCTCAACGGATTTGGACGCCCCGCGAAAATGTAACAAAGTTGCAAGGGTCTAAATTTTTGCAACAATGTTGGAAATGAAAATCGCCTGTTCGCAAGAGAAAAACTCGGTTTGCAACTTTGTTGAGATTTCACGGGAAGACTAATTTCATGTTTGAAGTATGGAATGTGAAGTGTGGAATGTGCAGTATGGAATGTGCAGTGTAGAATGTGAAGTGTGGAATGTAAATTGAGAACTATGAAGTGATGTAGCGTGGTAACACAGCAATTGCGAGAAAACGCTGTGAAACTGTAATATAGGATAATACAGGAATAGTGGAAACATGTAGGGTGTATAAAAAAAAATAAAGACGTATATAATGTATAACTTCAATTTTATTTATCATTTCAAACAATTCCTACATTTTTCCTACATATTTTTCACATCTTCACTATCACGAAATTCCCTTTCACACTTACGACACTATCACACTTACTACGCTGCCACCCTCACAATACTAGCAGTCTTACAACACTATCACACTTGCAACACAGCACTCAACACACAACACACATAATAGTTGATAAGTTTACATACTGGTTTCGAGCTTCCCGCGAAATCTCAACAAAGTTGCAAGGGTCTAAATTTTTGCAACAATGTTGGAATCGAAAATCGCCGGTTCGCAAGAGAAAAACTCGGTTTGCAACTTTGTTGAGATTTCGCGGGGAGTCAGATTCCGGTTAGCAACTTTGTTGAACGCCAAAATCTTCGAATATCTTCTTCAGACTATTCCGATCTCAACGGATTTGGACGCCCCGCGAAAATGTAACAAAGTTGCAAGGGTCTAAATTTTTGCAACAATGTTGGAATCGAAAATCGCCGGTTCGCAAGAGAAAAACTCGGTTTGCAACTTTGTTGAGATTTCGCGGGGAGTCAGATTCCGGTTAGCAACTTTGTTGAACGCCAAAATCTTCGAATATCTTCTTCAGACTACAGTAAATACTTTAAAGCGCCGTATCTCCGTAACGGTTGGTCCTAGGGCATTTTTGACCGAATTTTTTAAGAACTTCAAAAGTAGAACCTAGCTTTTCCGTGCAAAAATAGGGAAACTGCGAACGAAGCGATCCGAGCATTTTTAGAAACGCCCCCGTCGCCCACCCTCAACAAAGTTGCAAACCGAGTTTTTTTCTTGCGAACGGGCGATTTTCATTTCCAACATTGTTGCAAAAATTTAGACCCTTGCAACTTTGTTACATTTTCGCGGGGCGTCCAAATCCGTTGAGATCGGAATAGTCTGAAGAAGATATTCGAAGATTTTGGCGTTCAACAAAGTTGCTAACCGGAATCTGACTCCCCGCGAAATCTCAACAAAGTTGCAAACCGAGTTTTTCTCTTGCGAACCGGCGATTTTCGATTTCAACATTGTTGCAAAAATTTAGACCCTTGCAACTTTGTTGCATTTTCGCGGGAAGCTCGAAACCAGTATGTAAACTTATCAACTATTATGTGTGTTGTGTGTTGAGTGCTGTGTTGCAAGTGTGATAGTGTTGTAAGACTGCTAGTATTGTGAGGGTGGCAGCGTAGTAAGTGTGATAGTGTCGTAAGTGTGAAAGGGAATTTCGTGATAGTGAAGATGTGAAAAATATGTAGGAAAAATGTAGGAATTGTTTGAAATGATAAATAAAATTGAAGTTATACATTATATACGTCTTTATTTCTTTTTATACACCCTACATGTTTCCACTATTCCTGTATTATCCTATATTACAGTTTCACAGCGTTTTCTCGCAATTGCTGTGTTACCACGCTACATCACTTCATAGTTCTCAATTTACATTCCACACTTCACATTCTACACTGCACATTCCATACTGCACATTCCACACTTCACATTCCATACTTCAAACATGAAATTAGTCTTCCCGTGAAATCTCAACAAAGTTGCAAACCAAGTTTTTCTCTTGCGAACAGGCGATTTTCATTTCCAACATTGTTGCAAAAATTTTGACCCTTGCAACTTTGTTACATTTTCGCGGGGCGCTCAATAGCTTACCTGAATACTTACCATATTTTGCGTGATCATGAGGCGATTGGTTCTTAACACTAGAGCAATGTAGAAGTAGTGTGACGTGATGTGTTGAAATCAATAAAGTTTGAAAGTAGGGAATGGTATGTTTAAAACAGTGCGTTAATGTAAAGATTTTTAAAAACAGCTCAGTGTGGAAGGATCATTTTAGATGTTCTTTTTATCATGTCTTTTATATATAACTTGGAATCGGAAGGAGCAAGTAGTGGAAGGAAGGCTCGTTAAATAATAATAGTCTTTTATCACTTAACTGCATTTTATTGAAATAAGTGAAATGCGATACAATCAAATCTTACAAATGCGTTCGTAATATAGTAGATGTAGTCTTATTCCAACCGACTCGCGGGTCACACGTAGTGCCAGAGCACTGTGACTTATTTTCAATAGCAAAAACAGTATTTTATATTTGTTCTTAACTTTCCTGAAGATGATCTAAACCAAGATCGAAACGTCGAAAGCTTATATAATTATAATTGCAAAATAGCTTGTTTTTATTGTTTTAAATTGACCGATCCTGTGCGCCGAAATCATATATAATAGTAGATGTATGTACTTCATAATTTAGGTAGATCCGAAATGCAGCAAGTGATCGCTTTTAACGCCTTTTATTCCCCCAAACCCATGTTTCAGGTCAGATTGTGTCGGTATACAGCGCGCGGCATTACTCGTGTCTACTCCTGTAACATTTTTTCGACATCGATTTTACGCATTATAGTAAAGAAGAATGTAAACTATTGTAAATAAAAAAGGGAGGGAAGTTGTATGAAATGTTTGTACGGGAAGTTGTACGGGATGTTTGATCGAAATCCCACGAGAGAGAAAGAAATACACACCATTTCACTCTTGACAGCTCTGTTCTGGTGGATTCTGGTTAAGAATGGAGATAGTGATTTTTTATCTTGAGTGAATTTGCTTTTCGTGATCATAATTCTTAACATTGATTGAATAATTTTTTATAAACTACATCAATATAGCTTGTGTTAGAGTCAAAGCGTTACTTGAGCGCAATTCAGCGAATTTATACATCCTCTACTAGTCAATGTATGCACACATTGATTTGATTGACTAAAGTATACACATATTTTTTAACTAAAGTGAAGAAATATTCGTTATATATAATATACATCTGAACTTGTATAAGAACATTTGGGAATGTTTTAAGAGAAATTGGGGTTATGTGACGCCTGTAAAAAAACAGTTATGCTCTCCACCCATCAGAAGCGATCACGAAAAATCGGTTCGCATAGTCTCCCATCTTGGCGTTGATTGGTTTGACGTCACGGCGTCATCACGCGCATGCTCAGATTGCCATCTTGAGCACATTCTCATTGGTGTGAAGTAGTGTGAAATAGCGCGAAACTGCGCCAGTGCAGTGCCAGTGCGTGTCTGCCGAATCCGCTATAAGGCAGGGTTCCGCCAGACGCCTTATAGCGAATTCGGGAGAGCTGCACTGGGCGCACTGAGTGCAAATTTTAGCCAATCGGAACCGAAAAAGTTCACACTCCTCGGTTCCGATTGGCTTAAATTCGCACTCAGTGCGCCCAGTGCGGGTCTCCCGAATTCGCTATTAATGATGAGTCCACTGGCGGACCCAGGACGAAACGCATCATCCTTTCCTTTTCCTTGGGCGCACAGAGGACGCCCAAAGGTCTATGCGCATAATGCGTGAATCGGAACACAACCAGATTAGTATAATTATACTTTCTATATAGGGAAATCTTTATAGGTATTGGAATAGTTTAGCTTAATTGAAAGAGGGTTGGTATTACTGTAAAAAGGTAAGAAGCAGAAGAAGAATATGAAACCCGGTTACATGCCCCTAACCTAACAGTTACATACAGAATTGTATTAGTTTTTTAGAATTAGTATTAAATACATGTCAGGTGTTAAACTATCTATAATATAAACTGCATAGTATAAACTCCACTGTTGGAAATGAAGACTAAAGTGGAATTTAAGTTATGATTGTTACAAACTTACTGTTCTGTTGCATTAGAGGGTTAAAAAATGGGGAAAGCGTATTCACGTTTGTTCAAGCCATTTCGCACATTTAACGTTGAAAATCGTGCGCATCGAGTTATTGAAAGAGCAAAACCAGTTCCTGCGCCACAATATCCTTCTGCAGATAAGCAAAGAGAAATGGTAAATAAATGTAAGTTGTATTCAGTTAACTAATTCACTTGTTTTCGGTTTCCTAGAGAAAATGCGAGAAATTGGAATAAGATAATTATCGCTTATATTAAAATCTGATGGTGGTAACAGATATGTTATGTCATGTTATTCGATAGATCAGTTACCTATTCAAAACAGTTACTTCATGACATGAAGTGTAGTGAAGTTAGAAATTGTGCGAGGGTACGAAGATGAGTACACATAAGAGAACCGAATGCAAGACAAGAAAGACTTTGTGTTGATCAATGTGAATTGCTAGGTTTTTCATGCTGCTGTTAACTTTCCACTGATTATGGATGATTATTAGCCAAAGACCTATGTCTTCAGGTATTAAGACCCCAGCATTTGATAATAATATTGCAGAGGTCCAAATGATCCGAAGATACTAATTAATTTTGGTGGTTTGTTAAGAATCAGTGCTTCTTGCACTATATGTAGTCATTGATTCCTGTTGTTATGTTGTTCTGTGATTAGTCGAAGCAATGATATTAAATTTTATATCACTTAATGATGATAATTATTGATTTTGTAATAAATCGTTTAGTGAAACTGTATTTTTGAGCTTTGTCTCTGGTTAAAAATAGTTACATTTATGTTACATGTTATGTAATAACAGTAGTTTATTAATAATTATAGAATCTAATGTGTATTCTTGTTTTAGTGTATCCTGACTTTATGGAGACTCAATATAAGAAGAATGTGCAGTTGGATGATCATTTGAAAAGTGTTTACGTTTCATCCACTGATCCAGAGGTATGTTTCATTTGTGCACAGATGAGGTATCAAATGGAGTTTACATAGTTTACGTCCAATGAAATTTTTTTGTCTCAGTGATTGGGGGTTCTAGTGCCCCCTTAACATTACTGTGCTACATGCAAAGTTATCGATTCACAGTGGAATGCGGTTGCAATCCTACTTATGGTTAGAAGTGAAATTAAATACGATAAAAATTAATTTTTGCCTACACACAGAAATGCAGCGAACTTACAATCCAATCTTCTCTCTCTCTCCCGTTCTCTCCCTCCCTCCCTCCCCCTCCCACTCCCTCTCCCTCCTTCCCTCATGGACTTTCCTACTTTGACTGCCTTACCGATGTAGAAAGTCAAGACTGATTGTACCAGCACAGATGAGGTATAGGTACAATTAAAGTATAGAATAGACCTATCAATGCACTTTTCTGTCACCGATTTGTGGACCCATTACAATTTTAGTGTCATATTCAACGTTACCGGTGAAGTCTCGAAACAGAGTGTAACGCTACGCGTGGTAGGAATTATAATTCAAAACGAGTAGAACTAGGTCATTTGAAACCCGCGATTTCCAAGCCCAACGCCAAATATTACTTTTATTTAATTTCTTTGAGCTTCTATCACATTTGTTGAGTGGTAAGCAAGCGTTAGCAGTTTGGATATCAAATGGAATTAGTTCCCAGAGCCACTGGTTTTGCGCGTCGAAACCACTAATTCGAACTCGACTGATATGAGCTCTCGTAAGATGTAAAGTCCATTCTATACCTCGTCTGCGATTTAAGTTAAGATTTTGGTAATTTACAATTTATATTGTCAACTAACCAATAGATATCTATTATTGTTCGTATATGAAACTGTGTCTGGAATAATTAGATATTACAAACGAAAGAGCAATAAAATAATTTTTTACGTGTTGGTAGACTAAGCCAAAGAAGGATGATGAAATTTCAACCAAGCCTTTACCACAAGACAGAGGTCACCCTCCCACTTTTGAGTATGGATTTTATGAGTCACATGTAATTCCTCCGGGTAAATGTTCTCTGAAGCAGGCCTTGATTTTCCTTACTGAACACACTGAAAATCCTACTGAGCATTCTGTAGAAAAGATAGCACTTCAATATAAGTTAGACAAAGAAATAGTAGGTAAGTTTACATCTCCACGTGCAATAAATAACACTGCAATGTTCTTACAATAAATTCACCTTTCTGGATTGCATCTCAGAATTATTTATTCACGTATTACTTTCGTTTCAGCAAATATTATACAACATTTTAGAATCCCTAAACTTCTGGACACGTCGGAACAGAAGGCAGTAGCAGCAAACAAGGCAAAGAAACTTTAGTTCATGTACATTGTATCCGGATGTGATATAAATGTTTGAATAACATTATGTAAATAAATAATAATTTATTAAAGACTGCAGCACAACATGTGTTTAATTTAATTAATCCTATTCTAAGGGATACAACATCTAAGCCTAATGTATCACTGTTATAACACGTGTAGTAATTAGCTTAAGATGGTTATAGATATAAATAAAATGTACGTATACATACTATTTATGACAGATTATCCTCGATAATGTTCATTCATTCAAAAATTTTCTTTTTAATTATTACTTCACCTTTCAGAATAAATGAAGTCGGCCATTGAAAAATTTTGTCGGTTTCCAGGGTACGTTTATGTTGGAGCTGCGAGAGAAGCTATAAGGGCGGTATTAAAAGCTGCTCAAAAATATCTTTCTTTGGTGTGTTTATAAGGGAGCTGTGATAATAGTACAGGTTCAGTCGTTTAAGGCTTCGCAAAGATGAACCATTTAACACATGAATGACTCTGAAGAAGAATTAATATTATCTTCAAGTTCCGCAAAATGGAACGTCGGAAAAGTCTACGCAGTAAACGTAAATATTATGTTGTATTTCATTTAATGGTTACTTCATCTGATAACTTATCTAAAACAAATCTGTTCTGATTCAATAAAGGAGATGTAATAAACACTTCGTTTATTATCAACGATGAGAACGGCGATAATAGCGAAGAAAAAGTAATAATCTGTATTTGCATCTCGACGCTTGTATCGTTGGCCATCTAGAAAGAGGTCGTTTATACCGGGGTAGGGAGGGGGTACGAAATCGCCAAAATTACCCTTACGAAATTTAAATATGGCCCCTAAACGTAGACCTGCTCGCTGCCTCAAAAACTACCATTCGTTTATCGCAGCTCCAACAAGCTCCAACATAAACGTTTACTCACTAATAAGATACACTGGGTGCTTATATTTACGTCCTTTTTTCATAAAATAAATTACGTATATTTACAGTAGAAGAAGTCCTTTAACATTCATATAATTGTAGACAATTTCATTCTTCTCTTTTCTGGAGTCTTCGCTACACTCGAGTGTTTTAAAACTTATCGACCAGTTGTAATTCCTCTAGCTCTTGTTACAAATGCAATTTTGTATCATAAAGTAAGTATCTAGTATCGGCAGTAACGTAATTAACATGCTCACTATTTTAAATATAATTTACCAGATAAAACTATTCTTTTTATAAATAAATTAATAATGGTACCGTATGCTGTTACTTGCTATATTTTTACAAATTGCAATATTTCGCCTCGTTTTAATTAACTTCATACATCTGAAATGTGAAAGTAATGGTGAAATGTAAAATGACTGTAAAAAAAGGTGGCTTCTTCGAGTGAGAAAATAAATTATTTTGCTACCATGTACTTACTGGATAGGATGTGGTAAATAAATATTACAGCGACTAAAGTATGGAAGTGTTGAGAAGTGGAAGGTGTCGAGTGAGAATATCCGAAAAATAATCCTTCGTCGACCGGACTCAACTCGGGAATGGTAGCAGTCTTTCTCATCATCCAATGGAAAGCGTTCATCTTTAATCTGTTCTTTAATTCTGGGCCTACTTCTTCTCTTATTCGCTCATTGTAATTATTCAGCCATCGTATCTGTGAAGACATTTAAGAAACGTGATTGGAAAAAGATAGATATAAAAGAAGTTTCTTATTCTTTCTAATTTTTCATCTTTCATTTGGCAGAGAAACAATCTCATAGATGAAATAAATAATGTAAACTTTGAAAGTGATTTTTTTATACAAAATATTTTGCTTCTTCCTCATTTTGGAAAGGTAAAAATTGATACCATAATTCGCATGAAATTTTTTCTAACACTTTGACTCACAGTTTCCTGCCTAAGGATAGCAATCTTCTATTTCTAACAGGATCTGTTTAGTGAGGCCAGTGAAATATTATGAGCGAAATAAACGAGATTTATCTGAATCTAAATAATTCAACGTGAAATTCATTTTACACATTCAACAAACTGTTGCTTGTGAAAGTTTCTTTGTATTTACAACGTATCCAAAAAACTATCTTTTTATCGCACTATACTATAAGAAACACACTCGTCTTACTATTTAATTCCCGAATAAAGAGAAAGCAATCAAAAGTCTAGCATCGTCAGTTAATCTGCAGAACTAATTTTTGGCAAAAAGCTTCCTCTCAATTTCCTCAAATTCAACTCATTCTTAACAATTTTAATCTCCTTTTCGCCTCCTTTCGATTTATTCCTTGATTAAAATCAGAATATGATTAATTAAAAAATATAGAGTACATTTGGAACGACGTAATTTTAACATTTCATACACAAAATTATGCCAAACTGTTGACTATAAAATATATAAGTAATGCCTTGTAATAAAGACTCACATGAGATGGGTTTAACATGGTGACGTCGATCAATTTCGGCTCGTACGGGATCAAAGTGACGTCTCTGAATTTCAAGTACGTTTCGGTGCTCCTCTAAAAAAAGTAGGCCGTTCTATTAAGTTATATCTACTGAAATGATCGAATGCTTTGAATCAAGCTACGTACCGAACTACCAGTTTCCACGACTTCGAGGACGTTCTCCAGGCGCACGCCAAAATCATCTTCTTTATAGTACCCCGGTTCGTTGGTCAGGAAGAATCCTGGTCTTAGTTCGATAGAACCACACCCCTTGCTTGTTGTTCCATCTTCCAGGTACGATATACTGACGGGTGCTAGAAATGCAGAAATAATCCACAGTTAATCCTAGCTCTTATGGAATATCAGGGATAATTATTCGTCCTCGATCGAAATGACAAGAACGAGCAAAGACTAAATAGGTTTTAGGTGCTAGGTACTATTAGAACGATGAACTCTGTCGCGATATAAGGGAGAACCTGGTGTAATCGGCAGAAATCAGGTTCTGTTTGGGAATTTTTTGTAAGGAAACTATACATACAATCTTTTTAATTTTTCAGGCTATATTATTAAGTATTTGTTTCGTAACTGTTTCGGAGCGGCTAAGTTGTTCAGCTGCGTGCAGTCTAGGGTCCGTTCTAGTGGCCTGAAACTAAAAAACCAAATTAGTTTTGTGTTTCTAATACAATTACGCTATAGGTGAACCTCAATCCGGAATAATATTATTAGATTTAATAAGCTTTTTTGCACAATTAATGTGAAATTTTTTAGTGGAAAACGCAACTATTTCTTCAAACACTTACTATTATCTTAATTTGGCATTTGTGAATGTGGATTGACGGCCATACATAGTGTAATTTTATTAAAAATACAAAACTCTTTGGTGTTTTGGTTTCGGGCCACTACAACGGACCCTAGACTGCACGCACTTGAACAACTTCCGCATCGAGGCCGCTCCGAAACACTTGATCCATTTGGAATTACCGCGTTATTTTTATGTAAAACAATGTTTGTTCACTTCTTGAAATACCTAATAATATAGCCTGAAAGTTTTAAAAAGATTGTGTGTAGGTATAGTTTCCTTATAAAAAATTCCCAAAGAGAACCTCAATTTCTGCCGATTACATCATAGCCCGGTCAAAATAGCCCCAAAATATGGGTAAGGTTGCATTAATTCCCATAAAGCTGAAATTTGGTACGAATGTTTGGAATACCATTATAAATGAAGTGTCAAAAGTCCCCATCGATCCCGCGTCTGCAAAAAATTTTATTCAAGGTCAAAGTTCGCAAAAATGGGGTTTTCGCGTTTTTCAACCAAATGGTAAATTTTATCATAAAAATAGTTCACACAAAAATTGTAGTTCGTGTAATTGTCTATAAAAATTGTATCTACACTTTTTTTCGTAAGACTCGTCGTTTCCGAGATATAATCATTCAAAAAGTTGAAAAAGCTGTGTTCTTCATAATATGCACACGTTTCCACGCTACCTGTGAGGTAGTGTACTTAACGCGTTTTTTTTTAACGTGGTTTCCCCGGTAGGCCTATTCCACGAACTATTGTAATCCTGTTTAATTCAACATACTATACTATTTAATAATAAAAAATGGAAATTGTTAAAAATAATCGAAACGGTGTGAATTCTAATGAATTAGAGTAAATTATTCGTCTGATTCATAACCATCAAATACTTCTGCTTCCTCTTGTTCTTGTTGTTCTTCGTCTTCTCGTTCTTCTTCTTCTACTTCTTCTTGCTCAGTGCAAATAAATCCAAGAGCGATGCATCAGATGCATCTCCTCGCTGATATCGTATGAACCCCCTTCAGATAGCGATTCACCATTGGAACACGACTGGCCTTGACAATTTATACATGCTAATGAACAAAACAATCCAACTTTTTTGCAGCCACATTTAGCATTACATCCCTTTTTACAATTGCAAAAAATTGTGTTGAGTTTTTCCGGTGCAGGTGGGTGTAAAGTCTGTTCTAATGTATTGCCGATCAACTTCCAACCTCAGTCTTTTGGATCTGGTTGATTACCAAGCCACACTTGGACTTGATAATATACCCGAAATAGATGTTGTTGGGTAGAAGCTGAGGTTGGAGGACGACAGGATAATTGCACTCGTTTTTTGTTACGAGTATTTTTTAAGAAACACATGTAGCGGAACTTATCTAAGCAGGTAATTATTTTTGGAGCTCCGTAGATGGAAAGAAAAAAGCGAATTCCGTTGGTGATTACTTCTTATGGAGTAGAGTCACTATATTTAAAAACTTCAGCACAACCAACTATGATGCTGATGTCCTGATAATTGAAACGGCAGTAGAACAGTTCAACTTGACAAGCACAACTATTGTTGTTGGTGAGGACGTAGATTTACTGGTTTTACTTACTGCTAGAACTCCAGCTAACTAAATCTTGTTTCTTAAACATTTTAAGAATTGATGTTTTACCCCTTCTGTAAAATACTGATGTCGTATCGCAGCCACTTATTGCGTGTTAAAATACAATGTGATTTTGACACTTTGCAAAAGCAGATAAACTTTTGGATGAATATATTTTAGACTGATGTTGGGCTTTCCCAGGTTTTAAAAAATATATGATTTTGTTAGCTGGAGTTCGAGCAGTAGGGGAGACCGGGGCAAATCGGCCACTTCTTTTTCATTGATAAATTTAACCAAAAAAATTTAATTTTTCAATTATGTGAATTATACTATCCGAAAGAGTAATCCCTATAGTACACAAATGCTGCACCAAATTTTCATTAATCCCCTTTTCTAAATTTATTCCAGAGAATTTGTAATATAGTGTAAAATCGCCGTATCGAAAAATGCCGGGGTAAATCGGCCACTCCTTCGGGGCAAAACGGCCACCTTTTATTCGGGCTGGATGTTGATTAATTTTTAGTCATAAATGAAAATGAGTCGTTTATTTCTCAATTACAAATTACAATAGAGTCAAAAAACTGTCTGAAAAGTTGAGAAGTTCACATTTTTAACGCACACATACTGCGGTTCAAATATTGTTGCATTTTTCAGTCGTCTTCAGTTTCCGAGGGCAGTCGCTTCTTTTGGCACCTGCGTTTACGCAAAGTACGTCCAGATGAACACCCTGTCTTCGTCAAAGGCTGAGATTCCAATTCAACATTGGTGGTCGTAACAGCTTTTCTTGGACGACCTATTTTCTTTGGAGTCGAATTCAGAGTAGCAGATGATTTTCCGAATCCTCTCACTCGTGGAGTACTTTGGTCTATTTTTTTTTTGTTTCGACGCGGCTTGCTCCGTCGCCAATTGTTTCATTTCTGGTGAATCCGTTACTATTGCAGTTTTTCGACGTTTTCGTCCTCTGTGCGTTTGCTTCCTTGGTCCCGCTTTTGGCAAAGGTCGTATACTTTCAAGCGTAGAGTTTAAAACTTCTAGGTTTTCGGGCTCATTGGATGCTCTACTGTGTCTGCTCTCATCGTTCGAAACTGTAGAAATGTTGCCCTCGTTCTCAAAACGTGAAGACGATGAAGCAACTGACTCGTTCCCTCTCTCAACCGTTTCGGAATCTACAAGTGACGGTAGCTGACTCTCATCATTTTCATCGGGCGCAAACTCAACAGTGTTTGGGTCCTCTCTATCTGTTACGCTACTTGGTAAAAATTCAAAGTCTTGAAAGATGTCTGGATTGAAAGGAGCGATCCCAGTGCATTCGAAGCCAGAAATGATGTTTTGGCTTGTAGCAGCCAGCGGCAATGCTTTCGTCACGATGCTGGGAATGTCGTAAATGGTCATGGCTTTTCCCGGATTTGCTGTCATCTAGCTATCGCAGTGTGAATTCATCGCTCTCTTAAAGGGACCAAAAACAGTTCGATCGAGCGGCTGGAGTTTGTGCGAACAATATGGTAGCATTGTCAGTACAACTTTGCTGTTCTTTTTGCAGAAATCTAGTGCATCAATCGACAAATGAGATTCATGGTTGTCGAGAATGAGTAAAATCGGATTTTCCACAGATGCACACACGTGCTGTTGAAAGAACTGTAGAAATTGAAGAAAATGTTGCGCATTCATCCAGCCGCTAAGGTTAGATGTGCCTTCACAGCTTGGTGGTCCACCATTCAGGAAATAATCCTTGAATATTTTCCGGGGGAAGATGAAAAAGGGTGGTAATGCACGTCCTTCTGCGGACACTGCCAAGGCCATGGTGACAAGAGTACCCCGCTCATCTGAGGTTCCGCGCCCAACTTGCTTCACCCCACGCCGGGCAATCACTCTGTCAGGTTTGTGGACGGTAGTTACCCCTGTTTCGTCCATGTTCCATATTTTGAGTGGCCCTAAGCGACGTCGATCCAAAACAGTCTTCAAATTCTCAAAAAACGCTGATACGTTTGCTCGATTAAAACTAGTCGCCCGGGCCAAACTAGTTGGTTCGGGTTTTCTGATCGATAAATTTGGGTGTCTTTTCAAAAAATACTTCAGCCACTCTTCTCCGGCCATATTCACTGCTTCCCATGACGGCGGTACAGTCAGTTGTAATTTCCGAGAAAAGTCGTAAGCCAAACAGCGAAACTCCTTAGCTGAAAGTCCGAAGTACATGTCATTACAACGAGTCAAGTACTTTGCCAAGGTAACTTCTTGTGGCGTGTTGAAGATCGTAATCCGTCCTTTATGTTGTCCAGTAACTTCGTTTTTCTCGATTTGTTCATCAGTTGTCCCTTTTAGCCACCGTCGCAACGTTGTTCTCGGTACATCGAACATTTTTGACGCAGTCGAAATTTTCATACTGCTCTTTTTCACAGCCAAAACTGCTGATTTGATCTTATCGGTGTCGATTGGAGGTTTCTTGCGATTGTAATTACGGACCATGTTGTTGAAAAATGTAGAAGATATTTATTTCTCCTCGTAACTATTAAAGCTATAATCGCTTCAATCAATATTTAAACGCACGGATATATGTAACTTTCTTCTTCCAAAGATCGAAACGCACTGCGTAGCCGTGCTTCCGTCCAGGCCACGCAATTCCTCTCCTCGTATCGAAACCGTCAACTGTTTTCAATTGTTGAGCGTCGGATCCACCGACAGCGCTGCATCGATGAATATTTTTACCACAAAAGTTAATAAAACTACTTATTTCCTATGATTTGGCATCATCAGTGAGTGGTCGATTTGCCCCGGGTGTTACGTCGCCGTTTTGCCCCACACGTACACTCTAACTTCAATCACTCAAGCACAATAGAGATTTTCCAAAATAACTCACACTATCATCGGAATCGTAATCGGTACCGCTATTTTAATCAATAAATACTCACCTCAAACTTCAGAACACCAATATTACAGAATAAAGACAAACTTTCCACAAGTCACGAAAATTTTTTATCACGAGTTTTTATTTTAATTTCTACTAGGTAAAACTTCCTGTGGCCGATTTGCCCCGGTCTCCCCTAAGTAAAACCAGTAAATCTACGTCCTCACCAACAACAATAGTTGTGCTTGTCAAGTTGAACTGTTCTACTGCCGTTTCAATTATCAGGACATCAGCATCATAGTTGGTTGTGCTGAAGTTTTTAAATATAGTGACTCTACTCCATAAGAAGTAATCACCAACGGAATTCGCTTTCTTCTTTCCATCTACGGAGCTCCAAAAATAATTACCTGCTTAGATAAGTTCCGCTACGTGTGTTTCTTAAAAAATACTCGTAACAAAAAACGAGTGCAATTATCCTGTCTTCCTCCAACCTCAGCTTCTGCCCAACAACATCTATTTCGGGTATATTATCAAGTCCAAGTGTGGCTTGGTAATCAACTAGTTCCAAAAGACTGAGGTTATAAGTTGATCAGCAATACATTAGAACAAATCCAGACTTTACACCTACCTCCACCGGAAAAACTCAACACAATTTTTTGCAATTGTAAAAAGGGATGTAATGCTAAATGTGGCTGCAAAAAAGTTGGATTGTTTTGTTCATTAGCATGTATAAATTGTCAAGGCCAGTCGTGTTCCAATGGTGAATCGCTATCTGAAGGGGGTTCATACGATATCAGCGAGGAGATGCATCTGATGCATCGCTCTTGGATTTATTTGCACTCAGCAAGAAGAAGTAGAAGAAGAAGAACGAGAAGATGAAGAACAACACGAACAAGAGGAAGCAGAAGTATTTGATGGTTATGAATCAGATGAATAATTTACCCTAATTCATTAGAATTCACACCGCTTCGATTATTTTTAACAATTTCCATTTTTTATTATTAAATAGTATAGTATGTTGAATTAAACAGGATTACAATAGTTCGTGGAATAGGCCTACCGGGGAAACCATGTTAAAAAAAAACGCGTTAAGTACACTACCTCACAGGTGGCGTGGAAACGTGTGCATATTATGAAGAACACAGCTTTTTCAACTTTTTGAATGATTATATCTCGGAAACGACGAGTCTTACGAAAAAAAGTGTAGATACAATTTTTATAGACAATTACACGAACTACAATTTTTGTGTGAACTATTTTTATGATAAAATTTACCATTTGGTTGAAAAACGCGAAAAACCCATTTTTGCGAACTTTGACCTTGAATAAAATTTTTTGCAGACGCGGGATCGATGGGGACTTTTGACACTTCATTTATAACGGTATTCCAAACATTCGTACCAAATTTCAGCTCTATGGGAATTTATGCAACCTTGAATGTCTATTTTGACCGGGCTATCAGGGTTCCCACTTAAAAAGACACATCCCTCCTGAAGGAAGCACCGAAAAGTTTTATAAACCATACCAAGTCTACAAGTACAGCGAGCATTGCTTTGATAAGCGGTAATAATCTCTTATATCGATGCTTTTTTAAAACATCGTCTCAGATTAATAATTAGTAGGTACAAACATTCGTGGACGGATAAGAAGTGACCAATTCCATGTCCAGTTCCGTGTAAGTAGTCGTAACCAATGTTCCACAATGGCGCCCTTGCAAGAACGTCCAGTTGACTGGATTTCAGGCTGCTGGGAAAGATTAGGGAGGATAATTGTATCGCTCCAATTAGTACTCTCGTGTACGCCTTTCTCTGTTCTTCCGTCGGCGTTCCGAAGTGCAAGGTTCTTGTTACATCAGTCGTTCCATCTATCAAAACATAATATCGCGAGTTATTTAAGAAGAAATACGTATTTATAGAAATTACACTCTTCATAGTCACAGAGTGGTAGAGCTTGAGAATCTTAAATGGTATTGGTGAATTTGTATATTTTTAGGAAACTCGTCAATCTCAAACTAATTTTACTCGACATTATGTTTGATTAAAATAAACAGAAACAAGCCACAAGGAAGTAAGTAGAACTGCATTGTCTGTAGTCAGATCTGTGTTATAAGTGATACGATCGGAACTGCAAGATACTTAGAACACGTGCAAAAGTAGCAATACTATTTAACATCCTTTAGACATATGAACACATTTAAACTAAGAGCAGCAATGAAAAATAGGCGATCTAAAAAATAGAGTTTCCACAGAATTTTATTCTGCAGGGGTTGTTGCCATTAGAGTCATAATTTTTAGCTTCTGATACCATTCGAAATGCTTCTTAAATGAACACACATATGGGAAAAAATCATGGAAAATTAATTGTGTCCTCATTAAGTGCAAATCCTAAGTCCAAATGAATTATTTCCTATTTCATTTTGCCCATCTCTTCCTTTACTCTTTTAGTGTGAGAATAAAGTATACTTTCCTGCAGTACCTACAAAAGGTTCATTTATATAATAAATTGTACCAAAAAGTAAACTTCATAAAGTCCAAACAAACTCTTCCTAACATTTATGAAACAACCTTCGTAAGAACTTTTCAAAGTGTATGAAGATTTATCGAAACGCAAACAAACTTAAGAATCCATTACCCAGGTATTGTCCCCCCGAATCCACCACCAAAGTGGACGTTATCCCAATTGGAATGTTGGTGAGATTGCTGGGCTCGTAATGGGGAATAGCAGCGTGGGGTCCATATCCAGCGATAGTTGGAAACGAGATGCCTTTGTTCATGTCTTGCTCGTAACGGAATTCGTTCGCCAGCCTAGATACTTGCAACTCGTCCCAGCCTCTGCTGTCCAATTCGTACTGTTCCTCCATGTACGCGAGAAAATCGCACATTGCCACGGCATCCCTCAGGTGAGAACTCCTCATGCCTTTCGCCTCGACATCGTTCTTCTCCGCCCGAAGATTTAGTACCGGCGACGGTTTTGGCAATCGTTTCTCTGGTGGGATCTGCGAGAATGCCTCGTGTTTAGTTATACGGAATCAGTTCATAAACTTATTATTCAACAGTTAGAGATAGAATTACATATGTATCGTTATTCGTATTTGGATTCATACAGGGTGTCTCAGACAGTGGCGCCCTCAGGATTTAATCTTAACATTGATTAGAAGATTATAAAAATTTATTTGGAGAATAAAATCCAGTTTTCTCTGTTTTTACAAAGCCCCTTTTTTGGCACCCATCTAAGTGCGCCACTGCTCCTAGAGGTATCCGTATAAACTTTGTCAGCGTGTTCCACAGCTGAGATTAAATCTGAAATGTCACGTAACAAAACGTCCATAAATGATTTATTACGAAGTTATAATTTCGCTGGCAGTAATGAATGGATTTACTAGAGAGCGGTTATAAGCTCTCAGAATATGAAGTTACGTCAACACGAACGCCGACGCGATTGCATCTGTGGCGGATCATTCACATGTACCAGAGCATTGCTCCGTGATTCCTGGTGCCGCGGGCGTCGAGGCGTCCCGAAGCCCCGGCTATCATGCTGCGGAGAAGGTGAGACCATTCACCGCTGTGAATACCGCGCCTGCACGGGACATGTTGCAACGTTCCTTGTTATCTGTCGCCCGCCGCCCGTGCCTCGGCACTCTATATGTACAATAATGAGAATACCGCGCATTGCACTGAAGGGAACTGTCCCTGTTTGGTCGGTATGTCTACGATAGCGTGTCAGCTCGTCACGTGGCGATCAAGCTAAGCTCAACAAGCTCTACGGCAGCAGGGGAACATGTTGGAGAAGGTGTAACTTCGCCTAGGATTATCCGCTCTAATGCCCGTATAGTTGAGCCCGGCTCGGTGTGTTCCGGTACAAACGGCGCGAACGAGGAGGTCGTTTCTAAATACATAGCTTTCCATATTCTTTTTCACGTCTGCTTCGTTTTTCTTTAAACCCTTAACCTTAAGCGCTTCATTAGATCGAATGGAGAGATTAAGAGATTGATTAATTGTTTATTGAATTGCCATAAGTGACATTTACATATTTTTATATGTGTATGTACTTCTTAATACACAATGGGATTTCGAGGATTTATTATAAAGTTGTGGGTAGGGCTGGGACTATTTGTCGAATTTTTCGGTATTCAAATATTCGAATACTTCAGTTCCTTAATTATTTGACGAACATAATTCGAATATCCAAGTATTCGAATACTGCTATATGGTATGGTGTGAATTATAAATCAAGTTCTTTAGGTTCATTTGTCAGAGTGAAATCTTGTAAGCTAATTTTGACCCACTTCATACCATATTATTCGAATACATCAGTATTCGAATATAACAGTATTCGAATAGTTTTCGAATAATAACATTCGAATACTCAAATATTCGAAGTTTATTCGTAGCATTCGAATATTAAATTATTCGAATAGTCCCAGCCCTAGTTGTGGGACATCAACGGTGTTTCTCGCCTGTTTGATTTGAGATTCTGTAGAATGCAGTACTTATTAATCTACTTAGGTACTTAGTTTTAGGTATCTATGCGAGTTGAGAAAAAAGGCGCCGTTTCTTTGGCAACATAAAAACTGACCAGTTTGCTCTGTTGTGTTAAATTGAATGGAGTGCGTTTTTGTGGTGTGAGCTATATTCCACTTGTAGATGCATGTATACGTGCAGATTATGTTTAGAAGAGTGTACATGTGTTAGGGGAGGTGTGGAAGCAAGAGGGTCCGTCGCATTTATTTTACGAGAAATTAGGTTCAAGGAATATTCCTGAAGTGATTAGGTAATGAATGAATCATGGATAATTATTGCTGGTACGTGGCAGTTGTGAATAAAGTTTCGCGGAAATTTATTTGACATGAATATGTTCGTTTTAAATACTGTCTTAAGCGTGTAAGAAATTAATATGAGCCTTATAGTGTTTTTCAGACTTTCTGTCGGTGTAATTTTGAAATTTAATATTGAAACACGAATTGCATTTGAGCGTCACTCGGTTTTTGTCAAACGGGGCTCAGAGTAGGTATGCTTTTGACAATATGATTCACTTCCGAAATATGTTACCGAGGATAACTTGAGTGATCCAGGATTTTTCTTAATACTTCAGTACAGATAAGCTGTTTGTAATTATTATCAATTTTAATATTTCATGATGTGGGCTATTATTTAGGAATATTATAGTGAATGATTCAACTATCTGCGATTTGTACGTACAGAATTGAATATTTCCATAGAAGCACCGGGACTGTAGCCACACCGTGTTGGCAGCCACACAATGTTCCATGCCTGCGACATTGTTCGCAGATCGTACCAAATACTTGTATAATTATGCCATCTGCAATGCAATATATACTATAAAATCTACAACAGATTATATTAATATTCATATAGAGTACATGAATTATGAGTAGGTACCAAAGACAGTTAAGTCTCTAGAGTGACGTATGTCCAAAGAACTCGTTACAATGTCTACACTGTTGGATATTTTTTTAATTCTGAAAATCAGTAGGATAATTTTAAAAACTATTCTTAACCCTTCGTGGTCACACCTTCTTATAAACACAAATTGGTCACACGGGGTTCGTTGTACCCCAGCGTCATTTTTTTTAGTTACCATTTTCGTACTTTTCAATCTTTTAACTTTTCAGTCCTAATACTTATACAATCATGGTCTAATAATCTTTTTCTAGAAATGTAAATTTGTACATGATAAAATTTGTAGTTGAAAATGAGCGATTTTCCATGGTTGTGGTAAAGCCACGATTTTTTTAAAAAAAAATTTTATTTTTTGCGATTAATCCCCTTTGAAAGAAATGAAGGTGCGACATTTCAAATCGAAAATTTCTCTTGGGGTACAATACACCCCGTGTGACCACGAAGGGTTAAATTTTCGTAGGGAGGAAAAGTCAACGACGTCACTGAGGGTATAAGTCTCCAAATCTGTCACTTGAATCCAGATGCCAGTTTCCTATATCAATAAGCTCCAAATTCCAAACTTTATGACAATTTGTGAAGACGTATCCATCCCACTTTCAAGCTAAAGGCGACATCATTCGATTCCTCTTGAGGAAAACTTAACAACCGTGCACAGCAGTTATTTATAGCACAATATTCAAAACAAAACCACGTTACAGACTTAAGTGTTCTTTTCCTACGTCCTATACGATTACAGCTACGGTCACGGTCACAATTCACGAGAGAACCAATAATGTTATTTAAACACACTACCGTTCATAATTACTAGGACACCTGCTGTATTTACAGAAAATGTGATATTTGGTACAGGTTGAATACTTTCCGCTGCTTCTATTTTCTGCTTTTAATTTAAAATTTGTTAGAGTTCTCCAATAAAACAACTTTTCTCACAATTATCCCGCAGTGGGTAGGTGTTCCAATACTTATGAACGACAGTGTATGTTCGGTCCCTTACTTCACGCAGTTCTCGTGGGTGCAAGAGTCCATCTTCAAGTGCTCGTCGACTGAGTGTAGAATCTTCTGTCTAGGGGTGTACAGGTGGATCGAGCCGGAAGTGATGACCGCATAGGCTCGCAGAACAGGTGTGTTCGGTAGATCGTACCCGCGGATGTTGAAGAGCCACGCTATCTCGTCGAGGGCAGTAATGACGATGGCGTCCGTCCCCGAAGCCTCCATTTCGACGCGGACCAACTGAACCTTCACTTGCCAGGCTCTCCCAGAGTATTTATCTGGTAGAGGGTAAGCCGGGTATGGATTGTAATTTGGTCGGCCGACCTGCCAGATCAAGTCCACCAGGTTGTTACGGACGGGAACCAATCTTACAGATGAATTCGCTGGACACGAACGCTATCGTTAATTTGGGGAAACTCCTGGTCCGAGGACGAGAGCGGGCGAAATCTTAATGAAATAATCAATCACGAATCGTGAACATCTCAACATTCATGTGTGAACAATGGATACGCTTTTCATCTATTACAGCAATGACGATTTCTTGAAGTGAACAGTGTTTTAGGTGTTTGAGTACCAAGCAGAAATATATATTGTTTTGTTTCCTATTCGAAGATTAACATGAAATATTTTGTGTTGTGTTCTTAAAAGTACCAATGAACTTTGTTAGAGATTAATCATGCTGATTCATAAAATTGTTAATAAATGCAATTGTAGTTTTTCTCTTTCTGTTTTTATGTGTTTGTGTAGTTGGCGTATGGTACTACTATTGTATGAATAGATTACTAATTAATAATTATTCTATAGAACCCGATAATCCTGCTGTCGCACTCGAACTTTTAATTGTTTAAGTAATTTGAGTAGTTGAATGATTTGGAAAATATGGTTAGTAGTCATTTATCGTTTGTATAAATGATCGTGAATTCTAGTTATGATCTATTGTGGTCTGTTATGTGTTAAGTCAATGGCAGACTTTATCACGCATTTAGTGAAATCAATACTTTCCACTTATCACACTACGATAACTTCAAATAATGAATAAAACATAAAGGCGTTATTTGAAAATAACGAAATAGCATTCATTCGTTAGCAACAAATACATATTTCTATTTTGAATCTTATTAGAATGTACTCTCATATTTCTTATTCTTCTGCAACTGTATACTTAAATAGAATTGAAAAATAAATAACTTCGTTTTCATTTAAGTAAACAATTATTCGTTATTCGTGGATAATATACAATTTATTGGTTAACTCGAAGAAATCTTATTTGAATGTTTCAGATAATTTCCAGCTCAGCTTATCAGAGACTCTGAGGCAAATTCCCTTAGAAAAGTATTTTGACATTTTTAGATGATAAATTGTTAAAAGTCTGTAACGTAGTAATACGTAAAATTTTAATGTTCATTTGAGGTGATAGATTTAACATTTCAGAATTACTGTGATGATATATGCATGCTATGTTAGGTGACAAACAGTGTACCGATAAAGTTAACTGTTCATTTGCGTCGACGGGTTTGAAAACTTTTTAGAGCAAATTTAATTACCTAATTCATCTTCCCACATTTTCCAGTCGACGGCGGAGACGAGCGTTGGATCGGCGCCAATACGCACAGATGTCCGGCTCTGAAATTCGTGCTTCAGCCATTCTGTTACAGAAGGGACCTGTACAATCCGGAACATTCGTTATTATAATAAAATTACGTGACACAGAAGTTTCACATAAACTGTGTAACCCTAAAACTGGACTTTCGCAATCTACGCAATATCGTTTGTTATTAAAATTGTAAGTCTCTTATACAAGTGAGATTATACCTAATTTTTGCTGATAGTATTCGTTGTTAAAGTTCACATTGCGATATTATTTGAAAAACAAACATTACAAGAACGCTTTCACTTTACTTTTAAGGAAGCAAATTGTTGTATATACATAAGTACACATTGTGGATCTTATATATTACGCGTGTGTGCAAAGAAATAAGAATAAGTGAACGCAAAGGTTACAGAGAAAGCTTACATACAAATTCTTAAAAATAAAAAATTGTAGAGTAATCAAGATTAATTTGTCGTTTCCAATTAAATGAATTTCTTAAATACGTTTTAATTATAAAATAACCGTGCTATGAACGCGTAACGTGACTTTATTCTATAAATTCTTCTATTATATTATCAATTTAATTTCTAAGGCATTCTTTTATGTTTGGTATTTATAAGAAAGGGGGCCACTCAGAAAGCCCCAATTCCCCTGCCTCCCGTACTGAGTACAAGAGGTGAACGATCATCGATGACTGAGAAGTTGAACAAAGTCGACTTCTCGAGTCTTCCTCACGCTCAGGGAAAGGAGCTGTATCTCCTCATCGTGGTTGCATCAACTCTGCTTTAGGGCAGAGAGAAAGTAAGATCTACTACAGAAATGATCCTGTGAAGTATGATCTTAATTTCCCATTGCCATCGGAGCCCATATCTAGTATTTGCTACGGAACTTCAGCAGCGAGAAAGCGCTCAACATGATTGCCCTCTAGCGGTAAAAACTGTAACTATAGGATCTGTCTATAGCAACAACCACTGGTATTATACATATTATTATACACAATAATAATGAATCCTTCTATTAATTTATCATCAGCAAATATGATTACCACTTAATATAAATATAATAACCACTACGTCCGTCGTGCGTAATACGTTTAAAAAAGAAACGATATCGCAGCGCTGTTCAAGGTCGCTTACGCGTAAGCTTGGGGTTCTCCCACTCTCGTCCGTGTTGTCAGGGATACCGCGCGACGCTAACCGCGAAGACGTTTGCGTGGCTAGCTCGACGTGGCAGCCTTCTTAGCGTCGCGCGGTCTCCTTGACGACGGAAGGCACGCTGTGCGAGAGAAAGATTGGAAGGGGAAGCTGGCGCGTGAGGGGCCCCTACGCTGGACAGCGCTGCGATATCGTAACACCTACTAATGTAAATAAATATATACTCACAAGTGTAACTAATTAAATAAATTTTAAGAAATATTGTTTAGACAATTGTATGATTTTTAAAGAATTATTTTTACTATTTAGCACCTATTGACGTTAGATTTTAATTTTGCGGCAGGCTGTTATGAAGTAAACATTTTTAACTAGTGAAAATAAAGCTTTATTTATTGTTAATTATAAACAAAAGAAAGAAATGCAAATCAAATTACATATAACATAGCTGAATCACAATATTAATACATATTTATTTATTCCAACTATAAATTTGCACTTCTTGTTTTTTATTTAAGGAATTCAGCATAAATAAATGCAATTACTGCTACTAAACTGCTCATTAAAGCAGTACAACTTGCACTTTTCTTTTTCTCCTAGAAGGAATATTGCTGACGGGATTAATCTTTTGCTTTACGATTTTTCCAACGGTTTCACGTGGCAGAGTTAACTCACGTAGCAGACAAAAATACTTAAATTAATTATTAATTACTATATCATTAAATAGTAAGTGAAAAATAGATTCTTGTGGCGTTCTGTGATTCCATTTTCCTCCTAGAATTGAATAACGCTATGACACTTGCTATAGCAAGAAGTAATTAAGGTATGAAAATGTTGCTCTCGTACGAACTGCTATTGTATAAACATATTTATATAGAAATATGGTAATTATTTTGCTAGACGAATGTGGTGCTTTGCAATAAACCTCTCAACATTCACATTTCACATTTTATCGTAAAATTATGAAAACAGCTCCAGCCGAAACTTACTTCCTCTCTACCACGTTTCATGAGTATCCAATTGCAATCAAGCTGATGGTCTGCTTGAATATGATACCTTCCATCGGTCCAAAACACTGCCTTGTCCGAAGTGATTACTGCCTCCCCAGCGCTACCATAGAATCCAGTGATGAATTCTCTCCTCATATCTCTGGGGTCCAACGATTCACTCTGATGATAAAAAACGTTATTCAATCTCATATTTATATAGGTAGATACAAGGCGTCAAGAATTCATTCTTTACTGTCTGCAGTTAAGAAGCTTTGATCATTAAGTTATTTGATTGAAACGGAGCAGCATTGGTCATTAGAAAGCATTGCCACATGGGCGTCCGGAGGGAGGGGTAAAGGGGGGGGGGGGCAAAACGGACAGTTGTCCCCCTCGGGCTTTTGAGAAAAAATCGCTTATTTTTAAAAACAGATTTTTATTCAGTTTATACGAAGAAAGTAAATATTTTTAAATTTCTGTTTCAAATTTTGAATTAAATTGGCACTACAAAATGTGTTAAAAAAACCTAGAGGGCTACGCCACTTGCACGAATGGTTTCATATTTCCTGATCCGATTCGTCGATGTCATCGCCAGGGTTGTTTTTACATTAATATATTTTTCTTTACCGTCACCCCAAAGTTGCTCCCCCTCCCTCTGGAAAAAATCTGTGGACGCCTTTGCAATGCGGTGAAATTGGAGGAAGCATTGACTGCACATTTTCAAGGGTAAACAATCTCGGTTTTATTTAATCACTTTCCTTCAAACTATATAGCTACTCAATTATAGAAAGCTTCAAAAAATTGTCAACGCGAATTCTTACGAGAATAATACCTCCAATGGGCTCTCTCGATCGTAACTAACGATGCTCACTGTCTGAAATGTTAAGTATACACTATCTGCAGATTCAGTTATGGAAATTTTAATAGTAACTGCATCATAAATTAATTATAACATTTTTTTGTTTCTATCATATCATTATATTTTCTTTGACATATATAATTAGAATTATATGTATAGCATGCTCTTATTGTTAGACAGAGAACAAATTTATATCTCCGTTAGGGATAAAAAGAGTAATCCTAATAGTATAAGAACACTACATAGTTACATCACACTGTGCCTATATTATCTATGAAAAAATAATAATAATAATACTTAAATATTTTGAGATGTTCTATTAATTATTTACCTGATGCGCGTCATCCGACGTGACGATATATCCATCGAGGGGTGCTCCCTGGACGGCAACAACTCGACCTATTTCTGATCTTAATTGTTTCAATCTTAACGAAGTGTCCTGCCTATCGGGAGGTTGCGTGTGGTTCTTTGCTGGACAGTAGGATCTTTTAGCTCCAGCATAATTTAGCGGTGGATCCGTGGGTTCAGTTTGAAAACGATATGCGTCCGTCAATCCTGTTCAACATTATAAACATCAACACGTTTTACTACGAATGCATCATTATTTCGATTATATTTTGTAGATTATTCTTCGGAGAACATTAACTATATATTTCTCGCAAATTCAATTCGTCCTGATACTACCTCCAATTACGTTTTAAGTTATATTATAATTTTTTTCTATTTTCAATGTTAAGAAGTGTATGTTGTCTATATTTGGCTCCGTATTTTCTATACATTTAATGTCAATAAGTACATATATAAGATTTATTTAAACAATTGAATAATAACAATTGTACATATTCTCTCAGTTATGTAGTTTTTACTACCGTTTGAAATGCATATAATATTTTTTAGAAAAAAAATTAATTCTGGAGGCGCCGGGCATCGATCCCGGTACCTCTCGCATGCTAAGCGAGCGCTCTACCATCTGAGCTACGCCCCCAATGAAAATTCTATTCAAAATAACCTATACAATCAGAGCCCTCGTTTAATAGTCAATACGAATCGAACTTTTTAAAAAACTTTCAATAAATTTTTTAATACATTTCTCGGAATATTCAATAATTAATTTGAACAAATGAGCAAATCCCATAATTAACATTGAAAGTATTATATTTTATACTTAAATTGTTACATGTAGCTTCAGGGGTCAATTCAGCATAGAAGAGTAAAGAAAAAGGTTCATATGAACATTTATCCTTGGCATTCATTCTTCTAATTCTTATTCACGAGTTGGGCAGGATGCACACAGAAATGAAATGCCAAGTGATGCGCCGTACGACTTGGTAGTGCGTGTGGCCAAGCAGTTCATTCATTGTGATATAATAACTTTACACGGTACATTACTCGCTAAATTTTACACCACGTCTTACGCCATTCCACTTTCGCGTGCGTCTTGCCGGACAAACGCTTCTGTCTTTCTATAATTCCCATTGCAAACAGAGCACTGCGATGGAAGCGTCACAGACACTATATGAGAACCACTGGACCATGCCCAAGGGGTCAAGAATGTCCGGGTAATGAGACGAAGACGTCCTGTGAGAATCCAGAGGGTGTGCTGAGTGGTGCTCATGTAGCAGGGAAGCAGGTCTCTCGAGGAGGCCAGCTATTCCGAAATCCGTGTTTCGATCGGTTCGGATATTGACCCGGAGTGTTTCCTACGATTCCCACTAACTTCCACGCGACAATGATTCCCACTTATACCACCTCACGATTTTTTTCACACTCAAATATTAGGCACTGTTTCGTCGTCGTAGATCGAACAGTTGCACCCTTTACCAAGTTGGTGCCAACACAAATCGATATGAAGGATAAAAGAGACGAGACACTGAAGAAAAGGTACTCTTCGCGGGGCTTGTACCGTGTGTCCGGGGTAACCAGGTCACCGAATTGTTTAATTTAATAATTTAACGTAAATATCAAGTAATATTAAATATGTTACTAGGGAAGTAGGAGCGCGCCGAAGGTCGGTTTTGTCCCGTTGTAACTTTACAATTTTCGCCGCGCAAGTTTTCCGCATCTATGCACCTGTAATCGTTCCAGGGCTTCGAGCTTTCCTCCTCTTATCTCGAGTTCTTCTACACAGATCCCGTCAGCCGCTTATGCCGACTTCTTTTCTTTAGTGAGGGAGTGTATTTTTCAATCCTGGTATCCTGAGATTTGTACTTTGCACTTTGTTCACAAAATTCTGCGGGTTCGTACAATTCGCATAAGTAAGGGAGTAAGGGTGTCTACCCTATTTCTTAGGAATTTTTTTTGAAAAATTTGAATTACTGATACATAATTAAATCCCAATTAGTAAGGAGATACTTCTTACGTAAGTATATTAAAGTAGGGCCATTTTTTCGGAAGAAAAAAATTGATGGAATGTACAAGGTATAATAAGGTATCTTTTAGTACAGCGTTACTCAACCTTTTTTGAGTGGCGACCTGCTTTGATAATATTCAAATAACCTGCGACCCTCTTCCCTTCCATATAAGGTAAGGTAAATTTAATAAGATAAAGAAAACACATTAAAAATAGGTATTTCAGAATATAATTCTAACTTAATAGTATTTCATTATCTTAATACATATATTAAATATATTTAAAGATATTTATTATATTTAATTAGTTTAGGATAGACCGGGGCGAAACGGATCAATATAAGAATTTAGTCCATATTTCTTACATCGCTAGAGAAATGAGCATTCCGATTGTGCGTAGTATTTTGTCCCCCTCCTCCGCACCTACCGCAATCGCCCGTCAATTGTTTTAAGTCATTGTTTAGACCTGGCATACGGTTTCAGTGAGATGGACGCGCGCGAACGTTACAATTTTGGTCTGAATCTAACTTACGTAATCAGCAATTTCGTAATTAAAATAAAAAGTAGGTAAGCTTGAAAATTCAAATGTGTTTACTCTTATTAGTTTCACGGTATCTAAGTTTAGTATTTGATGTAGTTTAGACTATTATATCATAATATGTTTATGTAATTTATAATCGTTGAAATACTTATACCTATATGGGGCTAATCGGATCACTCTTTTTTTTTCATTTGAGTAGTTTTATGATTATAAATATGATTCGTGTTTATATACAGATGGTTAGTACGCACATAAAAAAGAGCAAGCAGGGATCATGGTGTCTAAAAAAAAAATAAAGGAAGCTGTGGTAAAAATTAAATCTAAAGAAATGACGAAAAAAAATAAATTAATGGTCTTATGAAGATGACATTGTATTTACTGTGGTGAAAAATTAATTCGTCCACTTTTAGAAGATTGTCTGAGAAGAGTGGTGCCACGAGAATTGTGCTGATAGAGGCGGCAAAAAATGGCAATGTTCTTCCGATCTGGGTTCTATGTAGAGTCACTTGACTTCACTGGCATTAAATTTGTTTAACTTGATTCTAAAGATTTTGTTATGAAAATTTCAGTTTCTTCAGAGATTTGTGGGTTATCCGATTCGCCCCCAGTTTCGATCGGGGCGAATCGGATATTTCTCACTTTTTCGTTTGTATTTATAAATTAAGGATTTTTATGTTTAATTTCAATTTTTATATATTAATGTTCAATCCAAAGGTGTACTGGTCACGAATATATAATAACAAATTAGTTTTTTAATGTTTGACTATTATTTTTTTACCATCAAACCCAATGTGATCCAATTCACCCCGGTCTACCCTATTTGGGTTTAATTACAAAGCTTGTTAACTATTAAATAGTCATGTGGATGTGTCGATTTGATTCCTTTTGCAGTGGAATTGGAATTACTTGTCCAGGACGTGAATTTTTGGAAGATTTTTATGAAATACGATTTCTTGATTGTGTTTCTGAAGAATTGAAGAAGTATTTTGCCAATTGAAAATTCTTGTCGCATTTGATTTCGACATCAGCCAAGCGATCTCTTACGAAAGAACAAATTGCTACGGGAATTTTGGATGATTGCAAAAATTGTCGACAATCATGGTGCATTTTGTTCGACAAACTAATGGCGCACTCTGCTCACTACTTACAATTAGTCATTGATAAAACATAGTTTGATAAAAAAAGTGATTCGCTATTATATAGACAGTCTTACTTTTATTTTCGTATATATTACTCTATTTGTAAATACTTCCCTTCAATGTCACTATAAATGTAAAAAGAAACATACAATCTTTTATCATAATTGAAACATTCTATAACATAAAAATTTCCTACACCATTGACATAGCGTTCATTAAATCTAACGAATAATAGAAACCGAACTTCAAATTTAAGCCCCTGAATAGTTCATTAAAAAATATGTTATAACTGCAACTGTAATAGTAACCCCTATCAAAGCTGCGTCAAAGAATTAGGTATAACATTACTAAGTATAGATTATAGCATTTCTTCCAACAATCATTTTCATTAAACATCGTTAACGCCATAAATGTTAAATGACAATAAAAAACAATAAGAACCATGGTAATTTATTTCAAGGCGATATGATTTAGAACGTTCGTAAGTGTATTGCTTGAAGTTCATGCATGTCGAGCATCATTCCCTGAGTAATTAAATAATACCCAACCATTTGCTTTGCTAGCGAAAAACACTTTACTGACGTTTACCGTGTTCTCCGTTCCATCTAATAATTCCGGAAGCATTTTCGTTGATTTGCAATGAGCATAGGTAATTCAAACAAAAATGGAGGATATCCGATACTTAGCTGTCCGAAAATCACCGTCGTTTGTTATCGCGATCAACAGATGGGAAATGATCGCGAGGATAATCTATACGTGCGCGACCACGTTTGCTCGCTGCACAACTTACTTATGTAATCTATTTTTCCGCAGCCTGTCTTTTTAGAGCTTGATAATCAGAGCTGTGCAGGATGTTACCCGCCACAAAGGCAACGGCTATAAGTACCGCTCGACAATTTTGAACGCTAGACACTCGACATGTGGCTGGAAAGGTTGGTGTTTTCTGGACTCGTGCTCGTGTCCGTGTACGCAGACCAGGACGTTCAGTTGGAGATTCCCCAGGGTATCCTGAAGGGGCTGAAGACTGAAACTGTTCTCCACAACAAACCCTACTACAGTTTCAAAGGTGTTCCATATGCAAAGCCAAATGTTGGACCCAACAAGTTTCGTGTAAGTAAGAAGGATTGCTGATTTGAATAATGCACTGTGACGTGTTGGTGATCAGTAGTAGAAGATAAATTTTTTTAGAGCAAGTAGTAATTTCTAACACTGTGAAAGTAGTAAATGCTATATAATATATATTCTAGATTCAGGGGGTATCGCTTTAGAAAAGGTTTCCTCAGAATTGCTAATTCTTAGACACTTTTTCAAAAGCATAAACTTTCAATTTAGAAATTCAAAGTAGTATTAATTAAAAATATCTATGCTGAGATATCTTTGTACGGTTAACCTTCCGGCGGGCGCGCTCTTTCTCATAACGAGAGCGGGCGCGTCGTGTACAAAGTACACCGTGAAAGAATAAGACTTATTATTATAAAATAAACATTATGCGGCGAAAGTTTATGATATTTGAAAGCTTATTAATGATTTATTTGAATAATAATTGTTCCAAAGTATCGTATAAAAATCGAAGAATGAAAAGGAAAGTTATTCACCTTTTCAGACTGACGAATTCTCGTGTAGGGGAGACCGGGGCAGATTGTAACAAAAAAAGTTTACACCGTTTTTTCTCGAAAGTGTGTTCCTCAATCAGGAAATAATTTGCGTGATTTACTACTTGCATATGTGGTGAACTGATTGCGTGAAAGTACGTGACAAAATATTGGACTGTTAACATCTGGCTTCATCTTAAACAAATCTGAATCTTTGTTACAATGTGCCCCAGTCCTGGGGTAAATTGTAACACATCTGTTTTACTTATTTAAATACAAATATGAACACAAATAAACGTTTCTAAAAAATATAAATGAAAACACAGATCATTATTAAACATTTGATATACACGAGTTAAACAATCATTGCTTATTCATCTGATTCTATCAAAATCTTCTTCTTCGCTTTCTTTACTTTATCCTTTATACTTTTTTTCTACTTTTTGGATTCTCGATTGTTCTGTTGTTCGTCTAGAGCATCTTTTTCCGGCGTGTCAGCAAATAGCTTGCTTTATCACCATTTAGAGTGGAGTAAGTATAGTAACATGTTACAATTTACCCCGAGGTCGAATTTTTGCGTTTTATCTCAGCAAACGAGAAACTAAACATCAAATCACTAAAATGCGTATACATTATTATAAACCAATGTGTACTGATTCGTTTGCAACAAAGAAGCAAAATTTCAAACGGTTTCTAATGCCGGTTAATTGAAATAAAAGTGCTGAGACAACATTTACTTACGTAACATAAAAACTAAAATTCTGGGCTATAACCACAAAATGAATACATAACGCTCGTTTGTGTCACTGAAACCGACGGTGCTAATATTGTCAAGCAGCTCTCGAATGCTGTAGGTTACCAGATTTGTCGTTCAAAAGATTTTACTTATGTTACAATTTACCCCGTGTTACAACCTGCCCCGGTCTCCCCTACCTTGTACACGAACGCGCCCGCCGGAAGGTTAAAGAGGCTGATAACAAGATTCATGTCAGAATTATTTGAATATTATACAATGACGAAATTGTGATGTACTGAAAAATATAAATTGTGATGTACTTCAGATGCCAGAGCCAGGAGATTCGTGGGACGGTGTGTACGACGCTACTGAGCACCGTGCACCATGCCCGTTTTACTGCATGATCCAAAAGGGCTTGATTGGGGAGGAAGATTGTCTTTACCTCAATATTTACACCCCAGTTTTGGACAAGGAAGCCCGCAAAGCCGTTATGGTATGGTTTCATCCTGGTGTATGGAATTCTGGCATGGCCACTGATATGCTATTTGGACCAGATTTCTTGATCGAAGACGATGTGTTGGTTGTCACTGTTAGTTACAGGCTTGGAGCTCTTGGTAAGTGACTCGAGCACAAAAGACTCACGTGAACGTTATCACCTTCGATTCTTCTAATAATGAATTTACATAAGAAATTCACAACTACTCTGTGCATAATTTGAATAATTGCATGAAATTAATCAAATCTTTCAGTTCATTTCATGGATTTTGATGAAATTGAAATATGTTACAGTCCACGTGAAAATAGGGGAGATTTAACTCATCACTTTACTGATCCTAAATTTGTTTAAAAAATACAAACGTCAAAGCGCCACGAAAACGTGCAAATCGCGGACTTTGATGTCTCGTGTTTTTTAATCAAATTCGAAACCAGCGAAACGATGACTTAAACTCCCCCAATTTCACGCGGACTACGTTATATTTGAATTCCATCAAAATCCCACGCATCAAGTGCAAGAAATAATCGATTTCGCATAGAATACATAAATGCAGAAATAACGTTTAAACAATATTGTAATTCCAATACGTTGACGAATGCAATAAACTCTGACAAATACCAGTGCCGAGACAGTTAATAATCTCTTGAATCACTTTGTAAAGAATTCATACTCGGTATTCAATCCTTGTTTACTCTCGAATCCACGACTGCAACCTTGTTTCACTTTTCAGGATTCTTGAACACAGGTGACGAAAGCGCTTTCGGGAATGCTGGGATGAAGGACCAAGTAATGGCGCTGAAATGGGTGAAAGATAACATTCATTTCTTCGGTGGCTGCCCGAATAGAGTCACTATCTTCGGCCAGAGCTCAGGAGCAGCTTCTGCTCAGTATCATATGTTGTCGCCCATGTCCGAAGGTAACGTGGACGACGATTTCATAAAATTCACAAAGACACACGATAATTCATCTTATATCGTGATTCGTGATCTGAAGTCGAGAACTTCTTTTTCTTCCCACCGGTTCTTGAACACCGATTTTGTCAAGCACGATCTGTGATTACGATCAGCTACGAGCTGAGTTCGAATTATCTGCGAACGTTCCATCTCGTTACATTTTAGGCTTATTCAGCGGTGTTATTCAGCAAAGCGGAACGATAATTAATCCATGGGCGGTGTCCTACAACCCGAGAGAACTTGCTTTTATGTTAGGGGAGGCTCTCGGAATACACACCACAGATTCTGCAGAGTTGGTTCAGAAATTATCCGAGTTTCACGTAAAGGATATCATCGCGGCTTCTGATGAAATATTAAAGACTCAGGTGAGGTTAATATTTGGGGGGTTGAATCTACACAGTGAAATGGGTAAACAATGTTAAATTGTAGAATATTGAATGCTTTTTTAATTTTGTTTGAGCAAAATTCCGATACGGGTTACCATATTTTGTATTATGGGATGTTCGGCAACTCGTAGGTATATTAAAAAAAACCTTTAAACTCTGCAGAAATGTAGTTCAAATGATACCAGTAACGTAACCATTTTTTGGTGAAAACGCCCCCCCGAAAAAATTGAAAATTTTCATTTTATCGCGAATACCTGCAAAACCGGAGAAAATATCGAGAAAAAGTTTAATTCAAAGTTGTATGGTTCTCGATACCTTATAACATGGCGATAAAGAATTTTCGAAAAAGTTCATTTTCTCAAAATTTATCCGTACCACCTTTTTTGAAAATTCTGTATCACCATATTGTACAATATTAGAAATCATAAAACTGTGAATTCAACTTTTTTTCATGCCTTTTACTGAAAACTCACAATTTCTTTGAAGGGGTGTTATAGCGTTTCATTGCCGAAACAAAATATGCTTACAGTCTTAGCATCACTTAAACTAAATTTCTACCAAGCTTTAATTTTTTTTTCGATCCTCCAGTTGCCAAACATCCCTTGTAAGTGAAAATTTAATTGAGATGAATTTTATATTTTTGTAAATTTCATTTAAAAGTTTGTAATTCAAATGTATTATTAGTAAATTTATTTAAGGATGAACTTCGGTATCATCAAAAATAAGAGAAAATGTTTACAAATTGGAGGAATGGAGTTGTATACAATAGTAAAACCATTTGAACAATTTCTGGAAAATTGATTCGGTAGTTTTTAAATTATTTAACTATCAATTTGAGAAATATAACAGCAAAATTAAGAGTGAAATAATAGGCCAAAGTTTTTGAAATCTTGTGTACACAAAGCTCACTCACCGAACAAAATTGTCACAAAAATTCCGGACAAAACAAAGAGCAGGAAAAGCCTTATTTATATCTTGGAAATTGATTAACTTTTGGCTAAGATTGCCACTGGAGATTCGTCCTTAAATTCGATCTCGTTTTTCATGTTCGCATAAATACAGAATACTTTGAATGGACGCCTGAGTGCGTTCGTCCCATCAGTCGAGGTTGACCTAGGCCAGGATATATTCTTGCCAACCGATCCATGGACTCTCCTGAAATCTGGGAAAATCGTGGACGTGCCTGTAATGTCTGGAGTTACTGCCAATGAGGCTGCATTTTTTGCACCACGTACGTAACACCGTGATTAATTTAACTACAAGGAAGCTACTATATTGTAAGTCCGGGAGAGTTCGACCACTTTTTGGAAAAGAAATTGTAGCATTGTTGTTTTTCACATTTTTGTCGTTTTGAGCAAATTACTCCACAGCCCAAGCAATTTAGGGTATATATAAATTATAGTGTGCGATAATTTCAAATATTTATTTTCATGTTCAACCAAAAACATTGGCACTGCATCTGGTCGGTCTCACCCGCATTATCGGAGTTAGACCGTCCACCCACTACGGGTGAGACCGACCTTCAAAAATAAGAAAAAGAGTAGCTTACAAAAAGTATAATACACGAAGAAGTTAATTGATATGTTATTTCATCTTCAGTCTTCCATGTAAATTGCAAACATTCTTGTACTTAGAGGATCTAGTATCATGAAACCAACGGCTTCAGTGCACACATTTAATCCAATCGTCCCTTTCGAGATTTCGAAATAGGTTTCTCCGCATCCCACGCATTCGTTTTCGTCCCAGTCTTTTAACGACATGTCACTATCTTGTAGAATGGAATTTTCGCTCCCTGAATCTGAAGATCGGTTTACAGTAAGAAAAACACACGTGGTCGGACTATCCCATAATCAGGGGACTGATCGACCAGTTTGTCAAAATAAATTAAAAACGAATACATACGTACTGTTGGGGTGCCACTGTAGTTTTATGCATATCATATCTCCCAATATCGGAATAGTGTAAATAAACTTACCTGTCTTTCAAATATCACCAGCACTGTACCTTGGCCTAAAAACTTTCAGACTCGCATAAAGTCTTAAGTGTTTCCTATAATTTAAATATGGATTTGTGACAATGGTCAATGCAAGATCAGCAACAAGCGCATTCATTTATTTTGTGTCAATGACACACAGTGCCCTATCTTGCCTCAGTCTTAAAATATCAACACTGCCTGAACTTTCGATACCGTTGTGCTTTCGCACGCGGGGGATTCTTACAAAAATCAAACTTCCCCTTACTCGAATTACAAGATGAAAAGTTAACGGTTATCGGCAAGTACCTACAATTTGAATTTTGCAGTGATGATAGACGCCATTGAATTGTTAAACACCCAACCGGAGATATTCCTGCCAGATGACCTTAACATTACCGATTCCAATGAACAGAGAGAATCTGGGGAATGTCTGAGGAGGTTCTATTTTGGTGACAAACAAGTATCGAAGGATGATATAAATGAATACTCCAGGGTATTTATTTTTCGATATCACCTTCTAAGATCGAGGCAATTAAAATTATTTTACTCGAATTCCGTTTGTATATTGCAGATGTTAGCGGACATTATGTTTGTCGCGGGAGAGCTTATGTCCGTTGACATTTTGAAAGATCGGATTTCAGCACCTATTTATGAGTATCTCTTTTCTTATGAAGCGGCATTTGGATTTATGAAAGGTCTTTTTGGCATAACTGATGGTGAGACGACGTTCTTTTTGTGGTTATAATAAACCTTAGTACATGTTTTGATTATAAAATACAAGACCCCGTATTCTTTTCTACTCAGAAAGAATTATAATTTTTTATAAATTCAATTTAATAATGGAGAATAGTGTTATAATAGAAAATTCGAAGAAAAAAAAACAGAAAAATTTAACGAAAACAGTGGTTGTAAAGGGCGAGATTCAGCAGAGAAAAATTTCGTTGCTCCTACTTAGATAGTTTGTTTCTAATGTTTAATTGTAATGAATCTTTATGATGGAGAGATTATAAATAGTATCTTTTCTAAAATATATCTTTGTGTTTTGATCAGGGGTCGCACATGGTGACGACCTAGGTTATTTGTTCTATTCGAACGTATTCAAAAATCTACCTGAACCAGACTCCTCTGCAGAAAAGATGACCTACGTTATGACTAAGCTGTGGACAAATTTTGCCAAAGACAGGTGAGTGATTTTTGAAAATACTTGTCACATTCTGAATATTTTCTGCATCTGCTAATATTCACTTTAAACAGTGAATATTAAAGACATTGTAATATATATTCAGCTTTTATTGCTTCTTTTTTTTTCAGAAACCCAACTTCGGAATTAGATAATGACCTTACAGTGAATTGGGAACCGAAAGGAAAGGAGAACAATTATTTGAATATCAACCAAGAATTAAAAATGGAAAAGGATTTAATGAAAGATACGTTACACTATTGGAAGAACAAGAAGTACAAGAATGTCTTTCCATGAATGTGATGTTATAAGTACCACTTTCAGTATTGGTTAGATGTAATGAATATAATAATAATATATTGTAGGTATATTCTTCAATAAACTCCATCAAACCTATTTATATAATATTATTTAAAGGGAAGTTGATAGACAAAAACAATGCAAGTCAAACGACATATGTATATACAATTTTGAACTTGTTAGTGAAAATTTTACTTGGCTTTAATGTTTGTATAATATTTCCCATTTTGAATTTGATAACTGTAAAGAATTGTTAAAGAATGGTGCAGGTCACACATTATAGTAATTGGCAAATTGAAAATTTGAAAATAACATCTATAATAATTATTGTTTATTTATATATACTACGTAGGCACGCTATACATATATATATAATATTAAGTACCTACTAGTTATAATTTAATTCGCGAATATTTAAAAACAATTTCTGTTCCCTGTTTTGCATTCGTGATCACCTCTTTATATATTCTCCTCGTCCGCCTCGTCCTCTGCTATTGGTTCACCACTCGCATTCCTGTCCCGCGAGTATCAGGATTGCATGAGGCACAGAAGCGTGTCGCTTGTTCCATCTACAATTCGTGGACCGAGGATCGCGCGGCGATTGCTTGCGACCGAGATATTGCGGGAATCGTGAAATATTGTGAGCCTCGAAGACGCGAAGAAGAGAGAACGAGTCGCCATCTTAACGATTCGCAAAGCTGACCAACGTGATCCGCTTTCTTAATCGTGACCACGTTGCCGTCGTCGTTGGTCTACCATTTGTTCACTACTCAGTTTTGTGCTTCGCCGGTAGCAGGCTACCAGGAGCGTGAGGAGTCAGACGCGCTCGAAGCACGTGGTGCTGGCGTACGCATGCGTGAAACGTAGCGTAAACTCACTTTCATTCACGCGTCACAAACACCTTCCGTCAACAAAATATTATGACATCAATGAATTTATGCCAGTAAAGTTTCCTTATTAGATATGGAACTAAAAATAAAAACATTGTAATATTGGAATAAATTGTAACATTATATATTGCAAAAGTATAAGTCTAAGTGTAAGTGCTGAGACGAAGGAGCCTTCGTAAGTCTAATTACGAATAAAATGTACGTCATTGTTTTGTTAACGACTTGTGTAGTATTCCGTTGTATAATTTTGTAATAAACTGCTTTGTTATTATTTTGTCTACTGTGTCATTTAAAAATTACTTAGAAGTTGTGCTGAATGGAAGCACTCAAAAATACCTCCTAATTACAGTTTTGTATAATTTTTGCATTAACATTATACTACTGTATTTAGATACGAACTAATGTATTTTTTCAGTTGACATGGGCAATATTTATCTTGTAGTTGTTCTATATTTTCAATTCGTTTATATCACAGCTGAACAATTTGATTAACGAAGTGATTTAAATATATATACTATATTATTATTTTGAGCATTAAATGCAATTGTTTAAGTAATATACCTTTGCTTTTATATTTTTAAATTCTGATTTAACTAAAAATTATGAATATCATTACTCTCCGTGGAAATTACTTTTCAATTATTAGTGAGTTATTTTGATAAAATAATTTGAACTTCATTGTTGTACGAAATTAATTATTATATTTCTATGCATTACTTTGTGAAATGTAAAATGATTCAACTACTGAAACAAATTATTCAAGCACCGTGTGTATATCGTATTCTTCCATTAATTAAACATAAATAAAACACTCTAGGGTAGATGTCCCAATTACTGCCACCTTAAGATTATAACTGAACTTCATTTAATTATTTCACGTGTTGTTTACCTTAAAAATCGTCTCAGATTGAAACATAATATTATTTAACATCTCTTTAATTAAAAAAAAAATAGTTTTATGAATTAAATATGAAGAATTCATTAATAATTAATTAAAATTCGCGAGGGATCCTAGTGTACCTATAACTGTCACCTCAAAAATCGTCTTGTCCGTATGACTGCCACCCAATAACTGTCGGTCCTAATAACTGTGACCAGATAATTGACGGTCCCTATCATTGACAATGAGACCCGATTACGATCGGCCCTAAGACTCGATTAGGTACTGCCAGTCCCTTTACCGAGATCCGGTTAACTGTCGCAAATTTAAACTAAATTAGTCAGGATTATAAGAATAAGTATCACCGGATCGCACGCTAGGTACTTACACATGGCTACTACACGTTTCTGATTTTGAGGTTACCTAGAAGTTGGAAATTTCAGAGATGACAGTTATGCGTACTTCACGTTTTTTTGTCCCGAATACTGTCAACGGTAATAGGGACAAGCCCAAAAATTTTGTCCCTAATGATGTCACCGTTAATTATTATAATTGAACAATAAATATTATGTATTTTATTCGTTATATCATTAAAGTAATTCTTATAAACCGGAATAATTTATTTTATGCAAAAGATAGAGGTTGAATAGAAAAATTGCAGCGGATTCTTTAGTACGATTTTGCCATCACTTCTTACTAATGTCGTCGCTATTTTGACGCTCAAATGGCACTTTCAGTTTTCAATATTATTTTTTAAGCACTAGGTACATATGAGTACATATATTTGTTTTATTTTTATGTAATTCAGAATCTCCGTTTAATAATACCATTTTTTCGTACATTTTTTTCATACGTTACGTTTTTATTACATAAAATAAATAAAGTGGCAGTAATTGGGACATCTACCCTATTATCGAATAAGGACTCCCAAAATTTAAACGGAGTATAAATTTTAATACCCCGAGGAAAGTACTAATTGTCAATAGAAAGTAGAAACAGATGTTTCAATGGAAATATACTATATAAATTGTACACCCACATGATTTCAGTATTGAAAATTAATTCTATTGCTTTCTTAAAAAAGGACTGGTCACTACAGGCACAGATATTAATTACTTTCCACTATTTATAATTACTATTTTCTACAAGAACATTGAGGCAAGCGTAAGGGCAAGCACCTTAAACGCTTGAATTTACCCGCCAACTTGCGTCACTCGAGTTTATCGAAAGATGTCGGACAATTAAATGATCTTGTGCCTACAAGGAGAGATGATCAAGATGCTGAGGCGGTGGACCATTTCTCGAGATGATCTTCAACATCTTTGGATCCGGCTCACATGAAAGACAGCTGGTGTTCAATTCATCTTACATCTCTGGACCAGTTCGATTGCTCGAGCTTCTCACTTCCCTTTCATTTGCCCTCCTACCCAGCATCTTATCGATTCAATTAATTTACCATCCTCTTGCCATTCATATAAACGTCCATTTATATAATATATACACACTGTTTAATAGTATACTATTTAATTGAAAACGTATAACGTAAACGTTTTCATCAACGCTCTCGTCCTATATAATTAATCATGTCTTTTAATCTGCTAACAGTATTTTCGATCACGTAGCCTTATACAAGTCAACGGAAAGATGAATTCAGCGACCATAATACTATGACTTTTTAGATATCCTTGGATCTGAATATTCTCGTCGGAAGTATAAGATCTAACAAGCTTCTACCTCTGACATTCTATTCAACGGAAAACGGAAGGATCGTAACTCGTACGACCGTTTCACCGCATCTGTTTAGACCGTGTGCCAAGATGATCTTCGGTTTCTGCGTACCAGGTTCTCATGACACAGAGGAGTATACAGTAGATCCCTCATGTCGCGCCTGGACCACTTCTCTTGCGACACCCTAAACGTCCTCCTACCCGTTCTCCTACCCGCGTTTGTGCAGACGCCTACCTTTGTCGATTCATTCGCTCTGCGGTCTCTCCTTCATTCGATTCCCTCGTTTGCGGTGAGATAGTCGTTAGCCCGTTTTTGTTGAGTCGTTTCGTTCGAGGACGCGGTTTCTTGCATCGTTGTCTCTCGCAGACCCGTCACCGTCACGGGGGCTCGTCGGCAGACGAAAGAAGGAATGTAGGAGCAGTGGCTCATGCGGTCGAGAAAGTATCGGTCGCTCGAAAAAAATGTTTGGTATCCCCTTCGCTCGATCGCATAGCAGGGATGTATATTGGCTCCGTGACCGAACGGGCTTCGATTTGGGATGGCCCGAGGCTTTTTACAACAGGAGAGCAGAAGGGGGCTGTCTCTCTCCAGGGGTGGTTTTCCAGCTGCGGCGTTTCGACCGCTTTATTTCTTCTGAAGCAGTTTACTGACGAGCCACAATATAGTTCGCGAGTCCAGCACTGATGGGTTTTACTGAGATTCCGGTTCTGCTAGAGATCTTCAAATAATTGCATGTTTTAATATTCTGCGGGGCTTCGTTGCAATTGTAAGTACGATAAGTTAATTGGAAATGAGTTTGTTGGATTTTCAAATTTTGAGAATATCTGGGAAGTTAGTAGCGAGCTAGTGACTTGCTTAGTTGTGAGTAGATAATTTCAAAAAAGGGTCGTCGAATGAAATCACGTGAAACGAAATCACGGTTTATCCGTAATCAAGACGAAGTAGGTATACATATGATTTTAAAATATGCGAATAGAAATAGAAATTTATATATAATTACTTAAGGAAGATAAGAGACGTCTGAACTTTCAAGCGGGTGGTGCATGAAGATAACCGACCAACAAATGTAATAAAGAAACACGTGCAACTGCCTCTATCAAACAGCAATTTGCACTTTTCGATCATTTAAGTTTATATCCACGATCCAACAAATTCACCGTTTTCCTAACACGTTCCATTTATACCAGCTACCTACATCAATATTCCCACAAATGCAACGGCAAAAGTCTATAATCTTCAAAAATCGAACGATAAACAAGATACAAGACATCAAACTTAAGCATTCCACAGTAATAAACAAGTATATTGGAATACATATGCAAGGAGTAATTTTTTTGAAGGGGTGAAATCAGCGTTTAAGGATATCACGTTTGTTTATTTTTTTAATATAACTTTATAACGGTGCGAGATAGAACAAAACTTTAAATATAAGAATCGTTCAATATTTTACGCTCTATCAGATCACAAAAATACAGTTATATTAAAATAACGTAAAAACGCGATAACTTCCATTCTCGGACGGCGGAGTGAACATACACCTGGGTCAGTTCCGACCCGTATCAACTACCCTGTTACACGAGTTTTAATGGATGCTCTTTTTTTTATAATTAGAGTAGTGGACAAATAATTTTTTTGATTCTTCAAGTTTCCCGTACTATTATTATACTCGGAAACATTACGCTTGGGTCCGAAAAGACCCAATACTGTCGGCCAAGTGTTCAGGGTTGATCTCACCCCTTCAGAATTTCCGCAGAGAAAAGCATTGTTCCTTGCATATTCCAACACGCTCTACATTTCCACATCCACGCGGAGTCTCATTAAAATCAGAATTTTCGAGTTGGGAACGTTTGTGCGTCAGTAAGGACAAAGTGGGTCGACAGGGATTTCGACAGGTGTCGCGCTTGTCAAAACCTAACCGAGACCCCGAACGCGGGGGCGGATATGCACGTGGAGATATGCGCGCGACGAGGGTGGCGCGCTGGCGCTGTCAGCCATCATCGGTAGAGATCGATAACCGGTGGATCGGTGTGCGTGCACACGTTCGCGGCGGCTAAGGAAACACGAAAAAAAAAGATCGTTGAAGAAAAAGAAAAACGAAGAAAGGAGTTGTGGGGGAGCAAAAAGAAATCACAAATCGCGCGGGCGAACCGCGACAAACGCCGCGCGAACCCCCTCGTTCACCATATGATCCTGGCCGTAGTGAGATGACCGGTTGCTTAAGTGGCCGATCGGCCAAGTCAAGGCCCCCTGGCCTGTCTCCAGGTGCTCGTCCGGTGAAAGTCGACCCGAGAGAAAGATGCTGCCGAGGTTTTTATCGGCTCCTTTCGAGGGACGAAGCGTCGCCAGTGCCCGCCACCCTGCCAGGCGAACATGCGGCCACGGAGGTGCCTCGCCACGCGACTCGCTGGAAGGGGACCTGTTGGTTCCGAGCCTCGATTGGGGGTAAACCACCCTACGCTTGGGGGATGGCTCGTGGTTATACATATACTGTGGCTTGCCACGGCCGGCGACGCCATGTTGGTTGCTGCGTAAATATGGACCTTATCTTTAGAGAAGGCTACATTGAACTGGGTGGGGTAAATTTGATATCGTGTGAGGAATGTAAGGAAGTTATTTAAGTAGCATGTCTATAAGCGACGAATAGATTAAATTGGTATTTGTGAATAACATTTGCTCCTAACGAATGTAATTTTTGTGGTATTGGGATTTATTCGAATGAAACTTTATTTTTCCGTTGTGGACTTGGTTATCTACTTTTCAAATAACGTTATTTTGGGAGATTGTTTTCTATAATCTGTTATTTTCTGTCTTTGAAAATATTCGTGGCAGTTCTTTTCTTTGGAAGAAATTATTTTAAATATAAGAATTGTGTATGGTATAGGAAATGATATGATAATGGAATAATGAATTAATTGTTTGATTTCAATGATAAGTGTTCACGGCGCGAAGGTGCGGTCAATTGAATAAAAGTTATTTCAATTTTTCAAAACAGTTAACGATTCCCGCTAAACGTCGCTGTTTAGACCATTTTCGGCTTTACCCTCTGGTTGTTTTTGCCTTCTGTTGGCTGTTTACTTCAGTCACTCTCCAACCGACTTGTGTTTCGCACGTTGAACACGTTGCGGAATTTATAAAAGTGAACGCAGTTTTCTTTTGATATAATCATTTCCCAGATAATGGTCTCAATATAGACTGAAACGTTGGAAACTCAATCTTAAAACTTGCAAAATAACTTTTATTCAATTGACCGAACCTTCGCGCCGTGAACACTTATCATTGAAATTAAACATTTTTTCGGTCGAAATTCTAAATCATTTTAATTAATGGTTTGAGTTAAATGTCAAATTACTTAGGTGTAATTCTATGGCTGAATATCATATATTTGATTCTACATATTTAGCCATGTAACTTTATGCTAAACTTGTGTGTAGGCAATTGTTAATACATAATCTTTCTCTTAAATTATGCACAAAACTTTAAATTATTCAGTCACAAATAATGTACCTACTTCCTTCACGAACTAAAACTGATTATTATTACTCATTGACTGATTAATTTGAACATATCTACCTATAAGACAAGAGGACAGGGATTATCGGAAACCAATACGAGAAAGAGGTTTGCTGATGGCATTGCCACTTGAACAGGATGGCAGAAACATTAATAGGAGTAATGGTCCTCGTAAAACTTAACGTTATTCAAAGGGGTAGAAGTGGTGTGCAATATACAGAGTTTGTACTATCTTGCAAATTTCTCTACTAACCTTTCTGAAATAATACCTATATAATATGGACAGGGTGTTGCAATAAATGAATCATCATGATGGTATTCAACGCGTTTGTGATTGAAAAAACCATTAAAACCATATTTACAAAATCGTCGAAAATCTATTCGCTAAATTAATAATTTTCTTAAAACACGAGTTGAAAAAAAGTATTAAAAACTCCCTCATACCTACACCCTGCGGATGTTGAAAAAAGCAGGTTTCACAATTTTGTTCAAGAAAGTATTAATTGCTGTGCAAACACTTGTGAAGCAATATTTAACATATTAAAATTACCACCATGAAACATTTACCGCGGTATGCACTTACTAAACAATATATGTATATCTATGGAAACAAAAGTAAACTGAAGGGAAGTTAAAAAATCCCCTAAACATTATTTACTTATCGTTCTATTGCCCAATAATGTTTTTACAATCTGAGACATTCTAAAGAAACAGTGCAACTCTTACAACAAATATTAATAGAAATTAAACTTTAGCGAAAACTGTAACACCTAATTAAGAGTTTCACATATGTCGCTACTACCCCTCTTGATGCGACTGGAAAGAATTAATAAAAAAAGAATAATAATTTAAAACAAATTCAACAGCCTACACTCTACCAATAAAAACGAAGGGCCAATTAATAATTCCTTCCAAATTCATTTCTTCCACCTAGACCCCAAAATCCTCCCTCCTACGCTGCAGAATATTCAAACACGCCTGCAACGCGTCCCTATCGATCCACTTTCACCGATTGAAAATAATTTAAAAAAAAATGCAATTAATTCCACTGTTGAATATCCTGCATGATTTTTATTGTTTTTCGTGTCCACGCGGATTCAGGCGACTGCTACATAAGACGAAACAACGTCGAGGCGAATCTTGGGAGAACTTGAAGTATCGAGAGTTCAGCAGCTGGCTGGGGGTGCGTATCGACGGTTCGATAGCCAATAAATACGGGGTGCTCGGCGATCGGGAATAGGAATTCCCGATTGGTTCGCGGAACGGGGCGACATACATGAACTAGAGGTTACGAACCGGGAAGGGGAGGGGGGAATCGATAAATCGAACGCGTTCGCTCGCACGCTCGGAGGAGACTCGACCGGAAATGGAGCAGGCTGGCATCATTCACAGAAGGTGGAGCCAATATTTCCGATAGCGTCTTATCGGTTTCCAATGGCTCGGCCAAGGGGTGTCGTCGAGGGATAAAATTCACCCTCTGAAGGGTGGCTGCGGGTCGAGGTTCCTGCTGGCCACCCTGTTAAGGGCCGCACACTTTGTATTTATTGGAAAACAAGGGCGGTTTGGTAGCAGGGTAACACGTAGCTGCAGAGAGTGAACTTCAGCCCCTGTCGAGGGTAGTTGGAGGGCTGCTCCCGTTCTTCATTCAACAAGTCACGGTACAGTCATCGACCGTGTAGTGCGCGTCTGTAGTTTCTGTTTCCCTGCAGGGGTTCCTAGCAGCTGGCGCTCCGGAAGTTTGGGGGAGTCACAGCTGTGTGACTGGCTACGTATGTACGGGGTGTGGAGAAAGGTGGTTCAGTGAATTTGTAAGGTTGTAATATGTACTCGGTGATATGAGACACCTGTAATGGAAAAATATCTTTCTTTTATTATTTATTTAAGTATATCAACGGGGTAAACCCTTTGTTATAAGAAGTACAAAACGCAGTCACACAAGCATAGAACAAAAAATTAGGAAGTACAAAAGAATAATAATTAAATGAAACAAAAGCAGAGAAATAAGAGCAAAAGAACCATTTCTTTAGAATATTAGCTGGTATTGACCACCAATTTGTAGTCAAGTTTTATTCACCCAACATATTAAATTGCAATCTGTTTGCTTTATGTATAGCTACTGTCCTATTTTAAATCATTGTGTATTGTGTATAAAGAATATCAGTTCAATGACTTTTAAATGACAGGTACCTAATGTCTAAAGGTGCACTTTTATAAAACTCCCCTCTCCCTATTGTCTATTATTTTATAACATATGCTAAAAAATTTAAAAATATCCATTTGTGGAATATCAATTTATAAATTGGGATATTTTCTTTCATCCCTTAAAATTTAGATTAGGCACCGATAAAACAATATTCAACCATTAAATTTGAGATAATGTCCCCTTAGAAACATCCTTGAGGCACGAGACCTGTCACTTTTGTGTTTAGAGTTTAGACACGATTAAAGTAATGTGGGTTGCGAGTTGTATGATCAGTCGACCGTAATAGCGGAGTATGCAACTCGCTTACCTGAAACGGGGCGCACCGCTGCCTTTAACACCCCATTCCGACGTTAATTTAAAAGATACAATCCTAAAAAGGAAGACTAATTTGTATACTGTACCTACCTCAAGGAATATGGGCTTATCTTTTTCAACATCAAAAACATGTGAACTTCGAGGCGAAATAAAAATTCGTTTAGAATTGTCTATACTACAAAAATGATTTTTCAACTGAAAAAAATATTATTCAAATAGTCCAAGCCTGCTAAATTAAGATAGAAAAGAATGTACTCAATACGATAAATACTTTCCGAGATACAAATTCATAGGTATCCCGGTTTGACGAAAATTGGCAAAAATTGCAAACATTGATGGCTTGTATTTTTTAAACAAATTCGAAACCAGCAAAATGATGCCCCCCCCCCCCCTAATTTCATGTGGACTACACAATACTCCAATTTCGCCAAAATCCCTAACATCGACTCCAAAAAGTCATCAAGCACGAACGAATAAAAAAACCGTCTCGGCGATTGAGTCTCAACTGACTTACTTTTTCGCCACGCGCGTAAACTGTCTTCGTTTTTTCTGAAGGAACATACAACATACAGCTCCGCCTGTTCTTCTTACACTCATCTACGACTTCCTATATCTTGTTTACGTAGGCCTAAGAATGCGCTCTTCTTTTTGTAGAACTATATGTTCACACCTTTTTTCTCGGTCAACCGAGTACCCGCGACAAACGAGACCGCTGCGCCTCGGGCGCACTTGCACAGCTGCCTTCGTTCTTCTGCAAGGACGTACGGTCCAACGGTTTCGTTGTCTCGCTTGCACTCCACTACGACGGGTTTCATCCTTGTTGCACGCGCCTTAAACTTCGACTGTCTTTTTTCTGGAACTATGTCTCACATATTTAAGCTCTCACCATTGGTTAACAAAAAGAATCTATTCGCCCCGAATAACAGTTGCTCTTCTAATTCGCGCGGATAACATCGGCCTTTTTTTCACGCACGTAGAATTTCACTCGTCCTATTTGCACTCGTTTACGATTCCGTCCGACCTGTTTGCACGCATTGGGGCTTCTTATGCCTTCTTCTGTTTGCTACATTGTTCACACCTTTTTGCCCTCGGTTCATGAACATTAACAAAAACAGAGCGGCCAGGGCGCGAGCTCAGTTTGCATTTTCAAATACCATGCCCGTTCGCCTTCTTTGCGCGCATTTTGGAAATTATGTTACATGATCAGTAGAAAGAAACTTTATTACTATATTATAACTTTGTAGATTGAATATTAATTTCGCAGGAATTGATCTTATAAAGCTTTAACATGTTTGATTATGATCGTTACAATACAGTAAGAGGTGGCATTTCAAATGCTGGTAAAGAAATCGCGGACGGACGATTGAGCCTCATTTTTAAACAAATATAACTTCAATTTAAATTCCAGCCTTCAGAACCCACGGCCACTCGCCAGGAAGGGAATCCAAGAAAAACACGTATTAAACTTCACGCGTCAGGGGATCAGGAATAATTGAAGAACAACAAGCGTTTCTTTGATCTTAGAATACGAACCAGGCCTGCCAGAGAGATTAAACGACGGTGAGGAGGTAGCTTATGCTCGTTGGTATGATATTAGAGGAGTATCAACATGGCAGTAGTTTATTCAGATCCCCTTCAATGAATTAATGTTCGATGATGACGTCATGGAAGTTGGTGGTGGCAGAGGTGAGCAACTGTCTTTGAAGAGAATTTCCACACAAAAGAGAGGGTGGAAGTGGTTATGTATATTAGAGGAAAGGAGATTCAGGGAAAGAAATGAGTTAGAACAGATCAAACACGCGATTATTAGGAATGTATGAACGACGAGCGAAGTTTGACCATGGTTCTGATTATACAGCAGTGCATTATAGTAAGTTGGTTATTGATGAGTACAGAATACAGATGCGGGAAGTATAGAAATACTATTTAAATAATTCTGAGTATCTTAAAAAATAGGTTAAAAAATTTTGAATTTTCTGGTGGATATAGTATCAGAATTTTTAAAAGATGAAAGGTAAATTTACAAAAGTATACATATGTATATGACTCTATTATACATGTTGCAAACACATTCCCTTTACCGATTAGTTATTCTCATAACTTTAAAACAGTTTAAACTCAAAATGAATATAATTTTATATATATTAATTTCTTCACGAGTCTAATATGTTTCAATAAATCATATACTTATAAATTTTGATTTTAATAAGTTATTTTGCTAATATAGTAATAATTAGAATATTATTACAGTAATTTATAACTGTAATTAAAATAAACGTTTATAATAACAGCACATTGGCTAAGTTATTGTAGCTCAGATTATAAGATAAATGCAAAGAGAAGAACACGTTCCGTTTAACGCTGTACACCGAATACTTGAAAGCAATTTTACATAGAAATCTCGCACCGTCTAAATGAAAAAGGCCCCACAGTACAATTCTACAATTCTTCTAAATTTACCACAATGTGGTATTAAGAAATTCAATTTCACTGCTTCATTTCTTCGCAAGGTATCACCTTCTTACTCATAGCACAATTTACACATCACCCTGTATTCAAGCGCACCCGCGATAAATGCATTGCAAAATAAGCATAATTATTTGCAATTGTGCAGCATTGAAAAAATATGTTGCCAAAGATATCAACTTTAACCTTAAGTCCAGAATATGGCCATCAACATTTCGAGAAGGAAATAGGTTTGCCGCCGCGGGATGCGGCTCGCCTCGCGAGCATTGCAAATTCGTCACCACGGCAACGAGGATGCAACAAATCGTTGTAAACGATATAAAGTTTGCAATTACACAGGGAAACAGAAGGTACAACGATGTATTACCGATAAACGTGGCCGCGTTACATTTGTAAAGTTCACCTACTCGCTGCGTGCTAACCTGATACGCGATGGGACATTTTGTATTTAAAAAAAAGCTCGTCTACAAGCGCTTATCGAACGCGAGATTGTTCCCCGCGGCCCCACTCCCGTCCCAATCAATTTCATAATTCACTGCAATGCATTTTTAATCGAGATAAGCTCCATTGACGGCACTCGACCATATTATCGCGTGGCACACGTCAGTCACGGATAAATATTTTTGTAATTTAACAGGGAATACCAATAACCTTAATATAGCATTAAGCACGGCTAGCTTCGACGTCCATAATATGTATAAATGAATTGTGTAATTCTTCAGTGAACCTGCCACAAGCTGCTTATAGAGAAAATGTAGCCAAATAATAGGGACCATAATTGCAATAAATGGTATTCCATAGATAAATCGTTTTACAAATTAAAGCGACAACTAAAATATCTACTGTACCTACAAAGAACGTAATAAAATTAACGATGTTCGTTCCAGAGAAAATGTCAAAGAAAATAGACAAATTGTCACGTGCCCGGAACTTTAAAATCTCTTTGTACACAACGCCGCGATTCTTCTTGTCATCGACGTATTCACACGACGAAACGTGTGTACAGGTGTGTGTAACACGGAGGAGCCCATTCATCTTACTCCCTCCATTGTCAATGACCATTTTTTGTTTACAAATATTGGATAAGTGACAGCGCGAGGTAACAGGGATGCATAAAGTCGAGGGGCCCGCGTACGCGGCGGCAAGGGGCGTAGACCGCTGTTGCGGACATTAATTAGGGTGGAACAATAGAGAACGAGATTTTTCACCAGGGACGCATCAGAAGAAGGAGCTCGAGGTGTGGGAGTAACGTTCCCGCGCGATGCCGGCAAAATCGAATGGTTTGTTGCCGTTATCACGCGAGGAATCGCTCGCGCGACTCTCGGCTTTTTAATCGATTCTGGGGAAAAATGTAGGTATCCTGCTTTTATGTACACGACTGTTTGCATTCACGAATTATTTTCATTCTCTGTTGGCTGTGAGAGGATAATTTGGTAAGGTTTCTAATGGACGTGAAAGAATTTAAATTATTTTGCAATTTTTTTGCTGGATGTAACGTGCATGCGTTTTATCCTCTTCGCGTGTAATGTATCACTTTACTAATATTTTTTACATCATTAGGCAATTTTCACTTTCGAATTTCTATTCTGTGCAGCAATTTTTATGTGTGACACTGAACTGGATTTCTGGATTTTCGTTTTCTAGTTGTTTAGGAAATTCAATATCGAATAATTGAGGAAATTATTGTGATTTTGAGGCGATTTCGTATTATTCTATTAACCCTCGGTTGTCACACCTACTTTTTCGAACGTCGTTGTCACACTGGGTCAATTTGACCCTGTCAATTTTCAATCAGTTGTTATTTAAAAACTATTTGTTAAATTAAGTCTCAAAAATTCTAAGATAATGTTTGAACATTGTAGAATATATGTCCATCGTTGAAAGTTGATATTTAAAGTGTGATCATGCATAAAAAAAAATTTGAAGCAATAAGAATTTCGACAAAAAGGTTTTTTGCTTAAAAAACGCAGGGTCAATTTGACCCAGTGTGATAACCGACGGTTAAACATAAATGTTATGAATGTACATATATTTAGTTTTATGGAATATTCTTGAAGTATGGAAGAAATGAAGAATCTTACTTTAGATGTTTATATTTTATAAATGACTGATAATTTGTTAAAAAGAAATTATATAGGAGTATGTTTATATTTGATATAAAAAATAAAGGTTATATTTGTAAACTTTTACTCTGAACTTTGTGCATGATGTTTCTGTTTAGCCAAATGATATGAAGGAAAAAGTTATTTTCAAATTTTTAATATGATCCTCCACATCACTACATAATTTTTATTAAGTAAAATACCAGTGTACTACCAATGTGAATGTGTCAACTCTCAAATTCTCAATTCTGTTTGAATGGCAAGAGGCTCAAATTTCGAAACCTGGACCACTTCAAAATAATTTCAAATAAACTGACTAAACTTGTTCCTTCCTATTCAAGTTTTCTTTATGCTAAGAATAAATACATATACACCATTATATTTGTGATACACAAAGAGACTTCGAGACAACTTTGGAAACTGGAATAAGAAACATTTTTATTTAACATTATAATATGCCACATAAAAAAGAATAACAAAGGAACGACTTCCTACCTTTTACTATGTCCTTGTCGACACTGAATATACATATTTGAGGTGAGGGTTCATTTTTAATACGGTTACCAAAGAATTGAACAACAGAGAATAACATATTATGATGAAAAGTCATAGTTGTATATTTCTTAGTTTAAAATAAGTTTAACCAATCCCTTTTATCATTTACAATGATAATGGCACTTTCATGCAGTATTTATTTAGGTACTCCCTGTACATTATCTATATCAATTTGTCAGCTTCGTAAAAGTGCACATTAAATAAACAATTATAACTTTATCGTAGTTGAACTAGATACGTACTTACATGGTCGCCATATAATTATGGCATTGTAAGGACACGAAGGAATGAAGGGCTTGAGAAGCAATGCGTGGCTTTACCAAGGAATCAGCCCCCATAGGGAGTGTTCAAAGGGTCCGACCACTTTCCATGTGTTCCATATATAAATACAGTCGGCCATGAGACGCGAGTACACACACTTTATTATGTACAGTGTACAGTATCGATTAAAAGTTCACGACACCATTGTATTTAAAAAAAGAAACGAATGTTAAAGGAGCAGTGATCCTTGGGGATATCTACGTGAATAAGAAATGTAAAATTAGCAAAGAACGAGTAAAGGTTGAAGACTTACAAATCACTTGTTCCTGATATTTTGTATATAGCAATATCCTTTGTGAGAATTTTAAAATTTCATTACTCACTCATACCCTATGTTAATTTTGTACCATTTCAGTTTTTGTACCTCAAGACTCCGATTCCTATTGTCCTCACTGACAACTGAATTCTCGTATCGAATTAAAGAGCGTGTCATTCAATTTCACCCTGAATCGTGACGGTGAGCTTTTTAGTCGACACTGTACGGCCGTGCGCGGCTCCACCATAACTTCGCCTCGCTTTGCAGACTGGTTAGGCACACGCACTACTGTGCGAGCGTGAGTTATCGGGGAAGCATGATCTCTGCTTCCTCCTTCGACTCCTCCTTTGCTCCTTTTTCGGGCCGAGGCCAAAGCCTGACTGCGGTCCAACTGTGCAAGGAACGCATAAACAACGGGTATCCTAGAGATACATCACGTGACATCCGATTCAGGAAAACTATGTATTGAGTACATACCCCATACTAAACTTGGATAGACGATGAATGTGATAAAATACCATACACATTTTGGAAAGCATTTCCGTACGATTTTAATGTATCGACCCCATTGTCATAACTGAATATTTCTATTTTAAATATTCTCTAAATACTCTGAAACCAATGCCAGGCTCTATTTAGCTCTTGAGTTAGGGGGATTGGTTCATTAATTGAAAAATAATATTTTAAAATTTGTTTTGTCCTATTGTTTAGTCTCCTGGTTCAAAAGATTCGACAAAATCACTATAGGCAATATAGTATTTGAGCTCCATTTCAATCTGACGTTGGCGCAGTTCTCATTCTCAGTGAGTTCAATTTCAATTCGCTTTTAGTTCACTACAGATCTCTGTGTTATTCTCACAATCAGTTTTAGCGAGATTGATATTCATAGTGAATTAGAATCTAATTGAGTATATGATTTGCAATTAAGTTTTGCGTTAAACTGAACATACCTTCCCACCCCCAGAAACTTCTACATTGTATCAATGTATGTTTGGAGTAGAGAGAAAACGTCGAAGTTGATAGTCTCTTGAGACGATAATTCAACTCAAAAATTGATAAAAGCCCATCTCATTTTGGATGAGGTAATGGACATGAGAGTAACTCAATGCCCCAAGTAATTTGTGCTTTTTGCTGTAAAAAGCTACGAATTCCAGCTTGAAATTACAGCTTGCATCCACGAGTTACAAAATCATCATCAACGGGCAATGAATTATGAATACCCTGAAAGATTTTCCACATGAGACACTTCTAGTATAGCTGCTCAATGATATTTCAAACATATTTCTAACATTTTCGACCATTTTTAAATAAACGTTGCCTCTACCAAGTGAGTGTGCGCTGCAAGAAACACTTATTGCATCCTTAAATATTCAACATGTTATCACGTATATATCACTCAATATTATATTAGTATTGGGAGAACATTGCAGCTTGATTGTTGAATAAGTTTTCAGTGTTTGATATGTACCTTGGTAAAAATAAATTATATACCCTTTATGGATCATGTACCTATGAATATTGTGAGTATTACACTATTATGTGTATTTCTGAGTGATGAAATATTGTCAGCAGCGTATCTGAAATATTAATCCTGTGCTGCAGAAGTATCTCCTGTAATTCGTGTCAGTCTTTTATCTACCCCTACAACTTCGTCAACCCTCTGCAACCCTACTGCTTCACACTTTATACCTCAGTATAGGGGCGTTCGTAGACTTTTTTCCAAGAGGAGGTAACTTTGAACTGATGGTGAAGAAAAATATAGTAATGAAAAGACGAGTAGCCCGCTTGCTCTTTTAAGCTCATTTTGTAGCGTCAATTTAATTAAAAATTTAAATACGAAATTTAGAAATATTCACTTTTTTAGTATAAACTTAATAAAGATCAGTTTTTAAAAATAAGCGATCTTTTCTCAAAAGCCAGAGGGGCAACTGCCCCTTTTGCACCCCCCTCCGGACGCCCCTGCCTCAGTATTTCGGCGTTGCGTGACTTCTAATGCACTGTTAAAGGGTTCAAATTAGTCGGGTAACACAGTAACACCCCCTATAGTGCTCCCTCGCGAGACAAGCTCCACGCAATTATGCCGTCGCACGCTACACCACGGTATCGCGCAAAACGTCCTCGCTTCAAGGTCCACCGACCCAACACGCGTGACATGGTGAATGAACGCACGCATCCCACTCGAGATGCCCCTCCATGCATTGCTCGAATGTACACGTGGCACGCACATTGCGTCACCTTATCTACACACGCATTATTAGGGTTGCAGGACGTGTTCGGCTCCTCCTTTGCATGGCCACGTTACGTGGCCTGGCAGACGGACGTGCAACAGGACACAAGTACGTACGTGTATGCATGCATACCGCTCGTAATAATGGGTGGTAAATTCTGAAACGTTGAACAAAGAAAAAACATGCGGAGCAACAGGAGAGCACGAAGCTAAGGGGGTTGCGCGTTACGCCTGTATATAATAGCGTTTCTTTCATTGTGACCTTCTTCACCCTGCTATATCCCTCCATAATCTTGCGAACCACTTGTGGCTTTGCATCTTTAAGGAGCTTTCTAACTTTGAAAAAAATAAAGGGTAGTTGTTGCTATGGTATGCGTATTTTTCGATCCTTGGTATTATTTTAAATTTATTCCTGAACAGAAAACTTATTGTTAGCTACCCATCATTATCCATCTGAGGGCCGATAGATGACGGTCAACATCCTCTGAGAGAATGGGCGAACCGCTCCAATCATCATGTCCATCGTCGAAAGTAATTATAAAATACGACGAACTTTGACTACACTTTTTGATAGAATAAAGTTACATGTAACGGGTTCCCAAAAATCTCACGGCCTCGAACAACCACAGACCTGCGATTGTTACCTGGATGAATACAGTATATAACCTGTAGACGCGATTCCAGACGGACAAACTGATATGTAGCCTCCGGGACATTCCACGCGAAATCGGACACTTTTTGGAGTAACATTTCGGATGTGACTCAAATTTGAATATGTTGTAGTCTTTAGGGATGTATAAACGTGTCTCGAAGGATTTTTGAAAATTTTGAAAAATGTCAATTTTTTCCCCCGCTTGTGCAGGGGAAAGAGTATTTATTCACGCATTACAATGTTCACGGTTCGGAAAATCAAACATGCTCTTCAAAAAATTATTGTGAATTATTATAAAAAATAAAGAATAAAAAAATCGCTATTTTTCAGTTCAAAATAAGAAGATACAACACATGTATCAGTCTTACAATGTAGAAATAACGATTTAAGGGTCTGGACTCTGGGCGTTACCCCGGGTCTCCACCAAGGCGAACACGAACAAAAACAGTGTTCGCGAACGTTTTTGACTGTTCTAGTCTTGTTCACTCCGCCGCAAACATGAAAAAAACTCAACGTATGAGTCGTATGTGAATGTTTTGTTCTGTTTGCGGCGGTGTGGACACGACAAGAACAGGGGAAAACGTTCGCGGACTATGTTTTTGTTCGTGTTCGCCTTGGTGGAGACCCGGGGTTAGAAACAGGGATTGTAATCCGCGCCGTATCCTAACCCGAAACCGGTTAACCAAGGAAGGTTACTGTAACCCATACTAACCGCGAAAGAACGGTTTCTAAATTCTAGAAAGAGCCGGTTAACCCGCTCGCAGCGGGTTACTAGTAACATAAGACAGTCTAGTCTAGACAGACACTTACGGGGGTACATACTCTGGTCATCCGGCCGAAAAACTGAGCAATCTATATGATTGTTTTACTGTTCGTCAATAATTAGCATCAATAATTCCAATAAAACAAAAAGATTTTAATAAATATATCAAGGAAAGTGCAGAAGTATTTGTAAATCTGCACCAATGTTATCATATATACCAAATACTGCTCACAAAGTCTTAATACATTCCTGCGAAATTAAAAAACTGTTTTGGCACCATCCAATCGGCCAATTGGTTGAAGAGACCCAAAAAGCCAGAATTAAAAATTTTAAAAACTATAGAAAAAATTGTAGCTCAAAATATTTCCATTGTAATACATAGGTAGATGTTTTAAACTTCATAGCGATTTCTTCAAATCCAGTAATACATAGTTTTCTATATTTGCCAAGGGAAACTAATTTCTTTTTATAAAGTAGGTTAATAAGATTCTTAATCTTAATAATTCTTGAGTAGCTTAATAATTTTTTCTTCGGATCTTGGGATCGGGGCCCACTGTGCGTCGGGACAAAAGTGGGCTTAGAGCGAAGCGAAAATTTATTTGTTGTTTACAATTGGTAATTTCATATTTTAGCAAAAACGTTTGCCAGAGTTCTAAAGAGCAATGAGGAATTTGGTGCTGCCGTTCAGAATTGTAGACATTCTTTAGTCTGAGTTAATCCGTATATTGTTCTGTCGGCGGTTAGTACATACGACGAGTTCAGACCCGCAGGTACTGTTGTTAACCGCCGACTCGTGGGACAATACGGTCATAAACCGGGACCCTGGCCAAATGCTCTGGCCGATCAGCCTAATTAATTTTTGGGGTCCAGGTATGGCATTTTCCTGGGCGGCCGCGAATTCACAGGGGGGAAGATCCCCTCCTTTTCGAGCAACGGTGTTTCCAATGTGTGTTTCATAATTATATTAGAGCAACAATTACTTTCATATTATTTGCTCTTCTTTATACAATAAAATATAAAATACAAAATAATTGACCGAAGAAACCTTGTTGAATGCCGCAGTCAAACGTAGCAGCCAGACACAGTTAAAAGATGCCGTCCTCACTGTAACCCGCGTTAACCGGGTTAACCAGGTTACTCGGGTTATAGATGTTTTGTGTTACCCGGTTAGGCGGGTTAGTCTACGGTACGAGATACCGAACGCGGTAAGGGTACGGGTTACAATCCCTGGTTAGAGAGTTAAATATCAAAAAGAAATTGCATCTATTTTTAATATTGGGTGTATTGTATGTGTATTTAATATTTTGTGCAACTAGGGATCTCTCCACTTTGAAATCCCTGTCGCAGGTACGATGGGGTGAAAATACCACCATCGCTATTTTTTCCCAAAGCCCCAATGTCGACGAAAGAAAACACTAAATTTATACGAAGTACACATATAGGCTTATAATACAGAAATTATATTTGTAATAATCAAATGAATATTTCATTTAAGTTTTTGCTAAATGCGTCTTACAGCGTGCAATAATACGAGAGTAAGGGAAATATAGGAAATTAAACCAACATTGAAATCTCTACATGTGATAGCCTCATGTAGAAGTCAAGTCCAATATTGACATTTCTGAATTAAACAACATTTAAACGAACAATTTTCCTGTATCTGCCATGGTACAAAGAATAATTATTTGTATACAGTTAAATCAGTTAGTTTCTTGGTACTTTAATAACGTTCACGTGGAATATCCTGACAATGAGAAGAATGCTTGACCGCGTCCAAACAATGGCCCTGAGAACGTAGGTCGGGGCAAGAAGCAGGATTACAGAATCTGCCGAGGGTGAGTATCGGTACACCACTTGAAACTATATGTACTACCGTTTGCTGATGTCCACCGTGAAAACAGTACTAAACTGTACCAAAATTCTGAATTAAATTGACAAACCTATGGAGGGTTTTTGATAAAAAGGCAATTGCAGAAACAATAATAAATTCATCATTCAATTTTATCGTTAGCTAAATCCTTTTCGGTGATGAATATTTTTCTACGAATCTTTTAAATGCCTTCCAATTCTTCTTCCGCTGTTTAACTAAAATTTATATTTAAAAATACAACACCCGGATATTTTGTTTCGTTTCTATATTATTCCTTGAATAATTGAAACTTAAAAGCACGCAATATTTTTACACAAAACTATTAAACATCATTTTAATAAAACACCAATTTTTAATATAATACTTAACAAATACCCAATGTGTAATAACTTCTTCCTACCGTTTTATCATCCTTTTTAAAGTGAAATTGTATTATAATGTAAGTAGGTACCTATACACAAGACGCATGGAATCTACACTATGAAATCAACTATGATTACAAATGGACACGCGTGTGTATATATGTATAAGGGGGCAGGGGTAATAGGTGTTAAACTCAACAGGTGCGTTCACGAAGCACCAGGGTGGAGATTAGAAAGGGGATTAGGAAGGATACGTGGACGACGAACCTGTTTCTCCGCCGGTTGTTGGTAAACGATGGTTTAGAATCAGCAGGGGAACAGGGTCGGCGTGGAGGTAGACAGGGTAGTGCTAAACGAGCTTAGGATACCGCTGTGACCGCCTAAATGCATACCTGGCTATACCTGCGTTGCGTGAGTTGCAAGTTTTAGTATACCTATTACTGCGAATTAGCATTTCGTGGACGCAAGTTCTCGCGCATCAATCATCTCATTCATAATTTCTCATTTATGGCAACATATACATATAGGGCGGTCCGGACGGGTGGTAGAACCGGGCATGGGGCCATTCTTTGCACCAAAATAAGTCGAAAATGTGGGTAATAATTTTCTTTTATATAAGACTCCGTTTTGAAGAAAATCGGGTTTGAAAATTCATGGAGTATTTATTCACGCACTTGCATAAAAGTCAGTAGAATTTATTAATAAATATGGTACAACTTTGAGTGAAATGAATCCTCGAATAAATTTCAATTAATTTGAAGCTAGAGCTTGATTTTTAGTCAAGCGTGCGCATTGTCGATAGACATTCAAAGTCAATTTTCTTCTCAAAGCCCAATTCCAGGAAAATTATTCAATAATTTCGACTTATTTTTGTACAAGGATTCAAATTAATCGCAATTATACCACATTCAAACAACGAAAGATTTCGAAAACCCTACAAACATCTCAACTCTTGCGAGAAACTGCAGGCGACATTTCTTCATAATTGTGAGATATTCTTTTATAACTATCGCTACTTGTGAATCAGTTTGCAAGAATTATACAAATTCTCAATGAGTACGTCGATACAAAATGTGACGAATAATTTGTAGCGATTCAAGTACATTTGTAATAGATCAGAAATAAAAATTCTTATCGCTAATAGTTTTTCCATCTATTATTAATACCTGCAAGATAGTCAGTCCAATTTAAATCGGATATTTGTTTAAATCTACACTAGCAAATATTTTGATAGACTTGCACTTGTAAAATAGTGTGGTATTTAAAGTTAATCAAAATCAGTTTAACCAAAAAAAAAAAAACTATAATTGGAGGCGCCGGGCATCGATCCCGGTACCTCTCGCATGCTAAGCGAGCGCTCTACCATCTGAGCTACGCCCCCTGATATTAATAACAAGATCTTTGCACTTCACGAGGCCGGATATATAGGTTAACGAACTTTCAACCTGTATGTATAGATTCTCCGCCAGAAATAAATATTGAAAAATAAAGCTCTGGTGAAATAGGAATCTAGTTCTAGCGTTTCTCTGTTTATATAATTTTTTATCAATATAACTTCTTTATAATACGCCTTTTCTTAATATTATCTTCAAAAATTTAAGGTAAAGCAATCGTTAATCAAAAACAAGCTATGGTTTGTTAAAAATAATTGTAAATTATATTCGTAGTAAGTTTTTCTGTTCACCATTAGAAATTCAATGTTTCCTGACTAAAAACGTTGAATAAAGTATCGAGTCATAAATCGAATGGGAAAACATTAAAGTGGCGCGCATAATCAAAATCTTGTTATCTTATAATATAATGAAAGTATGAGAGGAGGAGCATTATATGTTAATTGTTAAAATAATAGTTGAGTGGAGGTAGGATTTTGAGAATGTTACTTCTACAGTTCTACACAGTCAATCTAATTTATGAGATTCATCACACATTGGAAAGTTGAGTTCCTTGCCCTTCAACGTCTTGTCCCGCGAGTCACCGCTTTCCCTCTCGTTTCGTTTGCTTTCTCATTTGATCACGTGGCGCCACCGAGCTCCGAGGATCGCAGACGGCGAAAGAGGTTGAACTTGACGACTACACCTTATACTACTCTATCTCCGAGCGTTACTTATTCAGTGCTTACTTGTTCCGTCACAAGGAACACACGCGAAGTAAGACTATATATTAGACACTCAATCTTATGACACTTTATAGGTTTAAGTTTGTAGATTTCTAGAATAAAAGAAAGCTGAAGGTAACAGACACTTGCCTTTTTGGCTTTAGTAACTCAATGTTGTGAAAATAAACCACCCTTGAAATTTGTATCCCTCTTATGATAGGTTGGCAGTAATTAGAAGTATGAATAATGTCTCTTGGAAAAGTGCTTCGCAGTTTTTAATGGAGGCAACAAAGTGTAAAGAAAAAAGAAAATAGGCCATTATCCATACGAAGGATAATTAGTAACCCATACTAAATAAAATTTGTATTAACATTCACTTTACGATAGTTCTCGCAATACTGATGGTATGGGGCGAAATAGAGGCCACTTATAAGGACCCCACCTCTCCGGGTATTGTAAACGCGGCTAGGTAGCTTTAAATTCTGGTACTACTTGTGCAACCTTGTATTTTGATTAGAATATTGTGAAGAAGACGTAAATAAATTCTATAAAATAAAATACTAGCCTGTTCTCAAATTTTACACATTTACTGAATATTATATCTACTTGTATAGTATATTTGGCTTTTATGAAAATTGTAAATAAGAATTCTATGTTATTCTTCAATCTTCACCAAAAGAAGTTGGTATTTATTCGAAAAATTGTTATTTTCTTTAAAGATTGTTACAACTATTAATAATTTCTGATTACAATTTTCCATCCCTAGTTTCGTAAATTCTTTTAGGCGTGCGTTATCACTCCATAAGTATTTGCAATATTTTTATATCATTATAAATTGTATTAATTTGGAAGATCTACGATCCAAGCCCCTTAAATTCGAAATTCGTAATTTCTAACATCTTCAACGATAAACTGTCAGCTTTCAATTTCCTCAACATAATTATAACATAATTCTACTATAACTAGGTATTATTTTCATCTTTTCTACGTTTCACAAGTAAATCCACCTTCACACATGTCAAACTTTAATTTCGAACTGGTGAAAATTGAATAATAAAACAGATACCTATCTGTTTTTTAGGTTTCTTTTCCCCTTAGCACCTTGGAAAATATACCTCTTCAAGGAATTATCATTTCTTTATGAAAAAAAGTACATACTTTCTAGAAACATGTATAAATAACAATGTACAGTTTAAAGAAATTATTACCAAATGCATTTTAACAAAAAATTCAAAAAGAGTCACATTCTTTTAGTACAGTAAACCATAAAACCATAAAACCAAACTTATAAAAAAAACCTACGAATCACAATATGCCATATAGGATATGAAAGAAAATCGAAAGAAAAGACGGTACGGGGATGAAGTTGTAAAAAGGGGGTGGGTAACCGATCAGGGCCGCCGCACAGTGGTACATAATCACACTTTTTGTTCAAATCACCGTACAGGTCGTAATTTTTTAGTAATCGTGACGATTTTTTTTTAAAAATCTTCGCAATTAAATTCTCTATCGATCCCTCCGGCCGGAATTTTGAATTTCGTTGCTGTTTTTTTATATTTAGCGAAATATACAGCACATATAAATCACTGGCATTGATCAACATTTCATGAAACGACTGTACATGATTATGCAAGCAATGGCATCAGGAAAACCGATCGATGTAAATAAATTTAAAAAGTATTGCATGGATACGGCGAAAATTTATGTGAATAAATATATGTGGTACCCAATGCCTTCTTCGTGCCATATGATTTTAATTCATGGGTCGGATGTAATAGAGACATTTTTAATCCCTATTGGGCAATTATCGGAAGAGGCACAAGAGGCGAGGAACAAAGATATTAAGAGGTGTAGAGAAAATAATACACGTAAATCGACACCCATACATACAAACGAGGACATAATACATTTTCTTTTAATATCTTCCGATGCATACATTTCCAGTTTAAGACACGTACATAAACATAAAATCAAAGCTTTGCATCCAGAAGCACAAAATCTAATCCTCAAAAAAGCTAGCACCCCGAAAATCTATGCGCACTAAGTTTTTCCAAAAAAGATAATTTTCTGAAATTTCGATTGGATATATTGAATTTGCCATCGTTAAAAAGCTCTAAAATTTAGAAAATTTGATATTGAATTCGGAATCGGCGTTCAAAAAGTCCCACAGACACCGATTTTCTAAAAGTGCTGTATATTTCGCTAAATATAAAAAACAGCAACGAAATTCAAAATTCCGACCGGAGGGATCGATCGAGAATTTAATTGCGAAGAATTTAAAAAAAAAATCGTCACGATTACTACAAAATTACGATCTGTACGGTGATTTGAACAAAAAGTGTGATTATTTACCACTGTGCGCCGTACCCGATATTGTAGCCACGATATGCCAATTGCCAGCTGATCGTGCCTGAGAGTAATGGTTACATCAAAATGGCGATATCGTTCGACGATAACCATAAATGTAGCTAGTCTTGTTTATTGAATTTCGGGGGCAGGGAACTGGAAAGAGAAGGTGGGTAGAGAGTGAAAGTGGGACCGAGAGAAAGAGGTCCTGTGAACCTCTGCCCCCTGCATGACAGCCTGCTACGTCAGCTGGTCTCTTTTCCGATAATTTGCCACTCATTAACATAAAAGCAGGTCGCGATGGTGGGGGAAGAAGTTTTGAATTTTATGACTCGATGGGGTTATCAGAACGTACTAGCTCCTTTCGATGGCTGCGGCCCTGATCACGGTTTGCTCTTATTTTCCGATACGACCATCCACCACCCCTTTTCATCCCCTCTTCGTTGCTCCATGTCTGCGTCGATTCAGTCGATTGTTCAACACTTTTCCTAGTTTTACCCCATATATCTCCCTTGTACTGCTCTCCCTACGGTTTTGTCACGAGTAATCATGCGATTTATTTTTAAAAATTTTTTTTTATCTGATTACCTTGTTATATGTAACGTTGCTGCTTTTTAGAAAGATAGAAAGTTTGTGGAATCTAAAGGACATTAATATTTATTCATAACGACGATTTAGGAATAATTTCCATTTATGTGTCCATGTCAACGAAGTGGAGCGTATAACTCAACATTTTTAAACTTGAAATTAAAATTTTCGAAAATTGAACAGTTCAAGATCGATACATTGCAAATTGCGAATGTTCGAAGTTCAACAGAAACATATACAAAAGTAGAAGAGTTTGATCTATTTCAATTTTTTCTTGGACATAACTACGGTCATAGGATTTGTTATTAATAGTAAATTAACGTCTGAGAAATGCTGTCCCCGAAAATGGCCCTGTTGTTAGGTGCAAGTTCTAATTTCCATTACACATTGTAATTAAAGATTCTAAAAATATGAGTGATGCGATGGAGCAATAAATCGCAAAACTATCTTGATATTGACATAATTTCGAGGTATTCGAAGCATTCCTTTGTGACAGTAGCCGTGTTTTGACGTCGTGGCATCTGCTCTGAAAGATTCATATGTAAAAATAGATGTGACTATTTCTGCCGGGTAATTGTTTTGGATTGTCTGTCTGGCTTTTGAGATCGCGTGCGCTTAAATTCCTCGCTGACTAGATGACTAGCGAGAAATAAATAATAGTAAATCGTATGAAGCATATTCGCGTGGGTGACTTTATAACAGAGGAATTTAGAATTTAATAAAAAAAGACGGAAGGGAATACGAAAAGATTGTGGAGACTACGTATGACTCCAAGTGACATTCACCCTTTTTAATATAAAAAAAGAAGTAATGAAGTTACTATATGATAAACGAACAGAAGTTTCGTTTTACTCTGTGTAGTTGTTTCGATAAATGCTCAAACATAAATAGAAATGGACAGTTTTCCACTGACAGGTTCTATCGTAATAGAATCTCGATTATGCTTCTATTTAACAGAATAATTAAACAGTCAGCTGGGCCAAAATTAACGAAATACATAACAGGCATGAAAAAGCGATAAAGGAGAGTACTATATTTCTAAAAATATTCTCACACATTCTGAGACGTTAAAAGCTTTGGAAATAGTTTTCAGCTGGTGTGCAGAGTAAAATGAGAGTAACTCCTCGGAAGTATTCAGTTTAAGAAGAAGAAATTTGATAATCTAAAAATAAAAATATGTATGTACATCAAAGTCTGTAATAAATACTCGCATTTCTTATAAAAATATAAAATATATTATATAATCCCTCATCTCTGACGAACAGTGAAACTAAATGTTACTTGCATTAATTTCAAATACATCCAGCTCCGAATTTATATTGAAATGTATACACACCATGTGAGCCTATGAGATTCTCGTTTTCAAAGGAATTTCCGGTATGCTTACTATAACTATACATAGTTGATCCAGCTTCCTAGCAGCTTTGCCAGTTGAACCAACACCGTTCCCGAGCACAAAGTCTGATCCGTTGAGTGGAACTATCCGTATGCAAACAGCCGCAGAACTAACAAATTTGTAACTTCATGGCCTCGGGCGTGTATCGGGTGACTGACTCAATGGCCACGCGTATTTTAGTCACTTTAGAAAACCTGGCAATAATATTGAAAGTGACTATCTCGGTTATTTGTCTTAATGAGTAATCGAAATGAGAGCTAACCTTATACGAAGAAGAATTAATTAGTGTTCTGTCTATAATAGATTTTTTCATTCTAAAAAAGCAACAAATGGTACCTGTGATTCTGATAATCGTGGAAAATTGGGTAGGAAACGAATGGAATTTTCTTTTCCATTCAAACAAAAGAAGTTCAAACAAAAAGGGCACGTTTTTTATATCTACAAAACTGCTGAAAAATAATTATCGAATTACGGATTGGTGGTGGGGGTAACTTGAACAGTATGAATTTTTCGATAATTATTTTTACGCAGCTTTGAGATATAGAAATGAGATTTTTTGTTTAAACTTCTTTTCGATATCTCTCACTGTTCTCCAGATATTCGAGGAGAAAGAAAATTCTGTATTTTTTCAAGGGGCGATTTTACTCCCAAAACTGCACTATGGCGCTAACAGAAAATAGGATTGGGTTACGGATGAATTACTCTACTTGCACAACCAGTTTCATAATCTTTTGAATTTCCGGGTTGCCGAACGTCCCTTATTAGAACTGAAATTAAAAAGGACCTTTAGTGATTGAAATGTATTCATAGGTATTGAGGAATTTGCTGTAGGATTGAATAGTCTGCTTAAAAATGTATTTATCGAAATTTATTAGCATATCGAATGGAATACGTAGAATTTGCAGAGGAAAATGAAGAGGTAAACGTATGCGATGTACATGATGAAGACGTTATAATCGCCGTGAGCAACGTTTATTGCGTTTCACACAAATGTAAAATATCTTTTCGATTCGTCTGGTGAACGCACCCAAGAACAGATAGTTGGCCAGGTTGCACTATAAATAACGGAAGTTCGCGAGCACGCTGGCGCTTAAAAGTTATTCCTGCGGAGCTGTGGGTCAAGCATGCACTTGACTCGGCAATGCGGTTCATGACATAACTCACGGCACGTGTTTGACAAATCTAACCTTTGACTGCTCTTTGACCACCAATCGGAAGTCATTTCCTCGTAGATTTAGTATCAATGTAATTACTTTATAATTCATTTGTTCTTCTTTTAATTAGTTTTGTGATAAATATAAAGAGATAAGTATGAATAACTTGATACCCCTGGATTTCGTTTCTTTCGTATTTTTATAGTTATTGAGTATTAATAGAAGAGAACAAATAATGCGGGAACAAAAATCATTCTATTCTTAGGGAAAAACTAATTCACGCTATATAATGTCCAACTTAGAGAATTTTTTCTTTTAGCGATTTTTTAACTTTATTTTAACTGCAACCATAGCTTACATCGTATCAATCAATTATGTACTTTACAAAATGTAGCCTCTGTTTTATTATTTCGTTGTTTTAAATAAATATTCAGAGTTAAAATTAACATTATGAACAACTTTTTCCTATATATGTAACTGCCGCTCGGCTTTAGTCTTCGAAATATTCGCAAAAAATTGTGATCGGTAGTTGGGAGCCCCCAAACCATCTAACCCAAATTGACTACCGATTAAAGTTTTTTTGCGAATATCTCGAAAATTAAAGCCGAGCGGCGGTTACATATATAGGAAAAAGTTGTTTAGAATGTTATCTTTGACAACATATTTTAAGGTCATCGAAATCGGTAAGAACTACCCTTTTGTAAATAATCACTAAATTCTTTCGTGCAACAAGGATTATGAGGATATATAACCAAAATGTATAGTCCTTAGAGGGAAATTAAATATTAGCTCACTTAAAGATTACTACACCTTTCAAGTAGATAACAAAACCGAACTCGATTTAAAACAGAAATTTAAAACTCACAACAGTACATAACCTGATATATGACACTACAGTGCCAATGAACGACGCAACATTGTATAACTGAAGTGTCCAAAAATAGTATTCGATTCTACTCAATGTACTCGATTCGCATACACCTGTGTCATAATCACTGGCAGCCTTAGGCGCGCTAAAAATGAAACGTTCCCGAGTGAATTGCGCGCTCCCTTCTGATCACATGCAATCTTTAATCTGTTCCTGTTTTCTGAACGGGACTAGAAAGATTCCAACCGACAAAGGTCTGCCTGTGAGGAACATTGGCCATATGTTGCACTCGAAACGAATTGCATAAAGCGACTTTTGTACGAGTAAGACCATAGCAAAGCTTCCCCGCTTGATTAAAACGCACTTACACGCGCGTTAATGAGCCTTTGATGTTGGAAGTCATCAAACATCAAATGGCGTAATTGCCTCGGAGTGCTTAAGTGAGTGAATTTGATGTGCTGGGATGACTTCGACGTTACGTAATTCCATGAATCTAAGTTGAAACAGTGTGCATATTGTTTAGAAGGATACAGAGCAGAAACGATTGAAGTTCTGATACTTTGTAACCTTGGTAGTAGATGAAACAGTGCAAGTATAAAAATGATTAGAAGTCATTTAAGTTAGCAGAGCTGTTTAGTTTTTTAATTAAAAGTGGTGTTTTAGATGTGTCTTATATTTTTATATTAGGTTGGTGAAACAGTTTTAAAGGATTTCTTCAAGAAATTTAAACCTTTTCATACATATACTTATACGAATTTTGATATTGTAAACATTGCTTTGATCCTACAAGTCGACATTCAAATTTTATTTACGTGCATAAAGCTGGATGAAACTATACTCATATATTGCAATACAAATTTTATTTTGAAAAGAATTAGAAGGTCTTTTAGGCAATCCTGTATTTTGACTTATTGTAGTCTATGTTTTTTATAGACGCGACTATGGTTCAAGAAATTAGAGTCTGATTGATTTTTGATTTTCCTTTGATCAAAATGATTAGAAATTGTTACCATAATTCTATACATATACACTCAGCCCGGTTCGAGCCTCTTTGCGCCCCAGGTGAACTTGCCAATTTGCGCCCTCTATTTATAACACATTTATTTGAGGTTTTTGATGACTTTTCTCTGAATTTTTATTCGTAGCGTAAAACATTTATAGTGCAACCTGTAATATTTCATTTAAAACTTTTTTTAAAAAATGCCAACAATGAAAAGATCATTTTGCGCCCCTGTCAACTTTACGCCTTAAAAAGAGTCAGAAATAATATTTTCTGTAATCAGCTGTTTACAAATTACTTTGTTAATTCTTCGCCGAACTTTAGTTTCCCTTTGGATATGATTTCTGCATCAGATCATACATATTTATAGACAATTGTCGTTTGATGGCTGTGCTTTGCATAATTCAATGTGTTTCCGTATCTCTCGTCAGTCTAATTAAACTTGAATAAAAAATTTCTATATCTTGTTTGAGCGGAAGTAAGGTTGAGTACAAAATTTCATAAAAGGTGCATACACGTTGCCCCAACCGCCTGTTACACGCGGAAATCTGCAAGAAATTTTAAACATTCCACGACTAAAAGTGTTCCGTTATATTTAGAAGATGCCTAGTCATTTAGATTCAAACCCTGCCAGATTCATTCCCACGCATCGCTACAAAATTTTACAAACTTTCCTGCGTGCTTTATTGCACGTAATGCAAGACGCGACGTGGGAAATAAATTTTGAGTTGTTTGGGCACCGACAGCGATATAAATCACTCGATGAATGATTCAGTGTTGAGAAGTAATGGAGTACAAGTTCTAGTTCTGCGTGATGAATTAACAACTTCATAAACAGAAACAGGTAAATTGTTTTACCTTGTCCCTGGTCGCTTAACTTATCGTACTACGTAAAAAGAAGTAATTGAATTATTGAAGTATTCACTTGCGTCTAAATTAAAGTGAAGAGGAAATTCGACAAATACTTTTCAAATAATTTTTTTCTTGTTTCGGGAAATGTTCTTTCAGAATCAATTTGTTCATTTTTGACATGCCGGTTCAAAGATGTATATTTAGTACGGGGAAGTTTCTGTTTTTTCCTTTAGGTTGGTTATTAAAATTTTGCGTTAATGATTATTAAAGTCTTTGACAATTAAATTTTTAGCACATATTGTGTATAATACCTATAATTTTAATTATGAAAATTTAGTGAAAGACTGCCTCCGTCTTTATTTTGGAATTTATATAAAAAAAATGATTATTATAAAAATGTTATTACGAAGAGGCAAAGTATTACTAGCAAAAAAAGATTCAACTTTAATAATACGCTTTGGTTGCTTATTTATTTATATTAAATATGTCCACGTATTTTTCATCTTCTTCCTGGGTGCGACTATGTTATGTTCATGGAAACACATTTTGAATTTTCTTGGAAACATGAATGATGATGAGTATAAATATAAACACATGTTCTAATGGCCTTCCGCGGATTTTTAAAAACTTCACTTCCACGAAATTCGTTTTTTCGGCTGACATTCTTAAATTAGAACTGACGAATGCTGATGCTACTACATACGATCAAATTGTCTGTGATGTGATATTAATGATCGTTAGAAAGATTTAGTTGCTAGAAGGGGAATAATATAATTATAGATTTATGTAATTACGTTAAAGAGAATGGTTTTAATAAATAGTCAGGTGTAAGAGATACAGAGTACCTACAGTGTTTCTATACATATACCTAATATTATCATTTCATTGGATTGACGCTTGAGTTCATTGATTGAAGTGCATCTCTTTTGAAGAATCTATGTATGTACTTAAATAGACTTCACGAAAATGGCTATTTCATTAACTTTAAATCTCTTATTTTACAGTTTTTTTTGCATTCTTTATAGTTAAAGTTGTGTACGAATAATACAAATGTTTTGCCTCTAGAAAAATTATGTTAAATTTGAAATCATTTTACAAAAACTTATCGTCTCGATTCTATCCATTTATAATTATTATCTACGTGAAAAGTAGAAAAAAATTGCCTCTACCACTATTTGATAAAATTATTAGTCCAAAATGTAGGGTTGTTCCCTTTTTCATATTTTTTTTTCATATCATTTTATGTAAATATTAATGAAACTACTTATGAAAGAAGAATTTCTGTTTGTGTGCCTGCATTCGCGTAATATTTCATTAGAATAAGTAGCGTGTAATAGTATAACGGTGCGCGGGCCTGGTGCGGCGGCCAATTATTAAATAGGGCGTGAATATCGTTAAATTATAATTTACGATCTGGGTGCAACTTTGTACTCCACTGCATATACCAAACATTTTCGAGGAAAAATTATAATACAATCTTGAATTCAAGATTCGCAAATATTCTTAATTTCTCTTGAACACAAGACCATTCACAATTCCATATACCTGTTTCTGAATTTCAACAAATTTGCAAATTAAAAAAATTGACCCATAACTCTATAAATATTAATTCAATGTACTATTTATAAAGACAGTAATTTCTTTTCTTCACATCTCATCTCATTCACTTGATTGTCGACTGATAAAGTTGACGAGGAATTAGTTAAAAATTAAATTATCAATTAGGGTAACTCATACAGTTATTGACCCCTATACAATGATTGACACTCTTCCCCAAAAGGTAGGAAATATGATATATTGCTTCTTTTATATAATAAAATATATCTATATTTCAGTGGCCCAGATATTTTTCTTCCGAATATAATTATATTTTATCATATAAAAAAAGCATTATATTATATTTCCTAGTTTTTCCGGAAGAGTGTCAATCATTGTATAGGGGTTAACAACTGTATGCGTTACCCTACATGGAAAGTTGTTCCTTTCCTTATCCAAAAATCCTCTAAAATAGACAAAGCGTTCCTAAAGTGCGATACTTTCGAATGTATTTCATGTTCTGGGTGCAAATGACGCTTACGAATCGCTGAAATTGGACAGGTCGATGATGGTGCAAAAGATCGACGGTAACAGACATCTGTCTCTTGCGGCTGCGGCCACATAACAATGTGGATATATCCGGAAGTGATAAAACAACAATATCGACGGGCCAAAGTGACGCGATCATAACAGATTATCCCAGCAACGACAAAGATAGCTGGGGACTGCTGGGACCTTCCATGACGTTCGCAGAGGATGTAACATTGAACTTAACTGGCTAATAACCTCCGGCCATATGCAATCTATAGATAAACTTCAGATGTTTCGCTTGGAATCGTAACGTAATGTGACGATAAATAGGAACGCAGAAGGTGTCAAATTTGGAGTGCTGAGTTTGAATGCTAATTGAAGGCTAATTGTTCAAATAAGTGCTAACTGTTTTGAACGATAGCTATATAGCAATAAAAAGTAATTCTTATGCAATTAGATAACATTTAGTCATTTTTATTGAACATTATTTTTAATCCTCGAATTATAATAATTTAAATGCATAATTTATTTGTAACAGTTTTTTACAGGATTTTCTTTCAACAGTGCAATTAAAGGATTATTGTATAATTTGGAATAGTTTAAGAACCGAGTTTATATTTAATACTGTAGAATACAGATTATGACTCAACTTTGGGAATATTTATTGCACCACTCTCAAATTTACGTAGTACGTAAGTAGACTATATGAACCATCTTATTTTGGCCAAGATAGTGAGATTAGTGAGCCATACATTTTCACAGTGAATACATTTTGGAATAATATTTCCCTGGTACTAATAAGAGAAATGTAAGTAATAATTTATTCGAGTGGTATAATAAATATTTCCAGTATTGTATATAAACAATAGGTTTTTGAGTTACGGATTGTTTCATCCTAGCAAATTATTTTTTCGCCACTCTTTACTGCTACGATCTTGAACGTTGTCAGAATTACATTCTCGCATAGTTTCTTATTAACCTTGTCACTCTACAATGGACCAGGCCTGCTAATCGTCAGGCATCGGCGAATAAAATTGCTACGCTCATAAATGCCAAGCTCAATCAAGAATGGATTTCACTTGTATCATCGCGCGACAAAGTACTCGAACCCGTTGACACCTCGTCCACGCATGGCGCGTCTGTAGTTAAACACTGGTCACGTTTTTCTCGTTATTAAAAAATGACATGCGCGTGGATTATGCTAAGTGTGATGGATAACAAGGGACAGGTTCGCGCGTGATTTGCGCGGGACATTTGCAGAAGAGACAAACGGTGCAATTTTACAATGAGAGACGATTCGGCTGATGCTGTGATCGGGACATGAAAAACAGATTCGGTGGAGACGCGTGGCCCATTAGTTATGGGTAATAATATATGTACTCATGACTATCGAAGTATTCAATACTCAAGGTTCATTTTGTTAGAATAATAGATATACTTAGAAGTTTTTGGAAATTAGTACCCATATCGATCGAATGTATTGGAATACTTATACATATGTACGTGCATTGCTGTTCATGAGTTTGGACTTACTCTGTGAATTATGAGAAGCAGGGACTTTTTCGTTGATGAAGTTCAGATTTGAATAATTGTAAGTTTTTTGCGTGACGAGATATTGAATTTATTGAAATAAAGAATGTTGCAATCATTGCTGAATGCATATTATTAACTTTGATTTGAATGAAAATAGGTACCTAATTGATTTTAAATTTTTTAGTGATAGCATAGGCACAGTATGCGGTGGTATGCCTAGAACTATTCATAGAATTTAATATTTCCATTGCTTTAGTCTTCTGATAAATATTTTACCAAGATAAATACCTGAGATTTGGGTCAACAATTTTGCTAAAATTCTGATATAATTATATATGTATATGTATAGAATTGCTATATGGATCTACCGTTGCAATTTTATTAGCTCCATGATTTTCATTGAATTCGATTTCGTCGCAAACTTTTCAGCTATGCCCCTTACACATGTATGTATTAAGATTTTTGGGGTCCGGTTCTATCAATCCTTTGAGGGCACCATTAGTTTAAAAGCGGGCGGAGTCAATTTTTTTGGTAATAAAAGAGTGAAGATTTGAAATTTATTCTAAATAAAATTAGATAGCATTTAATCACAACGAAAAATAATGATTTACAAATAAATAATATTAAAAGCCAAACATCGCACAGAAACTTTAAAATCAACTTTTAGTTCGATTTCTAATTAAGTCAAAAAGGAATTAGTAAACAAAATTTCATACAATTATTTTTTTGAACGGGCCCCAGCCGTATTTCAAAGCTCGCCACATTACACAACGTGTGATCCAAAGAGACAGGTACCTTCTACTTCTCCTACCGTTTCTTTAACAAATAGGCCCAGACAAATATATCATCGCAAAAACTACCTGAGTGAATTGTGTCCCTTGTCCAACTGTTCGCGGCCACAATGGCCACAAGTGGCGAAGAAATTCGTGAAGCTCATCAAACAGCGAGAAAAAGTGGACGCGCGGACATAGTACCTACTGGAACTGTCCCATCTAACCAGAAAAAATTCGGTTCCGGGAGGGTGCTCGTGCAGGTCGTTGGTCGTTCACCGCGGAGGATTCAATGAATGTATGTCGACAAGTTTTTGTGGCTTGTTAAATCGAGGGGTTTACGATCGACGCAAGCGATATCGCGCCGTTCGACAATCCTCGCGGAGGCTGAGTAAAAAAATAAAAACGGAACAAGATGACGGAGGGGGGAACAGGCGGGGCGAGATAAACCGACTACTGGAAGGGCGATCGTTGCCGTGAAAATCGAGTTTTACGAGAGCACAGTCGCCGCGACGTTAATCCGCCAGTTCGCCACTCATTTTTCCAGCGAAAAAGCTCCGTTCCGTCGCGTTCACGCGGGACAGCGATTAACGAGTATTTACTGCATGTGAAAATAAAGACTCTTTTAAGCTTCCCGCCGCTCGGAGATCGCGTCGAACGATTCCAAAATTGTAGCTGCGAGATTACGCGCGGCACACAGTGAATGCAATTTTTCGAGCGTTTAAGGCAGAAAATTGTAACGTTCCAATTTTCTTGTGAGACCATTTCTTTATCCACTTTTTTAAATGTTTAAATCTTTTCGGGTTTACTCGGTGATAGATATGGCTATTACAATTTTGATTGTTAGTCTGGTTTTGTTGGGAGATAGAATTCCCACATTCTTCTACTTTTCCGTGTATCTATTCATGTAAATATGTTTTATTTTCTGATTAGCTGAGATCAAAATTAGAAATTCGTTTAAAAATTTAAATATTTATCATTTGAAGTGAAAAGATTGCTCTGATTGGACTTCGATTGATCAATGTATTGTTATGCCTTAAGTATTCTTATCAATTTTGTATACCTATACTCTTCTTTTCAAATTTAATTAAAGGTTTTTTATGTGAAACTGCTATCTACATATTCACTGTGTATGAAAGAACTTAATGTACTGATGAACTGATAATTTGTGGAACGTAGGATTCATATCGATGATAATCGTAATTTTTTAGATAAAGGAGCTCCTCTAAGGTTTGTATTTCAATTTTTGTATTAGTTTAAACGGCTCTGGTTGATTGTTAAGGGAAAGGAAATATTACAATGAACTTGATATTAAAGCCTAGCTACAAGCCAAGCAGCTGTAGTCATTTGTAAAATATTAATTCTACTTTGTGATAATAGCAACAGAGACTTCTAAAAATTAAATTTAACGTGAAAAGTTTCCAAGAAAATGTCTCCCCACATATTACCTTCTAATAAAGTTATGTGACTAAGGAAGCATAAAAAATGTGTTCAGAGAATTTGTTATCCCAGAAATGATCAATCTCTGTTATTAAGAATCACGAAGCTTAAAATCCATGGTCAAATTCTGTGAAAGCTAATAAAGCACACTTTGACTAATAGTGTCATTCTTTGAATACTACATATAATATTTCAGTCATGTATTCAAAGATTCATAAAAATTCACACGACAACCTAATAAATCTTCTCATTGCAACAAGCTAAATGAATATTGTCACAATAAATTGTGCTTACACCAATATTTTTTTACACCACTTTTTTGCGTCTATTAACAAAATTCCTACCGCACAAAGGAACGGTAGACACAAAAATATCAGATATTTATAATTCAACGGGAAGTAACAAGCATTACGCGCTTGCTTGCAAGTTTACTGAACTTCCTCGCAAAAAGTTTCACTACGTTTATTTTCACGCGTGTGTCAGAACTTCCGTTTCCGTCGCCTGGTGTCCAGAAATCGTGGCAGCCTGCCCCCCTGGCCTTATGTTACGGTGATTCGATTTAACGTCAATATTTGACGGGGGAATTACATTTGTCCAAATGGCGAATCTTAGGCCAGGGTTTGCCAACATTTATTACTGCCGGCGATATCACGCGATAACGTGTTCACGTGAATCTATCGTTAAGCGTCAGCTATCGTTTGCTCTTCCAATTAGTTGGCAAAATTTACTCGAGTCTGTACCAAGCTTCGTGCGACCGTAGTTCGGTTCAGATCATGGAAGAAATGTTTGTACTTTAGATCTTGGTGACCAGTACAGAACTAATTAACGATTTCGATTTTTTTAACTGTAACAATATACTTCGATTATTTGAGCACTGTTTAACCGAAGCTTATTGTTAGAGTATTGAGCTTGTATACAATGCTTGTTAGGATGCATCAAATATTTTAATTTAAGAATTGAGACAATTTTAAAATTAATTCAATATCATAACTCACATATCTACTTTGCTAGATGAGGAAAAAATGAATTGTTTTTAAAGTTGTTTCAAGCCTCTGTGTTTAATCTCATTCAATCTCTTTTGCTCAAAATTTACCGCCCTCCAAAATTTGCCGCCCTGGGCTGCAGCCTACTTATAAAGGATGTTCGGTTACCCGAACACTCCGGTTTATTTTAAATTGTGTGGTTTTGTAGAAGACCTCAATAGAAGTAGCAGGGAATTTTTTTGTGCTCATTAAAGGTTAATGTGTGATTTCCTACTTTTCTGTATATCTTGAGAATTAGTAGATTAAATATAAAAAAATTATTAGAATGAAAACTTAACGGCTTTATACTCTATAAGAATGTGCAATCAAATTGTTTAAAATTTGTTGTTTAAATTAAAATGGAAACCCACCAATCCATATTTTAAAAAATTTTAATGTGCTTAGTGGATCAAAAGATATGTAGAATTCTATTACAAATGCAAATACGTGTCATCGCCAGATTTTCATTACCTTTTTCAATAGGCCTGGTATAAAAGTGGTTATCTGCCTGGTGGAGCTGAACTATTTGAAGATACCTACAATAAGTTTTTGGTTTGCATCGGAAATGCAAACCTGCCCACCATTTGTGTGATGCACATGAACTAAGAAAATAAATGCTTTAGCAAATAGTACACAATTGCAAATAGTATGTACTGACATACTGTTAATCGTGGATGGACACAACTATACTTGAGATAAAATGGGGACAAAGTGGGGAAAATAAATCAGAATTTCAAAACATTATTTTTTCTGTTTACACTTAACATACGTGGCGGTTTCAAATACCACTGATAAAAGTGTTATCTCTGATAAAATTTGATAAAGTGCACATGATTATCATTAATATAATAAATATGTTTGTTCACGCGATTGTTCGCTTGAAGTAAACAAGAGTGGCTTGCAGATACTTGATAACGCATTGTTCGACTTACAACAGCGCAGCAGTAAAATTACAGAATAATTACTGTATTGTGGGATAGGTTTAATATACATATTTGTATTTGTAATAGAATTCTGCATATTTCTTGAGCCAAGCACGTCAAAATTTTTGAAAATAAGGGTTGCTGGGTTTTCTTTCTAATTTCAATAACAAATTTTAAATAATTTGATTGCACATTCTTATAGAGCATAAGAGCTGTTAATAATTTTTTATAGCTACCACAGTTTTCAAGATAAACCTACAGGAAAGTAGGAAATCACACATTAACCTTTAAGGGGTATTTTCATCTCGAAGAACCGAAAATGGACACAAACGGAAAATTGCCTGATATGTACTTCCATTGCTGTCCTTCACAAACCTGCACCGTTTCAACAAAATCAGAGTGTTCGGGTAGCCGAACATCCCTTGTTAGCCTACATACAAATCCCCCCGTGTCCATCGAAAAGTATTTTTCACGATGGGTGTAATAACATTGAATATTAATGAATACGTAGGAAGCAGGCAATCTTTCGCTATTGCTCCTTATATTGCTGAATAATAAGAATATCATTACACCGACGTCATCCTATTAATATGACAATATCGATTTTAGTAAAAATTATTTTTCAGTTAGTTCATTACTATAATCCCACGTTGGGTGGAAGTATAAAAGTAGAATTTGCAATACAGATATTATTGTTCAGTAAAACACCATCTCTACATTTCTATAATGTTTCTAATTATGAATTTTTCATGGAAAATTTTATATAACTAGGTACTTGAATTATACATTTATCTGCTGTTTAACAGCTTTCCACGAAAGAGGGGTGCCGTTTGTACAGACTATAATTACAAACTTATGCACGTCCATGAACCGATTCATAAAAGGTGTAACACAGTTTAAAAGGGCTTAGTAAAAGATACGGTAATTTTTATGTTTTTAAGCACACATGGAAATATCCTCAAAGAAGACGAAATTCTTTAAAAACACGGTCTCAATATAACGTTGCTAACAAAACGCGTTTCAATCTGATTTCACGTGATGAATGAAATGTACATTTAAAATTGCGCGTTGCTGCAGGTCGCTGATGAACACAGGTCCTTTCACTCAGGAGCCTTTTAAGATTCTTAACATTCACGAAATTTGTGAACATGTCGCAGCTAGGTGTAGTTAAATACGTATCCTTTTCAAAAGTGACACTATCGAACGAATGAAATGGTTTCCCATTCGCAATTACTTTTTTCCCACCGGGATTACGAAACATTTTACAGTTGTCTTTGGTTTTCAATAAATATTTGTTCAGGAACCTCGCTTAATGGAATTTACGTGGCTTTCCATGGTAAAATCTTCGTTATTTCGAGTGATTATCATTGTATTGTTATCAACGGGGACCTCCTTCCTGACGTGAATTGAAATTCACAGTTTTGTAATCGTTGCCTCTCTTAAAGGTTAGTTTGAACGCAGAATACGTTGCCATTTATGGGAGTGTCTTTTGACGTATTTCCGCAGGCTTATTGCAGTTGTCATTGAGAATGCAATAATGCCGCTGTATTGTGGCGAACACTGTGGAATAATTTCTAACAGTTGCGCGTACTACTGACTGCAGAATGTATACAGTTTCGAGGATAGAATGCTAAAAGAATTCTTAACAGTCTTCTCACACACTCCTAGTTAGCTGCTTACGGAAGATGCGAAATACTTCGCAATATTCATTTTGAAGGAAAAACTAATATTATATACAATTCCTCCAAATACTCTTATTCGTCACAAGTTCGTAATAATTTCTACTGACAGGCGCTGCCAAACACTTGATTAATTTAAACCATCACGGACATACAATTAGCTCATCTAGAATATTCTTCAGAGTAAGTTAAACTTTGGCAAAACTTATAATCAATCAATAAATATAATTGCAGAAACTGTTACCAATTTTGTGAATCACACAAGATTGCTCCCTCTCAACTTACAACCAACAAACCATTTAGTCCCAATGGAACCTTCTTTTATGTAACTAATCGTTGAAATTAACAAAGCGTCTGCTTCTTATCGTCGAGTGAAAGGAAGCACGACGCTTTTGCCAGCGGTCTACCCGGTAAAATTCAAGCAGAAGCACAGAGTGGACTCACCGAAGGCGCAAACCGAGACCAGGATCCAGCGTATCGTTCCCTTCATCCCGTCGATCTTCCCGTGGGACAGTGGCAGCAGCAGTAGAAACGTCTTGGGCGTCGCGGAGGCGCGCAAGATCGCGGTACACGTCGAAATCGAAATAAAAAGGCGAACGTACGTTTACCGGCTCTGTTTTCGATTTGCGGCAAGCATACGCTCTCACCTATATTTAGGCGGCACTGCAATAATAGCACCGACCACGTTGAGGAAGGGAGGAACTGGAGAACGCGAGGAGAGGAACGCGACGTTCCGGTGGCAAGGTTCGAATCGCTGTCAGACCTCGGACCAATCACGGCAGTCCCCCTTCCTCTTCCGGTACCAGACTATCCGCGGGTCTTCACTTCAAACTCACAAGATTCTCCCACCTTGCGTGGGCCACCTTTTCCTCGACACCCTTTTCACGCACAAGATCTGGACGTGGGCTTCTGTGATAGGCAGCGTTGCTTGTATTCTGCATCCATGTGGGAATTCTTCTCAACGGGGAAGGGAACTGGGAAAAACCTTAATGGGAGAATGATACCTGTCATTTGAATTGGTTATATATAGTTGGAATGAGTTGCTTGGAGTATGTATCAAGCTGGTGCAAGAGGTTTGTCTACTTTAAATAAAATTATTGATAGTGTGGTTAACAACTTGGTGTAGTCAAATAGAAATTTGTAGAAGAATAAACAACAGAATGGGATAAAGGTGAGAGACTTCGATATTCACTGTACCTTCTGATCTTTCGCTCGCTGATTCTTGTTTATTCAAGTAGGTATATCGACTATTTTCTACATCATAAGAGCTTTCCCCAGCGAAAGATTCATTGAAAATGCTGTACCCTAGTCCTGAATTCTAGGATTTTGTAATTCTATAAAGAAGAATTGAGAAACCCATTCCCGGATGGAAGAAGTACCTACATCGAAGCTCCTGGAAGTTGCTTGGCTCAACAAAAATTATTTTGGAACTGTATAATTTTCATTTCAACTTTCTTCAACGAATACGACAAACCTTTTGCACCGACCTAATATGCTATACGATATGCAACCAAATGAAACGTGACCGCTTCACTTCGGTCCCCCATAAAGGTCACCCAAGCACAACTTTCTTCTGCCGAATAAATTCACAACTGAAACATACACTGCACCTGTAACAGTCATTCACAAACATCGAGCGAACCTTCCACACGTCAGCAACGCTTAATTCCAACAGACAATGGGAAGAATATTCCAAAGATGAGACCAACGTCGGTGGAAGGTCAATCGAAACACCTGTCACGCACTTGGTGCTTTCAACTTCGTTTGCAGTCGACCTTGAAGAGGTTCCTCTCCGTCGCGACGGACCAGAAAGAGGCTCGGCCGAGATAGTCTTGACCGCCGCGGAACACCGAGAACCCGACACTTCCGCGAACAAGGATTCAAAGAAGAGGCGAGTGTGTCGCGGAGTCAAACATGCCTGCAGTTTGTAGTCTGTCTAGAGCGCTGTTTGAGCGACGGAGAAACGAAAGGCAGGAGGGCGACTGGTTCAGTCTCTAATTCACCGTCTCGCTGCCAGTCGTCTCTTCGTCCGCCTCCACCCCCTGCTCATCCTCCTCCGCCACCTACCACGCTGACACCGACGGTGCCGTCGACGATCTCTCCCCCACCTACGACTATACATCGCCCCCGCGTGACGGCGAGGATTCACGATATTTTCGTATCCCCGTCGGCGGCGGCAACGGAGGAAAGGGAAAGTTAGGCCAGAAATTGTGGCACGAGTGGCTGGAGGATTCTCAACCCCTTTCGGGAACCGACAACGGAGCTACCTCGTTCCGACAGTTCAGTTATTTATATTCGCCTCGGCGTGGGATGGAGCGCGTAAGGGTAACGATTCCTGACACAGCTTCCACGTTATTACGTCATCCTGTGAGTAATGCGGTCCTTTCGGTATGTGAGGACAAACAACATTCTGTTAATGATTAATGAAGGGTGTACAGGGAGCCTCAGGACAGGAGGTCGATGATGTAAGATGTCGCCAAGAAAAAATGTTTGGACGTCGCCTTCTTTCGCGACAGCGAGTCTTTACGGCTTGCCTTTCTCGCGTGGAATGAGAAATACTGCCGATGAATGAAAGAGACTGTGCGCTCCTCTCGCTTATACGCAGGCTGTCTCATTCGTCGCGGCAATAGAAGTGGAGGGGATAGTGATTACCTTATTTCAAGCCAGAAACGCCGTGTTTCTTTCAAGACATTACTGTATACATACAGGAGGTATATAAAATTGTGGGACATTTTTACAGGGCCTAAAATAATAAAAAGGTTGGTATACAATTAGTTCTGCAGTTATAAGCATTCTTATATTCCGTAAAACACCGACTCGGAATGCCCATTAAAGTGGCATTTAACGAAAACCATCGGTGTACATTTTGAACTTCAGAATATTCAAAAACTGTGGGGTAGGTAAGTAGTCAAGGTGGATGGTAAAGATGAAGAATGGCAGAAGCGTAAACAAGAGGTCTTAATCTCTGTACCTATGCAAGATTTGTGACAAAATGGGGACAGAAAATATTTGATAAACCTCGCTCAGCTGGTAAATACGACTGTTCTTTTTTAATACTTTACTTTGACTGGCGTCGGCATGCTTTCACGCCGAGGGATTTACATCCTCTGCATGGCTTTGGCGCGTTTTCACGTCATTTTTTTTTTATAAAATTAAATGTATTGCAAGAGTCCCCGAATGTTTCCCTTGGAAACAAACCAAGCTGGGAGATCGCTTTGTACGATTTCTACAAAACGGGCCATTTTTTTGTTTCTTGAATTACATCATTGGCAGCACATTTGGCCGTAATTCATGTTTTCCTCTGTCATTGACCACCATAAGTAAACAATGAAGTATATTTTCGAAGATAATATTCAGAAATATAAACTGAGACTTATTACAATAGTACCGTATCCAAATGTCCGCCGGTTTATAATTTCCAAAGGACGGTGTTCTGTGCATGGGTCATTTCTAATTGGGTTATTAGCGGCCGCAGGCATAACCATTAAGCGGATTTTTGGTCCCATCAAAGGGATTTGTTACTTTGACATTAATGGATACTGTGCGTTCGCGGTGGTCGTAAGTAGCACGCGAAACAGCCTTGTCTGATCTTAGCAAGGTACGAAATCAATAAGAACTTATCAGCAATAATAATGAACTTTTATATCGTCGGTTTGTGGATAAAACTGACCGTTCATTTTTTTTAATTAAGGGTTTGGTCTTTAACGAATGCTAACGAAGGGAATCCTCACAATAAGGATTTATGAATACCTACCTCGTTTCCAATAAAATCGGTTATGAAATTTTCAAAAACAGCGACCTATCTTACTTCGCATTACAAACTCAATTATATTTTAAGTCCTGAACAATTAAGGGGTTATACCTAGTCAGGCGACCAAAAACAGGCAGTTAATGATTTTTTTTTTAAAAAGCGGAAGCATATGTTTTTATAAAGCTTTTCGCACTTAAAAGAGTAACATTTAAAGAACAATTTTTCCCGTGATTTTTCCAAATTCCGCAGAACCAAATTTTTAAAAAGGTTTCTTGGATGTCGGTTGTTACTTTATTATAATCATAAATATTTTTCTACGAAAAAATTACCAAATGTTCTTTAAATGTTGCTTTTTTAAATACAAAAGAGTTCTGTGAAAATATCTACTTCTGCTTTTTAAAAAAAAATTCGCAAACATTTTCGGTCCTTAATATAGGTACACAGATCAGCTGAGTATCTTTCAATTTACGTCGACATTTCCGATAAAAATTCGGATATAATATTATTATATCTTTCTGACGTTGATTAAACTGTTCGTGCGCTATAAAACTTGCTGTGATGCATGGAAATCCTTCCCAGTGATGGAGGTCCGTACAGAATTCTGAAAAAATGGCACTGGAGCATTGAGGTGCCTGAAAGAAAGAGAAAGACACTTGCAATTGTTTTAACAAGGTGCAGAATATTCAACTCTCAATTTCAACGGTCGTCAAATTAAAAGTTTCACGAGGAAAGGTTCGCCATGCTTGTAGCCGCGTGGAGAAACCCTGACAAGGTTAAAGTATCATCATTTATTTATTTCACTGATCATGACAAAGTAATAATCACATAAAGCTGTTAAAAGTAAAACCCCGTTATCACTAAATCGTGTATTGTATTTACAAGTATATAAGTTCGCGTCGTTATTTTATCATTCATCTTTCTCCGTCTCATTCTTGACCAACGATAAATATATAATATATATACTTCTTCTTTTTTCTTTTTGTTTGTTCTCTCTGACGTGTCTGTGTCGCTCTGCTTACAAAAATTAGGTAAGTAAAGCTAAAAACAGTATCTATCTTTCTCTCTATATTTCTCGGTTCTTTGACAAAAGCGCACGTAGAAATTCTCGCTCCCTTTCCACCTTTCCTCACTCTCTCTCTCTCTCTCTCTCTCTCTCTCCATGTCTCACACGCTCTCTCTCTCGCACACAAACTCCCCATCTGGCGTAAGAAATGATATTATTGGTACCCAAAACCCCGTTTAATGAAATCCATCAAATAATATACTCTCTAGTTAACAATAAATTATTAAATATCTATTCACAAATATATGTATAGGCTAATTATCGTTTCATTACTATCATCATCACCGTCAACCTATCTTCATCCCTCGTCGTCACCATTGATTATCCACTTCGATGCTACTTTGTTACACAGACAACGGCCTAACGATCGCTCTTCACTCGCGTAAGTATGAGAGCAGTAAAAATAATTGCTCGTTCGCCGATTCGTTCGTATAGAAAGTGAGGGAAACGAAGATTCTCGTCGTTCAGTTTTCAGCGGAGTATTTTACATGACGCGTAGAACGTATCCGTGCACATTAACGGCAAATCACCGATACCCAACATCCCCGTTATATTTTCGATAACTGCGCGAAGAACACCTTTCCCTGTTGATTTTCTCAAATTTCCCTCCAACTGCAAAACAACATCCGCTCGTCGAACAAGATGTGCCGCTTCGAAATAATTACAACAGACACAAGGTTTGCGGCAAACAATTCCGCGATATTGTATTCTCACGTTTCCACAATCGGACAATAAAGAAACCCCGAACGCAGTTACGTCTAGAATAATCTCAAACGCTTTCCAGGCACCTGTTTTCGTGGTTCTATGATAAATGTTCCGGCGAACAACGCTTCTTTAAAACTCAAGGAATCGAAGGTATGTGTTTCAACGAATCGCTTCACCACGCCAGTAACAGTAAACGGTCTATGAGCGAATGACAGAATTAGAACTATGCGGAAGGACGAACGAAATCGCTTGGAAGCGTCTCGACGACGACAAAGGAATTCTCTAATGAGAAATGTGCTTCTTCCTCGTTTCGTTCCAGAGTCTCGTTCTCCCGCGAATACAAACAAATGTGAAAAGAAACGTACGCAAATATATTTACTCCCGTGTGTGTTCGTGTGTGCCTTGCCTCTGTTCCCGATCCGAAGCGCCGGGACGATAGGCAAGGGGCGAAGTGTACTATGTATAATATATTAAGTAACTTTCTGGCCGTCTTAATCATCCACGAGTGCGATGCTTACTGATTGTTTGGAAAGTGGACACGGGAAATCTCACGGGGTCAGTCTCCTTCGCGAAGTACACGCCTTCATTTGGCAATTTCCCGCCTCGTACGCTGCGTCGAAATGCGAGAAACGTTGGCTAACTAGTTGCGAGTAATGGACCCTTTAACGGCTCCTCTGTTTAGTCTACACATAAATACATTTTGTTGAATTTTCTTGCACTGCTGGAATATTTCCTTGGTTCCATGAAGGATGGGAAATCGTTGGAGATTAATCAGCAAATGGGTTGAGAAGTGAATCGAGATTCGATATGTCATGACCTTTATGAAGAATTTGGAAAAACAGCAGCTGCTTTATAAAAGGTAATTTCCAAAACAGAATCACCTATCTTTTCACAAGGAACCACGCATTTGCGTTGTTACTTTGGAACTCCGCAAATGCGCGGGAATTTTTTGTACTGTAGCGCAGAGTTCTCGATTGTTAGTAACTAATTATATTCAACAGGCCCATGAAAGACTTCCTCAATGTTTCTCAATTTTCGTGATTTTTCTGGAGCCACTTGTTGCTCCCATTAAAGTCTTCCCTAAAGTTTAAACAAACGTTTCCACAAGTCCCAAAGAATCTTTAAACGTCTGGAAACCAAATGATCTTTATATTCATCCCTAGAATTCCCAATTCTCCAGCAACCCTGCTCATTTCCCGCAATCGAGCGCAGCCCCACGCAGTGAAAACGAAACGCATCCGGCTCGAACGCTTCACGTTCGACGAGAACGCGTTTCGCTTGAATTTACAAACATCTCTTGCTCACATTCACACGCACACACACACATACTCGCTCCCTTTCTTGCGCGCGTTCGTTGCAAAGCCTATACAGTTACGCCAGTACCGCTACAACTCTGTTCTACGCCTCGTACTTCGTATAGAATATGACTTTCTTTTTTTTCCTTTTAAATCTTTATATACAGGCTAGTTTTATCGGCTGCTATGTCGTTTACTAACTACGGACGCGACGGTATTCGCGCTGCTTTTGCTTTCCCCTCTCGGCACGCTCGCGCGCGAACGCGAGCGCACGAATCGCTCGACACACAAAGGAATAGGCTTCGCTTCTGTTACATACAAATTACACCGGAAACTCCGGATGAGTGGCTGCACGTTAGTCCCGTAACAATAGCGGACAAAGCTCGGGACGCCCGATGGCCGAGAGCCTTCCTTGGCGTCCACGGCGGACGAGAAGGCCATCGAGCGCGGGAATCGATGCAACGGTGATCGCGAACTTCGCTTCCGCGAAGGGCTACTCTCTGCCGGAATCGTTTGTGTATACGTCCGTGAACGGGCGATGGAATTACAGCTACGCAGAAGGACGAGGGAATCGCTTAGAAGCGACGGCGACGAAGGAATCTTTAATGGAAATGCTTCGTCGGCAGGGGTGGATTTGTAGAGTTTGCGCTTTTAGGCTAAGGGTGGGCTCTCACTACGCCTCGCCTCGCCTCGGTTCATTTTATTCTTCCTATGCTTTTCTTATGCATTTTGACAATTTGACTTACACTGCGCCTCGCCTCGCCTCGGCGCGACTCCGAGCCGTGGATTCTTCCTCGGAATATTTTGACGAAGAGGCAAGCTCAAGCAAGAGGCAAGCTCAGATAACTTCAGGTTCGGAAAACCCGCGGCGACGCGAGTCTAGATGTGAGAGCGAAAAGAAGTTGCGCCGAGGCGAGGCGTAGTGAGAGGCTACCTTTACAAGCGTCTGCCACCCTTTTCGGGAAATATAAAAAATTTTCATTTAAAACAGTTGAGACAATTTTAAAATTAATTCAATATGACAACTCATGCACGAGTTATTGCTGAAAGAAAAGTGAATTGCTTTTAAAGTTGTCTCGAGCCTTTGTGTTTAAACCTTTTTCAATTTCCTTCGTCGAAAATTCGCAGCCTACTTCGCCTATATTCAAATCCGCCCCCGTTCATCAGTCTGTTCCACTTCCCAGCATTTCCTCCTCCGTTGAATATGAAAGGCAAGGAAAGAAGCCCTTCTATTAGGATCGTAATAAGGTGTTCTTATTCTTGAAGCTGATTCACCTACGTAATTGACGTGTACGGCTGTGTTTGTTTGAGAGTTGTGTGGGTTCTATCGATGGCCAGTTGTTGGCTGCACTAATTTCACGCGAGTTCAAACGTATTTCGCATCGGGTTTCATGTTGAAACTTAGGTTTATGAAGGGTTTCGGGGGTGTAGTATTATAGGGAATTGAGCTCATAAAAATTCAATGGCAAAGGGTCGCGTTTCAAACTACGAAGTTATACAGTGAAGTTTATCTTCAGGCTTGAGCCTCTTTGAAGTTTACTCTGCGAGTTAACGTCGCGAGTACATGGAAACACGCACGATTTGCAATTCGCTTTGAAACTCGTCGGGCGCAGGGACAAAGGGTGGAGGGTAGTTGCGGCTGGGCTAGAGTATAACCGCATTTATGCGGTGGGTTTCTGTAAACTTTGCAATCGCATTGTTTAAAAGAGTTCCCGAATCTGCCTGTACCTCGCGCAAAGTTGCTGTGAGGCAGTAAATAATTTTAAAAATTGAGGGATTATTTTCGAGTTTACAGTAGATGGTAGCTTTTCAAGGCTTCAATGATTTTAAATAAATGAAGCATTTGGACAGACAGAAAACGTTATTGAAAGCCAGATTTAGGTTTGAAAAGTTGCCGGAAGAATGGTAAAATATGTGCAACTGGGGATTTTGAGAGCCAAGAAGAAAGGTGGATGAAGAGGATACCTGACATAAATTCCAAGCAACTTTGCCAACTTTGTAATAATTCTACCTACCGATAGCACAGGTTGCTAATTTCATTGCCACTAACAAGTGCACCTAAGTTATCAGCAAAGAGTTGCCCCTCGCGCGCTTAACTTATCCGAAAATCCTAAGAAAGTCGATGCTAATGAACAATTCCACGATTGGTATTGGCTCGCTACGAAAACTGTCGCCTCAAAGGGTCGCGACAGATCGAACGTATATTTCCATTGGCGCTCCCTGCCACCGAGATTATCGAGGCGCAGTGATCGATTATTCAAAAGTAGAAAATGTTAGAAAAAGCCGCGAACAGGTATCGTCTCGGTGGAGTCTGAAAAGTGGCGAGAAGTTGACAGTGGGCGATTATCGCGATCGATCGCGAGGGATCTACGCCCAGCATTATCGATCGATCCTTTTGGAGGACTGCTTTTGTTTTTATCATCGTGTGCTTTTTTCAACGCGGTCGTTACAAATTCAAATCGTGATAGAAAGATATTTAGACGCTCCTCGAGCAACATCCCCAAACCAATGTCTTATTACCATTATTATCATGCTTGTTACATATACATAATTATCTATTTTTTTCCATCCCTTCTAAATCTCGGCGTGCCACATTTTCAAGCTCGAACGGAAGGAAGAAGAAAAGTAGAAACACATTTTACACCCGACGACTACATCGCCGGTGATCACCACTAAATCTGATCGAACGTTATTTGGTTATAAAATCCCCTTCGAATGGCTCCGGGAGGGTGGGCCATTTTGTGCCGCGGGCGAAAAAAAGAAATCGGCGAAGCACTCGCGCTCAAGCAAAGAATAAACTTCGCTCTTTCTATTTTATCTTTCTTTTTTTGCCTCTATTGAAATCCTCTCTCGCATTCGCACTCCCTTTTTCTCTATTATAGATCCTCACGCATTCGCTCTTTATTTTTTTTTCGCTATTTACAGAACACCTGCGTGAACCGTGTGTTGCTTAAATAACGTTCGTTAATCGCCTCCCCTATTACCACGTTTTACCTAAAATAATTATTTTAACTGTATCAACCGCGGCCGACACGCGGCGTCCGATAGCACGAACTGTTCGAGACGAGTTCCACCGCGATGTCGACCCGCTTCTCCCCCCCTTTCGTCTCTCAATTTGCTCCTCTATTGTTCTTCAGTGTCTCTATTTAGTAGACGGTGTGTGTATCCTGACTCTCTTTTTCGCGTTCGAACGTCCACATTACCCTGCCGTGCACTGCCGCATTTTCATTTTTTCCCAATTTTTTTCAATTTTTTTTGATAAACTATTCTGCTCCGGTTAGACTCCCCTCCGTGTCTCGTGTCGTTCTGTTCCCTCGCGTCCGACGGGGGATCCGCGATGTTACTATGACAGTCTTGTTGCGTTGTCGACGCGTTGCTCTCTCGAACTGCGAGGCTTCGTCACGAATTATAAAGAGGGGGCTGGCCGGTATAGGGGGTTACCCCTGATGGGAAGCACGTGGGCCTCGGAATTGAACACCCATTCGTCCAAGCTTATGAGGTCGTCGTCGCTGAACAGCAGGTACAGGTACTGGAACAGACCAAACTATCGATGTATTAATTATTCCCAGACGGACCATTCATTAGTTTACTAAGGTAAATGCCCCTCAGTGTTCGTGTATTTCTAATCGGACGAACGTTATAGGTTCTCATTTAAAAATGAATAAAAGTGTAGGACTAAACGGTTAAATATTTATGCTGTCAGAATTTCGCAATTTTTGGTTTAACAAATTATCAGATTGACATCTGACATGACAATACTCAGTGTACATATAGGAAATAATAAATATGTTACTCAATTCGTTGAACTGAACAGTAGTATACATATATTAGACTCTTAAATAACTTAAGATTGAAAAATAAAGATGTAATTAACTTCTTAGTTAATAGGTCGAGGACGGAATATAATTTTGTCATGAATTTTACTGTTATAGTAAAAAATTAATCTAATGGTAAAGCTGGAACTTCCTAGTATTTCATTTATTAATATGCCAAATAGTGTTCTATTTTTGCATGTTAGACGTTGTGTACAGTAGATCGTGATCGAAGTTGAATAAAATCGTATAACAAATCATACGAGTATGAAAACTTGGTAAATGAAACTAAATATTATTATTCTTGCGTTATTGTTGTTATGATAGCAAAATCTGATGACAATTTGACAGCATACATAATAGTAATCAGATGTCGTAATACTTCATATCATGACATGTATCATGATGTCATTTTAAACAAGTAATTCAAGCTAAAAGTGGTTAATACAATAATAATGTACTATTTCATGATGAATTTCAGTAAATGTTGTCAATACAATCCGAATGCTTTCATTGGAACACGAGATATAAGTGCAGGGCCCCTGCTTTAAACAGTCACTGTGTTCTATCACAGTAGTATCGCACAGCTTTGATCAGCCATCACTATATGTGTACATATTTATGTACTTCCAAATAGCCATTCTTAAATATCCAACATACTGAAATTTAATGAATGCTAAATTACTTTACTGAATGCTATTCAACGATGTTCTCTGTTTATGCATTTCCTAATTATTTAGGCAAGTTGTATACCTGAAAGTAATTGGAAAAAAGAATGTTGTTTCCATATGTACTATTTGTGTATCAATGGTACTTAAAGAGTAAAAAATGTCGTCATTGATGTTTTTTGTTAACACTAAACGTACCAGCACTTTACATATATCTATTCTTACCGTAAATGGTCAAATGACCGATTAGGAAATAAAGGTTATATTTTTGCAAATTGAATATAGGTAATGTCAATTTTTACTTTTAACATAAAAATAAAAAATAGTAAATAATTTTATTTATTTTTTATATTTTCATTCTTTTGCATGTTCAGAATTTAGCCGTTTACTGATTTCGGGGCACTTCATTTATGTTATTTATTTCTTTCAATAACTTTTTCGCTGATTGACTTGATATATTTGACGATAAAACTTAGGAATAAAATAAAACAGTACGAATAATATATAAAACTGGATACTGTGTATTATAAGATCTGTTAACTTCGATATTATCTCTGAGACTGTCAAGGTGATATTTTCTTCTCATAAGTAATTTGATAAAAGGGCGTAAATTTATCGACCGGACAAATGACCGGTAGGGGTAGATAAGGGTGACTATACATGTTTCTCATCGAAAAATGAAATAAAAGGGACGATAAAAAAAGAAAAAAAAATTAAACGGATAATATAAGAATTCTCACAAACTCAAATGATCGAAAGAAATTTTGAATCGAATTTTAAAACCGGTCAAGTTACTACATAAATAACGTGTTCGATACTCATTATCTTTAAATTGTATCAACAATAACACTCACGTATTTCTAATTTTTCGAAACAAATATGCTAACAAAGTTCTTACACTTTATCTAGCTTATTTTTATTATGCTTACAGACTTGAGACGAAGTAATTTGCAAGAACCACAGAGGCTTTAAAATATCCGAGTGATCTTGGCAAGAGGGAGGTTTAATGAGATTCCTCGAGGTTCCGTGGGATTCGGATAGCAATTAACTACTCGTTAATAAGTTAATTAACTTTTTAACGCACTGCCTGTTATGGGCCATAACGATCCTGTACCTTCGTCCTCGCATTTCATTTTTATAGTTGTTGCTCGATCGTCTCCCCCATGCAACATTACCGAAAGCTTCGTTATTCCGCGAGGAACTTAACGAGGCAGTTTCGCGTTCACCGTAATGCAAGTTTAAACGTTACAGACTTTGTGAAGTCCGGGAGAAATATCTCGTCCAAGCTGTTGGCTTGGCGAGAGGTCAAATGAAAATTTGAGATGGATTGCTGGCAGACCCGGGCGAGAATTATTTGAATTACAACATACAAAATAATATTTTATACATCAGATAACACCCAAAAGAAAAAAAGAAAAATGTCTCTTAAAGTATCTTTATCATTTGCTATTTTTTTACATTTTAATTTTTAAAAATATATGAGTGATCTTCAAAATACAATTTTGCAAAGAAATTTCATCAGTTTTTTAACGATTAAAAATAAACTGTGCCTTTAAAAAAATGCATATGACAAATACTAGATATTGATGTGCGAAATAATCGTATCAAGTTTCATGCAAATCGGTTCAGTACTTTCTTAAATATCATTTGCACCGATTTGAAAACGTAGTTTCTAGGAAACAGCGTTTAAAGTTCAAGTTACAGGTTAAAGCGAGATGATTTTTTTTTTGAATTTACAGAAAATCGTCGATTTTCGGGCCATAGAATTGGCCATCCTTTGATGTTGAGCCAGAGATTCACGTGTTTTCTAACGAATGGACTGTTACAGATCGCGCATTATAACTTGGCCTCCGAGCGGCAGCTGAGTCGGCCGTGCATGCGATAGAGTCTGACTGTCAGCGTTCTTTTAATTCGGTCTGAAAAACATACAATCGCACACGGAGCACTTCTTTCTTTTGGACCGTCGTCATCACATTTTGTCGCCACGTGATACTCTAATAGTCTAGTAATAATAAGATGATAAGATTGTGCTAATGCGGCGTAGTTCTCGCTGGAAAGTGACGAGTGAAATAATCCAGTGGTTCTCTTACTGTGTCAAATTCAATTTGTATAAACGGCGGGGGTGTGTTTCAACAATGCGCTACGGCATTCTGGTAGAACCCTCGTTGAGTGCATATCTGACCGTCACGTCACACATTGATGATATATGAGATATATATATACATGATATATGATAATATGAGATTGTAATATAATCCGTAACAGCTACAGTTGGAGTGTGCAGATCAGTTTTTCTTATTGAAAGATCGATTGGAGACTTTTTGTTATCGACTACTGTATACTAACACACGGCGCAAGGAACCGCGTAGGCAATGCTTCTCACGGTCTAGTCACACGTACTGGAGTAAAATTATGTGTCACTTTTATTGATTGATTAATCCATAAGAAAGTATGGGTGTGCTGTTCAACCGTATGCGGATGATGAAAGAAAATCCCTCAGCTGTTCGAATTTGTATGTTTTTCGACGTACCTATGCGATGCCGTAGTTTCCCGTGTGTGAGTGTGTTCTGGTTAAAATCAATTATATATTGGAACGAAGGGTTATATGTATGCGGATTAAAGAATACATGAGAGGATGGACACGAAAACAATCCTTTTTGGCTAGAAGATTCAAGATGAATGAGAAAATTCAAATGTTCGCCATTGCTTCAAAAATCGATATTTTTTCAAAATCTTGGGCACTTCTCTAATATTTAGTGTGTAGATTACAAAACTTTTTGTCTTTTTGTTCTAGGTCCAACGGTGTGGACGTGGAAAATTCCGCCGCGGAGTGACTCAAATGGAAAATACGTAGGGGCTGAGCGGCTATTGTGTCGCCACATTTTGTTACAAAATTCTGAAAAAGGTGTTTTATAAAAACCATATGTTACATTTTTAATGAAGTTCATGAATTTCTTTAAAACCTCCTCCAAAGTTATCCTACTATTTTTGGCCTATAATTGTGGCAACGCCTTCGCGACATGTCGCTAGCTGATTCGTCCGAGCGATAAAATGCAGCGTAAGCTTCTTCGTCGCGGACCCACTCTGGACCTCTCCGAGGGCGTGAGGCCGCGACACTCTGTGACGGTAAATAGTGAGGTGCGTGTCGATGGATCCGCGAAGTGTTTTATTGGGATAGAGTTTCCCCGTTCCATTTGCAATTGTGGGGGAAAAGGACTCAGCAAATTTTTAATTAGTTTTATCACATTAGTTTTCTTTTCATGTGAGCTTGTGCGTGTCTTACTCCGTTTTCTGATTTCGGTTCATCAGCGACAAAGGGAGAAAAGCGAGAAAGGAAATAGAAATAATACGGATAGATTGTTTATGATTATCTGGTGAGTCAAACCACTATTATTTATCTGCTGTTATTGTTCTTCCTTAGAACAGAAGCGAGTGGCAACAATTTCTGACAGCCCAATTCCTTTTGTATAATTGTATTTTGTAAAACATTTGATTCACCTTTTCCTATCTTTTTCTGGTTCCCCTAATTTTAAACATGAAAATTGTGTTCTATCAGTTAATTTGAATTATTTGTTCTTGGGGGCAATTATGTAGATAATTGAAGTGGCATTATGTCTTGTAAAAAATGGTAAATATGTAATTTTTTGGGTCATTTTAAAATGGATTTTATATGCTGAAAAATCGCATTAAATTGGTAACTAAAGGCTATGGAAGAAAAATTCTTAGCTTTCCAAGACACTCATGAACATTTTTCTGTGATTATGCGTTCGCAAGTTATAAGCGTTCAAAGTGGAAAGTACCTTTTTTGCTTTGATCGCGAATAATTCAGCGAATAAAAATCATACAACGAATAAAAAAAAACAATTAAAGAGAAATGTTTGTTCTAGAAGAGCCCGCCATTCGATTTACCCGAATAATTTTTGTTTTACCTGTTTCACGTCCCGCGAATTAGAAGCCAGTAATAACACTGGCCAAAAAAATTTAACTTCTTTCTGTTCTGTAACATTTGATAGCCGTTTCTTATAGACTTCTGTGCGCTGAAAACGAATCCGCAAACCGTTTGACGACATCACCCTCAGTTTTCGAAAAATTCGATTTTAAAAAAAAATGCAAATCTTCAACTTTGAACATCTTTTGTGCTGAAACAGTAATAGTTATTCGGTTGCTTGTTCCGCTGAATTTAGGGTTTGTCGGTTTTTAAAAACCGGGTTTAAAAACCGTTTTTTTTTTAATAAATTTGTAAAATTCTAAAACCGGTTTTATATACTAGAATTAATATGTAAAAATTGCATTAATTATTTAATTAAAAACGTTAACATTTTAACTTGACATCGCTGCGAGCACAAGCAAATTGTAGTAGGTAACAGTTCACGTAAAACTAATATTCGCGAGTTCATATTTTCGGAAGAAAAATACTTAATGAAATAAAGATTTATAATTTATATTTTGTACGGATTTTAGTTATTTTAATTCTTTTTTTCATTTGGTTTTGTATGCAGTGTATTTTATTATGATAATATTTTTGTAAATCAGGTTCTGTAGAGATAGAGTATATTTTATTTTATTATATTTTTGTAATTCCATAAATATGAAGAAAACGGGAGAATTTTTAAAATAAGTATAAACATGTATATACTATTTTAATTATATTTTTTTGTGAAAATTCGAAAACCGGTTTAACCGTTTTTTTTTGGTAAGTGGAATTCGAAAACCGGTTTCCTCAGAAGTCGGTTTTTGTATAAACCCTAGTTGAATTATTGTATGAACCCTCACGAACACAACGATGTAAGTTATTATTGTATTATAAACATTTAAACATGTTTAAACAACGATCAAAGGAGAACAAACACCCGAAATGCACCAATTTTTACAGATATCTTTCTATATATTTCAAAAACTAAGGGTCTATGAGAAAATCTGACTACTCCACGCGATGCAGCAGACATTTTTCCTCCGGAAACCATCAACAGAAGTGACAAAACACTTTTTGTTTTTAATACAGCAATGAAAGAGTTTGGCAAATCGTGCGGAGCCAACACTAGTATCATATAGCCAATTAGACACCACGATAAGAAGTGATTGAGCGGAGAATCCACGGACGGCAACAGTGAGCAGGAAAACATTCATCATAGGAGGTAACGACTAGCTGACCGTACACACCAAGAAGCCGATATCTTTGCATGGCTACTCTCCTGGTTATCGCTACAAATGTAGCCCTCACAATTACTACCCCTAGATGAACTAAATTAGGAATCATCAGGGACATACATATGCAAAACGTGCTATTCTTCGTGGTCAAACCGGATAACGTGCTAGTTTTCGCCGCAACAGTATGAAATATGCTATTCTTCGTGGCGAAGCAGTTAAATGTGTTAGTCTTCGCGGCGGAAGACGAAACGTGCTAGTATTCGTCAGAAACGATGAAAGTGCTTCTTTCCGCGGCAAACCGAAACGTGCTAGTTTTCGTAAGAAAATTGAAACGTGCTACTTTTCGTAACGCACGTCGATTAATACGTGGACTGCTCACTACACCGATCGGCGTGTTTTTCAAACAACAAAAAACACACCGATCGGTGTAGTGGCCAGTCAACGTGTTATCAGGTGTAAGATGCAGTCCGTCAGAGGTCGCTGATATGAGTGTGGAAAAGTGGGGATGATTAGGGTTTTGGCGGGATCGGTTGCGATTTGAGGTTGTCAATTGGAATTGTTAAGAGCAAGAGAGCGTTTCGTGAGAATCCGCGTGGATATACGGCGAAAGGCCCACCGTTCGATTCTACAGTTTTCGGAAGTAAAATCGTTTCCGTGTCAGATATCGGCGTGCTTTGTTCGTGTACCAATTTAAATCTTGAATCATCATCTTTATGAATAAATCAACAAAAGGCTGTTTCTGAGCTACCTATTCCTGACAGTTTATTCAATAAACCCTACACAGGTCCACTCTTGGGAGTACTTATTCCTGGGATATTAAAACCAAAAGCACTGCGTTGCGATAAAACACTCAATGCTTTAATATCGTATATTTCACATTTTAGTTACACCTCGGTCTTACGACATTTGTCGACCTTCGCAATTATTGAGAACACCGTGTGAGTGACCAGGAACGAACTGTGGACACTCCTTTGCCAGACAGCAAAAATCGAATACAACGAAAAATTATTGAACTGCTATACTAGGTAAGTTGTCTTTATTAATATAACTAGCTTAAAGCACCCGGCGTTGCTCGGGCTTGTTAAGGTGAAGTTAAACGATGAGTCGGCGAGTCTCGCGCCAAACTCGTGGAGCCACGCGTCGTCTAACTTCACATTTATATGCATGTATCTCTGCATCCATAGTACAACATCAAGGCCCCGATAGGTATCTGTATGTTTGTTCGTGAAAATCTCGAGAATCACTGGACGGATTGTGAGCAGGCATTGGGTCTCTCCCGAGCAACGCGCGCCGGCCTTCTTTCGTAAATTCGACCATAACCTATGACAAAAGGATGCCGAACAGTGGCGATTTTTGTGGGGCGTTCCTCGAGAATGCTCAAGATTATTCCGAACAGACAGAGAGACAGACGCCTACCGGGGACTTGATGTTATAGATAAGTACTACGCAGAGATACATCTAACAAGGTCGGGCACTGCCTGGTACTTTAAGCTAGTTTTATACTATGTAGAGATTAGGCAAACGAGATATGTAGTTCGTAAGAAAATTGTAACAGGTGCAAATAATTGACGATGATCGAATGTAACCAGAAAAAAATTTTACCGTAAATATTGCTTAACGGCGGTGATAAAAAAAATTGTTAGAGGGAACCGAAGTTAAATTTTCGTCTCGCTGATTTCGGGAATTTCCGCGATTCTCGACCTTATTCTGCGATCTTTAAACGTTTCTAGCTCAGAGCAACGTTAACCAATTTTGATGAAATTTTCAGTATGTATACAACTTACTTCAATCTACAAACGGGTTTTTTGAATTTTCATTACAGGCTCACAAAAAAAGTTTAAAAGTTACTATTTTTTTCGCTATTCCGACCAATTGCATTTTTTTTTAACGCGATGAAACACATCAGTTGGCAAACTAATCCTTCTAGCCTCTAAAACTAACCCAAGTCGTTTGGACCAATTCTAAGAAAGTTATCGATTTTGAAAAGTGTACAATTATGTCTGTGAGTCACTGTGCCGTCAAGGACCATTTTACTATGAGGTATCAAATGTTTGCGTATAAATTTAAAAATACTTCATAATTATTTAGTAATCTTTTGGAATAAATTTGTATCGTGATAAACTTATTATTTGGTATTTATATACTAAACTGATCAGGAATTGGGTTCCGATCAGGAACTGGGTCCTTGACGGTATTTCTGAGAAAGAAATGTCCGCGCGATGCTCATTATCTGTTCGGGCGATAACTCATCCACTGTATGCAACCATAGCATAACTGTTGCATCAGCGTTGGTCTATCGCGCTTTTCTTCCGTCAGCTCTCTCACTCCGTTTCTTCTCTATTTCATTTGACCGGAGCACTGCCTAAAGGTCTGCGCACACATATCCGTTCCGTGTCAGTTCCGTTCCGGCGTGTCAGTGGTAAGAAAAAGAGGGGCGTAGAAGGTCTCTTCTTACCACTGGTACGCCGGAATGGAACTGACACGGAACTGATAAGTGTGTTTAGACCTTAAAGGTCACGCACACATATCCGTTCCGTTTCAGTTCCGTCTCCGCACGGTGTCCGTCCGTGTCTATGCGGTTTCCCTAATTTTACTGAGGAGGCCTGCTCTGGCCCGGTCAGTCCCAATTCAGCTGTTTCTGCAAGCCTGCTGTACAGTTCTGTCAATCAGTAGGTGACAAAAGTATTCGTACACCGTTCAAAATAGAATAAAATCTTTAAAATTGGTCCAAACGATGTGATTTTTTTTTTAGAAGCTGGAAGGATTAGCCGGGAGCCACTAGGAAGGTTGAAGTCGTGGACGAACCGGGGTCTGGTATCCCCGGGAGCCACTAGGAATGTTAGTTTAGCCTTGTAACTTTATAATGTGATACACCTTGAGCGGTAAAGGAGTATCTATGTGGGTTTATCCCTAAGAGGAAATTCAGATAATGATTTAATTCAAATAAAAGAACTCTGAATTAGAAATAACTAATTATATTCTATAAACTCAGTCTTTTACAATTGTTATAGTGTTTGTTTGTCGCGGTACCTAAGTCCACCTCTCGGTTTTGACGCACTGAGAAATGCGGGGGTCTCAAAGAGTTTAATAATAACAACACCTATCAGCAACTCTAAGTTCTGTCTGGTTTAAGTTGAAGTAATAAGCCTCTTTAGTCTATGCGTACTAGATTTGAAATGAGCCCCCGAGTGTGGATTCGTGGCCCTTTTTATACGGTGAAATTCGGCTAGAAAGTAGTGGCGACATGAGTGCCTTCATTGAATCTTTGGTTTTCGGGGAAAACTCGGTTGCATCACACCACTGCAGGAACCGGTGACCCCGTCGGGTCACGCGCATTCCGTACACCCGAAAGGGTTAAAAAGTCGAAGATAAGTCTGCGTACGTAACATATATAAAAGAAGAAGGAAGGAAGTGTGCTGAGTAGGTCTCATCAGCGCTCAGCTCAAATCGTTTTAACCTAGGAACGTGAATTTTGGAAGGTACAATATTGCTCTTTGATGGGTGTTAGCCATCCACTAACGAAGAATTTTTGGAAATTTCCACCCCCAAGGGAGTGAAAAAGGTGAAAAATGTATTTTCCCAGATTCCCCTTATATCTCTTAGGCCCGAGTAGTATCAACTACTCAAGATCTCTTTCTCAAGATCTCTTAGGCCCGAAGCGAAGCGCGGGGGTATTTTGCTAGTATATGTATAAGTTGCCAGCAACGAGATGCTGCAACACCCACCTAACCCTACCTCGTGAACAAAAGCAGCACAGACTAAAATAGGACATTAAACTTAGTAAAATAAGATATTAAAATAAGCAACTAATTAATTAGAGACTTCTTTTAATTTCTTTCTTCATATCCAAACAATTTTTGTAGCACGTAGAACCAATCGCGCTGCAAACATAATTTTATAATAGTGTTCATTCATTAGCCTTAAGTGTTCATTTATTGGTGCGTTTACCCTACAAGATTATTCAAATAATCGAATTTCAGATGGATAGAAGGGACTGTGAATCCGTACAGTACGGAACCATGGAGCGTACAGGGGTCCAAGATGCTCTGCCGACTTCCTCTAGGTCAGAGGAGAACGGGAGCTGGGAAATGGAAAACCAACATGAAAGAAATCTACAAAACGACGAGAGAGAAACACCCACCATAAAAATAGGGTTCTGGAATGTAAATGGGGGGCTATTAGAGAAAGATAGCCAATTCTGGAAATTCATAGAAGAAATGGATATGATCGGTTTAACAGAGACTTGGGTGATAGAAAGCGAGTGGGAGAAAGTAAAAGACACGCTACCGAAAACATTTAACTGGAAATGCAACTATGCAGTGAGAGAGAAGAGCAAAGGACGAGCAAGTAGTGGTATAATCACAGGCATTAAGAAGTGGATAAATGAAGAAGAGACGGTAGAAGGAACAAAGAACATATGTGAGAGAAAAATTATAATTCAGAACGAGAAATGGAGAATAATAACAGTATACAGTAAAAGAGACAAGATGAAAGAAACGAGAGATTATCTACAAAGGATAACGAAAGGGCCCGGAGGAGAAAGGTTAATTATCGGTGGGGATTTTAATGCGAGGACCAAATCAGAAGATTCTATATCACAAAAAGACGAAGGTGAAACACGTCGAAGAAGATCAAAGGATGGGATAAAAAACACACAAGGAAACATTTTGTTAAAAATGGCAAAAGAGAATGGATGGCACATCTTAAATGGAAATACAGAAGGAGACGAGGAAGGTGAATTCACGTTCATAAGACCGAAACGAAAATCAGGAGGCGAGCAAGATGACCCTACGACAGGAAAAACAGTAATCGACTACGTAATGATTAGCCCAGAACTAAGGCTGAGAGTCAAAAAATTTACTGTAGAGAACATATCGGGATCAGATCATCTACCCCTTGTAGTAGAATTATACAAACATGCAGCTTCTGAGAATCAAAAAGCAGAAGTAGAAATTTTGACAGAAGAGGAGAAAAGGAAGAATCAAGACAAGAAGAACAGAATTGATTTTGAAGAAATGATAGATGATCCAACCCAAAAAATCATGAAAGTAAGAAACAAAATAGGAGGGAGTAGTCAAGAAGATATATGGAGACGGAGGAACATATACAGTCGCTGATGAACGGAAACGAAATAGGGTTGTGTATCAACACAGAAACAGAAAGGCTACGGGAAGAAAAAGGACTAATCCCAGAAACGCAAGCAGGGTACAGAAGTCGGAGTACAACGGACTACATCCGGAATATAGCGAGTGGGGAGTAGGGTGGTCCTTATTTTTCAACTATAAAATTTGTATTGTCTGACCCTCTTAAAATGTTCTATTTGGCAAAATAAATATCTTCGTGTTTTTTTACTTGTATACTTTGATATATAAAGGTCGCTCAAGGACTTTATATTTCGCATGTACCATAGGGTGGTTCTTATTTTTCAACTATAAAATTTGTATTGTCTGACCCTCTTAAAATCTTTTATTTGACAAAAAAATATCTTCGTGTTTTTTATTTGTATATTTTGATATATAAAGGTCGCTCAAGGACTTTATATTTCAATGCCACTGAGCGACCTTTAATTTTCTTAATATACTTTAACAAAATTTTAGGCGAAATTCTTTTAAGCTATTTGGAAGCTTCTGAGAGGGTCAGATGAAAATTTTAAAAACTTTTATTTTGTACCATAAATATAAGGACCACCATAGTGGGGAGTTACAAGTAAAAGGAAGTACGTTACACATATTTTTTGCAAATTTGAACAGGACAGAGTACCTAAGCAAAAGGAAAACGAATGAAAATGTGGGGTAGAAGAAATAGAAGTTAAAGAATTAGAATACCTAGGGTAGGGGAGAACGGGGCTAGGTGATATAAGGGCAGGTTGATATAAACGAATTATCTCGACACCGTATATATGTAGCTCCATTTGAGCGAAATATGTGAACTTTGTTGTTCAATTTTTTACTACATAAGTACGATCCAGCGTACGCCTGTGTACCTTAACGTGAACAATCGTTTTCTAACTGTTTTCGGTTATATAGAGAAAAAGTAAATAGTTTTGATTCATCCAAATTGATCGTTCAAATAACATTTTTTCATTCATTTTGTATGTATTTTCTTAAGTTTTCGCTTACTATATATTAAATAGGAAGCACCGAATTATATTTTGGCATATTTGTTATTAAGAAATTAATTCAAATAAAAATGAAAAAATGTTAGCCGGGCCCGCGCCTGACTTTACTTCATAGAGCGTCATGACTTGCGAAGTCGTGTTCGCGACGTGGAGTTTTTTTGGTTTATATTGTAATCTTAGTTTAGTTTTTCGTCATTTTCTTTCTACGTATTTTTATGAAAAATCGTATGAATCAATATATATATATATATATGTACTATGCAGTTGTAGTTTTATTCCCAATATAAACCCAACAATAAAGTACATGTACACGAAAAAAAACGTGGTGTTCGGATAAATTTAATGTCCATACTACTTGGTTCGGTACTCACAATACATTTTTGTACTTATTTACTTCAAATGCTAATTCTTTATACAAATTATATTTAAATGACGCTACTGAAGTGGCAAAGAAACCCACACAACCATTGTAAAGAATTACAAAAATCACAAACTTTAGATTCATTTTCGAAAATAACCCGACCCAATTTGCAACATAAAAAGAGTAAAGAGAGACGTAATATTCGATTTTTCTTTAAATCAGTTTACCAGGGGTACATAAAAATTGCGACACACTCTTCGGTCGGAAATTACGGTATAGAATTTACATTGCCCTTTTATGGAGAAATAATGGTATGCCCACTGAGCCGTTCCCTACCTTCAGAGTCTCGGCAAAGAAGTAGCTTTGTTGAACGTCGTCCTGCGGCGGATCAACCATGTAAACATTGTGAAGTCCAGTGAAGCCCCCAGGAACACGACAGTATTTCTCCAATGCCTGCACCGCCTCCCAGCCCCACTCGCGGTATTTCGGGTCTTTTGTCAACCGCCACATCACGAAGTACGATTCGAAGGTCTGAAAGAGAAATGTTTTACCTCAGAATTTGGCGTGCGCCCTTGTAACGTTTGCCAGGCGAGTGACGTGAAAAAGGACGGATTGAATATTTTAGCTTCCATTACTGGCCGGGAAAACAACCGGGAATAACACTCGAACGTTCCTTTCTAACTCGTTTCAACGTTCGTTTGTTTCCCTTCTGTCTGCTTTTTAGCTTGCGACAGTTCAGACAATTGTTAGAGAATTCATTGAATGAAAAGATTAGACGAAATACAATGAGACTGTATTGATAAAAACCCATTGATTAGATAAATTGAGATTGTAGTGATAAAAATCCATTGAATAGATCAATTGAGATTGTAGTGATAAAAATCCATTGAATAGATCAATTGAGATTGTAGTGATAAAAGCACACTGGAGAGATAAATTGGGGTTAATTAGAAAAGTGTGTACGCTACAAAAAAAAGGCTTTTATCTCATTTTCACCACACTATGGGTTTGTGACTTTAAATTGACTGAATTTGGTAAAAATATGTCTACATGATACTAGTAAATTTCATACTTAGTCTTTAAATCAGCATGTTGATAAATTTTATATTTACAACAATCTGCAGTAGGTATTATAAGATAATCGAAAGTACATGGCCTCAGCAAAGGAGTGGCGAAGAATAAAAGACAAAATGGACGTTATATTACGTTGTTGCTTACGAATTTAATCGATATATATCTTTACACTTGAATGAGTCGAGAAACTTACTTCTGGTCGGAGGATATAATATTTTTCGCCGTTCTTTAAGCTCTTCGCTTCGTTACCCTCCATAAAGTGGAAAGCTTCTGGGCCGAGCTTCGTGTAGCTTCGATCGTAGGATTCGTGGCACGTGTTTGTTAGACCAGCGGCTATCGTCATGTATCTTTCAGACAATTCGTTCTCTGAAGTTTTGGCGCCTAACGCGAACATACCGCCTGAAAAGAAATATGCACTGATTCGTTTCAAATCTTTTAAGAAACGGTAGAAAAGAATCTTAAAATATCACCAGTGACAAACATCCAGAAACACCCTTTTACATAAATCAAACATCCCCCAGTTCTCAATACATTAAATCCTAACTGTACAATTTGTACTCACAAAAGAGGACAATAATTTAACCCTTGTATGGTACATATTGGGTCCATTTAGACCCATCCTAAATAATGAAACTATATGTGTTACTTATTATTAATATCACTTACTGAAGAAGTGACCACCCTGTATAAGGGGGCCTCAAAATCTTTTAAGTGTTTAGTGCCTCTAAAGGTTTTAATTCGGCCATGCTCCTATAATCATGCTGATTTAATTCAGGATACCTTCATCGACCAACACAAGGATATTGAAGTAATCTCGTTGGTCTCAAAAAAGCATGTTATAAAAACATGGTGTTTGAGGAGAATACTACGCGAATAAGGGAAGTACTGTAAGGGGGTCAGCTTGTTTTAAAACTCACCAGCGAAACACGCCAGATGACCCATTTTATGCTCCGGCCTGTCGTACTTCATGTCCGACACGTAGAGCAGCTTGCCTGGTGACGTCTTGATCATGTGTTGATCTATCGCCGCGATCGCTTCGTCGTACATTTGACGGGCCTCGACGTCCTCCTTGCCGGACTGAATCCAGGCCTTCAGCAGGTACTCGTAGAAGCTGTCGCCGAGACCTCCCAACGACATGTGATCTGCATTTGACAGGGATAAGGCTTTTGTAAATTGATTTGCCACAGAGAAGTGTTATGATCTGATGTAAAATAATTTAATAAATTAATTCTCGGTGAATAATCCAGTGAATCTGTATCTGTTTCCGTAATTCAGTAAAGTCGTCATCGATGGGTTCACATTGCTTCACATGTTTCGAAAGTAATGTGAAAATTATTATGCTGCTATCGTTAATGGTCTAGAGTAATCGAATTAGATGTATAAAAATAGATAAAACATTTTTTTCGTTTGATTAAGGGTGGTTATTGATGATTGAAATTAGAAGGAATTTGCTTGTGGTTGTTAAAAATTAAGTTGAGAATCGCCTTCTCACTAATAATCAGCCGAAGTTCATATATTTTAAAGCATCTGAAACTGTAACTATAAAAATATTCCTGGAACAGTACCTATTTACAAAATAGTGATTTGCTAGTAAATGAAAAATTCTCGTGCATATTTTTTTTTCTGCCAGAAATCACAACGATAAAGAGTTCTTCTGAACGAGCTGAATTTACATCGGCACATGAAGACTCTATCCTTCATTTTTGTGCCACATGTTAAATGCCTCCTTTATCTTATATGCGGAGTGTTGTAAAATTAAGAGTTCTATAAAAGTTAATATCTATGAAACTAACCAAGTAATGAACTTTTTGTTTTATACAGACTGTTTGGTCGGGAGGGATATCTCATAAAATATAATATAACATAAGTCTATGTTCATCGAAACGGAGGTACAATATGTTGGTACAAATAATATTCAGTTCACCTTACTTTTTTTAACGGCAAAATGTGTTTTCAGTTCAATGATAAGGCTTAATAAGGTCATACGAAAATAATGTATAACAATAAAATAATAGGTAAATGGCATAAAAAATTCCTCTTCCGTTCACCCTGAATGTTATTATTTTTCAGTTATCCTAATTCAGACCATATCTAGAATACTCAAACAGATTAATAATTTACATATTTTTTTATTGCAGGCCATCGAAAACATGTCGATTTGTAGAATTTTTTTCACAAAGTACCTATATGTATCAGCTTATATCTTTGAAATTATTATATACCTTTTATAAAAAAAGGATGTATATTAAAAAAATATGTATGTATAAAGGTAACAAGTTTCAAACTAATAGCTTAAATAATTTTTATCTAATAAAATACCAAAGATGCTCGTTCTTTTCTCGTGTCTGCGCTGCGAGTAGATTATAAATGAAACGGGCAAGTAGAAGCACCCAATATACAGTCAGACATATGCCTACAATACTTCGCATTACAGATGCGTCTAGCCTGGTTGCTTGATACATACTGTTTAAATACGACGCGTAAATAGATTATTCTAATATTGAATACTGTATTTAAAGGTGCTTCTTTTAAAAAATTCATTGTTTTCATTTCGACATAAAAATTGAATGGTTAAAGCGTATTCCTCACTATTTTTCATTTGTGAGTTTGCTATGCTTTTAACAGCTCATGGGCGTTTCATTCATCAAGAAATAGACTACAAATGTAGGTACATGTTTGAGTAAAACTTTCATATTTAAAAATGACACGACCTACGTTTCGCATTTCATATTTCAAATGACCTGCGCGCGTCTCCCTAGAAAAAATTATATCCCCGAGATCAAACGAACATTGTGTAACAAAAATTCCATATCTCATTTCATTTTAAAGGTACGTATCACTGTATAATACAAAAACTAAAAATATGAGGGATATGAAAGTCAGAGAAATCTAATATTCGCGAGGTAACTGGCGTAATTGTATGTATTTTAATATTTAAACAAAGCCTCTCACGTTTTACTAATTCTGGCGTTACAACTCTAAGGAATAATTCAGTGAAAATTGATAACAATACTCGACGTAGAATCGACTAATACTTATTAATACTTTATCTCAAAAAATAAAAAACACTATTCGTTGATCTATACTGAACCTTGTCCAATTTAAGTTTCGCGACGATTCACGAAATCTCTAGGACTTCTGCAAAAGCACTACTGCATTTATTCCATAGCAGCCAGTGAAAGATGCACATAATAATTCGCATTCAAATTACAGATGAAATTCGTAGAAAACGAGATTTCACCGTTATCGTTTCCTTCTGTCGCGCTTTGTTGAATCTGATTTATCTCCTCCCTATTTACGTTCATTTGAACCGCGTCTTTGTCGTGCAATGGGATTCAATTTTTTGTTTAGTGGCGAGCTATGGTCGACCAGGGGAGCAGGAAAGCGAAAGTACTCGACGTTTGTCACAGCGAGGGGATAGCTGTGTCGGGAAAGTGAAACTGCTCGAGTTCTTCCCTCTTTGCACTGCTCGCTCTCAGACGAAGTTGTCGGGGGAGTCCTCTTCTCGGTACAAAAACCTCACCGATATCCACGGAGAATTGCAACCCCTCGCTGTCCTCCCTGCTCCTGAATACCTGTAGAGCCGCTCGCGAGTTAAGTGGTCCAGCATTTTGCTGCTCGTCATAATGAAGCATCACTTCGATTCGCTGGCGTGTATTCATCCAGCGATATCCATGAACACGGACGATAGTCCTTTGTTCTTCAGGTCGATGTTATTAATTACGATTGCCCTTTCAACGCTGAAAGCGCGAATTTTAAATGACAATATCTTTGTATCAAGTTCTGATTGAAACTGCTCCGAGGATTTCACTTTAAGGGTAGTAAATAGGACTACTAGGCAGTCATTTTTGTCGAAAATGAAGGATTTCTTTTTAAATTAAGAGGTTAGGCCACCTTGGAGGCCCGAAAATCAAATGTGAGTTTCAGTAGTACATTAATTTCGTGATGAAGAAGCAATAAGAGCACCGGTGCTCTGAAATAGTTCTAGATGCGTTAAAAACACTGACTACGTTCGTGTTAACATTACTAACACGCACTATGAAATACTTTATCGCGAAATAAGCACTGACTCTACAATGGCATTGCACACGATTACAAAAGCACTTCCCGCTTTTAAACATCTCTCAACATTGGGAAGATGTGTTCGGACTCGAGTAAAGTGTTTCCAGAATAGTCTTCTTGATACTGAGTGTAATGTAGTAGAATTTTGTTCAAGGGCCTTCCACAGAGTCCAGTAATCAATGAAATTGATGCAGGAATCGTGAAATCACGAAATAATATCCACTGTGACTGCACAGGTATTCACCGATCCGATCACTATCGCGGATAAAGTCGAACTGACAATGAATGCTCAAATCTTTCGTCAATGTTGTGACATTGGTAGAGGTTGCCGTCGACCTTAACTGTTTCCCATGCAAGTTGAAATTTCTCAATTTCTAATGACTCGAATGTAATAATTACTGTTAAGAGAGAAGATTAAGCATCCCGTATGATTGTGAAATTAACCCTTTGACTACTGTTGACGCCTATTGGCGTCCGACACATGTTGGCTTCCCGGTACTGTTGACGCCTATTTGCGTCCGACACATGTTGACTTCCCGGTATTGTTGACGCCTATTGGCGTCCGACACATGTTGACTTCCCGGTACTGTTGACGCCTATTGGCGTCCAAATCAAATTTCGCTTGTTTCGCCAGTTTTAAAATTTTAATAACTTTGTGATTCACTTAATTTTTCGATGTGGCCAGTTTGGGCAGGAATAATAAAAAAAGCCGTGCCTGTTAACCGGTTAAGACGATCTTAAGAATAAGCAACGACTGAGAATACCGCCCTCACTGATATCCCTGGAGACAAACATCTCCCTTCAGGTGTAGCTATTCGATCTGCAAGCCAATGTCCCGCAGCTGCTGCGTCAGTACCGAATAGAACGTATCACACTCACAAATATGTCGCATTAATTTCGCGATGAAGAAGCAATAAGGGTCTTCCATACAGTCCAGTAATCAATGAAATTGATGCAGAAATCGTGAAATCGCGAAATAATATCCACTGTGACTGCACAGATATTCAGTGATCCGATCGCCGTCGCGGACGAAGTCGAACTGTTAGGGCACATCGTTCGGCAATGTAGCGACTTTGGTAGAGGTTGTTGATGTTTTTGACGCGCTCGGCCGGCTCCCAGCTAACTTGAAATTCGTCAAGGCCAGAAATAATATTATATAGCAATGTCCATGGCTAAATGTTCACTTTTTACAACTACAGTCGTGCACCCCGCACATTCTACACGTATTTTTATCACTGCGATATGTGATCAAACACTAGGCAACGCTTCGTCAAAAAGTCTTCTAGATGATAGGTACATTCCAGTGAAATGTTGTTAAACGGTCTTCTATTTAATCCAGTAGTCGAATGAATTGATGTAGGAATCGTGAAATCACGAAATAATATCCACTGTGACTGCACAGGTATTCACCGATCCGATCACTATCGCGGATAAAGTCGAACTGACAATGAATGCTCAAATCTTTCGTCAATGTTGTGACATTGGTAGAGGTTGCCGTCGACCTTAACTGTTTCCCATGCAAGTTGAAATTTCTCAATTTCTAATGACTCGAATGTAATAATTACTGTTAAGAGAGAAGATTAAGCATCCCGTATGATTGTGAAATTAACCCTTTGACTACTGTTGACGCCTATTGGCGTCCGACACATGTTGGCTTCCCGGTATTGTTGACGCCTATTGGCGTCCGACACATGTTGACTTCCCGGTACTGTTGACGCCTATTGGCGTCCAAATCAAATTTCGCTTGTTTCGCCAGTTTTAAAATTTTATAATTGGTCTTATGGTAATGTAGACCTCTAATGGCAATGTAGATTACCTATTTCGATTAACTCATTTTTATTCACAGCCACGAGAGGCGCCTATAGGAGCTAGCGAAATTTTATCGATCATAATTATAATAAATCACATTTGAAACAGACGTAAGTTAATGTTAATTCAACAATTACATATTCCGTTAGTCATATATTAATTAAATAACAGCTTTTGATTATTAAAAAAGAGAAGCAAAATTTAAAAAGACATTTTCAATTTGTTACATATTACTATCAAGTTAAGTAAATCTGTTTATTTTCAGTTGTTTTAATCCTTTACCCTTAAAATGAACACGAGGGATAATAAAAGAAAAAAAGTGAAGAAATCGCCAATAAAAGTACATAAAAGCATGATTTAACAAATGATTCATGTTCTGATTCTGAGGAAACTAGTGATTTTGAAGTTCCTTTGTACAAACGTATGACTACAAAATGTTGTGTCATATCCTCTTCATTAGAGTCAATAGTGAGTACAGTAGCTATACCAGAACCAAAGCAATCGAAACGTAAAAATGAATTTTCCTGGACTCAGAGAGTTTTCAAACCTGTAATTCACAAATTTAATAACGAGAACAGTGGAGTTAAAGTAAATATAAACAGGAAATCATTTTGTAGCGGACTGTAGGCCGAGAGAAAGTTTAATTTATTTCTTAGGCCTAAAACGGTCGGTTGCTCGACTGCCTATTGCGGGTGGTCGAGCTTGAAGGGGGTAGGCCCTAGCCGCTAGGGCAATAAAGGTGACGATTGCCAGAGCCCCAGTGAAACCCTGAGGACAGCGTGTCCTCGTTCGCATCCTTGAGGCGCGTGGGAAATTTGTTTTCCCCGTCCGTTATTTTCGGGCGTTCGTCAAGCGCCGAAGAAAAAGGGCAGAACCTTCCGAGACATCGCGCCGAGCGTTTCGTGCTCCTTAAACGTTTCACCATATAAGCTATTTGTACCAACTTTAGTTATTTGTTGAATATACGTGGTTATTGTTACATATATACTGTGCCTCATTTAACATTCACACACCAGTATCCAAAATCTATTCTCGATATTTTTGAAATTTTCATTTCGGAAGAGCTTATAGGATTCATTGTTGACTGTGATTTTGGGGGCGGCAAATTTGGTAGACAAATACCTACTAAAAATTTTACTCAGTGTCAAAAAATATATTTTAACATACTTATTCATGATTCAATGCAAAGGGCGGCAAAAATCACTTTTGCCCAGAGTGACGGAAGAGCTAGATCGGGCCCTGCAGGCCACTGAATTTCGTTTTGTCAAAATCGCTGCAAAACACAAGAAACGTTTTCGAAAACCCTCTTTAATGATCCATCTGTAACAATGTTAATAAACATTGTGTCCAACAACAAGACTCCGCTCCACTTTATTTCTTCGTAATTAATTAAAAAAGAAATGCTTCATGTTCGACAAAAACGACTGCTTAAAACCCTTAAATAAACAAAAATCTATCTTTATATAAACGCTTTCCGTGGTTCATCTCGGTTGATTTCTATAAAAGTAAAATTTTACCTATACCAACCACAACTTATTCGATCACCACCATCGTATCGTCCAAACTTCCAAAATCTCAACAATACAAGTTTCCTCTATTTCCAATACTTTCTAACCGCAAAATTCTTCACCGACCGTGTCTACTTTGCGTTCCCTTACCACCTCCGCTTTGCTCATCAGAATTCTAATGACCATCCAGGTAATTAGTTTGCCGAAGGATCTGAAACGGTTGACCAGAGCCAGGAGCAGCCTCGCGATACTCGATGTTTCTCAATGGTACCATAAATTTAGGATGACTCGGAGCGTGACGGTCGCCTTGCCGAGCGAGGGGATAAGAAAAAACGGGGCACGCGGGGCAAGACGGCGCGAGAAGGACAGACGATCGGTTCCAGGAGGATGATAAATATTCGAGGGTATCGTCATACGCGCAACGGGGAAATACGGGAGGTGCGCGAAGTCGGCGTAGCACCGAGAGAAAAAGAGGATTTAGCACCTGAGGGGATACGCGGCATGATAAATGCGATATTCGGGACCGTGCAAAGAGATCTCCGGCAGCGGCGTCTTCTCGAAAGGCGGCGGAAGCACAAAAGGAAGCCGAAGGGGGATCGTGAAACGGGAGCAGCATCCCTTTTCCTCTTTCTCCTACCTCCCCCTCCTCCCTTTGGCCCCGCTGCCGCGGCGAAACTATTCTCACCGATATAATTGATAGCCGTCAGATTAAAAATCTATTTTGCCCCGAAATTCACCGGGCGCGACAAGATTTATTAAATGAAATTACTGTAATAAAGCATGGGCCGGCTACATTTACATCCGACTTTCTTGTTTTTTGTACTCTGTGTCTCCCTCTCTCTCTCTCTCTCTCTCTCTCTCTCTCTCTCTCTCTCTCTCTCTCTCTCTCCCTCTCTCTCTCTCTCCCCCTCTCGTTGTACCTGCATCGCGTAAATGTTTCTCAACTTGTAACGAGAGCGTCAGTTTCTTGATCTTTTTTATTTACTTTGATTTTGTGTTTTGATCGGTCGCTTGCGGGATGAATGATTTTATCGAAAACGACGCTCGCTGCTCTTATTCGGCTGCGGTTAAGCGTTTGCGCACGGTTTTTTGAAAGACAGTTTTTATTATGCGAGCTCGAAATTTATGAGGCCCTGTCGCATATCTTTGAGATAATTGAATCAATAATTTCGAAAGAAGGATAGGTCCTCAAAAACGAATTTTAGTGGAAGTGAAACAAAAGTCTAACGTTTATGCAATTAATGCTAGAGTAATCAAACTCGGTTGTGTTATTCTTCGATTAGGTATCTTGTGCTCAGTGAAATTTCATTGATTTTATCCTCTGGAAGGTACACCGTGCCTATAATAAAATAATTAATACAGCAGCTATAACGAGCAACTTACGTTGTCCCCACTTGCCAGTCTTCGGATGAATGTAATTCGGATACAGCCCCTTCGGTTTCTCCAAGTTCTTCAGTACTTTCCTCACGTTCTCGACCTTGCTCTTGAACACTGGATTGCCGGTGATGTCGCTGAGGTAGTTGAATTCAAGGTGCATCGTGCCGATTTCGGAGAGAATGCTGCACCCGTTGCTCGCCCAGCCGTAATTCTTGCTCCCCTGGAAATTCGAATGAAGTTTCGCCTGGATCAGTACACGAAGACGTTCCATTCGCGGATAAGTTCGCGGCGATGCCGCGCACGAGCGATTCGGACGGAACCAATTAAATGAAATAACATGGATGGGGTAACACTGTTTATATTATAGACGGACTTCATCTACTCTTCGCTGGCAAGACAAATATTAACCCTCGTCTTTAGAATTACTGGTACGGTCGAGGTAATAAAGAAAATTTCCCGTCTCTGCGCGAACGTAGATTGGACCGGTCTGAAAACTCGAGTGGGGATCTTTCAATTCTGAAAGGGTTTCGGTGGGAAAACCGGGGGCTGCGAAATAATCTTTCTTATTAGGAAAGATCGACAGCAGAAAACCTGAATAACTACATAATCATGCATAGTGTAGTTTTCAAGGGTTATGTATGACTCCGCTCTTTGGAGTCTATTAAAGTCGCGAAGATCTTCAAGTTTAGTTTGATTTGAATTTATTGCAGGAGAGATTCGAAACGATTTTTCAAGTCATCGAGTTACCTTGTTTTGTAATCTTCTTTTTAGGGGTGCGGGAGATTAGAAGTTAAAATAATATTAACCCTTCTTTGACACTCTAGGTGTGAGCCCCTATAAACGGTTTTTGACACTCTGTACCTTCTATGTGCAAAATATATACCTTTTTTCCAAAGCCCACTTACAAACTATTTTTTTTTCAAAGTGTTATATCGGAACAACAACTCTGTAGATTTTTAGCTTCTAATATTGAAATTTGTAGAAGTTACAATGTTTTGAAAATTTTCTTCGTGTTTTCTCAACATGTGGTAATCTAGATTTTTTGCAAAAACTGTGATACAATGTCAATCAAAAATCTATTGGAATACATTCTAGAGACCTTGAAATTGACCCACGATTTTATGTTCATAATGATTGGATTCTTTAGATGAGAATGGCAATCGTTCAAAAATTGCTCTGGGTTTAAACCATCCAGGTATGTATGTCAAAGTTGATCGAAGAAGGAAGTGTGTCAACGAAGGGTTAAATGAGAGGGGATATTTGTTAGATGCCATTGGAGAGGAAACGAGTGAGAGGAGAAACAGAGGAAGGATATAGGAAAACTAACAATTAAGATAGTAGTAAAATAGCGAAAAGTACGTACTAAGTTAGAACAGATGTACAAGTAGTAGTAAATAAATAGTAGGTATACTACAATATGTTGAAAGATGGCCGAGGAGAATTGTTAACCGTAAGGAAATAATAAAAATATACCATAGTTATACTCGTCCCATTTTTCCGGTGACAATAAACTGTTAGCAATTAGTCACCCTTAATTCCTTCTTATTCTGGCGTCAAACCCAGAGCCAGATATCGAGTTTTAATCAAACACCCCTTTTTTTTATCCTGTTACATCTTCAGCTCGAGATTCTTTTTCAATATTCTATTATCTCAATATATAAAGCAGAAAGCTTCTGTGTTTGTGTGTTTGTCTGTCGTCTAAAAACTTTCGAACGATAAACTCTGGGATCACGAAATGTGCCTCAGCTCATTATGCCTGACTAATCCAGACGAATGTGACCATTTAAAAAAAAAAACTTTTTTTATAAAATCAGAATCTAAATTCCGGCGAAGGCGAGTAGTAAACCTAGTTATATATAATGCCTCACTTCATAAATTTTGAATCGTTTCGAAACGTTTGTATCAAAATCATAAGTGTAGCATGATGCAATAATACTCATCTAAAACATCTCATTTAGAACACAGTTTTCTCAAATCTGTTTCTACGAATATTTTGACATAACAAAAATAGCAAATGAATATTTCAGCACACATTTAATATAGGTACTACAAAAGCGTAAATTCATTCGTCAAGCGTCCCGCCATAGGAAACGAAACAGTTTCAATCGGATTTCCATCCACATCGTCGAACTTCCCAAGTCGAATTTGCTTCACACATTTTACAAAGTGGAAACAACTGTCAGAGCAAACGTTCGCGTCGTTCACCATCTAAAAACGGCACCGAAAGAAGAAACAAAGGCGTAACGCAACAAGAAAGGGTGAAACAAAGGTAGAACAGCCCTAAGCAACAGTAGGGAAAGTATTCGTTTCCAAACAAACTGCTTGAAACAGTAAAAAGAATGGGATTATAAGACCAATATCACGATGAGCATTTACAAAAGTGGAGACATTAAAGAAAGGGATGGAAGAAAAGGGGTCAACAAGTGTAGGAGTGGTGTGAAACAGAAACGTTATAAAAAAAGGATAAAGGAAAGAAGAAAGAATAAGCAAGGAGTGGGAGCAAAAATTGCGTGGAAGGAGAGAGAAGAGGAAAACGATCGAAGGGGAGAGAGGAACGGAAAAAGGGAAACGGGGGGGAGAAAAGGTAGAAAAAGGGGCAAAGTGATCAGGTACCGCCTTTCGCAGCCTCATTATTCGTCCAATTAAGAATTTGCATATTAATCGCGGTCCGTCGCTTTGGTGGACGTGACTTGACGGAATCGTTTCAATTAAACCGGCGAATACAACGTCGTTCCCGTGTTTCTAATGTGGCGCGCAAAAACCACTGAGGTTACCGCCTCCTCCTCTGTGGATCTTTCCGGCTGTTTTTTCGCCGCTGCAGGTATACACACACACTGTCGACGAAAAGGAGAGAGAAGAATGAATTTACGGAGATATAAAAACCGGTGCCTTTTCATTTCCTCCTTTGAATGCACACACCGGGTTGGGGTTTGTGTGATTCGAATTTTTCTGCGCTTCTCTCTAAAGGATTCTCTGATAATGTTTCGAGTCATTTTAGATCCTTTGATGGTTCAAATAATTTATGTGAAAAATTGTTTGAATTACGAATTCTGAGAAGTACAGTATAAGCTTTGTTGCTCGAATGACGCATTGGGTGAGAAAGAGTGATCTAAATATGAGGGAATTTTTTGCCCGTTCGGTCCCACTATTTTGGAATTGAATTTTGCCAAATGATAATATCTTGAGATGAGTCATCAATGACAACAAATTTTCAAGTTGAGTCGGCATTTAGTTTCTGAGATATGGAAGGATAATTTTAACGAAGTTTCATTTAATTATGATGCCGATCAAAAAATAAATCAGGCTGAAATCACTTTAAGAGGACCAGGCACTCAAATCGCTCGAAAATCAAGTATTTCTTGCGAATTGATTACAAGGAGATGAATAAAAATTATGACAAGTACTTTTGGGTAATGTTTATTAATAGTATAAACTGCCTTTTTTTTGATAATATATACATATATGTGACGGCGGTACAGTCGACTTTGCAGTAATTGCCAAAAAAACGGGATTCGGTACGATTTGAAATTTTTACAAAATTTGCAAAATATATTCCTTTCTGCACTGAACATTAAAGTGCAAAAACTATGGTTTCCAAGATGAAAAAAACAGCCATCTGTGCACCCGAAAATCGGCATTTATTGTAAAAATGGCCTTCTCCTAGCCGCTATTTTATTAATTTTGGTTCAATTCTTTTTTCCGAAGTTCAGACCGTTTCAGAATGTTTTTTTGCGTGCTTATTTGTTAAAAGGAATTGAAAGTTAAATAAAAAATATTCAATTTGTATATAAGTTAAGATTGTTTTCAATAGTTATACAAATATATCTATTTTGTGTTATATTATTTTATATTTTAGGTTCAGAACAGTTTTATATGCATATATTTTTTATAATTGTCGATTAGAGTTCAAAATTTCTTTTGTAATGTTTAATTTTGTATTTTCAATACATTAAAAAATTACCAGTAAACCGGTTTTAAATGAAAATTTTTCCGAATTACAGGCAATTGAAAAAGTCGGTAAATTTGCAATCTCTATGTAAAATTAACCTTGTGTGGTGCCATTTCCAAAATAGATACGCCTAAAAAAAATAATTTTTTTACTCTGCGTGCATAAAAGGATAAGTCTGTGCTTGCATTCATCGCTTTCTAATTAATTCGCAAAGAATTACTTGATTTTCGAGCGATTTGACTGCCCAGTCCCCTTAAACCATTTTCAAAGGGTCTCTTTTTATTCCACCGCAGGACGATGCAGCGCCGTGCCACGGAATTTCCTTCGAACATTCACCCCTAATTGGCACCCTAAAGCTCCCTCAACCCCTGCCTTTCCCGTGAATATCCGAGCGTCGCGTAGCTCGTGCCGCGGTTACATCAGAAATAATTAACATTAAAACACGTTGGCGTTGGCGTGGGGCCGGCGCGAAACCACGAAATCCCAGACTTACCCCGGTATGGAGATTGATGACGGAATGAGGAATTCCGGTTTCCGTCTGGAAAGCGGGCAACATCCGTTCGCCGAGTTGAGCCGCCTTATCCCGGAACATCACGTCCCCGGTGAGAGCGTAACACGCCAGCAGGCTTCCCATGAAACGAATGTTCGTCTCGAAGAGGGATATCTCGGAGTTCTGGAAACAGAAAATGGAAAAAATCCTTCCGTTAATGCATGCTCATCTCTGCTATGTGGCGGAGGGTGGATTAATTCGACTGGCTGAATTCCAGTGATAAAAATATGACACGGGCGCAGGGATGTGGCTGTAATTTTGGTGGACTGCCGCAGAATATCATATCGCGTTATTTTCACGCTTTTGGTTATTAGGGAATGGTAATATACAGGGTGTAAATCGCGACAGTTTTTATAATTTTTATGGGAGATTGGGTAATGTAATAAAAAGTGGGGAGGGAGATTTATTTTCTGTTTTGAGTGAAAATCGAATGAGGATGATAGAAACGGTTGATTCATATGATATTTGGCTGAGAATCTAACAATAAGTTAAAGTTAAAATGTTGAGTACAAGTAACTTTAGTTTATGTTGAAAGTTCTCTGGTGGCCGACACATTTTGGTTTAATATATTTGTACTGAAAAAATTGAGCAACTATGCATCCTTTGTTTAACTCCCAGTGCTACGTGCTATCACTATTGCTTGGTACACTTGTGAGTACATTAGCTTTTACTTACAGTTCTAAATCACCCTGTACACGTATTTACTCGAAGTACTTCGGATGCTCTTTTATTAACGCAATCAAATATATAAATGCATTAATATTTAGTTCCCTGCAATAGCAAATATATCTGTCAGCTTCGTATGAACAATAAACCTGACGAAATATTACTGAAAAAAAGCATTAGAAAAGGAAGGGAAAGTTGAGTTGCACAGTGCACCTGAGTCCTGGTGCTCCGGAAATGGTTTCATACGCGAAGCACCATGGATTTGCGAAGTCGGTTATTGTGATCGTTCTTTTTTGTCCTTCGTATATTTTTATCTTGTTTGCTGCACTAACTCACGTTTGCTTACATTTTATATTGTCCACCGCCATTTCTCTCAAACAGAGCGTCCATGATATTGGACAAACAGTTCTTTTTATTCTGGTTTTTGTTTTAGTACCTGAGTTTATTGTTGAGAAATACGCATTTTCAGTTTATTCAATTTCTTAGAAAAATAAGTCTCCCTGAAGTGTTTCGTTTGTCGTTTAACTTTTTAGTAGGTACTTACAAAACTTGCTGCACAAGTTCTATTCGAAATGTGGACGAAGAGATTAACCCGATTTCACAATAATTAATAAATAATAAGAAGGATCGACATAAAAAAATTCTGCAAATTTAAAGATGCCTCCTCAAATTCCAAACGAATTTAATCCAATAATAACAAGTTTTTAAAAAAAAAATCATAAATATCATTTACCTTTGGGGGCTGTTACTCGAGAATCCTTCCTTTATCTCAAGATAACGCATTAAAATTTCAGTACGTCTGCTTCTAGAGTTCTGGAAGATTTACAAGTCGGACCTGGAGCTTTTAGTATTCAGTAGAATCGTTCTACTTTAATTTGCCATCAACTAAAATGAATGTTACTCTCGTTACTCTTCCTCTGACCATTATTCTTCGCCAGTGACAATTTATAAAGCGTATCGCGATGTTGATAAGGAATTCTGCGCAGCGCATTACATTACGCGAGATCTTCGAATATCGCTGCGTTTCCGTACGGCTTTGTGGCAAAAGCGCGCTGTCGTTAATAGCATACTTAACGCCCAAGCATTAAGTTTAATTACACCGAATACTCGATAATTTGTCTTCCCACTATCTGCTATCCCTTTTTAGTAGGCTGCGCTACCTTGCAATTACATTCCCAGACACTCTTTACCCGACTCTATTTCTCGCAGCGCTTGAACGCAAATAATTTTTCCGGGGGAGGAAAACTCCGCGCAACGTTCCGTATTTACATTTATTTTTTCATTCATTTTCTTATCATGTTATGTGTGGAAGAAAAATTTTCCTAGATTTTAGGGGCATGTAATAGTATTCAGTGAAATGGATAAAAAAGATTTAAGATATTTTTTTCAGGAACTATTGTGACTGCATTTCTTTGTGGATTTGGATTATAGGTGTCTCAATTTTTATTCATCAGTAATGATAATAATAATTTCTTTTCCCACCTGACAACTTCATAGCATCTTAATTTCTAGGTTTGGATTTTTATTTACGGTGCTGTTTACGGAGTATGCCGCGCAGTGACTTGAGAAAATAATTTCAAAACCTTTAAACCGTATTTTATAATTTTTCAACGAATATGATAATCTTTGAATACATCTGATTCAGTGTCTAATTTAACAATTTAGAGACAAATAATTAATAACTTTCCATATCAGATTGACTAACTCTTTCTTCTTTAGTTTCAACGGATGTTACACGCTACTAGAATTTGTCTAAAAAAATTCTCCTTTCTAAAACATCCATAGCTATGAACAATTTTTATAAATGTCTCCCTGCAAAAACGTTTACCCGTCAGTCTTTTACAAGGCAGGTAAGTATCCGCGGTTCATTTCGTTGCGCTTCTATATAACTCACGCCTCTTTCAGGTGCATTGTTCGGTAGCGCGCGCAATAGTTGAATCAGCAAAGCCAAATTGGCCAATCGTCGGAACCGGATTAGTCAATTGGGCGGATTGATCGAATCTGGGGTAATTACAGCTAAATCGTCAGCGCGGATAGTGAGCTTTATAGTAGCAACAAACTCAGTTAAAAGATCATTTCGTCTAATTGCTCGAATCCTGTTTGCATTTCAAGCGCGAACTTAGTTTAAATGTGTTATATTACCAGAGAATCGTTAGCCGTGGGGTTATCCGAGGAAATTTTGTAATTACATGAGCAGGCATCGCGGATATATGACTACGCAATGGTGGAAAAATGCCGAACCTAGTAGTGGAAACTCTTCCTCGGACAATTCTTGTGCGAGAAAGCGTAGTCGCACAGGCACCATGAATTTCTGGTAGCGTTCCCCTGAGGAGGTAACGAAGAGACTGGCGTGCAATGATGGACTTACGAATGGGGAAAAAATGCACGGTCTTCCTTTTTTACTACAGCGCATGCTGGCGTTACGCCGAGCACGCTCGGCAATGTATTCCCCTGGAAAAGTAGGAACCAGGAGATGCATCTCAATTTGCAGGGGTATTTACTTTGGGTGGGTTATTTAGAGATTGCCAAACAGAGAGAGATCGAGTTGGACGTAACTACGTATTTCTTTTAGAAATGTCTGCGACGCCAATCTTCTCCGCGGATATTTTTAGTATTTACGCGAGCAGTAATAGTCCTTTTATTACTTCATCTGCTGCCATGTCCTTTACTATCTAGTTTTCATTTTTCTTCCATTTATTCGACGGTTAAATATGCGGGGCTCTCATTGAAACATGTATATAGCAATCTGTTCAGTAAATATTTTAGTTTATTTTCTTGTGTGTATTTTTTCTCTGTTCCAATGCTTTTAGAGATTTGTTGCAGGTTCTTAAAGATTTCTCTTAATGGTGATTGAATAGTGTTTGCACATCTTGTAAAAGTGGAGGAAAATATAAAGTGATACGAACAGATGTAAAAGAACCATAAACTGAACTACAAAACATAAGAATAATAAGTGATAAATTAAATTCAGGAACTTTATAACCCAGAATGTATAAGACAGTGCTTGTTTAAGCTTGCTAAGAAACAATGCAACTTGATAACATGAGTAAGTTTGTGTAGGGGTTTAGTTTACATCTACACGTACTCGTTACGATAGCATCGTTTCCCTGTGAAAGAACACCAGCGCATAGTGCAGAAACGCAACTCCTTCCGCGAATAACGATCCCTCGCGATAAACTTGCGGGATTTAAAGTTCGCGGTATCTCGTATCCGGCTTTATACGAGCAGCGAGGGAGAGCAGATGTCTGGAAAAGTGGTGGAGATTCGGTGATTATGTTCCCAGCATGTTTAATAAGCTAAGATTATTATTAGTTTACGAAGTTATGAAGTTATCCTGTCCGACAAACTGTCTGCAGCTCGTCTGGTTTACATTCATCTCGTGTTCTCCTTTATCTGCAGCTTCATATCGTTATTATCGCAGAGCGTAAAATTCAGAATGTTACAGAAGTTAATATCTTTGAAACTGAGGGTAGCATGAAGTTTATTACGAGTGGGATTTTTATCATGCGATAAATCTCATATTTTCTATGTGTAGATCACTCCAAGGCTGTTGGGAATTTTTAAATGGCAACATGTGTTTTCAAACACGTATGTTTGCAGCTTGTTTCTTGACGAGTGAAATGAGCTTCCACTATCACAATCGTGACAAAGATTGTAGTGGGAAAATTGTGGGTAAAGAGCTGAAGGAACGTTCTTTTTTTCTTTCAATTCCAATATTGAAACCGGCAAGTGGAAACGCTTAGTATTTGGTCAGACGTGTTGATACACTTTGTGCTATGTTACGCTTCGAATTGTGTTACAATTGTCAATTATCACTAATATATTTCTTTTCTTTTTTGACATTCAAAGTACTATTCGAAATTTACTATTTCAAGAACTCCTAGCTTCTTTTCATAAACGTGGATATTTATAAATGTGTGACAATGTAATATGAATTTATACAAAAATTGTAGATGGTTTTATACAAATAATAAAAAATCTGTGTATAGATCAAGTATTTCACAGGAGCGGCAATCAAGGGTTACTTCTTTTACTACACGATACGCAAATTTACAAAAATTGAAGATTTCTGTTTCTTTAAAAAAAAGGAGAGATTCAAGCTACTTAGATGCTTGAATGCTCCTTTGACTTCTTGTTACTATCCTTTGTAAGTGAACACGACGTCTTCTTACGCGAATGAGCCCTTAAAATTCCTCCTGTAGGCTACAATCAACAGAGTATAGATGCTAATTAGCAAGAACACGCAGATAGTATCGGCAACACACGACGGGATAATAATGTGTTACACTTACAACAGGTAGATGTATGTTATCTTCATTTTTAAAGAGCAAAGCACGGATAATTGACGTTTACGATGTGTCGTCCTGATGGAACCTTCGGCATCTGCTTATTGTAAAAACATACCGATTCGATTGTTCAAATTTGTTCAAACACTTACTACCTACATATTGCATTTATTTACCTATACGACAAATTCAATTTTACAATCTGATTCACAATATGTTAGAGTCAAGTTCCTTAAAGGATATGCAAATGGCATTGTCGAAATTTCAAGTCAATTAATTTTATCACACTTTAATAGAACATAACTTCATGAAAAAATAATATTTTTCTACAATGTTTATTGTATTTTACCCTTCGAAGAGTGAAAAAAGTATTACTGAACTGAAAAATGAATTCCAAAATTGACCTTACTTTTAGATCTAACAATGATTATGGCCCTTATCGTCCGCCTCTCCCTCCACAAAACAAGAAGAAGAAAATAGAATTTTGTTCTATATGTGAGAGAGTGCGCATGCGTACCGATGCGTGCCGATGTGTGCCGATGTGTGCCGATGGGGCCCGACGGGCAAGCTGAGCCGAGAAGGCAGAGACGTTAGAGTCGTTGTTTAAGCCGCCACGTGCGGGATGTAAGATTCTGTATTATTCTGTATTATTAAACGCCCTCACATATAGATATGTAAAATTTCTGAATTCTAGGTGGATTAATATTGTTCGTATGAGAATCACTGTGTTCCATGTGTATCGGTGCACTTGTAGGCGTCAAGAGTGGCCTGGTGGAACGAAATGTGCGTACGATGGTCATAAATAGCTTGCTGCAATTTGCTGCATCTCGGGCGGCGATGCAGCCGACAGGAAAATTGCAAAATATGACCGGCTCCACCTGTCGTAATCGCGGCAGTTTATCCTAATACGCGAGATGCTGTAGACAGAGGTGTGCTATCAAGGGGAAAGACGTAATCGGTCTCGTAACGGACACCGGCTCCCCTACCATCATACCGATCGTCGAAACATTCAATTCGGTGATATACAGAGCTGGGCAAATCATTGCACTCAACGCAATATTTTCACGTCCTAGTTTTCTGGAGAAATATGAGGACTGTTAACCGGGCCATTTTTCGACCACAAATGTATACTTATATATTTAATATATTTGAGGCATTGAGAGCCAAAACGGATTAACCCAGATTAAAAATTTGTTTTCCTACTTTATACGATTAGGACAGCTTATTGGAATATATTATTGCTACTAATTCAATTTCGCAAAAAAATGTGGGTTAGTCCGTTGTTCAAGAAATTCTGCATTCTTACGCCATCTCCCAGGCCCACGGATAATTAGGCAATGGCAACAGCTCAGCTGACTCATGTGGAGGGTCGATCACTGCCCCTTGCATCAACTTGCGATCGATGGAAGGGGGACTCTCTTCCTTCCAGGAAATCGAGCGCGGTTTCCTGGATCTAGGACTCTGTTCGCAGCTTTGCTTCAGAAAACACGCTTAATCACGCTACACGGTTTGCTCTCTCTCTAAGTTACTCCTTGCTCGGTAACTCGCTACAGTGCTTTCTGGCTTTACGCGCCTGCTTGCGTTAAAACCGCTGTGCTTAAATCATTGTTCTCGTTAGTGTAAATAGTGTATAGTTTATTTTCTGGCATTGTACATAATTAAATATAAGTGTAATCGTGAACGTTCATGTAAAGTCCTCGTGTTTAACATAGACTAAGACTTCTCGTCGTGTTTAAATAACTCTTTTGCAGTTCCTTGCGCCTATCCTCTAAAGCTTTATAACATCCGTTTTTGCTCTCAATGCCTCATTTAAAAACGTGTATCTAAGAAATTGATCAAAAATCATTTTTTACTCGTAGCACATGTTGCATATAACTTAACCTGTTAATCGATACATTGCCCGATCGATTGTGCTTCCTAGCTGGGTAGTGCCAAATAGCCAAAGTCGAGTTGACAGGTATGAATATGCTTAATGTTATTTCTGATACAAATGCAGAAGGATTCAATGTCAAATAAATGGACGCTTTATTCAAAATATATAATTAGTAAACAGATGAATATTTATTTTCATTTATTAACCACATGTGTTAAAAATGGTAAACTAATAAAAAATAAAAAAGTAGCAAGAAATAATCAAAAGGTATTCTGCCTCTGTAGTCGTAATAAGAAAGAAATGACACTTGCATTCTTTCGCATCGGCTGCAATTTTTTAATATTAGTAACGAATTAACTCGTCCTGCATGGCGAGGAAGCATTTTCAAATGCCAAGTTAATTCGTATTTGCCGACGAGTACAATTAAATTTTTCTGGTAAGTTCAGTTATTTTATCACGTCCCAACGACGAGTTAACTCGTCATACTCAGTTAACAGGTTAACTAATTTGCCACTTCATCGAGGGAAAGTATGGGGTGGTTACTTTCCTATATTCAATTATTTTTTCAATTAGTTATCGTCAATCACTATCTTGAGCATTTCAGGTGTTTACTCATAGTTTGTTCTAACGAACCAAGATCCATCGTCCCAACCTACATCGCAACTGGTATGCCCTTCGAAGTTCAAGCTTCGAACAGACTCGTTTCAGTTTTATATTGCAAAGTAGGCTACGCAACGCTCGTGTTCAGGTATCTTCCAAGAATAAAGTCACCACCTCGAACAGTAATTACACCACAGGAACACACTCGAGTGTCGCAACATCACGCCACCTATCAGCGTATTATAAAAACCATACAACAAGATCGAAAGAATCAGCAGCAAAGTGTTAAACCATGAAAACGGTGTATAATGAGACGCACGTTTGCGTAATGATCGGTAGAAAAGCGAGGAAGAAATGATAGGCTGACGCCGCTATCAGCTCCATAAGTATCAAGGATCGGTAGTTGGTCGATCGGGCGCAAGATGTAATTATGGAGAATGAAGTAACCGTGCTTCTGCTACAAAGGAACCTTCGATTAAACCCAACGGAACAGCGGAATAATGTAGCGCCTGGTTGCCGGTCGCGTCGTCTGGCCGCGGCTGGCGGAGGCTAAGGTGGTTGTAAGTATTTATAAATCGATCGAGGAAAGGGAGAAGAAAAAAGAATATAAGGGCGGGTGCCTATATTACCAGGCTGATACCTGGTTTACGAGGTCGTTAAGTTAAAGGGACTCTTGGGTCGCTCGTCTATCGGATGTTGCTCCGCGTTGATGCGCTTTCCGGTTCGGCAGGTGTGTTGGATTAACTCGTTTACTTAGGACCTAATAGCGCAGCCTTCTTATTAAACCTGTGACTTCGTTAAAAGAAGCAGCTACCTTCTTGGTGGCCTTTAACCCGATTTCCGCCCATGGGAACGCTCCTCTTTCAATTTCACGCGCCGCTAGACGATCCTTTTCTCCCGCCTCAGGTTCGCGTCGAGAAACCTCGCCGTGCAGCATTTTATTGGAAATATCGAGAGACTTTTATATTGTCCGTCCTCGTCTGGGGCGCGTGAAATTTAATTTATACATCGTCGGGTGCGGAGGGGGTTAATTAACACCACCGAGAAATTGTATTTAGCGCCTCCTCCTCAAGATCAAATCGTAGTCCCCCTACTCTATGCCAGTATCGTCACATTTTTAACATAAAACAAAACACGCATGCGGCATCGGCCGCGATCCTCATTCTCTTTCTTTGTGCCGAAAGAGTCACATTACACGCAATGGAGAAGAAGAGATCAAGACACCGTGAGTTGTCCTCGGACGAAGAGAGGAAGCTGGCGAAACGCCTTAGAAGATTGGAGAAGGAGCTGAAAAATATTAAGAAGAAGAGGAAGTCGCGTCGTCGCAGGAGATCGACATCCGACTCAGCACGGAGCTTGTCTTCGAGTAGCAGTAAGCAGATTTTCTCTGACTGTCCATTACCAGATCCCTATGTTGGGAAAGATTTACATACGGTCGTATGTAAATATCTGCAGGCGTTCGCCTGTACGGAAGTACTCACCAGAAAGTTCTGTGTGAGCGAGTACAGGAAGTCCTGTACTCGAACTTCCAAAGGACATTAACTGGTATCGCTCACCAGATTTATTCTGCGTGAGCGTGTACGGACCTTAACCTGTACTTGGACTTCCGGAAAACGTAAGATGATATCGTTCACCAGATTTTCTGTGTGAACGAGTACAGGAACTAACCTGTACGCTACTATACGATTGTTTCCTGCGATGCTGACCTTAACCTGTTTGACAGGTTCATTACAATATGTTTCAACTTCATTTTAAGATAGGTAAATGACAGATTGTGGTCTATTGCATTGATAGGAGATCGATCCGTGTCGGGAAGCGACAGAGAATCGCGCCCGCGGGATGTGGAAAGCGAGGAGGAGACCCCAAGACCGAGCTCGGTAAGAGCTGGCGTCGTGCCGCTTCCATTGCCACCTCCGCCGCCGCTACCACCTTCGCAGCCGTCACCGACTTCAGGCGACCAAATTCAAATGTCGACACCAGGCGGCACCACATCAGCGTCGGCCATAACACAGTCCGCAGCGAAGAGCGGAACAGCGGAGGCCGCGGATCCGGAACAAGACCTCAGCATGGATGTTCTAAACGTCATTGGACAGCGTCTGGCAGAGGAACAGACCCTAGCGTCCCCTGTCCACTCGAGTTTTGCCATTCGCTGGGCGGAAATTTTAAAAATGGGACTTCCCGCGGAGGAGAGATCGAGTCTGATAAAAAAATATCCACATCCTAGCAATTGCCCGTTTCTCGCCTCTCCTAAGCTTAATGCGGAAATCGAACGATCAGTAAATGAATTCGCTCGTACACGGGACAAGCGAATTATAGAAAAACAAGAGAGATTAAGAGCTTGCATTTCGGGATTAGGAAAATCAATATCTACGCTTTTAGTACGAGAATCCGCGGACGATATACCACTGATCGAATGTTTAAGTGATGTTTGTCGGTTAATCGCTGATTCGGTACACGATGAGACGGTTTCTCGCAGAAGCCTCCTATTGACTAATGTTAATCCCACAATGAGAGGGACGTTAAACACGACAGCGGTCGACGAGTCGCTCTTTGGCATAAATCTGTCGGAAAATTTAAAATCAGCAAAACTTTTAGAGCAGTCCGCCGCAGACCTGAGGGTGTCAAAGCCTCCAGCTTTGAAGAATTCAAAAAACTCAAGAGGCCCGCCACTTCGTGCACAGAACAGATCATATTCGACGGGGTCAAGCGGGCAGAAACGAACAACGACACCCTCACACCGGAACCAGGAACCTCGTCAGGCGGAACGGCCGCACCGTACACACCAGAGCTCCCACAGGCCTTCGCAAAAGAAGCACTTCTCGAGGAGGCGATAAACGATCCTGTAAGCTGCACTGCTGGTCGTTTAAGGTTATTTTACAATAATTGGAAGGTTCTAACCTCAGACGTAAAGATTTTGTCGTGGGTCAGGGGTTATAAGATTCCGTTTAAGACAGCTCCGCACCAGGCTAGGCCTATCTTAAACAGAGGATTATCCGAGACGGAAAAGACACAGATAGCTAAATTAATCGTGCAATTGATCACTAAGGGCGTGGTTGTTGAATGTAGACCAGAAAAGGACCAATTCCTTTCAAATATTTTTATAGTTCCAAAACCGGATAAATCTTTTAGGTTAATTCTAAATCTAAAGCATCTAAACGAATTTGTGGATACAGAACATTTTAAACTGGAAGACTATAGAACAGCTATGAAGTTATTAGAACAGGATTGTTATATGTCGACTATCGATTTAAAGGACGCCTATTATTTATTACCTATCGACGAGTCACACAGGAAATTTTTAAGATTTGAGTTTCATGGGAAATATTACCAATTCACCTGTTTACCGTTCGGATTAAGCTCTGCTCCTATGGTTTTTACAAAATTATTGAAGCCCGTGGTAGGTTGGCTAAGACAACTAGGATTATGTTCGGTTCTGTATTTAGATGATTTTTTACTGCTTGGAAATACCTCTTTGGAGTGTGCAAGCAATTTCAATAAGACTCGCAACTTACTAGAGAACTTGGGGTTTATAATAAATTATGAAAAGAGTCAGGTGGCCCCGGTAAAGAGGTGTAAATTTTTAGGATTTATTCTTGACTCATCCTCCATGACCCTGGAATTGCCTGGAGAAAAGAGGAAAGCAGTCAAGAAATTGATAGAACGGTTTCGGAATTTGTCTCAATGCAGAATAAGGGAGTTCGCGCAATTTATCGGCACGATTATAGCTTGCTGCCCAGCTATTAAATACAGTTGGGTTTATACTAAGGAATTTGAGCGACAGAAGTTCTTAGCTCTCACAAAGAACAATGACAACTACGAGGCTATTATGACACTAAGAACGAATGTTGTAGATTTCACATGGTGGGAGACTCATATTATGTCTGGGATTAGGTCAATCAGCAATTTAGAATTTGTTATGGAGATATACTCAGACGCGTCGCTCACGGGTTGGGGAGCTGTATGCAAGCCACGAAGATGCAATGGTTTTTGGGATTCGGCCGAACAGCAACATCATATCAATTTTTTGGAATTAAAAGCAGCATACTTCGGTCTTAAATGTTTGGCTAAAGACTTACGGAACTGTAGTATTTTACTCCGAATTGACAACACCACAGCAATATCTTATATCAATAGAATGGGCGGAATTCAATTTGAAAATTTAAATGAAATTACTAAGAAAATTTGGCAGTGGTGCGAGAGCCGAGACATTTGGATCTTTGCTTCATATGTTAGCTCCCGCGAGAATTTCGAGGCAGACGCCGAGTCGCGTAGATTAGAGCCCGAAACGGAATATGAACTATCGAAGACTGCGTTTAGAGAAATAATTCGTAGTTTAGGCTCTCCAGACATAGACTTATTTGCGAGCAGGTCCAATCATAAGTGTAATCGCTACATATCGTGGAAAAAGGATCCTGGGTCTGAGGCAGTTGATGCATTTACATTGTCGTGGAAAGATTTGTTTTTTTACGCCTTTCCTCCGTTTAGCATAATTTTGAGGACCCTTCGGAAAATTAAAAAGGAGAAAGCGGAAGGTATAGTAGTGGTACCTGATTGGCCTGCTCAGCCTTGGTACCCATTTTTTCGCTCAATGTTAGAGGCAGAACCAGTAAAATTCAAACCGAATATAAACTTATTGTCTTCTTGTAACAGGGAGCCACACCCACTTTGGAAACGGCTTATCCTGGTGGCAGGCAGATTATCCGGCAAGCATTAACTGCGCAAGGAATCCCAGGACCATCGTTAGCGATTATGCTGTCTTCAATTAGCGAATCTACGCTAAAGAATTACAATGTGGGTCTAAAAAGATGGTGGCTATTTTGCAACACAAATGCAGTGGAAATTTATAACCCATCTATTCCGGAGGTCCTAGCGTTCCTTACTATGTTATATGACGAAGGGCTGTCCCACAGCACTATAAATTGTATTAGATCGGCGATCTCGCTAATATCCGGTTCTGAAGTTGTACAAGACGTTAGAATTCAAAGGTTTTTTAAAGGGATTTCAAACTTAAGACCTTCGAGGCCCAAGTACGATTGTACTTGGGACCCGAAGGTTGTCCTAGAATATTTCGTAAGACAGCCGGCGAACGGAGAGTTGAATTTGAGCATGATAGCCAAGAAACTAATTACTCTTCTGGCTTTAGTTACCGGTCACCGGATGCAGACATTTTCCCTAATTGAGCTAGATAACATCAGGATATCCACCGATAAAGTAGAGATATCGATTCCTGCGCGTATTAAAACATCGAAGAGAAACGCAATGCAACCACTTTTAACTTTGCCATTCTTTCATAATAAGCAAATATGTCCAGCGTCTACCCTGTTGGATTATTTGGATAGAACAAAGAAAATTCGTAACGCGGTAAAAAGACTTTTTATATCTAATAATAAGCCAATTAAGGCAGTCTCTACGCAGTCCTTAAGCCGCTGGGTAAAGGAAGTCCTAACTAGTAGCGGAATAGATACTACCGTGTTCTCAGCGCATAGTACGCGACACGCTTCTACCTCGGCAGCGAAAAGACTGGGGGTTGACCTCGACCGGATTAGAAAAACAGCTGGCTGGACTAAGGAATCAAAAGTGTTTGCGAAGTTTTATGATAGAGAAGTCAGAACGGATAAACAAGAGTTTGCCTTATCCATACTGAAGGGTTAATGTGTTTAAAATGAAATAAAAGATTATTAATCAGACTAACTCTTCAGTTAATATCCCTAATTGGACCGCCGTAATAAGACTTTAAACATCTACGATTTGATCTTGAGGAGGAGGCGCTAAATACAATTGTATAATTGAACGAACTTACCTAGTGAAGTTCGATTAGAATTGTATAAGCGCCTCCTCCGAATAGATCAAACCCACCCTTTTCCTTTTTTTTCAGGAAGACCCATTATCTATTACACTAGATAAACCCAATCTATTACGGCAGCACTTTAAAATAATGAGGATCGCGGCCGATGCCGCATGCGTGTTTTGTTTTATGTTAAAAATGTGACGATACTGGCATAGAGTAGGGGGACTACGATTTGATCTATTCGGAGGAGGCGCTTATACAATTCTAATCGAACTTCACTAGGTAAGTTCGTTCAATTATACAATTAATTTCTTCGCTGTCCTCGTGATTGATCGTGGAATCAGCCACCGCGGAGCGGCCTGCCTTTATTTTGGTAATTAAGGGACTTGCCTTTGGTCGTTTGTTGTTGCAAGTTGAAGTAATGAAATGTGATCTGAATGTAGTCGAGATTTTTTTGAGGATTATAGATTGGTGCTGAAATTCGTTCGCTTTCGTGATGTTAGGTGTACGGAAATGACCCTTTTTGCTACGTTTACTTGTACTTTTACCAGAAAGGTGGCACAAGGTCGTAAATGGCTAAGGAAAATTTAATAAACTGACTGTGGAACTGCTTTTTTTTAATTCCAGGGAAGAATATGTTTTCGAATCATATTCCTTATAAGATTGTTACATCATATCGTTTCAAGATGATTTGTAAGGTTCCTGGTTATGCGTTACCAATTAATCTAACCGAGTTCATTTTATGTCATTTTCATATTGGCCAACAGTTGCTGTTGCTTTGCAGGAAACACTTTATGCTCCATTTCAGAGAACTTTTGATTAAAACGTCACGTTCCCCATTGGTTCGATAACAATTGACATTTCTATTTAACCAATCGCACAGAAACGATACCTACTTTGATAATTCGCTTCGACGGGTGTCCACCAACTTCTAACTTTTAAAAAGCAATTTTATTCTCCTGGGAAACTGGAGAGCAATACTGAGCACTCGATAAATAATCATCTTAATTCTTAAAAGACACATTGAGATATTTCTCTTGTCCGTTTATTAATTCCTTCCTCAGTTTCTCTTTTCCTTTGTGCAAACAGTATTGCCGCTCTTCTTATAACACGAATGAAATGTGAAGTTTCCATTCAAAATAGAAAATAGTCAGTCAAGTGGTCTGCGCAAAATTGTTATCCTTTGATGGCAAGTCACTGAAGTTATTAATGCAGCTTCCTTCTGCATTTTAATTAAACCGTCTAGCTTGCAGGCTTCCATTTATTACGAATATTTTTTCATTCTCTATTCTTCGTTACCTATCATCATGCAACAGTGCCTGCAAACGGATTTGGGCAAACAGGTTTTAAAACCAAAATACGGGATAAATGTAAATAATAAATATTTAAAATATTGTTATCTCAGAAATACTCAAGTCTGCAGATGAAACATAAATTTAAATAAGTATATAAATAAAGTAGATCGGATTAATTGTATTTACGAAATGTTGCAATTAAATTATCTTCAATTTATTGTAAATCGAATACCTGACATCTATTTTTTTAATATTTTCCAAGATATAGTGATTGACAGATATGTATTATTGTGCACAAATCTTGAATTAAGTATAAGAGATTACGAAAGAGCTACTCTTCTCCGCAATTTTCGTAATTATAAGAGACTTACAATAGAGAACATATAATATGATATGTTACCTCAAAGTCACGCCGCATTATAGAGGCTTAAACACGTTCCATCAGCGTTCTAAATTCAGTTCAATCCAAAATCCCCAACATCCTCTAAGTTTGATATTCAAACTGACTACCATCTACGATGACGACCACCTGTTCATCGCGGCGCTAATAACGCCATATAACTTTTAATGAAGACGTCATAATCTACATGGACGCATTGACATTTTGCTCGCATGAGCACGCGATGCGGACTGTTGCATCTACCGCGTTTCTTGCCAAACCAGCCATCGATTTTGTTTTGCATGAAAACCCCTCTGCTTGGTACTATCGATTCGTTCAAATTGAAATATCCGATATGGCCAGTGCTAAATGATTCTGAAACTTCATCGAAAAACAGGACCAATTCTCGCGGATCTAATTGGCTTAAGATAGCAACTTTCGCTGAATTTCAGAAAGCACGAAAGTGCAGAAGGATTTTTCCTTGTAAGCAGGCTTCTTTTAAGGGGACTAGACAGTCGTTTTTCGTGAAAAAAAGACTCTGTCCTTTATTTATTTGTAAAGAAATGAAAGCACATCCAGGTGTAGTCTCTTACCCAATGTTTATTACTACCATACAGATTGAGAAATAAATGGTAAGAAATATATATGTGCTTTAAAAATGGCGCTGCAGACGGGTAAACATTTTAACGGTTTTCCGTCGTTTTGCCCTAATATCGGTTTTAAAATGTGACGTAATTCGATTTTAAAGGTGTGATTCTTGTTTGTTGGATTCATAGTTTCCGACCAAACCTATAAAAACAGAAATTAAATCAAAATTATACGATTGGTGGTCGAAAAACGGCGATTTTTCCGAGAAAAATTCGTTCTTGCTTGTGCGCTACTAAAATCCAGCGACTTTTTAATTTTGTTATGAAAATCTCGAATTTTACGGACCATATCAGAGGTTTGGTCGAAAATGGCACATGTTTTACACATCCTGTAATTTTTTCAAGTCGATCTGAACCTCTATTCGTTCACAATCAGGTAAAAACGAAGAGAAGAAAATATTCGGGAAAAACGCGTTTAAAGTTTCTAGGCAAAGGCCACGCTATGGGTTGCCGCTTGAGTTTTTAGCTATCAAATCTATAATTTTGCGAATTTTACTATAAACCAAGCGGCATTTCATTCAGAAAGGATAGTACTTTTGGAAAATGCAATAAAAAAAATCGATGTTTCGACTGCCTAGTCCCCTTAAGGGGTTAGGACACAGTAACGGGCCAAGGAAGCAGACGATTTTTAGACGACGATAATAAGAAAAGTAAACAATCAATTAATATAAGGTTTTGTGTTTTAGTTCACTATATTATGAACTATAAGAAAAACATATAATATTTACAAAATAGCATTTGTACGCCGTGCAATGTCTCCATTTAAAATGTCCTTTTTCCGGATGGCCAACTGGTGGGCCGGATTTCGCGAAATCGGATGGACTGTAACAAAAACCCCAAAAAATGTCATAAATTATAATATTTTTTCTAGGCATTGACGATCCAACATTTCAATTTTTGCAAAAATTGACAAAATGGCCGATGTTTGAAAAATAATGATCAAATTTCGACAGAAGTGTGTAAATTTTTTTGTTTATATTTTCTACAATAATTAAAAAATTTTAAATTTTGGATCGTCAATGCCTAGGAAATATATTATAGTTTATGCCGTTTTTTGGGTTTTTGTTACAGTTCATCCGATTTCCCGGAATCCGACCACCAGTTGGCCATCCGGGAAAAACGGAGATTTTAAATGGAGACATTGCCGGGCGTACAAATGCTATTTTGTAAATATTATAGGTTTTTCTTATAGTTCATAATATAAAACACAAAACCTCATATTAATCGATATTGTTTACTTTTCTTATTATCGTCGTCTAAAAATCGTCTGCTTTCTTGGCCCGTTACTGTGTCCTAACCCCTTAAAGTGGCTTCTTTGTGACGAGATTTTTTGTCCCAAGTGCAGAATTCGAATATTTCATGATAATGTAATGAGTAAGGCGGTGTTTAAAGTGTTAGGGGAGTAATTGATTGTTATTCCCAGCGACGTTATTCCCTTTTATTTTTGTAAAAGTTTACAATTAATTGGATTGGATTTGATAAGTATAGGTACCAAAAAAATAAGGGGCGATTGTAATGATTTTTACAGAAAAGAATTCGGTAACCTTTTATGTACGAATCTTACTATTGCTTGGTATAAGTATCCACTATTTAATTCCAACTTTTCTCTTTCAAACCTCTATGTAGGTACTCCTAAAACTGAAAAATCTATAATTCGTGTATAATACTTCTTTTTGTTCAAAATTTCTTGCATGTAAAACGTAGGTATTACTCATTCGGAACTTGACTTTAATGATTATAATAAAATTCTAAGCAACATTTCTCCGTGACATGGCGGCAATAGAAGGCTGGAAATTTGGAACTAGAACACTGGCTCTGAAGCTGTGATAATCAGATATTTGCATGGGAATGCCCACAAGGAAAAACAAGGGAAACGTGCGAAAGGTAAGCCCGTTATCGCCGTCTCTTCTACTTTTTAATCTTCACATTGCCGGGAATGCACGAGACCGTGAGCGACTTTACAGCAACGCGTTTAAGACTACTTCTTATGGCGCTGCTTGCAGTGCGATACACATTACAAAGCGTATAAAACCGAGATATCGCATTGTTCCTTCCAGTTTTAAGTGCATCACCGCCAAGTTACGCCAACCACTTTTCATTCGTACGAGATACAAGATATTCACGATTCTGTGGGCTGGTCAAAGTTACGTTCCATGATACTGAATTTTCTCTTCACCTCCGTTTTTTCTAACACGTACATGGCTTCGCCGCTTCACGTAAAGAGAAAGATCAAAACATGATCGTGAATGTAAACCAGTTTATGATGAATATGTTAATAATATGTCACTAAGCGAATGAAAGGAAGACAGAAGCAGAGAAGACGTTTTCAAGTTTAAAAAAACTACTTCCATCCAGGAAGGGAAAAATTAAAAAATCAGTGAGTACCCTTTTTGCTACCTGAAAAGACACAATTGTAAATCTGATGATTTTTGCCATTTTAAATATTTCCATCAAAGTGTCCCAACTGTCTCTCCAACGAATTTTCAGACCTCCAACGAACTTTATATTAGGGCTGGAACTATTCGAATAATTTAATATTCGAATATTTTGCAAGTATTCGAATGCTACGAATAAACTTCGAATATTTGAGTATTCGAATGTTATTATTCGAATACTATTTGAATACTGCTGTACTCGAATACTGATGTATTCGAATAGTATGGTATGAAGTGGGTTAAAATTAGCTTACAAGATTTCACCATGACAAATGAACCTAAAGAACTTGATTTATAATTCACACCATACTATTCGAATACACCAGTATTCGAATACTTAAATATTCGAATAGTATTCGAATACTTGGATATTTGAATTATATTCGTCAAATAATTAAGCAATTGAAGTATTCGAATATTCGAATACCGAAAAATTCGACAAATAGTCCCAGCCCTACTTTATATCAAAAGTTAATAAACGCGCAACGATATGTGTTAGCAAAACTATATAAACGTCCAATATTCTTTCATAAAATGGCACCATTCAAGTGCATCCCCTTAATTTTCAAGAAGACGCGATCGCACGGTTGCCATTCTGCACGAGGACCGTCGTGCAACTGTTGTCATCCATTTCCAGCAGTCCCTTTCTCTCTCGTTTCGTTTATTCGACGCAGCCTTGCCGTCGAATCTCCCCCGTCGCCTTGCTCCGTTCACGGACAGTAAAATGGAATTGTGATGATTATTACGCCCCCGTTTCTGCGCGCAGAAGTGCGCCACATGAACGGGAATGGAGCGGAAAAAGAAAGGGTGGATGCAAGAGGCGGAGGAAATCAAGACGATGGCACCGTGAGGCCGTGGAGGGCTGCTTAAGGAGAATCACGGCGGGAGGGTGGATCAGGTGCCGGCTCGAGCTGAAATTGGTCCTTGGCCAATATTGCACTCCAGAATGCGCGGTCCAATGGCACCTTTACAATGAAATACGTGACGAGGCACCTTAATGATTCATGGACACCAAGGCGAAGAAAGTTCGACAGTTTTGAGGAGTCAATCGATAACGAAGCTGCACGACGACTGTAAATGCCATCCATGGCAATTCATTTGGATCCATAGCACTTACAAAGGGCCATCACCCAACTGTTACACACCGATTTTGATGAAACTCGGCATATAGATAGAGCATCTGAAAATATTAGTCGTATATTTTCTTTAGCGGGGAGAATTCACGTTTTGGGGGTGAAATTACCCTTCAAAATTGTGAATTGGAAAATTATTTAGTCGAATAATTCGAATATTTCTAATGACTAGGAATAGAAACGGTAACAGTTAGAGGATGCTATTTTTGACAAATGAAATTGTGAACGTACCCTGAGGAGTTATAAACTGTAAATAATATGTTACAGTATATTATTGTTCATATATAAGAATTTTGACGCATCCCCGACCTTTTAAAAATTCTAGGATTATTCTGTATTTTTCATTACTTTACCACCTTTTTTATTTAATTAAATAAACGACGGCAGTTTATTTCCGAGTACTTCATTTTCTCTTCAGCATCATATCCCCACTAAATTCTTTACACTGAAATTCAGTCTTTCTCATTTACAGCTTCTTTTTATATTTTTTACCTAGAGACATTTGGGAGTAAATATTTTTCGAGCAGAATCGAGAAATCAATCAGTTCTTCCGTACGACAGAGACATGCACTTGGTGGTCCATGAAATGAAGCGTAAAGATAACAGGAAGTAACGATATTTACAAGAGGGGTATTAAGAGTAAGTAACGCCAGGTGGGGACGAATTACAGGAATATGATTACCGAGAGAGATTGTTCACGGAACAGCTTGCAATTCGTACTACGAAAACCACTCGCGTGTTTTCGAGCCACTTGTAAGAGCGTGCTACGACGGTTGTACAGCCTGGAGATAGTCACGGAAGCACTTTCGTGAGTAACAAGTTTCGACGCGCGTTTCGCATGCTCCACTTTTGCTCCCCCTTACCAGACGCGATACTCTTTGTTTTCGAGGTGGAAGTGGTTTACAGGAAAATGAGCTCCGCGTCGTATCTCGACGCCCCATGCTTTTCACGTCGAAGAAGAGGCAGTGCACTTGGGTAAGTATCAAGCTTGTGGGTCACGGTGCCAGCTACGAGGCCTTCGCTTCGCGAAATTAACTTAATTATCGAGACCACGAGCCGAAATGTATCTGATTCTTCCGTTTGTCTTTGTGAAGGTATCCGCAGAACCGTTCAATATTTATGGATATATTAGAAGATAAATTATTTGAGAGAGTATTGTTATGAGGAAGTGTATGTAACAGAATGTTTTAGGTCGAAAGATAAAAGTCCTCCAATTTTCCAATAGACCAGGTCAGATTATATTTACAAAACCTAGGGTTAAATAATTAGATATGCATGCATACATCCCCTAATTTTTCACGAACTTTTAGCTCGTTTTAAAATACTCAGACGCCAGAATTCTGAAATAGTTCATGTCCTTCGACGAGTTTCTATTAAATGAATTTTGCTAAGCTTGTAAAACATTTCTAAGGTCGCCAACGAATGTAGCGTAGTTATTCTATTTGCATCTGATATTAATACAGTACTACGCATTTCAATTTATAGAAGTTGACAGTCGTTTAAGCATTCACAGCGTAGGTACTTGCAATCTTCACTATTCGAGTCCCTTGGGTATAGACCGTATCCTTTTGAAAAAGTATTCCGACGTTTCGCCGCTATTGCGCCTGGCTTCATGAAGGGTTTGAGAATACAGCACTACCCACAGACGCCTGATGAAACCAGCAGCAATGCTGGCGAAACGTAGGGAGTCATTTTCCAAATGTCATGGCTTACACCCGGTAGCCTGAAAGTGCACTATCAACTGCAGGAACTCGGGTCGTGAAAGCTGCAAGGATCTCATTCAGCTATGCTAATACTCTGAATTTTCCCTAATCAGAAGGACACATGATCCTGTACACTCGACAGTATCAATCTAACAGGGAACTCAATTACCAGGGCAATGCTTTTCAAATTAACAAACTGTTCGCCTAATTGCAATTTGGCATCTGGAAAAAGGGTAAAGGAAGGATAATTTTGCCAAAGGAAAGGCAGAAATTGCTTTTCCGCTTCGAATCTGCCATAGTCGCGGCAAAAGACTTACATGCTTGCGCTTACTTTTTTAGTCACAGATTATTATAATAGCGCCTGGAAGTTCGAGTTTTCCGTTTTTAAAATACACTACCCACTGGTGGAAGAGAAATTTCCATGCACAGTAGGTGATTATGTTTCCATGCAACATATTAATCATAAGTGATAGATTGTGAGCCATAGTTGCAGGAGAGCAACTTTGGGATAGATCACACTGGAAAGTGAAGAATGCTACTCGATCTTGAGCACGCCAATGAATATGTTCCTAGCATAGCAGATCTGTGCCTCAACAGTGGAGAAATTCAATGACAATGCGAAGACTCTATCCAAAAAAATCGGAGGCTACTCAAGAATCTACAACTATAGGGATGGGAGACCAATAGATCAATAGATAAGAAGGTGCGATAAAATGTTGGGACGCCCGCTAATTTTATTCCTTTTGGTGTGTTAAGTAACTATGCAAAATTTCGGAACAATCATTGTGAACCCTGCCTCAAGAAGGTTAATGTTACGATATCCTGCGAATTTTTTATATTTTTGTTTGGTCGAGCTTTAGAAAATAATCGTTCACTTGGAACAGAGGTTGCTGAAACGAATAAATATTTTATATAGTTCAAACACTGGAGAAATGGAAAACTTGTACCATCTTCGTTCTTCCATCACTTTATTGATATTATTGCTATAACGTTAAGTATGAATAAGTTATCAACAAGATATCAATAATCATATATTCCCAACTCTAGTTCCATCACACATTTGCTTACGTACAGGGTTGTATATTTAAAAAACAGCTGTTTGCAAGAGTGCAGTTTCGTTCGAAATTTTGAGCCGCTTGTGGCAGGGTTTAGGGTTGTATGATCGAGCTAAAATTTTGTACCCATATTAACCACACCAAAGGGAAATAAATCAGGGGGCTTCGCGGACCGAATTCGTAAATTTAAAATAGTCATTATAAGGGACACCCTACCCTAGGCTCTTTTATTAAAAAATCTATGGCCACTCAAGAATCTACGAGCATAGAAACGAAGGGTCTATCCCAAAGAATCGAAGGCTCAAGAATTTGCGAGCACTGCAGCCGGCTAAAAGTCTCCTGGCAAAGATTGGGACCGTCACATCAACCGACTTCCTGGCTGGGATAAAGAGTCTGGTTAAGATACCGCGTATCAGACGCGCATAAGAACTCGGCTATGATTCCCTCTAACATACCATTAACTGTAAGAGCCGGCGATGCCTAGAATAATTCCGTTTCATGAACTTCAGCTCGCGATCGTCGTAACTTCGCGCCCCAGGCGATAATGCTCCCAAGGATGGTAGTCTGGGAAGGGTGGCGGGATGAAGACATTATGCTTGCACTTTAGATAAGAGGCCCAGCTCGGTAGCACTTGGAAGGTGCTGGGGCACGTATCCCTGTCGTGGTCGAGATCTATCTATACTCTAGGTTCTTTCTCGACCCCATTTTTATTTCTTTTCCATCGAAGCCCCTCGCAAACGGGCCTTGCTATTTCTTGCGATCGTCCAAGTCGATCTTAGTCGAGGGGCACGCTCGCTGATTACTGAGCAGACGCTTCACGCTTGGTTTGCCGCAAAATAGCTTCCCTGTTTCGCCGTCGAAGATCGTCGGTGGTTGACGCTCGAGTCGCTTGTAATCTCAAGCCGCTCTGCGTTTTTCCTCCCCTTCGTGGTGTTTTCAGAGATTCCCTTGCGACTCGACCATTTTCGAGCGCGTCTGACACGCCCAGCTTGGAAATCTTAACCGGAGGATTATTTGCTTTGCTTTTCTTCGAGGTTTGGGTAGACGATGTGTTCGATGTAACTGTATGACTGCAGGTGAGGATGCGCAGGGGGGGGGGGGTGGATGTGTGGCTTCCACGCGAGGGTTGTAAATATTTATCAATAAGCATAAAAATTGTGACATAAAATTTATTCATTGGAAGCTTCTTTTTCGAGGAAATCGGTTTAGACAACTGCTTTGATACGGAATTTATTAATAAGCGTGGTGCAGTTCTTTATAAAATTAATTCTTATGCAGAAATAAATCCGAATTGTAGAATAACCTTTTTTCGAATGGGACTTCGTAATTGGGAAAAGCAATGTAAAGAAGGAACCATTCCGTATTGTTAACCAGGTCAATGTTAATTTGAAAAATTTTCAATATCTTTTCGAAAATGAAACTTCCTACGAACAAATTTTATTCCAAATTTGCTACTCGTCTTATTTATGTAGGATCGTTTTAATTTTTGAAGGGACAAAGAATTGTGGTTGTCGTTTTCTGATTCATAACAGTGATGATTGTAAAATATAAAGTAAAAGTGATGTTAACGGTTATTATACCTTCATATGTGTCAATCTATAAATTTTAATGATAGTAATTACCGAATATTCTCTGTTTAATTAATGGAAAAGGGAATTTCCAATCGTATTCACTTTGTGGATTTAACATTTCAACGCGAATAATAATTTGTCAAACGTACGTAAAATGTTATCCATTTGTTAAAAATGATGCAGAGGTGTAATAGGATTCATTGAAAATACAGGTGATTAATTTTCGGTATTACCACTACCAGGCCCAGATCTAGGGGGGCGCAAGTAGGGAAATTGCCCAGAGCGGCAAATTTTTGGGGCGGCAAAATTAGTAGACAAATACCTACAAAAAATTTTGCTCAGTGTCAAAAAATATATTTTAAAATACTTATTTATGATTCACTGCAAAGGGCAGCAAAAATCACTTTTGCTCAGAGCGGCGGAAAAGCTAGATCGGGCCCTGACCACTACAGTGGTGCTTTAGTGTATTTTGTGTATTGCCATAAAGTCTCATCGCGACAAGTAGATTGCACAACATTAAATAATTTCTAGAAGTAATTGATATGTATTTTACCTCACACCACAATTTGTTGAATACTATCATTTCTCTTTGAACAATATAAAAATAATATAATATAATAATAATATTTTCCAGTTTCTCCATGTTTTCCTACTTTTCATTTCTACGATTTTCAAGTTTAATATCTTTGAGTTTTCGTCACATTTCCTGAAAAAAACTTTTTAGGCAAGAAAAGTATATACATATATCACGCAGGTAATAGTTATGACTCTGAAATTTAATACGCATTAAATGTATCGTTTTTTACTATTAACAAGTGGAGTCGTATTTGTTTGAAAGTAATTGTGAAAAATCAATCAAGGGTAGTAGCTCCGATCAAGTGAATAACAGTATATTAAAATTTTCCTCCTGTACACGTACAAGCTTGTAAATAACACAATACTACGGATTTTTCGAAAACAAAGGTAATATTATAGTTTACAACCAAAGAGGTTTTATAAGGTCAACATCTTATAGATGCATAGCAGAACAAATAACCAGAAAATATGACACTGACGTTTGGACCATCTGAAATAAAGAAATTCTGGTTTTACTCGTCGCTTCTACTAAAATTGCCTTAAATAATAATGTTATTTACCGTGAGGAATCCTTCATACGACATTATGATCAACCCTCCACCCATCATGAGCGCAGTTCTTTCCATACTTTTTTGCATAATGAATAACCACAATTTTTGTACACTCACAGACGCTTCGTACCAACATGTATTATTGTATCTAGTAAATTCATTCAGTTGTAAATGCATGGTTCTTGTTGTATTCATAGTAATTTGGGAAAACTTAATCTCAAAAAATGTACGGAATGAGAAGAAAAGGATTACGTATTATCTGAGAGGGGCTAAATATAGAAAGTAAAGGTATTGATCTACTGTAAAATTGGTATATGTATATGGAAACTGATGTGCATATTGTTAATGAAACATTAAACTATTAGCAGAAGTAATATCGTTAGTGTATAAAAAAAGGGAGAATATACTTACTGGATTTCCTAGAATAAGTGTCTATTGTAATAGCGCAAAAGTTACTGATATGTATTATGAAATACTGGTGAAGGCAAATTTCTAATTGTTAATGTAATTCCTTCACTCTGGTATGCGATACGTAATCATGAATTGATCAAGATTATTTTGCCTAGAATTTTCTAATATTATAGAACGGTAAGAAGCATGTAGGTAGTGATCTTATGTCAAAAGAGATTGATAAGTCCCTTGTCATTTTGTAACACTGAGACTTCGTATTGTAGACACAGGCATTTAAAGCTTGCGAGTTTAATATGTGCCATTTTTAAATGGCCCCTAGTTTAGCGGCACATACACTCACATGCGAACAATAATAGTTGTTTATTACACTATGAAGCTTTAAATCTCATAATTTCACTAGTTCTAACAATATTCCACGTACCAAAATTGAACAGCTTTTTGTCTTCACAATTTTAAACACACTTTACTATGCAACCATATAAGTAAGTTTGTGTGACCCTTCTCGATATGACACTAAATTGTAATGTTTGTACATACGTAATACAAATGTTGTGTGTATGTATAAACAACGGTATAATAGTATTATAAAATAATATTTCGGGAGGGATACTGTTGCTATCACACTCGAATATTGACAGTTCGAAACTGCAGCCTATATAGTTCAGTATTACTGCCTTAGAAATTCGAGATGTAAAAAAAATTTAGGGCAGTTAGCTAAGAAATGGAAGAGGATTGGTTAATGGTGGGAGTTGAGACGTGAAATTCAGGACACTTGAATGGAAGATTTATGCTGGCCCATAGGAAGAAAAGTGTCACAGGCTTCTCCCTAATAATAAATATGCTTCCTTTTTAACTTTTCCCCTTGCAATTACTCCTTTGGGGTTATCTGGGCGGCGCGTGGGTGCTGTGTGGTTTAATAGATGTGCAAGACCAAGCTCTGTGAATTTTGGTACACAAGGAATTATTACAATTAGTGCAAGTATGTGTTAAGATTTTTCCAACTCCCGCATTTGACTATTTCCAATGTGAATGAAGCACGGTAGAACTTGGATTTCAAAAGTTTAATTCCTTAACATATAATTCAAGTAAATTCGCCCTTTTTAAGTTACAATATGAGAATAATAGATAATGACACTTCACGAAGTGATGTTTTAGAATACCAGTGAGGTAGACGACATTTAAAACATCTTTCAAACGTGTGATTGTGTACTCTGCATCTGCAAAGTATATTTAATGAAGATTGTACGTGAAGAAAACTTAAAGAAAAAATGATGTGATGACATAAGCGGACGTTTACTTTCGGAAATACTGAGGGGTAAATATGTACCTACTCACATATTATGAAACACATCAGAGCTAGAGTTTATTACTTCCTGCCCCATAAAATGGACGAAGAATAAGTAAATGAAGTAAAGGGTGCAATGCACCACAGAGGCACTCAATTCTTCTATGTCGGTCACCATTAATATCGCCAGACGCAACTGATACAAATATGAAAAATATGTCGCAAGTTCCTTGAGCAATTATTAAATTGTAACATTGTAAATTTTATAAAGTTATCCAGTATAGGGGATATTAATAAGCTAACCGTTTAAAATTAGTTATCCGATAAGAATTAACAAGGAATATTACTCACACGAAAGAGACCCATAGTTAGAGCAATTACTCCTATACCGCACAACGTAAAGTAAGGTATCCCGAAAGTGGACATCGATAAATCAGTGAACCTTCGAATATATAATAATCGTAAATTGTACTGGATGTTACACATTCAGTTTTCTACAACTAAGAAGTGGCATAAACAGGGTTTTCTACAAACACAATTCTTTTTTTCACGAATTGTAACTATATTAATGAAAAAAATATGCATAAAATTTTGTGATGCGTTTGAGTTATTGTACGCTTAAGCATATTTAGCAACCAAAACAAATCGAATTTCCTAAATTATTTGAAGTCGGGGAAATTATTTCTCCCTCTTGAAAAATTTGATTTTTGGCAATTACAGTGTTTTCTACAAGGACTCTTCAAATGTGCATAAATAAAATTAAATCAAATGGATACTAACTTAATTGACCTTTTGTGTATATGCACAATGTCCACTATTCTTTTGTGAATTATTTCCCTTTTAAGAGGCTGCTTTTGTGAACAATTCTCATTGAGCGTACATAAACGATAACTATGGAACAAAAGGTTGTAATTATTTAACCGTGATTAATTTTCAACCCTTTCACTGTAGAGAACACAAGTAGATACTATATAGGTAGATTTATGATAACTGATGTTGGGTATAGATCGATTTTTCTTATAATTATGAGACAGATGGAAATATGAAAATTTCTTGTAATTATTAGACCAATCGAAATGCAAAAAATCTACGAGGCAAAAGAAATAGAAAACTCTGTAATATTTTAAAATCTGCGAGTCTGCTTTCAACATATAGGGAGATAAACAATTAGAATATAATTAGCGTGTTTCACTTCACAATTAATACTGTTGTGAGTGTCTTAATACACTATCAAAATTTTTATTGCAAGTTTTCACAGGTATTAGCCATGACCAATATTATATTATATAAGTATATTCTGAGTTAGGAGGACCAGTGCTATTTTGGTGTAAGTGAAAACAAGAAGTATTTCCAAAAACATTTATCATTTTCATATTATGTAAAAATTTAAGTAAGGCATTAATGAAATAAAATCTGCCTTCGTTACAATATTTTAGATTTGCATAAATCAAATCGGGAATTGCTATTTTCTCGTATCAGAAATTTACACATTTCGACGTGTCTCACATGGGTTTCAATTGTGGGCCTTCCATATACAATTAATTCATTGTTTAAGTCTCTGATTATTTCAAAGACGATGAATATGAAATTGCTTGTCTGTAGACGTTGCTTGCACACAATGAGATTATCGGCTAAAGTTTCTGCGCGTCGATAGCAATGAAAGGGTTAAAAGCAGAAAGATGTGAAATTTTCTGGCTGACCTGGTAACTCTAAATTGTCCGCTAATGTGATAAGAGAAAAGCATCATGGTAGATTCAGTTCCCAGAACTACAACGGCGCCAAGTATAGATATGATATCGATACAGGACATGATAGTGTGATAGTATTTTTGCTCGTCAATGAAGAATTCCACATGAAATTGATGAATTTCAAGGGGTCGACTCTCGTTCAAGGGTGCAACAATATCGAGTATGTACGGTACGAAATGATTCGAAAGTACGACGACTGCCGTTAAACAAATGGTCGCTGTAACAAGATTCATTGTTATATCGTGAAATGTTTCGATATTTTATAATACAGTAATGTCTCACTACTAGCTTACTGGTCGGGGCTTGGCGATGTTCTTCGAACGGAGTTTGGCATAGTTTCTGTTTACAGAAATTCATACAAATTACCCCTTATCGTACAACGAGAAGAGGGAGCCAGGATCGGAAGAAGAAGGCTTGTGCTTGAAATCAATGTTTAATGAAAACTGAAATTTTTTAATTTCTCATTAGAGCAACGAGAAAGTATTACCGAAAAGATTATCCTTGGTTTTTTTTTAAATGAAAACCAGTTAAAAAACGATATCGTTTGGGCAATTTTTTAAGCGATTAATTTGTAAAACTCACAAGTGAAAGTAAATGTATTTAAAAATATGTTGAATGAGGTCACGTCTGCATTCATTTCTTTGAGAAAATCTTGCGAATATGGTAGGAATTCTCTCGCAAAGATACGAACAAGTATGGAGGTTTGACAGTCTATCTAGTAACGAGGCACTACTGCATTATGATATTGTAACAGGTATGTACATTGCATTTCGATACTCGAATCGTTATGTGAATCCTTATTGGTAACATAGCGTGTTAGATTTCATTATCTTTACGACCATTATGATTTTCAATAATTCGAGTGCACTCCTTACTTGTCAATACTGTCGACAAGAATTTTGCAATTTTGGCATAATTCTTCATTATTTGGATCTCATGTTCGTTCTTCAGCATATTCCAGTCGCACTGGACATTGTCGAAAAGTACTTTCATCTAAGATCATAAATAAGAGAATATTAATACGCATACTTGTGATGTTTGAAATATCCATACTTGTTGTACCATAATATATTTTCCACTCACTTTGTCCAACTGCAGGTAGAAACTCAAGTACTTCAAGGCAAAGACTATTGTGACTATAAGATACGGGGTCATCTTCAAAAGAAGCTGCGAATCGCATTCGTGAGTGATACAAGTAGTCATCTAAAATCAACATTTCCCATTTAAAACGCTTAATTAAGCAAGAGAAGAAACAACAGTCGCATAAGCAAACAAAATGGGACAGAAATTCGAATCGAAAGTTAATTAAAAACAAGAAATAATGAAAGAACACAAGTCCACACGTGTCAAACTTCTTCACGCATTTCGAATAAATTGGGACGATAGTCTTATTGAAAAATTACTTTAAACAGCTTCAAAAGGGGACGACATAAATTGTAGCGCCTTGATACCGTAACTTTGTATGTGGATTGATATGTATCTAATAAAAAAAATGTAAACTGTGCTTGGCCTTCCGTGTAGACACTCGATAATTTATTAGATATTCAACAATAAACATATTCTAGCAAAAGCTTCCCATTCAAAAGTCAAATTGAATGTACTGCACAAAATTCAAACGAAGCGAGGCGAAAAAATAATAGCACGTTAAAACGAACCTTCAAAGCGGTTCAATATTTCTAAACCACGAACTGCTTTGATTCTACCCACTGCGGTATATCGCCTTCCTTGAAACAAGTTTGAAGTCCGAAGCAATAAACAAAGTAGCGATTACACGATCTCTACTATTAAATATGTACCTTGTAAACTATTAAGTATTACCCCAAAAACCAAGCATCTGTAAAATATATTTTGCACCTCTACCCACTTACAAACATTGGTACACTAAAATCGTAACACATCATGCGGCCCTTCGTCAGATAAATATCTTGTTTACCTGAACAGTGGTGCTGTTTATTAGAAGCACAGTAATCAAAAGCCTCCATGCTTGCATCAGCCACGTCGCTTTTTGATACGGCCATAGACCCACTACTTCCAACAACTTGTGACTGCTCTTGTAATACTGATATCCAGCAAAGTCCATTCTCGCACGAAGGTCGAAGTTCTTTTGAGTGGAAAAATCGCGAGAGACGTACTACATGCATCACCCCTTACGAAATTGTTTATCATTTATTCCGATGTTTTATCTTCGAATTACCACCGCTACCTTGAGGTGGAGGGTGATGGGAACGTGAATGGCAGGGGCAGTAATTTAGCCACTATTTTTACCGCCACTGGTGTGGGAAGGGTTATTCTTGCGATCGATATAATTGCAACTTTGTTTCAACGTCGGGGTGCATAAAATATGAAGTGCAGGCACTAAAGGTAGTCTCTATATTTTTATTTTACGCCCTCGCCTCTTGCGTATCTTTTGGGGTAAAGCTTTACGGTAGGTGATGTTTTTCTGTTCCTAGAATCTCAAAGGGTATAATTTTCCTATGTCATTTTCATTTTCTTCCCTTTGTGATGCGCTCGCGCAACGCGGCCCCGATGGCGCTCCTTCATTCTTACTCTAGTTCTTGGGCAGTGCGACTGCGGGTCTCTTGGACCGTGAACTTGTGTGTGCTTTTTGTGGCTGGGGGTAGAAGAAAGTTGGTGTGAGAAAATCACAATACTTTCTCGTTAGAAAATGGGGGGAAGGAAACTCGTTCTCTGACGGTTAAATATGTTCTTGTGCGCAACAGCGAGGGAAAGAAACAGGGTGAGCTTCTGTTTAAATGTTAGTAGGTACTGTCAAGTGTGCCGTTATTTCTCATCTGAGTCGGAATGGTAAGAAATTGTACATACGACATTGTGCTTTGAGTGGCAGAATTGTGGATGACTGTTACCGATTTTTTAGTGCTTCAGTGCTTCTAAAAGATTTTTTGTAATTTCCTATGTATATATTTTAATTCTGTAGGTGAATTTGTAACGTTATGGTCATTAGTTTTCGCTATTATTTTGTTATTTAACGCGCAAGGCAATTTTATCATTTTGACTAATAAAATATATATTTGTGGACTGAATCACAGTAGTAATGTTGAAGTATGTACGTTTATTATAGGTTTCTGGTGTTGAAATATAACTGTAGAAATAACTTTTCTCTCAGGATCTACAGCCGCAGCATTCTTTGTGAAAATGGACACATTCATCTGGATTAGTCAGGCATAATGAGTTGTGGCACATTTCCCGATCCCCAAATTTATCGTTCGAAAGTTTTTAGGCGACAGACAAACACACAAACATATTGAAGCTTTCTGCTTTATATATTTAGATAGTTTCTAGTAATGTTTATAATATTTGGCATTAATAGTACATGATTCTACTCTCATCATCATATTTCATTTCCACTGTCTTTCTGTTTACATTAAAGTAAATATTTCACTTGCGCTTCAATTACATTAATATGAAGGATTTTACACTGACGTTGACACTTTTAATTTAATTGTAAAGTTAAGTATGGAATGGTAACCAAAACACGATTTCTTCTGTCTCAGTAAATTTTCACGAATACAATATGTATGTATATTTTCTTGAATATCGAAATTGATGATTTCTGATATACATAGTGTGGAAAAATTATATTTTACAGTGGCCGTAGGTCACCGAATGAACATTTTCCATTTTTCATTAAGGTGTTTCCTTGATTCGGTGAAAAAATAAGGGGAGAAAAGACTTTTAGTTAATGAATTGTACTGTATATCAATACTATATTCCTCTACGGCGTTGTATGCACTGTTTTACCTCACGAGATGACGACGAATGGATGAAGTCTTTATTCAAAAGAATAAATTACCATGGAATACGAGAAGCATGTCTTTATAATCTAAAAACGCTAGTTTTAGTACGTTACCAGAGAGGACAAGATGATTCTCAATATTGTCTTGTATTTTACCAGTAAAAACCCCTTATGCGATGGGATGAATAAATGATAAAGATTTATACTTAAATCTTTTAAATTGTGTTGCATGAAGAACAATAATAGCTTTTGCTCCATCACAGGTATTTTGTACCACTCCGTATTGTATCTGTGAATATTGCAGATTACAATTATTTATAATATTTGAGTAAATATAGTATATAAGTATAATATACTTTTGCAGTAAGTGTAACCAAAATTAGATGTAAGTGAAACGTATTTAACGCGGGATAAGCATGTCTTATAAGTATGTATGTACATAACATGTGTTATAGCATTTAAATATCTAAGCAAATAACGAAGAAAGTATTTTGTGCATTTTGATAACTAAAGCACTACTTTTTCTTCAATGCAAAAATTTGCTCTTGAATTCCTCGCCTAATTAAATCATTGTATAGTACTCACGCATCCTTGAAAATATGGGAACTGTGATCTATTACATCCTGTGCAAGATGATTACCAATGAACGCGTAGCAGGTAATACCACAAGCAAGGAACAGCGATATTAACAAATCATCCAATTCAGTCATTACTGATAATGCTTTCAAAAACTACGACCAACAAGACTTTATCAATGTACAACGTTTGTTAACGATATTTACCATTTACTTTACAGATTTATAAAGGAGTATGTTGAAATGATTTATACTCACAAGAAAGATAGTAAGAATCAAGGAATTCATACCAAGCGCGATTAAAAGGACATACGACGTTGTGAAATTCTTTGTTATTAGATGGACATATCTTTAATAATAAATACTTATTAGTTCGAGGTTGGTGTAAAATTAAAAATAAACACCTTCCGTTCAGGAGTATACATAATAAAATAGTTTTGACAAGGAACTGATCTTTCTAAGAAAGCTTTACGATTTATTTGTATCATTTTTATGTGTTCACTTCTTAACAGGGTACTAACTGTATAACTCTTCTGTGCAAATTCACTATCGAAAGCACTTTTCTGTGAATTATAAAACTCCTTTCTGCAACAGAAACTCCTGGTATATTCGAAACAAATGTGTGCTCTAGACGGTAGCTGTAAAATAATGCGCAATAAGGAAAATTATATTTATAATGTGTCAGTACGTTGATCGAGAGTAATACTTGTGCTTTTCATATGCTGTTTAATCATACGATCACTTTATAAATTTTTCATAAAGGTAATATGAAGATCTAAAAAATGTAACGCAACTCAAGCGTAACGAAATGTTTAATAAGTGTATTACTTTTTCAGAATGGTAATTTTGATTCAGAGTACAATGTATTTGGTGTGGACCTCGAAATTTTTGAAACGGTTAAACACAATCAACGTTGTGGGGACATCAGTGCTTGATAGAAGGTGTTTCTTACAAGGAAATATTCCCAACCCGAAAATTATGATTTTAAGGAAACTTCTTGTGAATGTAGAGCATATTGGAGTATGTAAGGAGAATTTTTTTTCTGAAATTGTAATTAGCCTTAAAATTTATCACGTTTCCTTTTTAAATATAACTTTATAACGGTATGAGCCAAAATAAAACTTTAAATATAAGAATAGTTTGATTTTTTATGTACTCTCACTTTACCAAAAGAATGTTATATTTAAAAAAGAAAAAAGAAACGTGATAAATAGGGCGGATTTCACCCTTCAGAGTGATAATACTCCAACGTGTTCTACATTCACAAGAAGTTTCATTAAAATGAGAAATTTTGGGTTGGGAACGTTTCCTTATTAGCAGATGGTCAGACTAAACTGAACTGTTTTCTCAGTGTTATCTAAATAAATTTGCATGACATCATCGGCGAAAAAGACGTGCACACAACAGATAGTAGAAAATGAAATGCGTGATTCTACTTAACAAAATAAGACGAAAATCAAGAATAATGAAATTGTCGTGGAGGCTTCTTCTTTTAATTATTAGGGTTTGAAAATTCGGTTCACAAACAATTCGGCGATCAGCGGCTCGCGTTGCATAAAGCCACGTACAGTCGGCGCCAGAAACCAAACATAACGTGATTCAGGTGCTTCTGACCCGAATTTTTAAACATTAATAACTAAGAAACGAGGCTTTCACTGCAATTTCGTTATTCTTGATTTTCGTCTTATTTTGTCACATAGAGTCGCCCATTGTGTTTTCTACTATCTGTTGTCGAACACTCTGTGTATCACTGACTATTTTTATAGTTATTACGGTTTTCATGTTAGCTGATAGTGGTGCATCGTGCATTAATTCAGCTCACCTGATAATCTTACACAATCCGCAAACATGTTGCATGATTGCCATGGTTAGTGTTTCAGAAGCGAGTAACACCGTCGACCCGAAAATGGCGACGGTGATCGTATGCACGGCTATAGGGTAAAAGTATTTCTGCTGGTCGACGAAATATTCCACTTTGAACAGCAGTTTCCGGGGACGAGTATAATTTAGCGGAATTAGAATGTCGAGAATCTGGTTTGAGAATTCACAAAGTGCGACGATCAACAGCGATGGGTAGATTATAACTGCAATCATACCGTTCATAAAAATATCTGTTGCGATCAAATGTAGCGCAATATAAAGCGAGCAAATAATATAAATACTTCTGTTAATTTAACGTTTGCATTCTTCGATTAAAAAATCATTAATACCTCCCATCAAAACGAATATAAGTCAAATTTTAGCTCAAACTTAAACGGTTTCTTTTTGTGAATCGAAGTTAAAAATAAAAGTTTATTTCAATTTATATGTTATCAACTTTCACGCCCAGAATTTAACACCTGATCTTCTATAGCACTTTAAAAGTCTAAGCGTCTTCCTGTAAATCTAATAATTCTGACTTATATTTGCTTGCTCGCTCATCACAGAAATGTCAATGTAATTATTTCAAGTTTTTTAACAGACAACTGTGTTATAATTATGAAGAAGTACATACGAGTGAATTTGGTGAGTTCAAACGTCAATCATGTTGCATATAGTATTTGAGCACAAGGAAAACTAGAACTTGCATGCTTTCCTTATTAAATATAATGTAGTACCGATTTTATTCCTTCGAACACCACGATTATTACACAATTTTGAAATAATGCTCTCAAGTGAGAAACGTGCTTGAAACGCATGCTTGTCACAGGCAGGGATCCGAACCGCCTAGTAACCCTAACCCTTACACGGTTAACCAAGGAAGGTTTCTGTAACCCGTAGTAACCGCGAGGGAACGGTTCTTAAATTCTAGAAGAAACCGAAGTAACCCGGTTAACCCGCTACGAGACGGTTACTGGCGAAATAAGACAGCCTTGTCTAGTAGACAGTCATTTAAGGCAAGGAGCTACGCCCGTCAATGGATGCGGCCTGGTACCCCGTAGCGAGGACAAGCCCCCTCAGTGCCTCATCGAATTTTAGGGCTTTCGACCCTCGAAGGGGTTTGAATACCATTAAAACTTGAGAAATGTCCAGGATTTCCGTATTTCTCATCAGATCTTTGGGAAAACAACACCGATCGATTCCTTATGTTTCGCCGATGAAACTAACACCAAGAACGACGTAATTCGGACCATAATGAAAGAAATTCCATGGAAATCGATTCATATGATTTCAAGCTGACTTCGTTAAAAATAGTCCGATTTACATGAAATTTGGTATGATTTTCATCGGAAAACATAAGGAATCCATCGGCATCATTTCCATATCAATACGATAAAGGATAAATAATTTTTTTTAAACAGGTATGAATCCTCGGCCGACCGTAGCGAATTGAGGTCGGCGCCCCGCAGTCGAGGGTGAAAATGTGAAATATCCATTTCAGCGTATTAAGAAATTCTTCTTTCTTTATCGTATTGATATGAAAGTGGCACCGATAAATTCCTGGCGTTCTGCCCATTAAACTTATACCAAATATTATACAAATCGGATTACTTTTACACAAGCAATTTGTATTCCTTATGTAAAAGTAATTCGATTTACATGAAATTTAGTATGATTATCATCGGAAAAACATAAGGAATCCATATCGATACGATAAAGAATAAAGAATTTTTTTTTCTGAATTGGGTATGAATCCTCGGCCGACCGTAGCGAATTAAAGTCGGCGCCCCGCAGTTAAGGGGTGAAAATGTGAAATATCCATTTCAGCGTAAAAGAAATTCTTTAGTCTTTATCGTATCGATATGGAAGTGATGTCGATGGATTCCTTGTGTTTTTCCGATGATAACCATACCAAATTTCATGCAAATCGGACTATTATTAACGAAATTAGCCTCGGATTATGGAAATTAATTTTGCACGGAATTTCCTTCATTATTTTCCGAATTACGTCGTTCTTGGTGTCAGTGTCATCGGCGAAAGATCTGATTAGAAATAGAGGAAGTCGAAGATTTCTCACTTCTTAATACGCACTCCAACCCCTGTATTCTTCCAATATTACTGTAACCGCATTAACCCGGTTAACCCGGTTAGTCGGGTTAGTCGGCGGTACGGCGTACCGATCCGGGTACGGGTTAGGGTTCGGTTCCCTAGTCACAGGTAACCACCTGTTGAGCACGTTCGATCGAGTACCTATCATCTCACAGACCTACTTTACTACGTGTATGTCATTGCTGAAAATCTACAGAACTAAATTCATCATGCATGTTCTAAAGCCAAAGATGGGCAAATTTTTATTTAAATAAAATTTCGAATAACGAATAAAAGTTAAAAAGGATTATTCGTCATTCGTTTATTAACCCGAGTTAACTTTATTGGACACATCACGAATAGTTTTTTTTATCTTTAATTCGTTATTTGAAATTTTATTTAAATAAAAATTCTGCTCATCTCTTAAGGTTCGATTAGACTAAAGGAACGAATGCTCGTTTGCTCCCCACTTCGACAAAATTCAAGTCTAAAGGAGCATTCGTTTATGCTCGGTAAAAAATTCGCAGAATGTTTTGGAATGCTAGTTTCATTTTATAAACAAATGCTGAATGTATGAAGAACGTTGAAGAAATGTTCGGCTCATACTTAACCACCACGAACAGTTGCTCACATTCGACGCGAACATTGTTCGATTGTCGTTTACACTGACTGAGCATGAATTTTTTCGAAGTGGGGGACGAATGAACATTCGTTCCTTTGGTCTAAAGTTCGGACTCTAAACGCACCTTTAGACTAAACCTACAAACGCTTGTAGGTATAATCTATGAATAGATTTATAGATTTTGGACGCCTCCCTTAGTAGGTGCAATCGATACTACCCAAATAGCACAAAGACGTCTTATGTCCGAAGAACGTCCGTTCCGGACGTACTGTACGTTCAGAGGATGTCCCAAGAGTGTTCATATGTCCCCTGTACGTCCCCGTAAAGTTCATTAAATGTCGTAGGAAGGTCCTATTTACAAAGTAGAACGTCCCGAGGACGTGCTGTGCCAACATTCTCCGAACGTTTTCTGAATGTCCGAAAGTACAATTAAATACGTACAAAAAGCGTCTTAAAAACATTTTGCCTGACCTAACCTTAATCATCTGTAAAACCTACAAGAAAAGGACGTGCCTAGAACATATATGTACGAAATTTAGGTCTGGGGAACATCCGTAGGACTTAAGAAACGGATGTTCTGAGAACATACGAAATTTAAGTCCTAAGAACATTCGCAGGACTTAAGAAACGGACGTTCCTAGAACATCCGAAATTTAAGTCCTAAGAACATCCGTAGGAGTTAAAAAACGGATGTTTAAATCCTAAGAACATCCTATGTATGTCCAAAATGGACGTAGGACGTTCGGATATAAACTGGACATGAAACTGACATCCTTGGGATGTATGGTGCTATCTGGGTATCTATAGTCGTGCACCTTAGGGTGACAGTAGAACCCCATAAAAAACAATCAATAATATCCTCACTAGGTGCAATCGATACTATCTAGACTCGTGTACCTTAGGAAGACAGTAAAGCCCTATAAAGAACAATCAATAATTTCCCTTAGTAGGTGCAATCGATACTATCTATAGTCGTGCATCTTAGGGTGACAGTATAGAACCCCTTAAAAGACAATCAATAATATCCCTTAGTAGGTCCAATCGATACTATCTAGAGTCGTGTACCTTAGAAGGACAGTAAAGCCCTATAAAGGACAATCAATAATTTCCCTTCGTAGGTGCAATCGATTCTATCTATAGTCGTGTGCCTTAGAAGGGTGCTAAAGCCCCATAAAAAATGTTGAATAATCTCCCTCAGTAGGTGCAATCAATACTATCTACAGTCGAGTGTCTTAGAAGGACAGTAAAACGTCATAAGAGACCACATGCCTGTATATTAGTTCCAAATGAAGGATTTTCATCGCACCACTGTTTAAACTTCCTTCTTAGATCACAGTAAAAATTAGCTTACATGAATAGATTGTGGTCAACATCCTTGTAACCTTGGAGTAGTCGTGAATTATTCGAAGCTCCTCTTCGTTGGTCAAAGTGTTCCAATCGTATACAATTCGGTCTAGAAGGTGCTTCAACTGTTTTCGTGAAACAGCAAAGTATTTTCCTTAAGAATGTATTCATATTGCACACTGGTCCTTGCTAACAATAATCGTTACACAACTCACGCCGTTGGACTGGAGGAGGAACGTTGTGTACTTCACGATGAAAGCGAATGAAACCGTCATGTAAGAGAGATTTCGTAAGAAAAAGTGCAGGTTTATTTTCGTTGTAAAGAATGTCAATAACTGTAATCCGAGACAAAGTCGATAAATTACTCGCAGAGCGTTATTACTTCTTGTGTGCAAAAAAGAAAACAATTTAGAGAATACGTGAGAAGAATTGCAGTGCTGATGCATTTGTAGCTATTAAACTCAATAATTTTCCCCACGATTATAAATCTGTGCTCCGGTTTCAAGTGAAATGTAATAACATTATTAAGAGTATCGTCATTGCGGACAAAGATTTTATTCTGATAAAATAGACGAAACACAGGCGAATTGATTAGAATAATTCTAGGAATCGGAAGAAAACAATACCTGGACGGTTATGCCGGAAGATAATACTACGAAAGTGAAGAAACTCTGAACTTTCGAAAGCTTCGTGGTTTCATACGGCCAGAGGCCCACCACTGACAGAAAAATCCGATTGAGATCATAGTATCGACTGCCAGCAAAGTCCATTCCTTTCAGAGAGCTTAACTCGTCTACGCGCAGAAGTAAACTGAAGAAGTCGCTGTTTCTTCTACCTTCTACCTGATCAAGTATTCACTCGATTTTTTTTCTTAAAGATCGAAAAATAATAACGCGAAGTTTTCTTGGCAAGTGATGGACAGCAGCTACAACTTCGAAAATCGCTCGTGAGAAAGTGAAATGTTTGAATAGTAGTAATAACAGGTTGCAACCCCTCATGGGGTTAAAGGCAGTCTATACAGCGTATATACATTCGCAATATTGTCGTAAAGAATATTTTTTCCCCTCATATTTCTTGCGTTTCTCGTAATAGCTCTGGATTATTAAATGACAGAGTTGCTGGCCAAGTGTTTGTATACTTTGAACATAAGGTGTGAGAGGGGTAGTTGCCACGACTGCTACACTTCTGAATTTATTCAGTTTATATGTTTCACGTTGAGGGGAAGGTTCCAGAATTTTGTCCCTCTGATATCGACATTTCATTGTACAGTCTTGTGTTACTGATGGCATTTGAGAAACAGTGACTGTGATTGTTAGTTGCTTGGTAGGCCTGCAGTATTTCTTACTATATAGATCGTTATAAGTAAGTAAAACTTATCATGCTATGGTTATTAGTTGTGTAATTTGTATGTGGTTTGTACAAAACTTATATCAATGAAACTCGATATGTGTTAGCGAAAGAAAGTGGCAACGCAGCGATGCAGATAATACGAATCATGATAATAAATTGGATCAACAATCTCGCGGCCTTTTTTTACCCCTCGGCTACCACCTTAGTATCTGGTACGGACCCTCCGGTTTCCACTGGTGGCCCGCCTCCATATCTCGTACGGACCCCAAAGCCGTATCTCCTATACCACCCGGGCCTCACGGTCAGTTTTTCGTTTCAGGGGTCGGTAGTTGAGGGGTTAAAAGAATACTAGTTATCAAATATGTGGATATACGGTTGTGCCTGGTAAGGGGGGGATTGCGCCTTGTTGGGCCGAAAAGTAGGGAATTCTTTATGAATTTTTTGTACCAAAACGGTTGGACAAATTAATTTCAGGTTTGACAAGCTGTTTTATTGTATCTGTAACTATAGTTCTGACTTTTTGGGTAACAGTGAAAAATTACGTATTTTTCGGCCCAACAAGCCGCCAATCCCTCCTTAAGTTGATGATCTCAGGTGCCGAGGAATATCTTTTATTCGGGGTGTTAGGCGAATTTCACACCTCCGATTTAACGCTTCATTGAATTTTGTGGCTTTCGGATTGGCTCAAGAATAGGGGGCCGGCAATATCATGTTGCACTAGCCATTCAGAAGTGAAAAATATCAAGTTCCGCATTTCTCAGCTGATCATCACGAAAGTTACACCAATCGATTCCTCGTGTTTTCCCGATGAAAATGATATCTACCGAACCCGACATAATTCGGGCTATAATTAACGATTACATATAAAATTAATTTGCAGAATTTAAAGCCAACTTCGTTAAAACTTCGTCTTTTAATCGGGAGCATGTCGGTTTATTGCGGGCGAAATGAACACAACAAACAATGAATTTAAAACTGAATAAACAATATTTACGTATGACGGAAAAGTAACTACTTATATAAATTACAAAAAGAATCACAACGGTAGACGTATATATCGTTTCAAAAAAATTCATGAAAATTGATCAACTTCGCAGCGTTCACAGAGGAATGACCCCTTAATTAAATAAACAATAATTATTTTTCGCCCCAAACGATAATTTATTTCTTCGGTATTCGATTTCAAAATGTTATACTTGTAACACAAGAAATATTGAGACGTTGAAATTTATATTGCCTGTTAAGAAACATGATATACAGTAATCCTCCGTTATGGGTCCGACGAACGGGGCTGGCGGCGAACTCATAGTGGGTTGCCGACATGATTCTCTCTTTCGTACCCGACGGCAACTGCGTGTCTGACTCTTTCGTTTCCTCTCGCTCGTTGTCCGGTTTTCTCACTCTCGTCCGCAGGCGTTCAAGAAATGGTGGGGATAGTCGCCGGACCGTCAACGGAGGGAAAAACGGGCTCATAACGGGGAATTACTGTATATATTAAGAGAAGTAGACTACCAGATTAGTGTCACAATTTTCAAATTCAGGAAATCTATTAAAGAAAAATTTCACTTTGTCACAATATACCTTTTCTACCGTTTCAATTAATGTTTCAAATATTAAAAAGAAAATCGTTCGTTTCCCTAACGACCTCAAAAATGACACACAGGTGCAGAAACAACGTGATAATATTGTTTTCTGCCGCTACAAGTCTTAAGAATCTTAAGTTAAGAGTCTTAACAGAAGCAAGACATGTATGATGACAGCAAACGATACATAAAACCAATCTTCATTAAGAAAAATGTTCACCACAATTGGGAGATTGTTTGAACGTGAGTCGTTTGTGGGTTTTAACCAATGAAACAAATTAGAATAGCACGAACTCAGCCAAATAACGACTGTTGTTGCACACAAAAACATTGTAAATCCTTACAAGTCCATTTTTTTAATGCACATCGCAAGACCAGCATGCATCTGTTTCTAATGATACTGTATATGTCTTACACATGAAAATACTGGCGTAATGTCTGCCCATGTAACATGCTTTGACATTATATCCCGCTTTGTAGCATTTTGTATTGGCATCTAATATTCTTTTACAGCCTTCCATCGCTTATATTCACAATCAATTTGAAGGAATATAAAATCGAAATAAAGCGTGTGTATTAAATTCAAACACACTTTTGTACATCGGTGATAAAATAGAAAAACAAATTGTGTGACAGAAAATAAGCTGCTGCCGTTATAGTAAACGCGTTTACATTTATCGGACATAAAAACATTATAATTATAAAAATATAATTAAAAATGTAAAACGATTACTTAGATTTATTCTATGTATTTATCGTTTACTGCAAAATGCAACAATTGTTAACTTGCTACTACTCGTGAATTTAGGGCAGCCCTGTTCAACTTCTGCTCCTGCCTTCGAAGAGCATCGCAGCTGGTTGAGTGGCAGCCGTAAAAGAGAGGGGATAGTGGCGTAGTATTAGCGACAAGCGCTAGAAACAATCGCCGGACGCTTAGCTCTACTGAATCCACCCTAAGAAAAACCGAACGCCCATACTCTGCGCAGCCCCCACTACTGCCTACGGGCCCGACGCCGGCGATTGCTCGCAGCGAATTACCTGCCGGTTTCCCTGCCCGTCCAAGAGCGGGACGTGATCGATGTCAACGTAAACACTGCAGGTTGCGGAACGGTTGACAGAGAGGTAACAAGCGGTAAGATGGAGAAAAATGTAGGCGGTTAAGGAGGTTCGATACCTCACTTGCAGGGCAGGCGGCGAAAGGGGTAAGCCTATGCTTATACATGGGAGCTCTGCAGTGATACCAATCTTGGGTAAAAAAAATTATGTAGACAGAACTATTATTTACATGTCTATTCCTAATAAAATTATTACTAGGTACATATTTTGTTTTGGAATTCTATTAAACAAAAAGTATGTTTAATGCAGTTAGAAACACTATATTTTTATTAAAAGTAGCGTAAAATATGTGAGTGAAACGCGGCATCGTCACTTTGCGAACATCTTTTTTTCTCTTTCCATCTCGCACTTGTCATGTCTTTTTGCGTGTTCGTACCGGTTCGCAACAAATTACTAAATACATGTTTACAGCTTGGTAGTGTTTTTACCAATTTTTACTGTATACTTTGTACAAGTATACGTTGTATAGATGACTACGCGGCGTACAACGTTGCCACGTTTCCAACAGTTCCGTCAGGCAGTTCCCAGAATACGAGCACATTGCTGTCTATTTATTCAATTATCTAATAAACCGGACAGAACATGACCGATTTTTTTGCGGGAATTTCATAGGAATACTTAAGCTTTCTATTGCAACATTTTTTAGGACTTTGTCATAATGTTTAAGGACTCTGTGTAACATTTTATAGAAATTTTTTCGCTTCTCCCATAACAGCCCGTGTATAAGAGCGCAACTTTGATTTCAATTTTCTCAAAAACGGTGCGGACAATTGACTTGAAATTTTCACACAATGCGGACGTCACTTTTCAAACATTTCTCCTAATTTTTGCTCCGGTATCGAACCTCCTTAAGTGGGGAACCGGACCAATCAGCGCCTCCTCAGAATCATCTCTGCGTGGACAAGGTTTTTCTAAGGATGGATTCAGTATAGTACATACTTTCACAAGATTGACCCACCATGAGGACTTTTGCTCTTGGGGCGCGAGTTGTCTGGCTCGGTCCCTTCAAGAGCGAAGAGCAACTCGCGGCTGGTCGTGCGAGTAAATGCTTGGGCGCCCCTAGACTCTACACTGCATTCCACCTTAGCTGCGGATTCGTTTCGCGCAGGGATACACTGATTGGTAGTAAACCGCCAGGGAAAGTGCTACGACCAATCGCGTGTGTCAGATCGGTCGCAAATCGGTAGGAGCGTTGATCCGCTCTTATATGGAACGCAGTGTAGAGCAGGGGTGTCGAACTTCCCCACTCTGAGGGCCGCACGAGTCGGGTCCCCGGTCAGCCGGCTCCCCCACTTCTTTTTCTCCTGGCGTTGCACGAAACCCGTCAGGGAGAGAGTGCGTCACCCGGAGGAGAAATTCATCAGAGTGAAGTAGGTGTGGAGGGGCGCCATTCTCTTACGGCTCTACGGAGCAGGCGAAGAGGAGAAGAAGCCATTGCGGCTCACGAGCCGCTAGTTCGACATCCCTGCTCTAGAGCAGTCGCGAGTTGCTCTTCGCTCTTGGAGGCACCGAGCCTAAAATATTGTGGGAAATATTGTGAATATTAGTTGTAGAGACCCTTCTCGCCCTATCCGATCACATTACGCTGTTATCCCCGTTCTTTTACGGCTGCAGCTCTTGCCTTCGCTCGCAACCACCCGCGGCTGTTCTCCGAAGGCAGACGTTGGACAGGCCTGCTCTACATAGAGTCTAGATCAGGCCTATCCAACTTTTGCTCTTGACCTCGAAGAGCAACCGCGGGTGGTTGCGAGCGAAGGCAAGAGCGACGGCCGTAAAAGAGTGGGGATAGTGGCGTTCACAGATTCCCCCACCAAGAAAACCTTTCGCTCTTGGGCCTGGCTCGGTGCCTCCAATAGCGAAGAGCAACTCTAGATGTACAATCCTACGTGTCTTATCCCCCCTCTTTTATCGCGATAACTTAATATTTTTCAGCGTAATTCGTTAAAACACTGAGGGGCGTTATGTTGCGCGAGAACGTGATTGACAGCAACAATCAATACAGACACGTAATTTGAAGTTTTAATGGTTTACTATGAAAGAATAAGGTTGCAAGAAAGAATCATCACAATTTTGTACTTTAATCGTTTCTAAGTTCCGCATTGCTATGAATAAATTATGTACATATACCAACCGCAGTTCATTTTCTCGTAGTTTCTGGTATAATATTTGCCACATTTAATCTTTATCGTTTCTCTATTGAATGGACAACCGTCGAAGAGTGAACATTACAAATTCTCTGTGCTAGTTCAGTGTGAACTAAGGAATATTGATCTTCAACTGAGAATTTCGATTCTGTATTATAACGTTGTTATAGGTATACCATAAGGTTTCTTAAAAACGCATAACGTGTTTGAAGTGTGAAGTGTACGAAGTAAGTGTGTTATTCTTTTTGGCAACTGTGAAATACGCCTGGAAGAAATTACCAGCAATTAATAATGGTTTCCTACTTTTCTTATAATAATTTCTGCTAAACTTTTTTCATGGTAAAAAGGAGTATATGAATTTTAAAAATGTTTATACATATATATACAATATACATATTTACATATATACATATATACTATACATATTTTTCGGTAAACGCATATAGCAGATTTTAACTAAATGATTCAAGATGCAAGTAGATACACCGATTTGTAGCATAATTTTCGTACGCTAGTTGTGGAGGTACCGTGCATAACGGTTTAAAATCATGGAATAATACTTTTACATAGGGTAAATCCAGGAGACGCGGTCGACCTAATATAAAATGGCTATGTAAACTAATATAGATATTACTTATTTTATTACAACAAACCTATATATTCAGAATTTTATGCTGATTCAGAAACACTGGTCGTTATTTGTTTTAAGACAATATTTACTATAAGTCGGATTGAAAATTGAAGTCGTGACATCTGACCACCTCTCCCGACGTGCCGGGAGAAATGGTTTTCGTCGTTGGCAGAGACCACTCACATAAATATTCATGGAAAAATAACAAAGAAGAAAGTAAAATTATTTATGAGTGAATACATCTATCGATTTATTGATATTTAATTTGTTTACGCTGAACAAGTAAAGAACTCGAAAAGAGAAAATGAACTACCTACTGGTGATTAGCAAGGAAAATGAATGCAAAAGTGAATAAATATCTAAATAACCAAAAATAATAATAAAATAATAATAATAAATAAAAAATAATAAAAAAATCATAACTCGACCATCTCTCCTTTCTGCAACGAGAGATGGTCTTCTCGTTAGTTTTAAGACGAGGAGTTAATATGGCCAAATACTTTGGCTGAATTGTCCCTCAATATCTCTACTATTTTATTATCCCCAACATTAACCGCAAATAAACTTAGAAATATATTTTAAATCCGATTCTGTACACCGCTGTTTGTCAAAAGAGGTTAAATGTAACCTCAATTTGCCTTTTATAGCTTATAAATCCAGAAAAACACAGGAGGAAGCGAAATGACGCTATTCATTCAACTATTTGACTTCTAGAAAAGTAATTGGTCTGCACTTTATCGCGTTTTTACGTATAGAGTCTGAAATATAGCGACTAGACCAACTCTCCGGCCCAACTGCGTCTCCCGGATTTATCCTATGTAAATATCACTTACTATGAGTATTGTGTAAAATAATAATTGTCGTTTTCAGTGCAATTTTAGATGAACCACAGTCTTACTCACGCGAAACACGACATTACCTTAAATATATTTCCACTTGGTAGTACAAACCAGTAATTGGATTGAACAAAATAAGCTATTGTTAAGAAGTGTTTATTGGGTAACAATCCTAGGGATAGTTAATTTAACAATGTAGAATAATGGAAGTAACTCATCTACGTCAATTAGGTATTTCGTTATAGTCTTTAAACTACTGTAGCCAAAACAACTGGCATGCTTACTGCGTGGAGGACATTACCGTAAAATAAGATACTGATGTTCTCAAGAGCTGAAAAAGTAATCAGGTTTGCGTCAGAAAGGAACTGCACAGAAAAATTAAATTAAAGTTGAATGTGTTAAGAAGCTTCAAAGAGATATGTACCATCGAGAAACCTTCAAACGATGCGTTAAATACTAACAGCATGTTGAACTCAGGTGCTTTAATGCTTCTCAACATAATGAGTATTAGTAATTTCTGAGTGGAAAGTGGCATTTTATACCATTCCGTGTCGTATCTACGATTTTAATAAAAATATGGTTCATACGCATTTTGCGTTCATTCCTTTGCGTGTACGAATGATTGTACAGAACTACGTTCATTCCGTATTTATCGACAGGAAATTACGTTTACTTACATAGCTGTGAAAATTTCACCGCCTGAATCTATCATTTTTTGTGATACGAAATTTCCATAAAACATATAACCCATTTCAGAAATAACAAACATCATCGAAATCAGCATATCATCGATGTTATCTCCTTCAACCGATGATTGGGACAGCTGAAAATGTGTACAGCTCAAATTCTCTGATATCGTACATCCATATTCGCAAACCAAAATGTAAGTTACTTACGCTGAACAGATTAGTACTCAGAGACGTAACACCTAGGATAAGAAGAATAGAATACACTAATGTAAGGGTTGACTTCAGATCGTTGAGAAACCTTTAAAAATAAACAGCATCGTTTGCACGAATTAAACAATGAGACTGATTGAGAGTGGAAATAACAGACTTTCAGAGTTGATTTTAAACATTTAAACGTAGGAAAACATGCTAAATAAATCTTGATATAGAATCACTGCTACTTTGAACGAAAATTCAAGCTTATGAAATTCTGCAGAATTTTTCTCCACGGTTTTTCTGCTTAGAATCAACATAGAGCCTGTAGCGGCAATTTTTCATAACGCTCAACGTAGACGACTTCTACGGAATATACTGACGTGTGTGATCTGTTGTGCATCATTATAGCCCTTGTCAGACTTTTTCTGCCGTTTCTATTAACAGTTTTCTCCGTAACATATGAGTCGTTGATAGAATCAAGAACTGCTACATTGATGTGGTAACTACAAATAAGAATAATGTAATCGTTGCTTTTTATATGTAACAAAATTATATGAAAGCACAATCATGAAGAAGTGACGAGCATTGCAAAAGAAATAAGAGACTTTAAAATGTAAGACTAGCGATATTTGTGGTAATTGTACTTTTAGAATGTAGCAATTATATTAATCTGAGTAATGGAAGTGTAGGCTATAAGGTGTAAATATACTGGCTCCAGAGGAGTGTAGAGAAATCGAATCTTTTCCGGTATATTTTGTAAGTGTAGGGCAGCGAGGGTCAGTTGGGCCATTAAGGAGCCCAACTTCCATGCTGTTTTCCAGAGACGCGCGGAAGGGGGTGTACAACGGATAGGGAAAACTGTTAAGGGGGATTTCCTATCCGCGATCGGCCATCTTTATGAGTGTAAGTAGTAATGTGTGGTGCAGGCTCTAACGACTCGACAAGATTTATTTATATAGTTAAAACATCCTTAATATAATGCAAAAGGTCCCATTAAATTATATATACAGTATTCCCCCGTTATGAGCCCGACGAACGGGGCTGGCGGCGGGCTCATAGTGGCTTGAGGACATGGTTTCGCACGGCCAGTCCTCTCGCTCGTTGTCCGGTTCTCTCACTCTCGTCCGTAGGCTTCCAGGAAATGCTGGGGATGCTCGCCGGGCTGTCAACGGGGGAAAAAAACGGGCTCATAACGGGGGAATATTGTAGTAGTTTTCCTTTAATTAAGGGGGTAGTGGACTATTGGATACGTAAAATGGTTAGTTTCTTTGACGCTAAATTACTTTAATACCAAACAATCGTTATAGTCGTGCTTTTGGCAATCTATTGTGGGCACGATTGCGAGTATTTACAAAAAAAGAAAATCGTTGGAATGTATAAAATTGTCGAAATTATTAATCGTTGAAGATAGTCCTGTACGGCGCGCCGCGACAGGTGGTGTACATTAATTCAGGTGAACCAATTATCTGAAAGCAAAATGCTTTAAGGTGATTATTCTATACATAAATATCTACAGTGTGGAGAGTCGCCGAAGAATTTGAACAAAAATTGTAGAAGTTACACACGAATAAATTTTTTCCCCACATTTTTATGGGATAAAATCGTCTTTAATCAGTTATAAAATGGTTTATAAACATCCAATGTTGATGCGGAACTTCCACACGATAGAGAATGGAATTTTACAGCTCCAGTTAAAATTTTAAGTGAAAATATTCACTGGTTTAATAGTTGTGATGTACACCGTTTCTGAAAATGGTGTTTCGAGAAAACGGGCTTTAAAGTAAGGCGCCCTATGCCAATACCGCTCTGCGAGGCCGTTATTCGACGGTGCACTCAATTACGTTCGCTGCTATAACTTCGACAATAATTTGAATTTCTGCATGAAATTTTGTTTAAAATTTTCATAAAGGATAAGACTTTCAAAATCAGTAAAAAAAAAGTAATCGATTTTTTGAAGCTGAAATAGTCCACTACCCCCTTAATTCATAAAGATCACCCATTTTTATGGGCTCTAAACCCAACTGGTCCTCGCTGGTGTAGGGCGTGTGCAACATGTAAGTAAAATTCGTAAACATAAGAAAATTACCAGACCATGAACGAAATAGCATTAAAGTACTGTGATCAATATTCCACTTAACAGATGTTAGACAGGTGAAACCCCCAACTTATTCCCTGTCGGCCTTTTCAAAAACCAAAGAAACAATAAGGTATCTGAACATTGGCGAACCGATTTTCTTTTACCTGACAAGCCTGTACAGGCACGCAGAGTGCATCATCCACATGAAAGTTAGCGACTCGGTGGCTACATATACAGTGCCGCCAATTAAAATCGTCAAACCCTGAAACATTGCGATTCGAAAGTAGTACTTCTGCTCGTCTACGAAGTACTCCGTTACTATCGGCGATTTATAAAGGCGTGTTTCGTTCAACGGTAACACAATGTCCAAAAATGTGGAAGAGAAGTGAAGTGCCATCGCGCCAAACGTCGACAAGTAAATGAATACTGTAACAGGCGTTTTGCGCAACCTCGTCAACATGTAAATCTTCATTGTTTCGTCACATGTGTAGCCCTCACCTGCAAAAAACATTGAGTAACGTTTTCCCATGTTAGCATGTTCTTTAATGATCTTTAGTTCCTCGTCATCGGCTGTCTTCCAATCCCTGTTTATGCCTTCCAAAAGTTCCCTAATCTGAATGTTTTATCAATATTACGTTGTATCGGGTGAACGGTAGATGTAATTGTAAATATCAACTCACTACTTCAGTTTGATGCAAAAATATAAAGTACTTCGCGATAACGCCTAACGTCATAAATATGAACGACATATTCTGCAAAATATCCTGTTTCGTGGCCTTCCCGCTGACGAACGGTGTTAACTGGAAAATGATGTTATTTAGCCGGGTTTGATGTTATTACACTATGACTGGGGGATTATCGCTGCAAAAAGTCATAAGAAAAATCCGCCATATTCGATGACCACGAAGGATTCAGAAAAATGTGGGAAAACCGATTTTATTTTAATCTACGTATCCTGAACTTCCAAGTTATACCTAGGTCAATTTTTCCTATTCTGCCGTGAGTATATAACGCGATTATCGTCGACAAAAATTACTAAAGAAGAAAATATTAATAAAGAAAATAAGCCTTAATTTTTCCCTTTTGGATAACTAGAACAGTTCGCACATCAACGCCTGCTGGGAAAGAATTTTTATTAAGAAGTTTGCGCCACCGACTATATCTATGTAGGTATATGTGTGATAAACAAGTCCAAACAATTCTGAGTATTACTTCAAACATACCTTAACATGCAGGCAAAACGGCAGATAGTATAAACTTATAGTTTTTATTAATTATATTCCCGACGATGGCATGAAAAAACGGGCTGCGACACCAGGGTACTCTGAGAGTATCCCCTTAATAATATTACTGTCATTTCGAATGATGTAGAATATTAATTTTACAGGGATTTGCACTAAATACACACTCAAATTAAATGAGTTAACGTAGTACTTGACAGTACTGCTTAGTAGATGTGATTTAATAGAACTATACTAGAACTTTTTTAACAGTGTTCATTTATGTATAAAAGTGAAAAAATATGAAATTTTATAACTTGGAACAGGCCTGAGATTTAAGTGAACGCAGCGGCCGATTTTCGGAGGCAACGCCTCCTTTCTCCCGCCGCGCGCCTTGGCCCCCGCGGCGGCCAAGGAGCTTGGCGCGCCTCAGACCCGTACCATGTGGAAACCTATTGATACGGGGGGGCGCCCCAGTGCGCTACGCGCGGTTCATATGGCACGGGCCTGAGGCGCTCCAAGCTCCCAGGCCGCCGCGGGGGCCAAGACGCGCAGCGGAAGAAAGGAGGCGTTGCCTCCGAAAATCGGCCACTGCGTTCACTTAAATCCCAGGCCTGACTTGGAATATTGAAATTAGGTCAAGCCTTAAGTAGAAAATCCACTAAACAGTATTTACGCTAAGAAGCAATAGATAGTATCGTGAATAGATTCCATATGCAACTCGTGTAATTGTACCTGAGCGATCACAAGGACAATTATAATAAAGCTGTTTATCGCGTTCTGAAAGAGCCGAATTTTTTCACTTTTGTATGGCCAAAGTCCAATCACTGACAAAAGCGATATACTAAGACTGTAGTGATCTAACATCTCACGATGCATGCTGTCGTACGATAAAAAGACAACTGACTACGGTACTTCTCCGCCCGGCAACTTTCCCTCTCCCCTTTCCTTATTTCCTCATCTTCAATGTACATACAACTTGTCCCTTAATAATGGAACGCGTGTTATAGGACGTAGAACGAATGACAGGCCGTATACATTAATAGTTATGGGAATAAACCACGACGAAGGTGTAACGTAACCGATCGGTTGCCAAGACTACCATAGCGATTTTGCAATTATTGGAATAGCAGCAATTGTGGAAATTGGTGGCTGTTTGAAAAAAGTAATTTTGCTCCATTATTTTCCATCAATTTTTTGAATGAAATATTTACTTACAAGAGTTTCTTCTCAGTCTACCATGGAATGCATTGTTAGTCGCAGGGTTGATTATGGTGGGAACTACTGTATGGTGCATCGTTTTATTCGCCAGCGAGAAAGCATGTAACATAGTCGACTGTACCGAGGCGTCCAGATTGTTCACAAGTGACAGACTTTTGTTTGTGAAAAATGTGAGTGACCAAACGCTTTACAATTCATAAAAAAGTCTACTATACTGATAAAAAATTGACTATTGTTTAATTTCATTGAGAATTTAGAAAATTATAAGGAAGTTAAAACACAAATAAAAAATATGGGCTGTTGGGAATGTTTATCGTCAGAGGTGTTTCGACAATTATATGTCTGATACGACTTAGGAATTTAAATTAACAGAATCATACTTGATTTCTGTATATGATTTCATCCTACCTATATAATGAAATATCAACTTTTATTAACTGTTTAATAATCTAAAATACATCAGTTTGTAACCGTTTAGTTTTTGAATGAGATCGACGAAATTACCGTGAAGAAGGACATTGTTACTTTCACGATCTAGAACATAAATATGGATTTACTAGTTTTCTTCTTATTGGATGCGTGCAAATAGTTAGTGTTAGTGGGCTATATACCAATAAATATCCTTCTAAAGATAATGCAATCATGTTAAACATATTTAAAGAAACAGGTATCGAGCATCTTAGCATCATGAACAAGATTAGTTTTTGCACGCGTAACGGTGCTTCGTACCATTCTGTGTTGTGCCTATAAAGTCGATTCAATTACTATCAAATTAATAAAAAAATTAAATTACGTATGGATTACTCTAGAGATTATATCGTCAAATATTTGCCCTTTAATACAAAATGATATAGATGACGTGTACGTACAGTTGCACCAGAATACTATTATGTGAATCTGCGACTTGGTCGAGTATATAACAGAAGTAAAACATGTAGCTGAAATTCGCAATGGTAGCCATTCCATACAGATATAGATCATCAATTTTATTATAGAAGAGTGCTTGAGATATCTGAAAATATGAATGATCGCGTATCAAGTATAACTGTTGGCCCTTATTTTTTGTTACGGTTGTTCTTTACATTATGCGTTAAACTCACAATATATAAATTAATAGTTTGTGCCATCACTGCCATAATAACAACACCAAAATATTTATTCAGTAAATCAGATTTTAAGCGATTGATGAATCTTTAACAATAATTCAGATTTTTAATGTTAAAAACATAATGAAACAATAATTTGTCATAACTGGCAAATAAAGATAATAAATTCAAAAGAGAAGATAATAATTCACGTTTGGAAATAGAAGTTATCATCACACCGAATGCGCGGCGAATGCGCGCCGAATGCACGTCGGGCACCGAACGCGCGCCGAATGCGCGTCGCACGAGCAAAAACTCGGTGCGCGCTGAATGCACATTCGGGGCGAATGCACAGGTGAATACGCGGCTTTATGCGATAACTACGCAGTAAAATTGGATCGTGATAATCTTCAAGTAGGGTGTCTCAGAATTGAGGGACATTCTGGAACATGCGATATGTATCCTGATGCAAAAACACATCCAAAAATCATTTACCGTTTTGGAATCTGAGACTTCGTTCTCGAGATATGAACAGTTAAATATTAGTGGTAGAACTTCCGAGCGGCGAAGTTTAAAGCCGAAACAGCTGAGGCGCGGCAGAGTGACCTTACAGACCCTCACACACAGAGAAGGGCCGACCCACAGTGGGACGAAACGCCGAAAACGTGAAAAAAACCCTTACGCTCACATTTCACCCTTTATCATCATGAAGATGGTCATTCCAGGGGTTTTTGGGGTCGCGGAATCTGATTCCGAGGTCAAAATTGTTATTAAATTAAAACTAAACCCTGCAAGGGGGGGGGGGGGGAATGTTGATAAAATAATGTTATATTTTTTTAACAGTACTGTCTGTTTTGGTTACGTTATTTGAAGTTAATTACGGCATCAAATTTTGAAAAATTAACAGGAATAGTGTTTTTAATTTAGCAAAAGCTATTGAGCGCGAGGAAAGTAGAAAGTCAATAACTTGTATAAATTCACACTTCAGATATTGAAAATGCTTTCATCTATTCATAAGATGAAATTGTACATTCATTTCGATGCTATTAAAATATATAAAAAAGTTATAAATAACTGAAATACACGATGGCCGTTTTTAATCGCGTGTTACAGTTTTCGGAATCGAGAGGCATCTTTGAAACTTACATTATTTAATAGTCCATAGTTTAAGGAATGTATGTGCAAAAGCAGAAGTTGCATATTTTTGCGATTTCCGAATAATAACCAATTATGTTGGCAGCAACCGGCCCGCTTGCCTGAAATATATGTAGAAGCTTGTTGGCGGGACGCAGATACTTACTTGTAGCGCACTATGGACTATTAAATAATGTAAGTTTCAAAGATGTCTCTCGATTCCGAAAAATGTAACACGCGATTAAAAACGGCCATCGTGTATTTCAGTTATTTATAACTTTTTTATATATTTTAATAGCATCGAAATGAATGTACAATTTCATCTTATGAATAGATGAAAGCATTTTCAATATCTGAAGTGTGAATTTATACAAGTTATTGACTTGCTAGTTTCCTCGCGCTCAATAGCTTTTGCTAAGTTAAAAACGCTATCCCTGTTAATTTTTCAAAATTTGATGCCGTAATTAACTTCAAATAACGTAACCAAATCAGACAGTACTGTTAAAAAGATATAGCATTATTTGACCAACATTTCCCTCCCCCCCCTGCAGGGCTTAGTTTTAATTTAATAAACAATTATTATCTCGGAATCAGATTTCGCGACCCAAAAAAACCCTGGAATGACCATGTTCATGATGATAAACGGTGAAATGTGCGCGTAAGGTTTTTTTTCCCGTTTTCGGCGTGTCGTCCAACTGTGCAACCGCGCTAACCCATTTTCATGGTTTGAACTAGCGCGGTCAGCTCTACTATATGCGTGAGTCTGTATTTACGCCAGCGCTCTCCAAGGTCGTGTACGCGTACACTCGGGGATCTCCCACTCTCGTCCGCGCTGTCAGGGATACCACGTGACGCTGACCCCGAAGACGCTAGCCCGGTTAGTCCGTGATAGTAGCCTTCGTAGCGTCGCGCGGTCTCCTTGACAACGGAAGGCACGCTGGGGGAAGGGAAGATTGGAAGGGGAAGCAGGCGCGTGAGGGGCCCCTTAAAGGCGGAATCTCCTACCTGCGACCAGTCGAGCGCTGATCTACGACATGGGCATAGGAATGTAGGGACGGAGCAATAGTTGAGGGGGTGAAGCAGCTTCCGGGGAGCGGTAAACTATGGTCGCATGGTATTCTGGTGCCATATTGGTGATTGGTTGTGATCGGGTAAGTGCAATCTTATTTTCATCGAGTAAGAATGAATCAGAACCAGTTGGAACCAGTGGGAAAGACAGAGTGAGTAGAATATATTTATATATGTTTTTACAATGCCACAGTGCATTGTAAGAAATTGTAAAAATCGCTCGGGAAGTCGTATCGTTTTGAGACAAAAGAAAGAATAAAATATTATGAATCTCTCGTATCACCAGTAAGAAAAGTATTGTAATGTATACATAAAAATTGTATTGTATTATCAAAATGAGGCAAATGGTATAAAATCACACATTTAATGACTTTCTTAATATATCAACATTTTAAGTAAATTTGTAATATTTCATTATAAAATTGTGACCAATATTTACTTCCACTGTCGCAAGTTATATGTTGCTGCAAAATTCGTTACACCACGTTCTAAAGTGAAAGATAACCTGGTACTTATATCTATTTCTAAATAAGCATGTTTTATTTGCTTAATATTGCAAACTTTAGTGCGAGGTTGCAAGATTAAATATCAAACAAAATCAATAAAGATTTTTCATATCTACTGTCGTTTGGAAAAATGTTGCCGGCAGAAACTTGGTGGTCCGATTGAGTGTATCGTCATAGGCCCACGTTCTCTAACACAGTGGCAGATGTAAGGCACACGTATTGTCGCTATTGGCCGACGCGTCACGTCAACGAATCGGTCAGCAGCACTGCGTGAAGAAGAAAGCGACCGGGGGAATTTGGGAGTTCCGCGGCAGAGAGTGGGGCGCCACAAGCGAGGTAGCCCCCTTGCCCCGCTCAACAACCGGACGCCAATATTTTTGCAAACCGCAATATAGATTCACACGTTTCACCATTTAATTTTGACATCTTAATCACCATGAACTTTTCAGTATGTTAATTTATAAATAAAAAGAATTGGTTTCACTGTTTTACTCAAAATATTCTATCGTACATTTATAATTGCAAACAATCTAAACGTCTCATTTTGAAATTTCGCGCATTTACGCTGGAACCACTGACCAATGCGGTACCAGATCTCATTCCCCGAAACCCAGAAGCTGTTTCACTCCCCTCGCCATCAAATTCGCAACTATCACTCCGCGTCTCTATATTTCTGTGTCCATGATTTACGGGTGCCTCCTACGTGTGCGCGCGTGGGGTCACGCTGCCGCGCTCAGCTGTTTCTGCTTCAAACTGCGCGGTCCGGAAATTCTACCGCTGATATTCAACTGTTAATATCTCGAAAACGAAGACTCGGATCGCAAAACGGTAAATGACTTTTCGATATCTTTTTGCATCAGGATATTGCATGTTCCTGATTGTCCCGCAATTTTGGGATTATACGAAATCGACACTAGGAACATAAGAAAATCGTAATCATCGTCAGTAATTCGGGGACTAGGCCAGTGGTAGTGAAAGCCACTGTCGCACAGGGTCACAGAGAAGCGAGTACTAGGTTCCCTAATAGTGGAATTCAGTGATACCTTTTAATTTTTTATGAAATGTTGCAGAATCATGTGGTCATGTCGAGTGTAGTAAATTGCATTGCAAGTTTCTTGAGGCGATTGACCCCATGCGACAATGGTTTGGATTACCACTACTCTACCCCCCTCCTTGACTTAATCGGTGTGCACCGGTGCTACTAGGCAGTTTGTTGGGTTTCAGGCGGGATATACACAATCTTTAAACGTTTATAATTCCAAACGAAAGGCTCAATGGCAATTTCATTACTCTTGATTTTTGTCTTACTTTGACGTCTAGAATCATCCCTTAAATTTTCTCCAACATGTAGCCGAGCACCATGTATGTATCTATGTAGAATATGGAAATTATTATATGGACAATATAAAACATATTATTATAATTTTACTTTTAATGGAGATAACTCCTGGAAGTAGGGTAAACTTGCCTAATTCGAACCTGCGCCTAAATCGTACCCCCGCTATTTCTTTTAACTCAAAGCAGTCACAATCGCCCCTAGCGGTAGAAAGTGTAAACAACAGTTAACCATACACTATTAACAACTTGTTAATAACAAGCCGTCACTGCGCAAAAAAAAAAAAACAGGTAAGTTTTTCGGGTACATTTCACTAAAATTTTGCCATGATTTTTAAGGATTTTGTACAATTACTATTTGTGACAATCAGTGAAACATATTTCTATGTGCAACTACGTCTATTTTCAAGTTTATTTCTTGTTTTGATATCAAAGAACACTGCACTATATTTTACGGCCATAGATTTGAATTCCAATTGACATGTGTATGTGCCTATTTCGTATGACCGCGTGTAAACTTAAATCGTACTGGTACGAACATACAACAACAATCTAGAAAAAAATTGGATGGGGCTGAAAAAATCATAACCAGTCAAACCAGAACAGCAAAGGAAACTCGTAAGAGGAAGATTACCGCCAGACCAATACACAAAAGAAAGAAAAGAAGAAGAAGAAGAAAGACGATGAAAATGAAAGCTGGTTTTGTAAACTGTGTCAAGAAAAGTGATAGGATAATATGATACAGTGCACGCAGTGCAAAATATGGGTACCCGAGCTTTGTGCGGGAATAAATAGAATTACTTTTGAATATGTATGTGATGATTAAATTTGAAAGTATGAATTAGGATAAGTATAGTACGATTTGGGAACATTAATCCTAAATCGTAGTATTTCCATATTACAAATAAATCGTTTCTATGAATAGAAGTTGATATTTTTTGTTGTTTGAGTTTATAAAACTGTTTATTCTATTAATAAACAGTTGATTACCACAAATTTTATATCATTTTCCCTGTTATTTTTCACGTAATAAGCATTTGTTCTTAAGGGGTATGGCTTTAGGCAAGTTTACCCTATAAACTGATGATCACTGTATTTATACCTAATACATGAATTAATATATACTAATTTATCATATAAGAAAATCAGATTATCTTGATACTTATAATTCAAATAAGAAAGTCTAAAAAATGTTTTCGCTTGATTGAAAATATTTAAAGGAAGAAAAAAGACACAAGAAATTAGTATAATAATAAATATTAAATTGTAACAATGCACATCGATGTTTCTTCACTTCATGAATTACTTTAATTATTTATTTAACCGAAAGTTATGTATTGATTACCTAACAATTGCAGAAAGACCAGAAACGTGTAAGATCCACATGGTAGTAATGCCATCTGTTCCTATACCCAATACGCATCCAAGAAAGGAACCCAAACTAAATATGAAAGTGGTCAGATAATAATACGTGTCTTGATCAATGAACATTTCCAGCCGCACTGGAAGTTCATATCGTCGTGATTCATTTAGTGGTATTATCCAGTCAAGCACATCAGAGAAGAACGGAGTTGTTACAATAGTGAATATTGCTACATATATGAACACTGCAAAATATATTCCTCAGCTATTTGGTCGGAATTCGGGGCAACGCATAGACTTCTGTTGATACTGTTCGTTACGGGTAAAGCGTATTACGTAAACTCTTCCCAATCTTGTATATTCTTTCATTATATCCAATTCGCTTTCATGTCGTACATTGTTCCAATCGAATTTCACAATCTCCAGATACTCTCGAATCTATGATCGCAATCAACTTGAAAAAATGAATATTGCAACTAATCGAGTACAATAAATTACGCCACTACGACTAATTGATCACATTAAAGAAAAAATATTCTGGAGAATATAGATCAACTTGGTCCAATTAGAATATTTATTTCTAATCACACATATATTTATATGCACATGACTAGAAAGAGTTAATAATGATATTCACTACACAGCCGTCATTTATTGCACTCACATATTTAATACAATTAATTAAAATAAGTCCAAAAACTTACAGTTTCCATTTCAAAATAAAATGTACAATACCTAAAAAGGAAGTAGAGTGCCACTCCTATATGCACTATGGATTTTAGAAAATCCGTCGAAGTGTATTGTACTGTCATATAGGGGGTTATCTGCAAACATGCATTTAGTGGATAACTCGATTACCGTTACAAATTATTAAGTTCTTGAAAATAGATTGGTTAATATGTTTTGTTCATTATTATACCTGAACGACAACAGCGCCAGTAAAGAAAACGAAGCACGTGATAATTTGCAGTTTCTTGATTATTGAAGAGTTATATGGCCACAGGCCAACCATCATAAGGTGAATTTTACAAAGTCTGTAGTAACGTTCTCTATCTCTATCCATCTGGATCAGTAGTTCAAGCACGACTGACTATAGACATATTATTCTACTAGACTTCCCCTTCCTGTTTCATGATAATTCAACATTTCTTAGTAACATTCCCTCAAAAATCCGAGGGAATACGATGTTGCGCAAGTGGATGATTGACGGATACTATAATTTAAATGCGATCGATAAGAACACGTAAATTGGCGTTCTTATGGTTTGCAATACAAATAGGGTCGCCAAAGAGAAATACAGTAAATTCTCGTTAGGAGCCCGACGAACGGGGCTGGCGGCGGGCTCCTAACGCGACTGGACACTATTCCGCGCGGCCATTGGCGCGAGTGAGAAAACCCAATGAGCGAGCGAGAGGGAACGAAAGAGTCGACCCGAAGTTGCCGTCAGCTAGGAAATGGTAGGGATACACGCCGGGCTCCTAACGCGTGGTAGAAACGGGCTCCTAACGGGAATTTACTGTATCACGATTACGTATTTTCCTTCTTTACACGCCGTCTAATACCATGAATAAATTTTTCTCTTATTTTTCAGTGCCAGTATTAGTCACTTTTATTATTTGCATAGGCGTAGCTAGGATTTTTGTCTGGTAGGGGCTAGGCCCTATTCCCCCCCCCCCCATCTCTCGCGCTCTCTCTTCTTTTTATAGGTAGAAATTTTTATATACATACACATTTTATAACAATAATTTACCTACATATTTATTTAACACTAAACCAAAGAGTAAACGGAATAAAAAATTATTTGTTATTTACTCTCGGGAAATGTAAACCAAATTTTTAAAAACAGAAAGAATGCAGCAGAAAAAATAAATTGTGATTTATTAAAAGCAAGAGCATATCATGTATACCTATACTTAAAATTTATACAAGCTTTAATTTGCGGTGTTTTTCTAAAAAAATATTTAGGACCTGTTGATGGTCAGATGAATGTTTTTTATTTACTTCGATATTTCTTAGGGAGGGCCATTTCGCGTTTGGGAGGGTCAATCCGCATTTTGGGGGAGGGGGGCCAGGCCCACCCGGCCCCCTAACTATGTAGGGGAGAGTTGCCAATATCGTACCACTTAAGGCATTTTACGTTATATTTCATATTTGGTACTCATATGAACGCAAATGACTATTGGATATTGTAGCTTGATTTTCTAGACACCTACTATTATATGCTTAGCCTTTTGTTCGGAACAAATTAATTTGTTATTAATGTTTTTGTCACATACTGTCAAAGGTACGATTCGGACAACCGGTCTCCTAAATCGTACCCCTCGGTTTCCAAAATCGTACCTCCACTAAAAAATAGTATAAATAACAAATAGGGAAGAAAATATTCAACATAAAGTAATGATTATTATATAGTTACATATACAAATGTATATGGATCACACACAGGCCACAATAACCTATGAAAATGATATATGTACATAACCTATAAACATACGAGTTGTCAAATCCTACTAGTAGGATTGTAGTGGTACGATTTAGGAAACATGATCAATTTATTTATAAATATTAATTTAAACTTTATAATGAATGTAATATGCACTTAAAATGAATGTCAAATATTCTACATTAAACCTGTTTTTAGAAAAATACAAAAATACGGGACAAAATTGTATTGTTTGATTATTATCAGCTACGATAAATTGATAAAAAGTTACATCAATCATACCTGATTTTTTTAAATGTTTATAGCACGCACAAAATAGGGTGTAAGCTCAAAATGTTTTGTTTCTATTTTTTATTTCGCATTTACTTGATATTTTTATTATCAAATGTCGTTTACATTCATTAATTACTTAGAAATTGATGAGGTACGAGTTAGGTGACTAGTACGATATTGGTAACTCTCCCCTACTTACGCCAATGATTATTTGTGCTTTTTGCAGGGGGAAATGGACGGAAGTATCTTGGCCGTGAAACAGGCTATTTTTCTTTATTGAGTGCGCGACCCTCGAAGAGTGAATCACCGACTACCTCTGAGAGTGTATATACGGTGATCCGTGGAAGACTACACTTCAACTGGAAATTATCTTCCTTCGTTAGAGGTAAAACATTGTCATATGTGTTAGTGGCCGAATGACAAATTTCAGAGTGCATATTCGTACGTGTGTAGGGTGAACGTGTGAGTGTGGTCCTTTTGTGGATGAACTTGTAGCAACTGTTACGCAGTGTTATATAGGGTAATTCCAGGTGAGATGGCTCGATCACATTTATGTTCTAGAAAGTTGCGATTTTCAGTTATTTATAGTGGTACAGTGTTGTCTCCCTATAGTCGCGTGTGGCGCGACCGGGCGCGCGCCATTTGAGAGACGAGTAGTCTATTCGGCTTTCTTTGATTTCACGCTCAAGCGCTCAAGGCGGATGGGGCAGCGAGAACTGGATTTTTTGCTCGTCGCTCGGCGAAACCGATTTTCTCTTTGACATCCGATACCCGATGTCGCGGCGCGGCGACTACAAACGAAGTAGTGGGGATAGCTTCGCGATTATAGAGAATCCGAAAACGCGCGCCATTTGAGAGACAGTACTGTATATTGCGCGTTGCTCATACGCTGCATTAATTGTATTTCTGTTTGCTTTCAACTGTGAAATCAGATAAGTTATTTGTAATGTAAAAATTGACTGTTCTCGACATTTTTCTACGTGTTCTTTAAATTATAATTTACTGACATTTTCCGAAAAAGTGACATCTTTTTCTAAAAGAAGCAGTCCAAAGTGCCCAAATGGATAGGTTGTTGGGATGCTCAAAATTTTTGAACTTGTGCAATGCCAATAAGTATGGAAAAGTTCTGTGCAAGAAAAAGAAATAATTTTTCGTCTTATTAACCTCAAAACATGTATTTTTTATATGGATTGTCCGGGTGAGATGGCCTTTTGCATAGACTGCAATTTTGTTTTATTTTTTTAAATGTACGATTATTTTTTTAATTCAATTTTATATTATTTATCTAAATGTATTTCCTTTGGCAAATATATTTTTGTTATAAGGGGTAGTTTATTGAGTGCTGAGAGTGAATATTGGGGTGCAAATATTGAACTTTTAGCATTTCAGCATTGATTATATTAATATATTTAACCTTATGGCATAGATTGTTATTATTACTTACACTGTTGTGTTTATTAATACTATTAGAAACCTACTCGCCATTTTACTTTATAACTAATACTTCGAAGATTTTTAACGAAAATCATGTATGCATTCGAGTACAATACCTCTAATTCGTCTTGGAGTTCATCCCGCGAGTAATTCATCCTATTCCCCCGAAAATTGACGGTAGGTACTTACCTGAAACAAAAAAACCAATTGCATGTTTACAATATACTCTATACCCAATTCAATATAAACTTATATACGATATTAAACCATGTTTCCTTACTCCTTGTGAAACCAAAATCATGTTTTCACATTACAACTTACTTGAAAACAGTTTTTTTTCCTTTTATACGACAGTATGAGACGGTAGTCTCTGAATAAATATATACTCGTACACTTTTTATCTTTTCCACGTGATGGCGAATAAAACATTTTTCCTTCATTTTCTCGAAACCTTGTACGGAGCAGAAAAACATTGAACAGATGCCTTTCCCTGAGGTATGACAACTGTACGTACCTACTGTTAGAAGAGTAGGACTAACGTACACTAGTGCCCACTACTTTGCAACTATGGTGTGCAAATTTATTATTTTGATTGAATTTTATTTTGATTGAATGTGCGTGTATGTATTCAGTGCTATGTAGCAAGCTACATACCAACGAGAATCCTTCAAAAGATATAGAATACATGTTGAATATATTGAACGAAATAGGTATTGAACATCTTAGCATCATAAACAGTATTATTTTTTGTACGCGTAACGGTGCTTCGTACCATTCTGTGTTGCACCTACGAAGTCGGTTCAGTACTACTAAACTGATAAATGACTGAAATTGTTTACGCAAGTAGTACCCAAGAAATGAAATCGCCAATGGTGTGGCATGTTATAGAAATTCAGAAAATGGAATGATAATAACCACCGAAGATTGTTGTCAATGTTTGAACGATCACATTTAAACAAAACGATACGAACGACATGTACGTACAGTTCTACGAAAATACTTTTATGCGAATCCATAACTTGTTCGACTATATAATTAATGTAGAATATATAACTATATTCCCCCAGGGCAGACATTCCGTATAGAAATATATCATCAATTTTGTTAAGTAAGATTGCCTCAAACATCTGAAAAAATGAATATTCGCGTATCATGTATAAGAATAGTTCACTGCTTTCAAGTCAAAAGCCTCTAAATTGATCGTCAAACTTACAATAAATAAATTAATAGTTTGTGTTACCACTCCAATAATAAGGAGAATAAAGTATGTTTCCAAAAAATCGGATTTTAAACGGCTGGCGAATCTTCAACAAAAATTCAGATTGCTGTTGTTAAAAAACATGCCCAAACAATAACGTTATCATAATTGGCAAGTAACCGTAGTATTCAACAGAGTACACGTTTAAAAGTGTAGAAGTTGCAATCGCAGGGCTGTGATAACATGACCACGTACTTTGTTGCTTTTATGTGCATATCTACTGCACTTGCCAGGAACTTTCTCATCTGGATACCCTTTTCAGAAATATGAATCTCCTGGGAATTGCAGGCAAATGCTTCTTTTACGCGATAACTACGCGGTAATTAATTGGATTGTAATACTGTATAGATCAGCACTAATTATATAGAATATACAGGTACAATGCAAGTAGAAAAATATAATTATACGATTTATGTATACCAATGCGATACTAGGAAAATAAAATTATTGTATAAAATATAAATGGTTGATAACGGCCTGGTGTAAAATGCTCATCTAAACTTATTTCTGATACACATAGATCGATACGTAGTGCAGTGAGCCCTGGTTATAGTTTCGGTGACTGAGTCCACTTATGGAACTATAACCGAGGTAGATAATACCTCATTGTTTTACGCCTGTCTTCACACGTATCACGTGACGGATGGGAATTGGGAATGAGGGAACCACATGAGGTGTTACGAGGACCGGCGGAATCCATTATGCAAGTTATGCGTCGCATTAGGGTGTCAGCAGTAGGAGGTGCTAAAAAACTATGTCGCACGCTTAATAATAAAGGAATGCAACTCCCACGTAAACAAAATGTAAATGTAATTCTTTTTTATTTATTGCACCCCGTAAAGACCAAACATATTAAATAGAAAACAGGTGCAATGAATAAGGGTGCTAAACATTTTCTTGCATAAGGGCACCAACCATCCTCGCGTCGACCCTGGGTGTTATGCACCGATTTTGAAGCAAGTTTGTAAAAAGGTAATGCATTGATAAAGATTCGACCCCTGTTCGACCGTAACTGTGGACATCTAATAGTTTATGAGATATTTAACAATAAAAGTTGTATTTGTCCGTCGGAATGACAGTGAATCCAATCATTTCCTCGCACAGCGTGCCTTCCGTCGTCAAGGAGTCCGCGCGGCACTAAAAAGGCTGCCACGACGAGCTAGCCGGCCAAAGTTTGGCCGCCAAACGTCTTCGTGGTGAGCGTCGCGCGGTATCCCTGACAACGCGGACGAGAGTGGGAGATTTATATTTATATTTATATTTATATTTTGAGTAATAAATACCAAATAGTACTTTTTAACGGATTGAAAATATTTAAGAGAAGAAATTTTGCATAAGATATTCATGTGACAACAAATTTCATATTCGTGCCATGCACTGTACTTTTTCATGACTTTAATGCTTTTTAAAATCAGACAAAATGTCATACTTTGTTTACCTAACAATTGCGAAAAGACCACAACAGTGTTGTAACCACATTGTCAGAAGGCCGTCTGTAGCCACAGTTACTAAGCCGACCAATAAAAATATTATACCATATATGAAAGCGGGCAGATAGAAATGCGTCCCTTGATCAATGAACATTTCCAGCCGCACTGGAAGTTCACGGCGACGTGATTCATTTAGTGGTATTATCCAGTCAAGCACATCAGCGGAGAACGGACTTGTTAAAACAGCGAAGAATATTGGATATATGCACACTGTAAAATATATTACAACTTTTACTGTTTCTTTTTCCTCAGCCATTTGATCCGAGTTCGGTACAACGCATAGACTTCAACTGATACTGTTCCTTACGCACAAGAATCATTACGTAAAATCTTCCGATTCGTGTATGTCCCTTCATTATAGCCAATTCTGTTTCATTTCGTACATCGTTCCAATCGCATTTCACAATCTCCAGATACTGTCGAACCTATGTTCGCAATTAAATTGAAAAAAAAAATATTGCAACTAATCGAGTACAATAAATTATGCCTCTTGACTAACCACACTGAGGAAAAATTTTTCTGGAAAAGTAGATCAACTTGATCTAAGTAGACAGAATATCTATTACGAGCACATTTACATAAGCAGGAAGAGTTAATAACGATATTAAATATGAGGCGTTTATTTATTGCACTCTAAGATTAAATGCGATTAATTAAAATGTGTCATGCCACTTACAGATCCGATTTGATAAAAAAATGTGCTATACTTAATAATGCTGGCGACAACCGCTCCTATGTGAGTTGAGCACTTTATAATCTCCATTGGAGTGTAATGCATATCTATGAAAGCGTATAACTGAAAAGTGCAATTCATGTACGAAAAATTTTTTGTTAAAGATTATGATGTGCCATTAAATATTGTGTCGCAAAAGTTTTTGAAACTACGCCAACTGAAATGTGTTAATTGTTGTACCTGAAAGACAATCCCGCAACCAAGAAGAAGGAAACAAACGATAATTTGCACTTTTGTGATTGTGGAACTGTTGTATGGCCAAAGGCCAACTAGGATTAGATGAAGTTTGCTTAGTTTGTAATAACGTTCCCTAAACTGATCCATCAGAATCAGTGGTTCAAGCACGACTGACTATAGACAAACTATTCTACTACGGTTCCCATTACTGTGTTACGATGTTTTAACATTTCTTAGAAAGATTCCCTCAAAAGTTTGAGGAAACATGATATTGCGTAGGAGGATGATTGACGGACACTATAATTTAAACACGATCGATAAGAGCATGTAGACTGGTGTTCTTATGGTTTAAGCCGAAAAAATAGGGTCGCCAGAGAGAAATATCACGAATACGCATTTCCTTCTTTACATGTCTTCTGATGCTATGAATAAGTTATGGTGATGCGTGTTATACAATATTTTTCCTCACAATTTCTGGTATTCATATCTATTTCTTTATTCTTTTTTTCCTCGCAGAGCAAAATTGACGAAAACACCTTGGCCGTTAAATATCGACCTCTTTCCTTTATTGCATGTGCGACCGTCGAATAGTGAACATCACCGACTTTTCTTAGTGTACAGTGTGACCTATCGAAGACTATACTTCAACTGGGAATTCATACCTTCGTTACAGGTAAAACATTGCCATATGTGTTAGTGGCCGAGTGACAAATTTGAGAGTGCATATTCGTACGTGTGTGTGCTGAAAGTGTGTTGTGTGGTTCCTTTACGGATGAACTTGTGTCAAGTCTTACACAATGTTATATACTTCTTTTCCAGGTAATAAAAAAGCGGGGATAGTTTATTGTGTGCCGAGAGTGAATAGGGTAAGACATACAGATGTTAACCCCTATGCAATGATTGACCCTCTTTCACAAAAAGAAGGAAATATAATATATTGCTTTTTTTATATAATAAAGTATATCTATATTTCGGTGGCCTACATATTTTTGTTTCGGATACAATTATATTTTATTACATAAAAAAACATTATATTATATTTTCTACTTTTTGGGGAAGAGGGTTACTCATTTTATAGGGGTTGCGTTATAGTGGATGCGTATTCTGACGACTAGCTCGTCGTCCGAATTTCCTTCCCTATACGGTCCGCAATGCTTCGGCAGTACTACGGACGTATTCGGAGGACTAGCCGGTCGTCAGAATACGCATCCAGTATAACCGAAGCCTAACGCGACTGATCAGCACGCGGATCGCTTGGGTTCGATTCCCAGCGTCGAGAAGGCTCTTTTTCCGTGGCTCCCGAAACGTATAGGAATTATAAGAAGATAATGAAATAAAAAGAAAATTCAATATGAAGCCTGTTATTGTAAAAGTCTATTACGTCAAGTATTCCTACATACAATACGTCTAATTTGTATTGGACTTTATTCCGCGATTAATATGCAGAGTGCCAAACGGTGTACGTAGCGGTATTTTAGTGGGTGGATACCGTGAAAAACGTCGCTCCTAAAGATCTTGCCTATCACGGTTCCAGCGCGATCTTTAATTCGAAGGGAGGACGATGCAGGTGGGACCACGCGGCAGTCAGTGCATTACCCCTTTCCATCCTGTGTCTCTCCGCGAGGCCTATTAACGATACGTTCGCATCGATAATAGCCACATATGACATATTTAGATAAAAAGTGGACTTCTGGTTCTAACACGGTGAAATAAAATTCGAGGAGACGGCCACCGTTTCTCGTTTACCTAACTCGTTGGAGGCCTCGATATGTAATTTACAACCCTATGTGGGTCTACGTAAAAGTAGTCTGATTTGCACGACATTTGGGATCCTTTTAATCGGAAAGAACGTCAGGAATCCATTGATGTCACTTTTATATCGATACGATGAAGAATAAAGAATTTCTTAATATTCTGTAATGAATAATTTCACCCTTGACTGTGGGGCGCCGACTTCGATTCACTGCGTTTCAGAAAAACTGAATTGTTTATTCTTTATCGGAGGCTTGGGAATTACGTGAACTTCGCTACCGATTTTCTGGTGCAACGCCTCCTTTCTCCCGCTGTGCGTATTGGCCCCCGCGACGGCCAAACAGCTTGGAGACAAAACGAAAACGCATGGACAATCATGCTCTCTGGGACGATGTAGAAACCTATTGACACAATGTCGCTCTAATAGTACGTCACGTGCGGCTCACGTGGTACGCGCCTGAAGCGCTCCAAACTGCACGGCTGCCGCGGGGGACAAGCCGCGCGGCGGGAGAAAGGAGGTGTCGCCACCGAAAATTGGCCGCGAAGTTCACTTAATTCCCAAGCTTTCTTTACCGTATCGATACCGAGATTCATTGCGTTCTTTCGATGTAAATCATACCGAATGCCATGTAAGTCGGACTATTTTTAACGAAATTAGCTTCAGATTATGGCAATCAATTTTTTATCGAATTTCCTTCATTATTGTCCAAATTACGTTGTTTTGGTGTTATTTTGATTGGAGAAACATGAGGTCTCGATTGCCGTCGTCTTCGCAGAGATCTGATGAGAAATGCGGAGCTGGAAGATATCTCACTTCTTAATGGGTAGGTATTCCAACTCCTTCGATGGCTGAAAGCCATAAACATTCGGTGAGGCATCGCTTGGTGTTGTCTCCACCACGGAGTACCAGGCGGCATTTCCTTGAGTCCAGTCGCTGGAAGATGACCCTTAACAGTTTTTCCTTCCGAAAAACATACCACTTTTAGAAATTATATGAAAGGTCAAAGTTCAACACCCTCTTTCAATGGGTTTGTCTCCTCAATATGCGTGAACTACTATCCGTTTCAAACGCATGTTGCTAACATTAAGGCATTATTACTGTAAAATGGAGACAGATCGGGCACTAAGTCATTGAACTTTACATGTTCCATTGGACCTCCTCTACCATACCCTAAAATATCACTACGTATACCGTTTATAACTGTATTAGGTATATACTATTCCATCGAAAAATCAACGGAACTTATCTACAACAAAAAATACCAAATATTTAAAATATACCGCGTATACAATTGGATTTAAATGTATATATGATATTGAACTATGTTTATAAGTATACTCATTATGAAACCAAAATCATGTTTTCATATTACGACTTACTTGAAAACAGCTTTCTGTTTATTTCTCTTTGTTTTACAGCTTCTGTTTGAATGTTTATTATTGTATTACCATCGTTATCATAGCAGGACAAAGCATAGTGTCAAAACGTAGGAGCAGGATGTATTCATATACTAAAAGACAATTCTCAGGTCGTCATGTTGCATCTGTTATATATATGCGGAGCAAAAGATATTGGCCGCTCCAAGTCACTCAATAATTACCCAGTTAACATACCTAGTTGCTTGTATAATAAATACGAGCAACTTTCGCGCTGGTAATGGTGCACAATACCATTTCATATCATATCTACAGAATGTAGTTCGTTCGAAACAGAAGTGGTGTAGCGTTGAATTGTAAGGATACTTGTATACTTCGGTGATCTCGGTCTTTTTTAAGGCAGGGCGTTAATTTAATTATTCAGTTAATTTAACTAATCCTATCGTAGCGGTAACTACAGCAAAACTGAGGTCTATTCAAACCAGTACTTAGATTAAACAAAATCAGTGAATGTTAGAATGTTTATCAGATAACAATGCAAGGGACAGCCACTTAACTTAGCAATGCAGAAAAAGGAACTACATCATTTAAATCTATTAGCTATTTTGTAAAAGTCTTCCAACTACTGTAGCAGAACGACTCGCATGCTCACTGCAAGGAGGTCATTACCATAAAATAAGACACTGATGTTCTCAAGAGCTGTGAAAGAATTTAAACTTGGATCAGAAATGAACTGAATAGAATAATCAAATTAAAGATACATTGAGTTAAAATGCTTTAAAAAATATGTGCCTTCGAGAAACCTTCAATCGACGGATTATACGCTAGCAGTACTTTGCTATCAGGTGTTAGAACACTTTTCAACATAATGAATAGTAGTAATTTCTGAGTGGGCACTGGCGTTTTATACCACTCCGTGTTGTACCTACGAGTTTGATAAAAATATGTTTCATATACATTTTTGCGATAATTCCTTTGCGTCTACGAATGATCATACAAAACTTGTTAGTTCACTCTGTTTTATCGAAAGAAAATTACGATCACTTACATAGCTGTGAAAACGTCATTGCAGCAATCAATAAGTTGCTGCATCATATAATTGTAATAAAACATATAATATATTTCAGAAATAATAAATAGCAACGAACACAGCGCATGTTCGACGTTACCTTTATCACGCACTGATTGGGACAGCTGAAAAGTGTACAGCTAGAATTCTCTGATATCGTGCATTCATATTCGCGAATGTAAATGTAAATTACTTACGGTGAACAAATTAGTACTCAGAGACGTAACACCTAGGATAAGAAGAATAGAATTCACGAATGTAACGGCCGACATCAGATCTTTGAGAAACCTTTAAAAATAAATAGCATCGTTTGCACAAAATAAAAATGGGACTGAGTGGGAATAACACACTTTCAGGGCGGATTGTAAACATTTAAACGTAGAAAAACATGCTAAATGAATCTTGATCTAGAATCACCGTTACTGTGATCGAAAATTCAAGCTTATGAAATTCTGCAGAATTTTTCTGTAAGGTTTTTGTGCTTAGAAGCAACACTGGAGCAGTATTGTCAATTTTTAGTAACACTCAACGTAAACTACTTCTATCGAATATAGGTACTAACGTGTGTGCTCTGTTATGCATCAGTACAGCTCTCGTCACACCTTCTCTGCGGTTTCTATTATAAGCTTTCACCGTTCCATATGAGTCGTTGATACAATCAAGAACTGCTCCATTAATGCGGTAACTGCAAATGACAATAATGTAGTCGTTGCTTTTTATATGTAACAAAATAGTATGAAAACATAATCCTCAAGCAGTGACGAGCGTTGTAAAAGAACAAAGAGGCTTTTAGCAATTATATCAATTTCAGTAATGGAAGAGTATAAGGTGTAGGTAGGGGAGACCGGGGCTGGTAGGCCAATTTTTTAGTTTTTGATTTTTAATAAATTGTATGGGCGAAATATCATTAAACCCGTTACTATATTTTAAAAGGCATACATTTGGCTATCTGATTAAATTATTAACGTTGACTCAATGTGACAACAGTTAAGGCATTTTAATGTTTTTCTAACACCTTACATGCTGGTCAACCAGCCCCGTGTTCGGGGTTGGTAGACTAACAGTATGGGGTACGTTGACTATAGGTGTAATCAGTTAAGAAAATTTTGTTAGCAACGTATCTGAGTGGAAATACAATAGCACAATGTCACAAGACTTGTTTGATTATAAAATATTTATTATTTTTTAATAAGTTCGTAATAAACTAATATCACTGGGGTTGGTTGACCAGCTTCAAAGGGAATACCGCGAACTCGGACTCACCGATTGGAACGCAACTTTGTGGGTTTTTAGAGTGACTCAAAACAAGAACAATGGTGTATTTGATTTGGGCCGTATTGCCCTTTAAAGGGGTGAAAACTAACCTCAAAGTCAAATTGGCACTTCCACTTTTTCGCGTATAACTCTCAAAGTACAATAGACAGAAAAAAAATATTTCAAACAAAAATTTAATAGTACAATAAGTGCCGCCAACTTGCGTTAACAAAATGTTGAAAAGAGTTTTAAAAAAAATAGCTGAACGAAAACTTTTTTTTTCAAAATTTTGTTACCGCAAGTTTGCAGCGCTTAATGCAGCATTAAACGTTTGTTTGAAACATTTTTGTCTGTCTGTTGTACTTCGAGTGTTATACGCGAAAAAAGTGGAGGTGCCAATTTGACTTTGAGATTAGTTTTCACCCCCTTAAAGAGCGAGAGGGCCCAGTGGCGGATCCAGGAGCCTTTCTTGGGGGGGAGGGGGGGGGCGAAACGTGTAAGAGTACATACCTACATTATTTAACACTTTGCATGCGGGCGATATTTTCCGCGCTCCTGGATGTGTAGCGGGGAATTACAGTCTTTTCGCATGCGAAGACCGGCAGAGGTTCATTGGCTGGTGAGTTTCGGGCGGGGCATTCTTTCAACAACCGTTTGCCTGCCTCGGTGGTCCTTTTCTCAAGCCAGAAGTGGTGGGGCTAGCGCCGAGCTCCTGACAGGTGGTGCAGTTCGTCGCTAGCTCCGCTTGAACTTCCGTCTGGTACATTGTAGTAAGGAGATGTGGCCGATTCCGCCAATAACAAAAATACGTGTGCCCTGTCTTTATGAGTGTGCACCAATCGGTAACAAAAACGAATCGTCGTAGCAGCGGCTTGCCCCGCTTGCCAGGAGCGCTCCCACCACGCAGCGATTACAGTCTCCCGCTGTCAACGTTCAGTCCGCTGCGGACTGTGATCTCAGTCTCCCGTATGCAAAGTGTTAATTTTCTTTTACCGACCCCCGCTGAGCATGCAAATCGTGAACAGCTCGTCAAATATACATTGCCAACACATTAAGTGTATACCTAACAAGTGTTTCAGAATGTGACATAATATATTTATATTTTATAATTCTTAGGGGGGGGGGGGCGATCGCCCCCATCGCCCCCCCCCTGGATCCGCCACTGATAGGGCCCAAATGAAACACACCGTTGTTCTAGTTTTGAGTCACTCTAAAACCCATAAAGTTGCGTTCCAATCGGTGAATCCGGGTTCTCGGTGTTCCCTTGTTAGTCATGTAACCCCGAACGTTATTAGTCAACCAGCCCCGACCGATCATTTTGACTTCAATACTCTATATAACCTTTAATTATTTATGTAAAATCAAAAACACAGTCTCAACAGGTCGTTTAATAAATAAACTTTAAAATGGTCCCGTCACTTTTATTCTACTGCAACTATATAGAGCGTGGAAACATAAAATTTTTAAGAAAACATATTTACTTACATAGCTAATTTTTCGATAAACGCTGGCAACTGCCAAACAACGTGTAATGGCGGTGTCGCACACAAATGAATGACATGGTAGAAGCGACTTGTTTCTACAGAAAATCGCTCCGCGGTAGAGCACACGTCGGTGGAAAGTTATTAACAATTACCCCTATATTGTTAACCTACCCCTGTGGCCAACCAGCCCCGGTCTCCCCTACTATAAGGTGTAAGAAGGACTATAAGGTGTCGTATATTTGCTCGAGAGGAGTGTAAAAAAATCAAGTCTTTCCCCTATCCTACTATATTTTTTAGTGTAGATTGTAGGGTATGTACAATATGTATGTAAAATTCGTAAAGTTAATAAAATTACCAGACCATGAACGATATAGCATTAAAATACTGTGATCAATATTCCACTTAACAGACTTTGGACAGGTGAGTCATGAACCCCCAACTTATTCCCTATTGGCTTTTCCAGAAACCAAAGAACCAATAAGGCATCTGAACCTTGAAGATCAAACTTTCTTTTACCTGACAAGCCTATACAAGCACGCACCGTGCATCAGCCACATAAAAGTCAACGACTCAGTGACTACATATATAGTGCCGCCTATTAAAATCCCCAAAACCTGAAACATTGCGATTCGAAAGTAGTACTTCTGCTCATCTATGAAGTACTCCGTTACTATCGGCGATTTATAAAGGCGTGTTTCGTTCAACGGTAACACAATGTCCAAAAATGTAGAAGAGAAGTGAAGAGCCATCGCCCCAAACGTCGACAAGAAAATGAATACTGTAACAGGCGTTTTGCGCAACCTCGTCAACATGTAAATCTTCATTGTTTCGTCACATGTGTAGCCCTCACCTGCAAAAAACATTGAGTAACGTTTTCCCATGTTAGCATGTTCTTTAATGATCTTTAGTTCCTCGTCATCGGCTCTCTTCCAATCCCTGTTTATGCCTTCCAAAAGATCCTTAATCTGAATGTTTTATCAATATTACGTTGTATCGGGTGAAACGGTAGATCTAATTGTAAATATCAACTCACTACTTCAGTTTGATGCAAAAATATAAAATACTTCGCGACGACACCTGACGTCATAAATAAGAACGACATATTCTTCAAAATATCCTGTTTCGTGGCCTTCCCGCTCGCGAACGGTGTCAACTGGAAAATGATGTTGTTTAGCCGGGCTTGATGTTATAACACTATGACATTAGGATTAGTGCAGCAAAAGGTCATAAGAAAACACACAGGTTCGTCACATTTGAAGGTTACGGGGGATCCATGGATAACTGGAGGAAGTGATTTCAATTAAATTTAGGTATCTTGTACTTCTGAGTTTTTGTTTGCAATGTGGCCACATGTGATGCGAAGAATGTTTGCAATGAAGAAGTTCTTAAATTTGCAGATTCCCGAACAATGTTAGTGTCATTTGGAATGATGTAGAATATTAAGTATAAGCTATGAGACAAAATTTGAGACATGTTGTAAGAAATAACAAATATTAAAAAACCAAAAAGTGATATCAGCGCATAGGTTCGGTCATATAATAGTATTCTAAAAATACGGTCGAAATTATAAATTCTTTAAAGAAATAACAAACACAAAGGACACACATAAATTAAACGAATTAACATAGTATTTGGCAGTGTTGCTTATAATTAGTGAATGTTGTTTAATGAAACTATAGTCGAATAAGCTTTAAATAGAAAATCGACTAAACAAGGTGGATGATTAGAAGCAGTATATGGTATAACGAATAGACTTAAAATGTTACTCGAATACTTACCTGAGCGATCGTACCGACCGTTAGAATAAAACTGATCACCCCATTCTGAAGTAGTCGAAGATTTTCCCTCTGGTATGGCCAAAGACCAACCGCCGATAAGAACAATATAGTAACTCTGTAGGAATCAAACATGTTACGATCCATACTGCCACACAGTCGAGAGACAACTGACCGCAGTACCTCTAAATTCTATCACTTTGCGTCTCCCTTTCCTTATTTCCATATCTGCTACGTAAACTTTTTCTCTTAATGACGAAGCACACACCAAGGAGTATAGCATGATTGACAGGAGGTGTAATTTAAAAATAGTGGAAACAAATCCTGACGAAGGTGCAACATGCCCCCTCGATCGATAAGGCTATACATAACATGTACTATGTGGTTATCATCAATTATGGATGCTATAAGGTAGCCTGAGCAAAATAAATGTTTCTCCACTATTTTTTACCCCTTTCTGGGCTGAAATATTTCTTTACACAAATGTCTCTTCATTCTTATTGCCGATGGGGCGCAGTGCACAGTGTCATTTGCAGAGGTGGCAATGCTATAGACTATTACTGTGTGATGCATATTCTGCTTGTGCTTCTGGAAGAGACTGTTTAACGTAGTTGACATTACTGCTGATGCATCGACACCGGTTAGGTGAGTGATTAATTGCTTTGTAATTAATTTACTGTATCGATTAAAAAATGGAAAGTATACGCGTTCTCTATTTTCTATGCCTGATAAAACGTACATCACTTAACCGTTCTTCAATTTCTGTAAGAATTCGCAAAATTTTGAGATCGGTTAAAACACACACTATAAATATTTACAAATGTTTCTTAACAGACCAATGTCGCGTATTATATCTGACACTACTGAGGGATTTGCACCAACGAAGACACTGTGATCAGTGTACACGATTTCATATCTTGTCACGTAATGGTATAACGATATATCATCTTTATTAATCTACTTAATAATCAAAAATACATCAGTTTGTAACTGTTTAGTTTTCTGACGAGACCGACGAAATTACCGTGAAATAGAACATTGTTCCTCTCATGATCTAGAACACAAATATAGATTTACTAGTTTTATTCTGATTGAATTTGCGTGTATATGTTCAGTGCTATGTAGCAAGCTACGTACCAACGCAAATCCTTCTAAAGATATAGAATACATGTTGAACATATTGAAAGAAATAGGTATTGAACATCTTAGCATCATAAACAATATTATTTTTTGTACGCGTAACGGTGCTTCGTACTATTCTGTGTTGCACCTATGAAGTCGGTTCAGTACTATTAAACTGATAAACTACTGAAATTGATTACGCATGTCATAGCCAAGGAATTAAATCGTCAATGGTGTGGCATATTATAGAAATCCGGATAATGGAATGGTAATAACCACCAAAGATTGTGGTCAATGTTTGAATGATCACACTTTAAACAAAATGATAGGAACGACGTGTACGTACAATTCTACGAAAATACTTTTATGTGAATCCATGACATGTTCGACTATATAATTAACGTAAAATATCTAGCTGTATTCCCCAAAGACACACATTCCATATAGAAATATATCATCAATTTTTTTAAGTAAGATTGCTTGAGACATCTGAAAATATGAATATTCGCATATCATGTATAGCCATAGTTTACTGCTTTCAAGTCACAAGCCTCTAAATTGATCGTCAAACTTACAAGAAATAAATCAATAGTTTGTACTACCAATCAAATAATAAGGAGAATAAAGTATGTTGGGAAAAAAACTGGAATTTATACGCTTGACGAATCTTCAACAATAATTCAGAATGCTGTTGTTAAAAGACATAGCCAAACAATAACGTATCGTAATTAACAAGTATCGGTAGTATTCCACAGAGTACACGTTTAAAAGTGTAGAAGTTGCAATCGCAGGGCTGTGATAGCATGACCACGTACTTTGTTGCTGTTATGTTCATTTCTATTCCACTTGCCAGAAACTTTCTCATCTGGATACCCTTGTCAGAAATATGAATCTCCTGGGAATTGCAGGCAAATGCTTCTCTTACGCGATAACTACGCGGTAATTAATTCGATTGTAATACTTTATAGATCAGCACTAGTTCTATAGAATTACATATACATATACAGGTACAATGCGAGTAGAAAAGTAGAGTTATAAGATTTATATATATCAGTGCAACACTAGGAAAATAAGAATATCGTATGAAGTATTAGTGTTTGCTAACGACCTTGTATAAAATGCTCATCTAAACTTATTTCCGATACACATAGATCGGTACGTAGTCGAGTGAGCCCCGTTTATAGTTTGGGCTGCCGAGTCCACTCATGGAACTATAACTGAGGTAGGCAATATCTCATTGTTTTACGTCTGTCTTCACTCGAATCATGTGCCGAGAACAGTCAATACTATACAATGAGAATAGGAGAATCAGAGTAAGCACCGACGAGTCATGAGGGAACCACATTAGGTGTTCCGCACCGATTTTGATGAAACTGCGTGGAACGGTAGTGTCTTAAGGGGGGATCCCTATTTAGGACGTTAGGAATAAGGCGATATTTGGAAATTTTTTGTCTAAGAAACTGTTAAGAAGATCTTTTCCAAACATGGGTATTTTAGTCCACATTCAAACAATAAAAATTAATTCTTACGTTACAAAGTGTTCCGTAGAAAAGATGATATATGATATGAACGCGTTCGTTAGGACTCACGCGCCGAAGTTGCAAATTGCCGATTGTAATGGTGGCCCCATTTCTTTACTGAAATAAAAAAACCGAGGATTTTCTTATTTCTAGTACACAGTAATTCGTCGTTAGTGTCGCGTTTTTACCATGCGTTATAATCGTGCTCACTATCCCCACCATTTCTTGGAATCCTTCGGTCGAGAGTGAGAGAACGAAAGAGACGACGACAACTTCATGTCAACTGTTTCGTTCCCTCTCGCTCGGCTCTGGGGTTTTCTCATTCGCGGCATCGGCTGCACGGAATAGACTAAAGGCGGGATTTCCTTCCCGCGATCGGCCGCGGCGGTCCCACTAGCGCAACCAAGACACAGATGCATTCTCCCCCCTTGCACTAGTGGGACCGCCGCGGCCGATCGCGGCGAGGAAATCCCGCCTTTAAGGAAATAGTGTCCGCATCGCGTTAGAATCGCGCCGCCAGCCCCGTTCGTCGCGATACTAACGAGGAAGTTCTGTAATTACATTGTCGATGAACCTCTGACATTTGTAAATAAATTGAATTGAACAACTCTTTTTCCATAAATAGTACGAAATATCTTGGGGCAGAATCGTAATTTTTTCTTTGAAGTCCCACCAATTTGCCAACTTTTAACATTTTTTTTTTGTTTGGTTCATCGACAATGTAATTATACTAGAAATGAGAAAATCCTTGGTTTTTTAATTTAAGGGAACAAATGAGGCTACCATTACAATCGCCAATTTGCAAGTCCGGCGAGCGAGTCCCAACGATTGTGTTCATATATCTTCATTTCTACCGAACACATTGTAACGAAAAATTCATTTTTATTGTTTGAATGTGAACTAATATACCCTGCAAGCTTGGAAAAGATCTGCTTAACAGTTTCGTAGAGAAAAATTCCCAAGAATCACTTTATTCCTAGCGTCCTAAATAGGGCTCCCCCCTTAACAAATATTCCGGCACCTGTTCGACCATAACTGTAGACATCTAATTGCTTACGAGATATTTAACAATAAAAGTCGGGTTTGCCCGCTGAACTTTGAAGTGGCAGTGAATTTGGAACAGATAAGGAAATATATATTAACTCATCATAAAATAAACCACGAATACCTCGATATTTATGTTTCAAATAGGAATTACCAAATAGTATTTTCAACCGATTGAAATTATTTAAGAGATTAAATCTTAAACAAGAAAGTAATGTGCTTATAAATTTCATATTCGGGCAACGGATTCTACTTTATCACGACTTTACTGCTTTTTAAATGCAAACGGAACGTCATCCTTTGTTTACCTAGCAATTGCGAAAAGACCACAACAATGTAATAACCACATTGTCATAATGCTGTCTGTAGCTATAATCAATAACCCGCTAATTAACAATATCGAATCGAGAATGGAAACACATAGATAAAAATGCGTCTCTTGATCAATGAACATTTCCAGCCGCACTGGAAGTTCACGGCGACGTGATTCATTTAATGGTATTATCCAGTCAAGCACATCAGCGGAGAACGGACTCGTTAAAATAGCGAAGCATGTTGCATATATGAACACTGCAAAATATATTACAACTTTTACTGTTTCTTTTTCCTCAGCCATTTGATCCGAACTCGGTAGAATGCACAGACTTCTACTGATACTGTTCCTTACGCGCATAAATCATTACGTAAAATCTTCCCATTCTTGTATGTTCCTTCAGTATAGCCAATTCTCTTTCATTTCGTACATCGTTCCAATCGTATTTCACAATCTCCAGATTTTCTCGAACCTATGTTCGCAATCAACTTGAAAAAAATTAATATTGCAACTAATCGAGTACAATAAATTATGCATCTTGACTGATCACACTGAGGAAAAATTTTTCTGGGAAAGTAGATCAACTTGATCTAAGTAGTCTGAATATTCATTACGAGCACAGTTACGTAAACAGGAAGAGTTAATAATGCTATTAAATATGATGCGTTTATTTATTGCACTCTAAATGCGGTTAATTAAAATCTGGTATGTCACTTACAGTTCCCATTTTATAAATGAATGTGCTATTCTAAAGAAGGCAGGCGACTGGCATTCCTATGTGAGATGAGAACTTTATCAGATGCACCGGAGTGTAATGCACATTTATGAAAGCGAATAGCTGAAAAGTGCAATTCATGTATGAAGAATTTGTTGTTAAAGATTAATCATGTACGATTAAATATTGTGTCGCAAAAGTTTCTGAAACTACGACAACTGAAATGTGTTAACTAGAGCTGTTACTTTTTGACCCGTCGGGTACCCGGCTACCCGGAATAACTTCAAGCAATTAAATGTTGTATTGTTTGTGGTATTGTTTGATGTTAGCCAAAAATGATCGAACAATACCACATTCAATGGCTTGAAGTTGTTTCGGGTAGACGGGTACCCGACGGGTCAAAAAGTAAGAGCTCTAGTGTTAACTGTTATACCTGAAAGACAATACTGCAAAGAATGATAAGCAAACAAACGATAATTTGCACTTTTGTGATTGTGGAAGTGTTGTTTGGCCAAAGACCAGCTAGGATTAGATGAACTTTGCTTAGTTTGTAATAACGTTCCCTAAACTGATCCATCCGGATCAGTGGTTCAAGCACGACTGACTACAGACAAACTATTCTACTAGCATTCCCCTTCTTGTGTTACGATGCTTTAACAATTCTTAGTAGCAATGCGTAAAAAATCTGAGGGAACACGATGTTGCGCAGGAGGATGATTGACAAACACTGTAATGTAATCACGATCGATAAGAGCACGTAAACTGGTGCTCTTATGGTTTAGAACGAAAAAATAGGATCGCCAGAGAGAAATATCACGTATACGCATTTCCTTTTTCCCATGTCTTCTAATGCTATGAATAAATTATGGTGGTACGTGTTACACAGTATTTTTTCTCACAATTTCTGGTATTCATATCTATCTCTTTATTCATTTTTTCCTCGCAGAGGCAAATTGACGAAAACACCTTGGCCGTTAAATATCAACCTCTTTCCTTCATTGAATGTGCGACCGTCGAATAGTGAACATTACCGACTTTTTCTGAGTGTACAGTGTGACCTATCGAAGACTATACTTCAACTGGGAATTAAAAACTTCGTTACAGGTAAAACATTGCCATATGTGTTAGTGGCCGAGTGACAAATTTGAGAGTGCATATTCGTACGTGTGTGGGCTGAAAGTGTGTTGTGTGGTTCCTTTACGGATGAACTTGTGTCAAGTCTTACACAATGTTATATACTTCTTTTCCAGGTAATAAAAAAGCGGGGATAGTTTATTGTGTGCCGAGAGTGAATAGGGTAAGACATACAGATGTTAACCCCTATGCAATGATTGACCCCCTTTCACAAAAAGAAGGAAATATAATATATTGCTTTTTTTATATAATAAAGTATATCTATATTTCGGTGGCCTACATATTTTTGTTTCGAATACAATTATATTTTATTACATAAAAAAACATTATATTATATTTTCTACTTTTTGGGGAAGAGGGTTACTCATTTTATAGGGGTTGCGTTATAGTGGATGCGTATTCTGACGACTAGCTCGTCGTCCGAATTTCCTTCCCTATACGGTCCGCAATGCTTCGGCAGTACTACGGACGTATTCGGAGGACTAGCCGGTCGTCAGAATACGCATCCAGTATAACCGAAGCCTAACGCGACTGATCAGCACGCGGATCGCTTGGGTTCGATTCCCAGCGTCGAGAAGGCTCTTTTTTCCGTGGCTCCCGAAACGTATAGGAATTATAAGAAGATAATGAAATAAAAAGAAAATTCAATATGAAGCCTGTTATTGTAAGAGTCTATTACGTCAAGTATTCCTACATACAATACGTCTAATTTGTATTGGACTTTATTCCGCGATTAATATGCAGAGTGCCAAACGGTGTACGTAGCGGTATTTTAGTGGGTGGATACCGTGAAAAACGTCGCTCCTAAAGATCTTGCCTATCACGGTTCCAGCGCGATCTTTAATTCGAAGGGAGGACGATGCAGGTGGGACCACGCGGCAGTCAGCGCATTACCCCTTTCCATCCTGTGTCTCTCCGCGAGGCCTATTAACGATACGTTCGCATCGATAATAGCCACATATGACATATTTAGATAAAAAGTGGACTTCTGGTTCTAACACGGTGAAATAAAATTCGAGGAGACGGCCACCGTTTCTCGTTTACCTAACTCGTTGGAGGCCTCGATATGTAATTTACAACCCTATGTGGGTCTACGTAAAAGTAGTCTGATTTGCACGACATTTGGGATCCTTTTAATCGGAGAGAACGTCAGGAATCCATTGATGTCACTTTTATATCGATACGATGAAGAATAAAGAATTTCTTAATATTCTGTAATGAATAATTTCACCCTTGACTGTGGGGCGCCGACTTCGATTCACTGCGTTTCAGAAAAACTGAATTGTTTATTCTTTATCGGAGGCTTGGGAATTACGTGAACTTCGCTACCGATTTTCTGGTGCAACGCCTCCTTTCTCCCGCTGTGCGTATTGGCCCCCGCGACGGCCAAACAGCTTGGAGACAAAACGAAAACGCATGGACAATCATGCTCTCTGGGACGATGTGGAAACCTATTGACACAATGTCGCTCTAATAGTACGTCACGTGTGGTTCACGTGGTACGCGCCTGAAGCGCTCCAAACTGCACGGCTGCCACGGGGGACAAGCCGCGCGGCGGGAGAAAGGAGATGTCGCCACCGAAAATTGGCCGCGAAGTTCACTTAATTCCCAAGCTTTCTTTACCGTATCGATACCGAGATTCATTGCGTTCTTTCGATGTAAATCATACCGAATGCCATGTAAGTCGGACTATTTTTAACGAAATTAGCTTCAGATTATGGCAATCAATTTTTTATCGAATTTCCTTCATTATTGTCCAAATTACGTTGTTTTGGTGTTATTTTGATTGGAGAAACATGAGGTCTCGATTGCCGTCGTCTTCGCAGAGATCTGATGAGAAATGCGGAGCTGGAAGATATCTCACTTCTTAATGGGTAGGTAGTATTCCAACTCCTTCGGTGGCTAAAAGCCATAAACATTCGGTGAGGTATCGCTTGGTGTTGTCTTCGGCACGGAGTACCAGGCGGCATCTCCTTCAGTCTAGTCGCTGGAAGATGACCCTTAACAGTTTTTCTTTCCGAAAAACACACCACTTTTAGAAATTATATGAAAGGTGAAAGGTCAACACCCTATTTCAATGTGTTTGTCTCCTCAATATGCGCGAGCTACTATCCGTTTCAAACGCATGTTGATAATTTTAAGGCATTATTATTGTAAAATGGAAACAGATCAGACACTAAGTCATAGGACCTATTATGTTCCATTGGACTTCCCCTTCCACGCCCTAAAATATCGCTACGTATACCGTTTACAAACGTATTAGGTATATCCTATTCCATCGAAAACTCAGCGGAACTTATCTACAACAAAAATACCAATTACATATTTAAAATGTATCGCGTATACAATTAGATATAATTGTATATACGATATTAAACTATGTTTATATACACTTTATGAAACCAAAATCATGTTTTCATTTCACGACTTACTTGAAAACAGCTTTCTTTTTATTTCTCTTTGTTTTACAGCTTCTGTTTGAAAGTTTATTATTGTATCACCATCGTTATCATAGCAGGACAAAGCATAGTGGATGTATTCATATACTAAAAGACAATTCTCAGGTCGTCATGTTGCATCTGTTATATATATGCGGAGCAAAAGATATTGGCCGCTCCAAGTCACTCAATAATTACCCAGTTAACATACCTAGTTGCTTGTATAATAAATACGAGCAACTTTCGCGCTGGTAATGGTGCACAATACCATTTCATATCATATCTACAGAATGTAGTTCGTTCGCCGAAACAGAAGTGGTGTAGCGTTGAATTGTAAGGATACTTGTATACTTCGGTGATCTCGGTCTTTTTTAAGGCAGGGCGTTAATTTAATTATTCAGTTAATTTAACTAATCCTATCGTAGCGGTAACTACAGCAAAACTGAGGTCTATTCAAACCAGTACTTAGATTAAACAAAATCAGTGAATGTTAGAATGTTTATCAGATAACAATGCAAGGGACAGCCACTTAACTTAGCAATGCAGAAAAAGGAACTACATCATTTAAATCTATTAGCTATTTTGTAAAAGTCTTCCAACTACTGAAGCAGAACGACTCGCATGCTCATTGCATGGAGGTCATCACCATAAAATAAGACACTGATGTTCTCAAGAGCTGTGAAAGAATTTAAACTTGCATCAGAAAGGAACTGAATAGAATAATCAAATTAAAGATACATTGAGTTAAAATGCTTTAAAAAATATGTGCCTTCGAGAAACCTTCAATCGACGGATTATACGCTAGCAGTAATTTGCTATCAGGTGTTAGAACACTTTTCAACATAATGAATAGTAGTAATTTCTGAGTGGGCACTGGCGTTTTATACCACTCCGTGTTGTACCTACGAGTTTGATAAAAATATGTTTCATATACATTTTTGCGATAATTCCTTTGCGTCTACGAATGATTATACAAAACTTGTTAGTTCACTCTGTTTTATCGAAAGAAAATTACGATCACTTACATAGCTGTGAAAACGTCATTGCAGCAATCAATAAGTTGCTGCATTATATAATTGATATAAAACATATAAATTATTTCAGAAATAATAAATAGCAACGAACACAGCGCATGTTCGACGTTACCTTTATCACGCACTGATTGGGACAGCTGAAAAGTGTACAGCTAGAATTCTCTAATATCGTGCATCCATATTCGCGAATGTAAATGTAAATTACTTACGGTGAACAAATTAGTACTCAGAGACGTAACACCTAGGATAAGCAGAATAGAATACACTAATGTAATGGCCGACATCAGATCTTTGAAAAACCTTTAAAAATAAACAGCATCGTTTGCACAAAATAAAAAATGGGGGTGAGTGGGAATAACACATTTTCAGGGCTGATTTTAAACATTTAAACCTAGAAAAACATGCTAAATAAATCTTGATCTAGAATCATTGTTATTTTAAACGAAAATTCAAGCTTATGAAATTCTGCAGAATTGTTCTCTATAGTTTTTGTGCTTAGAAGTAACACTGGAGCAGTATTACAATTTTTTATTTATTAACGCTCAACGAAAACTACTTCTATCGAATATAGGTACTAACGTGTATGCTCTGTTGTGCATCAGTACAACTCTCGTCACACCTTCTCTACGGTTTCTATTATAAGCTTTCACCGTTCCATATGAGTCGTTGATGCAATCAAGAACTGCTCCATTAATGTGGTAACTGCAAATGACAATAATGTAGTCGTTGCTTTTTACATGTAACAAAATAATATAAAAGCATAATCATGAAGAAGTGAGGAGCCTTATAAAAGAGCAAAGAGGCTTTTAGCAATTATATCAATTTCAGTAATGGAAGAGTATAAGGTGTAGGTAGGGGAGACCGGGGCTGGTAGGCCAATTTTTTAGTTTTTGATTTTTAATAAATTGTATGGGCGAAATATCATTAAACCCGTTACTATATTTTAAAAGGCATACATTTGGCTATCTGATTAAATTATTAACGTTGACTCAATGTGACAACAGTTAAGGCATTTTAATGTTTTTCTAACACCTTACATGCTGGTCAACCAGCCCCGTGTTCGGGGTTGGTAGACTAACAGTATGGGGTAGGTTGACTATAGGTGTCATCAGTTAAGAAAATTTTGTTAGCAACGTATCTAATAAAATATTTATTATTTTTTAATAAGTTCGTAATAAACTAATATCACTGGGGTTGGTTGACCAGCTTCAAAGGGAATACCGCGAACTCGGACTCACCGATTGGAACGCAACTTTGTGGGTTTTTAGAGTGATTCAAAACAAGAATATTGCATGCGGGCGATATTTTCCGCGCTCCTGGATGTGTAGCGGGGAATTACAGTCTTTTCGCATGCGAAGACCGGCAGAGGTTCATTGGCTGGTGAGTTTCGGGCGGGGCATTCTTTCAACAACCGTTTGCCTGCCTCGGTGGTCCTTTTCTCAAGCCAGAAGTGGTGGGGCTAGCGCCGAGCTCCTGACAGGTGGTGCAGTTCGTCGCTAGCTCCGCTTGAACTTCCGTCTGGTACATTGTAGTAAGGAGATGTGGCCGATTCCGCCAATAACAAAAATACGTGTGCCCTGTCTTTATGAGTGTGCACCAATCGGTAACAAAAACGAATCGTCGTAGCAGCGGCTTGCCCCGCTTGCCAGGAGCGCTCCCACCACGCAGCGATTACAGTCTCCCGCTGTCAACGTTCAGTCCGCTGCGGACTGTGATCTCAGTCTCCCGTATGCAAAGTGTTAATTTTCTTTTACCGACCCCCGCTGAGCATGCAAATCGTGAACAGCTCGTCAAATATACATTGCCAACACATTAAGTGTATACCTAACAAGTGTTTCAGAATGTGACATAATATATTTATATTTTATAATTCTTAGGGGGGGGGGGGGCGATCGCCCCCATCGCCCCCCCCCTGGATCCGCCACTGATAGGGCCCAAATGAAACACACCGTTGTTCTAGTTTTGAGTCACTCTAAAACCCATAAAGTTGCGTTCCAATCGGTGAATCCGGGTTCTCGGTGTTCCCTTGTTAGTCATGTAACCCCGAACGTTATTAATCAACCAGCCCCGACCGATCATTTTGACTTCAATACTCTATATAACCTTTAATTATTTATGTAAAATCAAAAACACAGTCTCAACAGGTCGTTTAATAAATAAACTTTAAAATGGTCCCGTCACTTTTATTCTACTGCAACTATATAGAGCGTGGAAACATAAAATTTTTAAGAAAACATATTTACTTACATAGCTAATTTTTCGATAAACGCTGGCAACTGCCAAACAACGTGTAATGGCGGTGTCGCACACAAATGAATGACATGGTAGAAGCGACTTGTTTCTACAGAAAATCGCTCCGCGGTAGAGCACACGTCGGTGGAAAGTTATTAACAATTACCCCTATATTGTTAACCTACCCCTGTGGCCAACCAGCCCCGGTCTCCCCTACTATAAGGTGTAAGAAGGACTATAAGGTGTCGTATATTTGCTCGAGAGGAGTGTAAAAAAATCAAGTCTTTCCCCTATCCTACTATATTTTTTAGTGTAGATTGTAGGGTATGTACAATATGTATGTAAAATTCGTAAAGTTAATAAAATTACCAGACCATGAACGATATAGCATTAAAATACTGTGATCAATATTCCACTTAACAGACTTTGGACAGGTGAGTCATGAACCCCCAACTTATTCCCTATTGGCTTTTCCAGAAACCAAAGAACCAATAAGGCATCTGAACCTTGAAGATCAAACTTTCTTTTACCTGACAAGCCTATACAAGCACGCACCGTGCATCAGCCACATAAAAGTCAACGACTCAGTGACTACATATATAGTGCCGCCTATTAAAATCCCCAAAACCTGAAATATTGCGATTCGAAAGTAGTACTTCTGCTCATCTATGAAGTACTCCGTTACTATCGGCGATTTATAAAGGCGTGTTTCGTTCAACGGTAACACAATGTCCAAAAATGTAGAAGAGAAGTGAAGAGCCATCGCCCCAAACGTCGACAAGAAAATGAATACTGTAACAGGCGTTTTGCGCAACCTCGTCAACATGTAAATCTTCATTGTTTCGTCACATGTGTAGCCCTCACCTGCAAAAAATATTGAGTAACGTTTTCCCATGTTAGCATGTTCTTTAATGATCTTTAGTTCCTCGTCATCGGCTCTCTTCCAATCCCTGTTTATGCCTTCCAAAAGATCCTTAATCTGAATGTTTTATCAATATTACGTTGTATCGGGTGAAACGGTAGATCTAATTGTAAATATCAACTCACTACTTCAGTTTGATGCAAAAATATAAAATACTTCGCGACGACACCTGACGTCATAAATATGAACGACATATTCTTCAAAATATCCTGTTTCGTGGCCTTCCCGCTCGCGAACGGTGTCAACTGGAAAATGATGTTGTTTAGCCGGGCTTGATGTTATAACACTATGACATTGGGATTAGTGCAGCAAAAGGTCATAAGAAAACACACAGGTCCGTCACATTTGAAGGTTACGGGGGATCCATGGATAACTGGAGGAAGTGATTTCAATTAAATTTAGGTATCTTGTACTTCTGAGTTTTTGTTTGCAATGTGGCCACATGTGATGCGAAGAATGTTTGCAATGAAGAAGTTCTTAAATTTGCAGATTCCCGAACAATGTTAGTGTCATTTGGAATGATGTAGAATATTAAGTATAAGCTATGAGACAAAATTTGCGGCATGTTGTAAGAAATAACAAATATTAAAAAACCAAAAAGTGATATCAGCGCATAGGTTCGGTCATATAATAGTATTCTAAAAATACGGTCGAAATTATAAATTCTTTAAAGAAATAACAAACACAAAGGACACACATAAATTAAACGAATTAACATAGTATTTGGCAGTGTTGCTTATAATTAGTGAATGTTGTTTAATGAAACTATAGTCGAATAAGCTTTAAATAGAAAATCGACTAAACAAGGTGGATGATTAGAAGCAGTATATGGTATAACGAATAGACTTAAAATGTTACTCGAATACTTACCTGAGCGATCGTACCGACCGTTAGAATAAAACTGATCACCACATTCTGAAGTAGTCGAAGATTTTCCCTCTGGTATGGCCAAAGACCAACCGCCGATAAGAGCAATATAGTAACTCTGTAGTAATCAAACATGTTACGATCCATACTGCCACACAGTCGAGAGGCAACTGACCGCAGTACCTCTAAATTCTATCACTTTGCGTCTCCCTTTCCTTATTTCCATATCTGCTACGTAAACTTTTTCTCTTAATGACGAAGCACACACCAAGGAGTATAACATGATTGACAGGACGTGTAATTTAAAAATAGTGGAAACAAATCCTGACGAAGGTGCAACATGCCCCCTCGATCGATAAGGCTATACATAACATGTACTATGTGGTTATCATCAATTATGGATGCTATAAGGTAGCCTGTGCAAAATAAATGTTTCTCCACTATTTTTTACCCCATTCCTGACAGAAATATTTTTTTACACAAATGCCTCTTCATTCTTATTCCCGATGGGGCACAGTGCACAGTGTCATTTGCAGAGGTGGCAATGCTATAGACTATTACTGTGTGATGCATATTCTGCTTGTGCTTCTGCAAGAGACTGTTTATCGTAGTTGACATTACTGCTGATGCATCGACACCGGTTAGGTGAGTGATTAATTGCTTTGTAATTAATTTACTGTATCGATTAAAAAATGGAAAGTATACGCGTTCTCTATTTTCTATGCCTGATAAAATGTACATCACTTAACCGTTCTTCAATTTCTTTAAGAATTCGCAAAATTTTAAGATCGGTTAAAACACACACTATAAATATTTACAAATGTTTCTTAACAGACCAATGTCGCGTATTATATCTGACACTACTTACGGATTGGCACCAACGAAGACACTGTGATGACTGTACACGATTTCATACCTCGTCACGTAATGATATAACGAAATATCATCTTTATTAATCTACTTAATAATCCAAAGTACATCAGTTTGTAACTGTTTACGCAATGCTTCGGCAGTACTACGGACGTATTCGGAGGACCAGCCAGTCGTCAGAACACGCTTCCAGTATAACCGAAGCCTAACGCGACTGATCAGCACGCGGATCGCTTGGGTTCGATTCCCAGCGTCGAGAAGGCTCTTTTTTCCGTGGCTCCCGAAACATATAGGAATTATAAGATGTTAATGAAATAAAGAGAAAATTCAATATGAAGCCTGTTATTGTAAAAGTCTCGCCGAAAAAAATTGAATTTCTTTTTCCTACAAAATGGCGGTGGTAGAGCTGTGATTACGCAAGATTTTGAGGAGGGACGTTTTCCACGGTGTCTAATCTCACGGCTATACCGTTTGACTTAGAACAAAAAAACAAAGAGTTTTATTTTCTACATGTCTAAAACTAGAGAAGTACATATGGATTTTGCGATACCTTGAGGATATTCTTTGCAATTGACACTTTTGTAAAAAGAATGCACGTTTCTCCGCATGTTCACCATTTCGAGACAAAATGAACGTTTATAGATTTCCATATGTACTTCTCTAGTTTTAGGCATGCAGAAAATAAACCTTTTTGGTTTTTTGTTCTAAGTCAAATGGTATAGTTGTGAGATTGGACACCGTGGAAAACGTCGCTCCTAAAGATCTTGCGTATTACGGCTCCACCGCCGACAATTATATTGGAAACAATACGAATTTTTCCGGCGAGAGTTGTACAATATCAGGCTTCATATTGAATTCTCCATTTATTTTATTATCTCCCTAAAAAAAATGCCGAAAATGACTGCAATTTGGCTCCATGCAAAGTGGCCTAACCCCCTAAGGGGATAGGTTACCTTCGATAGCCCTAAAAGGGGTCTTTTTTCAAACGCAAATTCCAAAGTGATAAATAACAGTAGAGAGAACGTTTTTTTCTGGTTTTAATCGTTATGCTATGAGCTTCAATACAATAAAGGAAAACTTAAATATCCCTAAATAAATAAAAGTTGTAGGGAAAAACGTAAAGGCGTGGACGCAGTGCACCGTTTGATGGTGAATATAAAACCTCGAAAACCCCTAAAATGATTTGGATGAAAATTTAATGAGAGATACAGAAAACCATTCCCTGCGATATGTCGGGACCAGATTTTCGAAAAAAAGAATAATACAATTTTTATGTTGTAAAATACGATTTTATCGATTCCTTGTATGAAAACTATTTTTATCTTTTTTTTAAGAATTTATCCCGAAAATGTGCTCCTGGCACATCGTAGGGAATGGTTTTTGCCATCTCTCATTAAATTTTCATCCAAATCGTTTAATCAGTTTTCGAGATTTTATGTTCATCATTAAACTGTGCATCGTGTACTATTGCCCGATGAGGAGTTGAGCTACTACCCACAAGCTGAAATGTCACAGGGGCAAGGGGAATCGCCCGCTCGTGTCAACCCATCTCCTCCAACACAGTACGTCCCGTGACGAACAACGCGAACGAAACCAATCGCGACAATCCGCGGATATGGACAGCCGCTAAGAACCGAAAGGTAGGACTTCTTGGAGGGGATAGGGGGAGCGAGCGGGTGATTCCCCTTGCCCCTGTGACATTTCAGCTTGTGGGTAGTAGCTCAACTCCTCATCGGGCAATAGTACTTAACTGCGCCCAATGCCGCTTTAGTTCAGTGATCGGACGAGAACTTGTGTTTTTCTGGCACAGAATGATTGTTGGTAAAATTTTGACTCTTATTAATACTTATTGGGTAAAAATCTTCATACTCTTATATTCTAAGAACTTATTATATAGCATTTAAGTTGAAAAGAGTCGTTGTTCTGTGGCATAAATACCTGTTTAAACTACAAGTGATATCAATATTAAATAACTTAAATAACGCAATTCTTTTTACCTGTTGTATTTAATTTTTATAGATTTTCTGTGTACTTTACTGACAGGGTAGTAGAATTGGGCAGAGTTTAAATGTATTCTACAGGAATTAAAGGTTAAATTGTGAAAATCCCACACCTTATCCCCTACTCCCATATTTACCTTGTAAATAGCGTACAGGAAATAATATATATTTAGTATTAAGACTAGCAAGTAAGTAAAAAAAACAAGAAAATATAGCGCCTGTTTTAATTGGCATTTTGGGGTGCAAAAAGTCAAACAACCGATAAAAGTAAGTTGCATAAACTAGTAATACAATGCAAAGAAAATCGATTGATAGTATTCGACTATCACCCGTAGAAATACCAACAATTGTAAGACTGAACATATGTACACAATTAAGTCTTGTGAAACAAAAGAAAAAATCAAACTATTCGGTTTATTTATAGTTATATATTTTTGTGAAACTCATCTCTGCCATAAATAAACGAATTAAAAGCAAAAGCAAGTGCCAGAAAAACACAAGTTCTCAGCCGATTACTGAAGTAAAGTGACATTGGGCGCGTTTAAGTACTTGGATGGGTGACCGCTTGGGAATACAGTGTTACTGCTGGTCTTTTTTTTTCTTACCCCACTCTATTTTTAACTTTTATACTTAACTATGAAACGGATGCTATTGTCAAAAGTTTTGAAATTTTATTATGATTTCACGCCATTTTCGCAATGCGTTCCGCTATTATAGAGGGATTATTTATACATCAATTTTTTAGGTGTATAATAATTTAGGTTAGTTTGCCAATTCTGACCCTCAGATGGCGCAGTTATACGTGTCAGGCGAACGTCAGGACCTGATGCGAATCTGCTGCCAATCTGACGTCAGGGTCCTCATGTCAGGCTCTGTACCTCAGACCGCAGCCTAATGCGGACACAGATGACTACGGATCTGACGTCAGGCTCTGCGCTCTCACGGCAGACCCTGCTGCCAATCTGACGTCAGATTGCATACATCTGATTATCAGGGGTGTTAATGCTCATAGAATAACGATTAAAACTACAAAAAAGAGGTATTCTCTTCTATTATTTATCACTTTACAATTTGCGTTTGAAAAAGGCCTGTTTTAGGGCTATCGAGGATAACGTACCCCTGTCAGGTGGAATCTGGCGGCATGTAAATCGGCGAGCTTGTTCGGTTAGCCCAAGTTCGGCGATTTGGCTTGGCGAGCGCGTCACGGCGCGCCATGAGCGTTCTTACGGCACGTGGATACGGCGATTGGTGCGCAAAGAACGCTGATTCATGGGCCGTCAGATGCCATCTTTACAGTAGCGGGCCCATCGAGGAACTGTTTGGAGTGGCGGTGTCACTTGGGGTAGTCAGCTACAAAATAACAAACAAATGAATAAAAATTCTACACATGTTCTTAGGTCAGGCGTGTAGTGGTGGCCACTTGTTGCGCGACAGTTTTGACGCTCACGAAAACTGCATTGATTGTAAGTAGCATCCTTTCACGACGTGACTGAAAAACGTGTTGTTTTTTTGTTCAGAAAGTGACAAAACTGTGTCTTTCCTTACAGCGTGATTAACTGTCACGCAACAAGCTGCCGGCAATGCGCGCCTACTTTTACGTTAATAGGAAAACTGTATTTTCCGAATGACAACTATTGGTGGCTAGTCGCGTGATCCTGCCTGCGTCATCGTCCTTTCAAATCAAAAATAGATTCCTTATCTCTCGAGTATAAACACACGCTTGAATAACAAAACCAAAGAGCGCACTGACGTATGCGCGGCGAGAGAAGGTGGGCTATAAGGAGGAGATAGTACTGTGAAAAGATGGAAGTTCCGCGTCTGCAAAGAATGCAGGCCTGATTGATCAGAACATAATCTCCTCTCTACGCCTCACCCTTTCTCTCACTGAATACGCCACGCGGGCCTATGTTTTGATATTCCAATGCGAGTTTATACTCGAGAGGTACCACGCGGCAGTCAGCGGAGTACCCCTTTCTATCCTGTGTCCCTCCGTGAGGCGTATTAATGATGGATAATACGTACGCATCGATAATAGCCTCATGTGACATATCTAGGTAAAAAGTGAACTTGCACCTGTAGCACGATGAAATAGAATTCGAGGAGACGCCCACCGTTTCTCGTTTACCTAACTCGTTGGAGGCTTCGGTGTCTAATTTACAACCTAATGTGGGTATAAGTAAAAGTAGTCCGATTTGCACAACATTTGGTATCCTTTTAATCGAAGAGAACGCCAGGAATCCATTGATGTCACTTTCATATCGATACGATGAAGAATAAAGAATTGATATTGTGTAATGAATAATTTTACCCTCGACTGCGGGGTGCCGACTTCGATGCGTTGCGTTTCAGAAAAACTGAATTGTTTATTCTTTATCGTAGGCTTAGGAATAACGTGAACTTCGCGGCCGATGTTCAGAGGCAACGTCACCTTTCTCCCGCCGTGTGTATTGGCCCCTCCGGCGGCCAAACAGCGAAATCATACCAAATGCCATATAAATCGGACTATTTTTTTTTTTACGAAATTAGCTTCAGATTATGACAATCAATTTTTTATCGAATTTCCTTCATTATTGTCCAAATTACGTTACTTTGGTGTTATTTTGATCGGTGAAAGATGAGGTCTCGATTGGCGTCGTCTTCGCAGAGATCTGGTGAGAAATGCGGAGCTGGAAGATATCTCACTTCTTAATGGGTAGGTAGTATTCCAACTCCTTCGGTGGCTAAAAGCCATAAACATTCGGTGAGGTATCGCTTGGTGTTGTCTTCGGCACGGAGTACCAGGCGGCATCTCCTTCAGTCTAGTCGCTGGAAGATGACCCTTAACAGTTTTTCCTTCCGAAAAACACACCACTTTTAGAAATTATATGAAAGGTGAAAGGTCAACACCCTATTTCAATGTGTTTGTCTCCTCAATATGCGCGAGCTACTATCCGTTTCAAACGCATGTTGATAATTTTAAGGCATTATTATTGTAAAATGGAAACAGATCAGACACTAAGTCATAGGACCTATTATGTTCCATTGGACTTCCCCTTCCACGCCCTAAAATATCGCTACGTATACCGTTTACAAACGTATTAGGTATATCCTATTCCATCGAAAACTCAGCGGAACTTATCTACAACAAAAATACCAATTACATATTTAAAATGTATCGCGTATACAATTAGATATAATTGTATATACGATATTAAACTATGTTTATATACACTTTATGAAACCAAAATCATGTTTTCATATTACGACTTACTTGAAAACAGCTTTCTTTTTATTTCTCTTTCTTCTACAACTTCTCTTTGAAAGTCTATTATTGTCTCATTATCGTTATCATAGCAGCACAAAGCATAGCGTCAAACCGTAGGAGTAGGATGTTTTCATATACTAACACACAATTTTCAGGTCGTCATATTGCATCTGTTGTATGTATGCGGAGCAAAAGATATTGGCCGCTCCTCCAACTCCAACTTGAGAGGCAAAAGCCGCCTCCCGCCATCGTGCGCCGCTGCCATGGCGCATAACCGCGGCCGATTCAAAGCAGAGATGGGCAAAAAATTATTTGAAATAAAAATTTCATATACAAATAATTTTTTGTCCATCTCTGAGTCAAAGTGACAGTCAACGTCGGCGTCGCGCGTGCCGTCTGAGCGTCTTTGTTTACGGAAATGTCGCAGTCTCCTTTTCAGCGTCGCGCGGTTTCCTTGACGACAAGTCACGCTGCTCGAAAGGAAAGTTGGAAAGGGAAGTAGACGCGTGCGGGACCCCTACGCTGGCCTGCGTTGTATTACCCAGTTATCATACTACAAAACTTGTGGTCGTACCTGACATGACCTACATTTAGAAGCGCGATTTTTGGTGGCACAATACCTTTTTGCAGCGAGTGCGATATTTTAATTTTCTACCCGTAAACCGGACAAATTTATTTGTAGGCGTGTAATAGTTGCTTGTATAATGAATTCGAGCAACTCTCGTGCTAGTAATGGTGCATAATACCATTTCATATCATATCTACAGAATGTAGTTCGTTCGAAACAGAAGTGGTGTAGCGTTGAATTGTAAGGAAACTTGTATACTTCGGTGATCTCGGTCTTTTTTAAGGCAGGGCGTTAATTTAATTATTCAGTTAATTTAACCAATCCTATCGTCGCGGTAACTACAGCAAAACTGAGGTCTATTCAGACAAGTACTTAAATTAAACAAGACAAGTTAATGTTAGAATGTTTATCAGGTAACAATGCAAGGGACAGCCATTTAACTTAGCAATGCAGAAAAAGGAAGTACATCATTTACATCTATTACCTATTTTCTAAAAGTCTTCAAACTACTGTAGCAGAACGACTGGCATGCTTACTGCATGGAGGTCATTACCGTAAAATAAGACACTGATGTTCTCAAGAGCTGTGGAATAATTTAAGCTTGGATCAGAAAGGAACTGAATAGAATAATCAAATTAAAGATACATTGAGTTAAAAGGCTTTAAAAAATATATACCTTCGAGAAAAATTCAATCGATGGGCTACACACTATAAGTACTGTGCAATCAGGTGTTACAATACTTTTCAACATAATGAATAAAAGTAATTTCTGAGTGGACACTGGCAATTTATACCATACCGTGTGGTACCTACGAGTTTAAGAAAAACATGTTTCATATACATCTTTGCGTTAATTCCTTTGCGTATACGAATGATTATACAAATCTACTTAGTTCATTCTGTTATATCGAAAGAAAATTACGATCACTTACATAGCTGTGAAAAGATCATCGCAGCAATCAATAACTTGCTGCATTATATAGTTGATAAAAAACATATAAGTTATTTCAGAAATAATAAATAACAACGAAATCAGTGCATCTTCGGCGTTACCTTCATCACGCACTGATTGGGACAGCTGAAATGTGTGCAGCTAGAATTCTCTGATATCGTGCATCCATATTCGCGAACGTAAATGTAAATTACTTACGGTGAACAAATTAGTACTCAGAGACGTAACACCTAGGATAAGAAGAATAGAATACACTAATGTAAGGGTTGACTTCAGATCTTTGTAAAACCTTTAAAAATAAACAGCATCGTTTGCACAAAATAAAAAATGGGACTGAGTGGGAATAACACACTTTCAGGGCTGATTGTAAACATTTAAACGTAGAAAACATGCTAAATAAATCTTGATCAAGAATCACTGTTACTGTAAACGAAAATTCAAGCTTATGAAATTCCGAAGCATTTTTCTCTACGGATTTTGTGTTTAGAAGCAACATTGGAGCAGTATTATCAATTTGTATTAACGCTCAACGTAAACTACATTCTATCGAATATAGGTACTAACGTGTATGCTCTGTTGTGCATCAGTACAACTCTCGTCACACCTACTCTGCGGTTTCTATTATAACCTTTCACCGTTCCATATGAATCATTGATACAATCAAGAACTGCTACATTAATGCGGTAACTGCAAATGACAATACTGTAGTCGTTGCTTTTTATATGTAACAAAATAGTATAAAAGCATAATCATGAAGAAGTGGCGAGCCTTGCAAAAGAACAAAGAGGCTTTTAGCAATTTCAGTACTGGGAGAGTATAAGGTGTAGGTACTATAAGGTGTATATTCGCTCGAGAGGAGAGTAAAAAAATCGAGTGTTTTCCCCTATCCTACTATATTTTTTTAGTGTAGACTGTAGATTGTAGGGTATGTACAATATGTATGTAAAATTCCTAAAGTTAATAAAATTACTAGACCAGGAACGATATAGCATTAAAATACTGTCATCAATATTCCACTTAACAGACTTTGGACACGGGAGTCAGGAACCCCCAACTTATTCCCTATTGGCCTTTCCAGAAACCAAAGAACCAATAAGGCATCTGAACCTTGAAGATCAAATTTTCTTTTACCTGACAAGCCTATACAAGCACGCAGCGTGCATCATCCACATAAAAGTCAGTGACTCAGTGGCTACATATACAGTGCCGCCTATTAAAAGCGTCAAAGCCCGAAACATTGCGATTCGAAAGTAGTACTTCTGCTCGTCTATGAAGTACTCCATTACTATCGGCGGTTTATAGAGGCGTGTTTCGTTCAACGGTAACACAATGTCCAAAAATGTAGAAGAGAAGTGAAGTGCCATCGTGCCAAACGTCGCCAAGTAAACAAATACTGTAACAGGCGTTTTGCGCAACCTCGTAAACATGTAAATCTTCACTGTTTCGTCACATATGTAGCCCTCACCTGCATACAACATTGAGTAACGTTTTCCCATGTAAGCATGTTCTTTAATGATCTTTAGTTCCTCGTCATCGGCTGTCTTCCAATCCCTGTTTATGTCTTCCAAAAGTTCCCTAATCTGAATGTTTTATCAATATTACGTTGTATCGGGTGAAACGGTAGATCTAATTGTAAATATCAACTCACTACTTCAGTTTGATGCAAAAATATAAAGTACTTTGCGACAACGCCTAACGTAACAAATATGAACGACATATTCTTCGAAATATCCTGTTTCGTGGCCTTCCCACTGGCGAAAGGTGTCAACTGGAAAATGATGTTGTTTAGCCGGGCTTGATGTTATTACATTATGACATGGAGATTATTGCAGCGAAAGGTCATAAGAAAACATACAGGTCCGTCACATTTGATGGCCTCGGGGGATGCATGAAAACTGGGGAAAGTGATTTCATTTAAATTTAAGTGTCCTGAACTTCTGAGTTCTTGTTTGCAATGTGGCCACATGTGACGCGAAGAATGTTTGCAATAAAGAAGTTCTTAAATTTGCAGATTCCCGAACAATGTTAGTGTCATTTCGAATGATGTAGAATTTTAAAGGGAAAGCCACTGTGACGGTCGAAAATAAAGGTTATTTTCAAAGCATTTTTTTATAATGAAATGTAACTTTCTACGAAAAATCTTTATTACCAACTGAAAATACATTTATTTAACTAGCATTTTCTGCTCCCAGATTGAAAAAATTTAGGTAGTATGGCCACAGCATACGATAACGTTAGGCGCTGCAGAAAAAAATTACAAAACGGGCGCTCGTGTAACTTTCCAATATTTGCTCAGAATTGAAAACTTCGAACGGTTTCTTAAAGTATATTTCAATAGCTTCAGTTGAACTTATGGATTCAAAAAAATATTAATTTTTGGAGAAATGGCGGACTTAAGAAGAAATCTGGAACACAAAGTATAAAAAATCAACATGTTTCTTCAATGTTACGATTAAATGAATTATTCAATCAAAAAACTAGTACGCGCAACTGAAGATAATTGTATTACGAATATTCCCAGAAAATTTCAAGTGAATCCGATAAATATTGCCTGACTTATCAATGCACCCAGTTTGAAAAATGCCGTTTCGAGATAGGTACTCGGCGTTTAAATGTTCGGCAGAAGTTCTTTTCTGCAGCTCAAAGATCGCAGCTGTGTACAGTCTTGTCGTGGCCAGTGATTCTCTACCTAGTTCTAAACAATATATATGCTCATAATCCCTCTTATTAGATACATTTGGATTTTTAGACATTCCGGGCGATTGACACCAAGTTACCTATGTGTGCACTCTATTATGAGCGCTGCGCAACCTATACAAAACCTCCCGTAGCTCACAGAATTTTTCGAGATCCACTTTGAAACTGTGCAGGTATAATCTTGAGATCTCAAACATTAAGAAAATGCAAGAAAAAAAATTCTGAAAAAAAATTTTCTCTGTGGCTTCTCCCCTTAAGTATAAACTGTGAAACAAAATGTGAGGCATGTGGCAAGAATTAACAAACACAAAGGACACGCATAAATGAAATGAATTAACATAGTTCTTGGCAGTGTTGCTTGTAATTAGTGAATGTTGTCTCATGAAACTATAGTCGGATATTGCAAAGAATCATTAAATTAACTGGCTTCAAATATTATAATTCGAATAAGCTGTAAATAGAAAATCGACTAAATAAGGTGGATGATTAGAAGCAGTATATGGTATAACGAATAGACTTAAAATGTTACTCGTATAGATACCTGAGCGATCATACAGAACGTTAGAATAAAACTGACCACCACATTCTGAAGTAGTCGAAGTTTTTCCCTCTCGTGTGGCCAAAGACCAACCGCCGCCAAGAGTAATATATTAAGGCTGTAGTAATCCAACATCTCACGATCCATACTGCCACACCGTCGAAAGACAACTGACCCCAGTATCTCTAAATTCTATCACATTCCGTCTTCCATTCCTTATTTCCATATCTGGTACGTAAACTTTTTCTCTTAAAGACGAAGCACACACCAAGGGGGATAGCATGATTGACAGGAGGTGTAATTTAAAAATTGTGGAAATAAATCGCGACGGAAGTGCAACATGCCCCCTCGATCGATAAGGCTATACATAACATGCCGTATGTGATTATCATCAATTATGGATGCTATAAGGTAGTCTGAGCAAAATAAATGTTTCTCCACTATTTTTTACCCCTTTCTTGACAGAAATATTTCTTTACACAAATGTCTCTTCATTCTTATTCCCGATGGGGCACAGTGCACAGTGTCATTTGCAGAGGTGGCAATGCTATAGACTATTACTGTGTGATGCATATTCTGCTTGTGCTTCTGGAAGAGACGTTTAACGCAGTTGACACTACTGTAGATGCATCGACACCGGTTAGGTGAGTGATTAATTGCTTTGTAATTAATTTACTGTATCGATTCAAAATTGGAAAGTATACGCGTTCTCTATTTTCTATGCGTGATAAAATGTAGATCACTTAAGGGTGGAGCCTGCTTTATAAGGTCCATAAAATCGATTTTTTTTATTACCTAAATCAGATAGATAACCTATCCAAGAATGTATTCACAATGTTATAGTGGTCAATTCGCAGTATTTTTAAAGATACAGAACCAAGAGCAGGTTAGCGGCGAGCATATGTGCGAGGGCTCGGCCGGACACGGGCGCGTGCTTCACCTTTTGACGCGTCTCCATTCGTCGATCATTACTTTTAAAGACAATCGAAACGGCAGAGTTGTGCAGTGTAATAGTACAGAATAGTCGTAGAGCAGAGTGAGTTAGAGATTTTATAAGTTGAAGGTAGAGAATTGTAGCGATCGACCGCGAGCAAAAACTTTAAAGGGCGATTTCTCCAGTTTTCATTTTTACGATTCTATAAAATTGGCGGGTGTGATAGCAAAAACACTATGCGGCCTATTGAATTAAACCAAAGCTTATGCTCTTCAGTATTAAATTCTTTTCTATGCGAACTAAAAAGATTGTTAAAAAATTCTTTTTAAATCATTTTTGTAGCACGTTAAAGTCAAATGTTATTTTAAAAAAATAGACATTCTTTTTATCAAACTAAAAAAATTATGATTTCGAGTTTTTTTCTGCTTTTTCTTAGTTCATCCAGAATAAAAATATATGAACATTAAAAACCATTTTGATTTTTTCATTCAGACAAGCATTACAGCCAGAATCCTTCCCGCCAATTAGAGACTGCAGTAGCAAAGCGCCCCGAGAATCGGCTAAGGAGGGACGTTTTCCACGGCGTCTAATCTCACGGTTATACCGTTTGACTTAGAACAAAAAACCAAAGAGTTTTATTTTCTTCATGTCGAAAACTAGAGAAGTACATATGGATTTTGCGATATCTTGAGGATATTCTTTGCAATTGACACTTTTGTAAAAAGAATGCACGTTTCTCCGCATGTTCACCATTTCGAGACAAATGAACGTTTATGGATTTCCATGTGTACTTCTCTAGTTTTAGGCATATAGAAAATAAACCCTTTTGGTTTTTTGTTCTAAGTCAAATGGTATAGTTGTGAGATTAGACACTGTGGAAAACGTCGCTCCTAAAGATCTTGCGTATTACGGCTCCACCGCCGCCATTTCATTGGAAAAAATACGAATTTTTCCGGCGAGATTTGTACAATAACAGGCTTCATATTGAATTTTCCATTTATTTTATTATCTTCCTAAAAAAAATGCCGAAAATGACTGCAATTTGGCTCCATGCAAAGTGGCCTAACCCCCTATGGGGGTAGGTTACCTTCGATAGCCCTAAAACGGGTCTTTTTTCAAACGCAAATTCCAAAGTGATAAATAACAGTAGAGAGAACGTTTTTTTCTGGTTTTAATCGTTATGCTATGAGCTTTAATACAATAAAGGAAAATTTAAGTATCCCTAAGTAAATAAAAGTTGTAGGGAAAAACATAACGGCGTGGATGTAGTGCACCGTTTGATGATGAATATAAAACCTCGAAAATCCCTAAAACGATTTGGATGAAAATTTAATGAGAGATACAGAAATGCATTTCTTACGGTATGTCGGAAGCAGATTTAAAAAAACGAATAATTCAATTTTTATGATGAAAAATACGATTTTACCGATTTCTTGTATGAAAACTATTTTTTATCTTTTTTTTAAGAATTTATCCCGAAAATCAGCTCTTGGCATATCGTAGGGAATAGTTTTCAGCATCTCTCATTAAATTTTCATCCAAATCGTTGGAGCGGTTTTCGGGATTTTTAGTTCACCATTAAACGGTGCATGGCGTACACACCTTTACATTTTCCCCCACAACTTTTATGCACATAGAGATAATTAGACTTAAATTTGTTTGTGTTAAAGCTCATAGAATATCGATTAAAACGAAGCAAACGTTTTCTTTAATGTTATTTATCACTTTACAATTTGCGTTTGAGAAAATGCCTGTTTTAGGGCTATCAAGGAAAACGTACCCCTGTCAGGTGGAATCTGACGATTCGTGAATCAGCGAGCTTGCTGGTCTCGCCCAGGTTCGGCGATTCGACTTGGCGAGCGCGTTGCGGCGAGCCATGAGCGTTCCTACGACACGTGGATTCGGCGATTGGCGCGCAAAGATCACCGATTCATGGGCCGTCAGATTCCACGTTCACAGTAGCGGTTCCACTGTTTGGAGTGGCGGGGATACTTGGGGTAGTCAGCTAGAAAATAACAAACAATAATGAATACGAGCAACTTTCGCGCTGGTAATGGTGCATAATACCATTTCATATCATATCTACAGAATGTAGTTCGTTCGAAACAGATGTAGCGTTGAATTATAAGATACTTGTATACTTCGGTGATCTCGGTTTTTTTTAAGGCAGGGCGTTAATTTAGTTATTCAGTTAATTTAACCAATCCTATCGTCGCGGTAACTACAGCAAAACTGAGATCTATTCAGACCAGTACTGAAATTAAACAAAATAAGTTAATGTTAGAATGTTTATCAGATAACAATGCAAGGGACAGCCATTTAACTTAGCAATGCAGAAAAAGAAAGTACATCATTTATATCCATTAGCTATTTTCTAAAAGTCTTCAAACTACTGTGGCAGAACGACTGGCATGCTTACTGCATGGAGGTCATTACCGTAAAATAAGACACTGATGTTCTCAAGAGCTGTGGAATAATTTAAGCTTGGATCAGAAAGGAACTGAATAGAATAATCAAATTAAAGATACATTGAGTTAAAATGCTTTAAATATATCTACCTTCGAGAAACAATCAATCGATGGATTAAACGCTAGCAGTATTTTGCAATCAGGTGTTAGAACACTTTTCAACATAATGAATAATAGTAATTTCTGAGTGGACACTGGCGTTTTATACCACTCCGTGTTGTACCTACGAGTTTGATAAAAATATGTTTCATATACATTTTTGTGATAATTCCTTTGCGTTTACGAATGATTTTACAAAACTTGTTAGTTCATTCTGTTTTATGGAAAGAAAATTACGATCACTTACATAGCTGTGAAAACGTCATTGCAGCAATCAATAAGTTGCTGCATTATATAATTCAAATAAAACATATAAATTATTTCAGAAATAATAAATAGCAACGAACACAGCGCATGTTCGACGTTACCTTTATCACGCACTGATTGGGACAGCTGAAAAGTGTACAGCTAGAATTCTCTAATATCGTGCATCCATATTCGCGAATGTAAATGTAAATTACTTACGGTGAACAAATTAGTACTCAGAGACGTAACACCTAGGATAAGAAGAATAGAATACACGAATGTAATGGCGGACATCAGATCTTTGAGAAACCTTTAAAAATAAATAGCATCGTTTGCACAAAATAAAAATGGGACTGAGTGGGAATAACACACTTTCAGGGCGGATTTTAAACATTTAAACATAGAAAGACAAGATAAATAAATCTTGATCTATAATCACTGTTACTGTAAACGAAAATTCAAGCATATAAAATTCTGCAGAATTTTTCTCTACAATTTCTGAGCTTAGAAGTAACACTGGAGCAGTATTGTCAATTTTTATTAACTCTCAACGTAAACTGCTTCTATCGAATATAGGTACTAACGTGTATGCTCTGTTGTGCATCAGTACAACTCTCGTCACACCTTCTCTGCGGTTTCTATTATAAGCTTTCACCGTTCCATATGAGTCGTTGATACAATCAAGAACTGCTCCATTAATGCGGTAACTGCAAATGACAATAATGTAATCGTTGCTTTTTATATGTAACAAAATTGTATGAAAACATAATCCTCAAGCAGTGACGAGCGTTGTAAAAGAACAAAGAGGCTTTTAGCAATTATATCAATTTCAGTAATGGAAGAGTATAAGGTGTAGGTACTATAAGGTGTAAGAAGGACTAGAAGGTGTTGTATATTCGCTCGAGAGGAGTGTAAAAAATCGTGTATTTTCCCCTATTCTACTATATGTTTTTAGTGTAGATTGTAGGGTATGTACAATACGTATGTAAAATTCGTAAAGTTAATAAAATTACCAGACCATGAACGATATAGCATTAAAATACTGTCATCAATATTCCACTTAACAGACTTTGGACAGGTGAGTCATGAACCCCCAACTTATTCCCTATTGGCCTTTCCAGAAACAAAAGAACCAATAAGGCATCTGAACCTTGAAGATAAAATATTCTTTTACCTGACAAGCCTATACAAGCACGCACCGTGCATCAGCCACATAAAAGTCAACGACTCAGTGACTACGTATATAGTGCCGCCTATTAAAATCCCCAAACCCTGAAACATTGCGATTCGAAAATAGTACTTCTGCTCGTCTATGAAGTACTCCGTTACTATCGGCGATTTATAAAGGCGTGTTTCGTTCAACGGTAACACAATGTCCAAAAATGTGGAAGAGAAGTGAAGTGCCATCGCGCCAAACGTCGAGAAGTACGTGCATACTGTAACAGGCGTTTTGCGCAACCTCGTCAACATGTAAATCTTCACTGTTCGTCACATATGTAGCCCTCACCTGCAAAGAACATTGAGTAACGTTTTCCCATGTAAGCATGTTCATTAATGATCTTTTGTTCCTCTTCATCAGCTGTCTTCCAATCCCTGTTTATGCTTTCCAAAAGTTCCCTAATCTGAATGTTTTCTCAATATTACGTTGTATCGGGTGAAACGGTAGATCTAATTGTAAATATCAACTCACTACTTCAGTTTGATGCAAAAATGTAAAGTACTTCACGACAAAGCCTAACGTTATAAATATGAACGACATATTCTTCAAAATATCCTGTTTCGTAGCCTTCCCGCTGGCGTAAGGTGTCAACTGGAAAATGATAATGTTTAGCCGGGCTTGATGTTATTACATTATGACATGCGGATTATTGCAGCAAAAGGTTATAAGAAAACACACAGGTCCGTCACATTTGATGAGCTCGGGGGATCCATGAAAACTGGAGGGAGTGATTTCATTTAAATTTAGGTATCCTGTACTTCTGAGTTTTTGTTTGCAATGTGGCCACATGTGATGCGAAGAATGTTTGCAATAAATAAGTTCTCAAATTTGCAAATTCCCGGAACAATGTTAGTGTCATTTGGAATGATGTAGAATATTAAGTATAAACTATGAGACAAAATGTGAGACATATTGTAAGAAATAACAAACACAAAGGACACACATAAATTAAACGAATTAACATAGTATTTGGCAGTGTTGCTTATAATTAGTGAATGTTGTTTAATGAAACTATAGTGGGATACTGCAAAGAATCATTAAATTAACTGGCTTCAAATATTATAATTCGAATAAGCTTTAAATAGAAAATCGTCTAAATAAGGTGGATGATTAGAAGCAGTATATGGTATAACGAATAGACTTAAAATGTTACTCGAATACTTACCTGAGCGATCGTACCGACCGTTAAAATAAAACTGACCACCACATTCTGAAGTAGTCGAAGATTTTCCCTCTGGTATGGCCAAAGACCAACCGCCGATAAGAGCAATATAGTAACTCTGTAGTAATCAAACATGTTACGATCCATACTGCCACACAGTCGAGAGACAACTGACCGCAGTACCTCTAAATTCTATCACTTTCCGTCTCCCTTTCCTTATTTCCATATCTTTTTCTCTTAATGACGAAACACACACCAAGGGGGATAGCATGATTGACAGGAGATGTAATTTAAGAATTGTGGAAATAAATCGCGCCAAAGGTGCAACATGCCCCCTTGATCGATAAGGCTATACATAACATGTAGTATGTGATTATCATCAATTATGGATGCTATAAGGTAGCCTGTGCAAAATAAATGTTTCTCCAGTATTTTTTGCCCCTTTCTTGACAGAAACATTTCTTTACACAAATGTCTCTTCATTCTTATTCCCGATGGGGCACAGTGCACAGTGTCAGTTGCAGAGGTGGGAATACTATAGACTATTACTGTGTGATGCATATTCTCCTTGTGCTTCTGGAAGAGACGATTAACGCAGTTGACACTACTGTAGATGCATCGACACCGGTTAGGTGAGTGATTAATTGCTTTGTAATTAATTTACTGTATCGATTAAAAATTGGAAAGTATACGCGTTCTCTGTTTTCTATGCGTGATAAAAAGTAGATCACTTAACCGTTCTTCAATTTCTGTAACAATTCGCAAAATTATGAGATGGGTTAAAACACACACTATAAATATTTACAAATGTTTCTTAACAGCCCAATGCCGCGTATTATATCGCACACTACTTAGGGATTTGCACCACCGAAGAAACTGCGATGACTGTACACGATTTCATACCTCGTCACGTAATGGTAAACCGAAATATCATCTTTATTAATCTACTTAATAATCCAAAATACATCAGTTTGTAACTGTTTACGCAATGCTTTGGCAGTACTACGGACGTATTCGGAGGACCAGCCAGTCGTCAGAATCAGTGGCGGATCCAGGAGCCTTTCTTGGGGGGGGGGGGGGGGCGAACCGTTGTAAAAGTACATACTTACATTTTTTAATTTTCTTTTACCGACCCCCGCTGAGCATGCAAATCGTGAACAGCTCGGCAAATATACATTGTCAACACATTAAGTGTATACCTAACAAGTGTTTCAGAATGTGACATAATATTTTTATATTTTATTTATATTTTATTATTCTTAGGGGGGGGGGGCGATCGCCCCATCGCCTCCCCCTCCCCCTGGATCCGCCACTGGTCAGAATACGCATCCAGTATAACCGAAGCCTAAGGCGACTGATCAGCACGCGGATCGCTTGGGTTCGATTCCCAGGGCCGAGAAGGCTCTCTTTTTCCGTGGCTCCCGAAACGTATGGAAATTATAAGATGTTAATAATATAAAGAGAAAATTCAATATGAAGCCTACTATTGTAAAAGTCGCGCCGAAAAAAATTGTATTTCTTTTTCCTACAAAATAGCGGCGGTAGAGCTGTGATTACGCAAGATTTCGAGGAGGGACGTTTTCCACGGTGTCTAATCTCACGGCTATACCGTTTGACTTAGAACAAAAAAACAAAGAGTTTTATTTTCTACATGTCTAAAACTAGAGAAGTACATATGGATTTTGCGATATCTTGAGGATATTCTTTGCAATTGACACTTTTGTAAAAATAATGCACGTTTCTCCGCATGTTCACCATTTCGAGGCAAATGAACGTTTATGGATTTCTATATGTACTTCTCTAGTTTTAGCCATGTAGAAAATAAACCTTTTTGGTTTTTTGTTCTAAGCAGGAATTGTAACCCGCGCCGTACCCGAAGCCGGTTAACCAAGGAAGGTTACTGTAACCCATACTAACCGCGAGAGAACGGTTTCTAAATTCTAGAAAGAGCTGGTTAACCTGCTCGTAGCGGGTTACTAGTAACATAAGACAGTCTAGTCTAGACAGACACTTAAGGGGGTACATACTCTGGTCATCCGGCCGAAAAACTGAGCAATCTATATGATTGTTTGACTGTTCGTCAATAATTAGTATCAATAATTCCAATAAAACAAAAAGATTTTAATAAATATATCAAGGAAAGTGCAGAAGTATTTGTAAATCTGCATTAATGTTATCACATACATATACCAAATGCTGCTCACAAAGTCTTAATACATTCCTGCGAAATTAAAAAACTATTTTGGCACCATCCAATCGGCCAATTGGGTGAAGAGACCCAAGAAGCCAGAAATAAAAATTTTAAAAACTATAGAAAAAATTGTAGCTCAAAATATTTCCATTGTGATACATAGGAAGATGTTTTAAACTTTATATCGATTTCTTCAGATCCAGTAATACATAGTTTTCTATATTTGCCAAGGGAAACCAAATTTATTTTTATAAAGTAGGTTAATAAGATTCTTAATCTTAATAATTCTTGAGTAGCTTAATACTTTTAATACTTTTTTTTTAAGGGGGGAAGATCCCCTCCTTTTCGAGCAACGATGTTTCCAATGTGTGTTTCATAATTATATTAGAACAACAATTACTTTCATATTATTTGCTCGTCTTTATACAATAAAATATAAAATACAAAATAATTGACCGAAGAAACCTTGTTGAAAGCGGCAGTCAAACGTAGCAGCCAGACAGATCTAAAAGATGCCGCCCTCACTGTAACCCGCGTTAACCAGGTTAACCGGGTTATTCGGGGTATAGATGTTTTGTGTTACCCGGTTAGGCGGGTTAGTCTACGGTACGAGATATCGAACGCGGTAAAGGTACGGGTTACAATCCCTGCTTCTAAGTCAAATGGTACAGTTGTGAGATTGGACACCGTGGAAAATGTCGCTCCTAAAGATCTTTGCACGACATTTGGTATCCTATTAATTGGAGAGAACGCCAGGAACCCATTGATGTCAGTTTCATATCGATACGATGAAGATTAAGAATTTCTTAATACTCTGTAATGAATAATTTCACCCTCGACTGCGGGGCGCCGACTTCGATGCGATACGTTTCAGAAAAACTGAATTGTTTATTCTTGATCGTAGGCTTGGGAATTACGTGAACTTCGCGGCCGATGTTCAGAGGCAACGTCTCCTTTCTCCCGCCGAGCTTATTGCCCCTCCCCCCCCCCCCCCCGCCACCCGGCGGACAAACAGTTAAATCAGGCCTGGGATTTAAGTGAACGCAGCGGCCGATTTTCGGAGGCAGCGCCTCCTTTCTCCCGCGGCGGCCAGGGAGCTTGGAGCGCCTCGGGCCCGTACCATGTGGAAATCTATTGATACGGGGGGCGCCCCAATGCACTACACGCGGTTCATATGATACGGTCCTGAAGCGATCCGCTTGGGGGCCGCCCATCCGAGGCCGCCGCGCGGGCCAAGACGCGAGGCGGGAAAAAGGAGGCGTTGCCTCCGAAAATCAGCCGCTGCGTTCATTTAAATCCCAGGCCTGAGTTAAATCATACCAAATGCCATATAAATCGGACTATTTTTAACGAAATTAGCTTGAGATTGTGGCAATCAATTTTTTATCGAAATTCCTACATTATTGTCCAAATTACGTTGTTTATGGTGTTATTTTGATCAGAGAAACATAAGGTATCGATTGGCGTCGTCTTCGCAGAGATCTGATAAGAAATGCGGAGCTGGAAGATATCGCACTTCTTAATGGGTAGGCATTCACATTCGGTGAGGCATCGCTTGGTGTTGTCTTCGCCACGGAGTACCAGGCGGCATCTCCTTCAGTTTAGTCGCTGGAAGATGACCCTTAACAGTTTTTCCTTCCGAAAAACACACCACTTTTAGAAATTATATGAAAGGTCAAAGGTCAACACCCTATTTCAATGTGTTTGTCTCCTCAATATGCGCGAGCTACTATCCGTTTCAAATGCATGTTGGTAACTTTAAGGCATTATTACTGTAAAATGGAAACAGATCAGACACTAAGTCATAGGACCTTTTATGTTCCATTTGACCTCCCCTACCACACCCTAAAATATCGCTACGTATACAGTTTTCAAACGTATTAGGTATATCCTATTCCATCGAAAACTCAGCGGAACTTATCTACAACAAAAATACCAATTACATATTTAAAATGTATCGCGTATACAATTAGATATAATTGTATATACGATATAAAACTAAGTTTATATACACTTTGTGAAACCAAAACCATGTTTTCATATTACGACTTACTTGAAAACAGCTTCCTTATTATTTCTCTTTCTTTTACAGCTTCTCTTTGAAAGTCTATTATTGTTTCACTATCGTTATCATAGCAGGGCAAAGCATAGCGTCAAAACGCAGGAGTAGGATGTTTTCATATACTAAAACACAATTCTCAGGTCGTCATATTGCATCTGTTGTATGTATGCGGGCAAAAGATATTGGCCGCTCCAAGTCACTCAACGATTACCCAGCGCCGTCCAACTTGCCTCTTGAGAGGCAAAAGCCGTCCCCCACCATCGTCCGCCGCTGGCATGGAGCACAGACGCGGCCGAATCAAAGCAGAGATGGGCATAAGATTATTTGAAATAAAAATTTCATACACAAATTTTTATTTCAAGTAATTCTTTGTACATCTCTGATTCAAACTAACAGTGAACGTCGGCGTCGCGCGTGCCGTCTGAGCGTCTTTGTCTACGGAAATGTCGTGGTTTCCTTTACAGCGCCGCACGGTTTCCTTGACGACAAGTCACGCTGCTCGAAAGGAAAGTTGGAAGGGGAAGTAGACGCGTGAGGGGCCCCTACGCTGGACAGCGCTGGATTAACCAGTTATCATACTACAAAACTTGTGGTCGTACCTGACATGACATACATTTAGAGGCGCGACTTTTGGTGGCACAATACCTTTTGCAGCGAGTGCAATATTTTAATTTCCTACTCGTATACTTCGGTGATCTCGGTTTTTTTAAAGGCAGGGCGTTAATTTAGTTATTCAGTTAATTTAACCAATCCTATCGTAGCGATAACCACAGCAAAACTGAGGTCTATTCAGACCAGTGCTTAGATTAAACAAAATAGGGACAGCCATTTAACTTAGCAATGCAGAAAAAGGAAGTACATCATTTTCATCTATTAGCTATTTTCTAAACGTCTTCAAACTACTGTAGCAGAACAACTCGCATGCTTACTGCATGGAGGTCATTACCATAAAATAAGACACTGATGTTCTCAAGAGCTGTGGAAGAATTTAAGCTTGGATCAGAAAGGAACTGAATAGAATAATCAAATTAAAGATACATTGAGTTAAAATGCTTTAAATATATATACCTTCGAGAAACCTTCAATCGACGGATTATACGCTAGCAGTATTTTGAAATCAGGTATTAGAACACTTTTCAACATAATGAATAATAGTAATTTCTGAGTGGTCACGGGCGTTTTATACCACTCCGTGTTGTATCTACGAGTTTGATAAAAATATGTTTCATACACATTTTGGCGATAATTCCTTTGCGTATACGAATGATTATACAAAACTACTTAGTTCATTCTGCTTTCTCGAAAGAAAATTACGATCACTTACATAGCTGTCAAAAGGTCATCGAAGGAATCTATCACTTTCTGCGCTACAAAATTTCCATAAAACATGTAACCCATTTCAGTAATAATAAATAGCAACGAACTAAGTGCATCTTCGACATTACCTTCATCAAGCATTGATTGGGAAAGCTGAAAAGTGTACAGCTAGAATTCTCTGATATCGTGCATTCATATTCGCGAATGTAAATGTAAATTACTTACGGTGAACAAATTAGTACTCAGAGACGTAACACCTAGGATAAGAAGAATAGAATACACGAATGTAATGGCCGACATCAGATCTTTGAGAAACCTTTAAAAATAAATAGCATCGTTTGCACAAAATAAAAATGGGACTGAGTGGGAATAACACACTTTCAGGGCGGATTGTAAACATTTAAACGTAGAAAAACATGCTAAATGAATCTTGATCTAGAATCACCGTTACTGTGATCGAAAATTCAAGCTTATGAAATTCTGCAGGATTTTTCTGTAAGGTTTTTGTGCTTAGAAGCAACACTGGAGCAGTATTGTCAATTTTTAGTAACACTCAACATAAACTACTTCTATCGAATATAGGTACTAACGTGTGTGCTCTGTTATGCATCAGTACAGCTCTCGTCACACCTTCTCTGCGGTTTCTATTATAAGCTTTCACCGTTCCATATGAGTCGTTGATACAATCAAGAACTGCTCCATTAATGCGGTAACTGCAAATGACAATAATGTAGTCGTTGCTTTTTATATGTAACAAAATAGTATGAAAACATAATCCTTAAGCAGTGACGAGCGTTGTAAAAGAACAAAGAGGCTTTTAGCAATTATATCAATTTCAGTAATGGAAGAGTATAAGGTGTAGGTACTATAAGGTGTAAGAAGAACTATAAGGTGTTGTATATTCGCTCGAGAGGAGTGTAAAAAAATCGTGTATTTTCCCCTATTCTACTATATTTTTTTAGTGTAGATTGTAGGGTATGTACAATACGTATGTAAAATTCGTAAAGTTAATAAAATTACCAGACCATGAACGATATAGCATTAAAATACTCTGATCAATATTCCACTTAACAGACTTTGGACAGGTGAGTCATGAACCCCCAACTTATTCCCTATTGGCCTTTCCAGAAACCAAAGATGCCAATAAGGCATCTGAATCTTGAAGATGAAATTTTCTTTTACCTGGCAAGCCTATACAAGCACGCACCGTGCATCAGCCACATAAAAGTCAATGACACAGTGACTACATATACAGTGCCGCCTATTAAAATCGCCAAAACCTGTAACATTGCGATTCGAAAGTAGTACTTCTGCTCGTCTACGAAGTACTCCGTTACTATCGGCGATTTATAAAGGCGTGTTTCGTTCAACGGTAACACAATGTCCAAAAATGTGGAAGAGAAGTGAAGTGCCATCGCGCCAAACACCGACAAGTAAATGAATACTGGAACAGGCGTTTTGCGCAACCTCGTCAACATGTAAATCTTCACTGTTTCATCACATGTGTAGCCCTCACCTGCAAAAAACATTGAGTAACGTTTTCCCATGTAAGCATGTTCTTTAATGATCTTTAGTTCCTCGTCATCGGCTGCTTTCCAATCCCTGTTTATGCCTTCCAAAAGTTCCCTAATCTGAATGTTATCTCAATATTACGTTGTATCGGGTGAAACGGTAGATCTAATTGTAAATATCAACTCACTACTTCAGTTTGATGCAAAAATATAAAATACTTCGCGACAACACCTGACGTCATAAATATGAACGACATATTCTTCAAAATATCCTGTTTCGTGGCCTTCCCGCTCGCGAACGGTGTCAACTGGAAAATGATGTTGTTTAGCCGGGCTTGATGTTATTACACCGTGACATGGAGATTATTGCAGCAAAAGATCATAAGAAAACACACAGTTGCGTCACATTTGATGGCCTCGGGGGATGCATGAAAACTGGGGGAAGTGATTTCATTTAAATTTAGGTATCCGGTACTTCTGAGTTCTTGTTTGCAATGTGGCCACATGTGACGCGAAGAATGTTTGCAATGAAGAAGTTCTTAAATTTGCAGATTCCCAAACAATGTTAGTGTCATTTAGAATGATGTAGAATATTAAGGGGGAAGCCACTGTGACGGTCGAAAATAAAGTCTATTTTCAAGACATTTTTTTATAATGAAATGTAACTTTCTCCGAAAAATCTTTGTTACCAACTGAAAATACATATATTTAACTAATATTTTCTGTTCCCAGATTGAAACAAATTTCGGTAGTATGGCCACAGCATACGATAACGTTAGGCGCTGCAAAAAAATATACAAAACGGGCAGTCGTGTAACTTTCCAACATCTGCTCCGAATTGAAAACTTCGAACGGTTTCTTAAAGTATATTTCAATAGCTTCAGTTGAACTTATGGATTCAAAAAAATATTAATTTTTGGAGAAATGGCGGACTTAAGAAGAAATCTGGAACACAAAGTATAAAAAATCAACATGTTTCTTCAATGTTACGATTAAATGAATTATTCAATCAAAAAACTGGTATGTGCAACTGAAGATAATTGTATTACGAATATTCCCTGAAAATTTCAAGTGAATCCAATAAAAATTGACTGAGTTATTAAGGCGCCCGTTTTGAAAAATGTTATTTTCTGCAGCTCAAAGATCGCAGCTGTGTAGGGTCTTGTCGTGGCCAGTGATTTTCTACTTAGTTCTAAACAATGTATAAGCTCATAAACCCTCTTATTAGATACATTTGGATTTTTAGACATTCCGGGCGATTGACACCAAGTTACCTATGTGTGCACTCGATTATGAGCGCTGCGCAACCTATACAAAACCTCCCGTAGCTCACAGAATTTTTCGAGATCCACTTTGAAACTGTGCAGGTATGATCTTGAGACCCCCAAACATTAAGAAAATGCAAAAAAATTCTGAAAAAAAAATTTTTCACAGTGGCTTCACCCCTTAAGTATAAACTATGAGACAATATGTGAGGCATGTTGCAAGAATTAATACACACAAAGGACATACATAAATTAAATAAATTAACATAGTGCTTGGCAGTGTTGCTTACGATTAGTGAATGTTGTCTAATGAAACTATAGTGGGATACTGCAAAGAATTATTAAATTAACTGGCTTAAAATGTTATAATTCGAATAAGCTTTAAATAGAAAATCGACTAAATAAGGTGAATGATTAGAAGCAGCAGATATATGGTGTAACGAATAGAATTAAAATGCAACTCGTATAGTTACCTGAGCGATCGCAAGGACCGTTAGAATAAAACTGACCATCACATTCTGAAGTAGTCGAAGTTTTTCCCTCTGGTATGGCCAAAGACCAACGGCCGATAAGACCAATATAGTAACTCTGTAGTAATCAAACATGTTACGATCCATACTGCCACACAGTCGAGAGACAACTGACCGCAGTACCTCTAAATTCTATCACTTTCCGTCTCCCTTTTCTTATTTCCATATCTGCTACCTAAACTTTTTCTCTTAATGACGAAACACACACCAACGGGGATAGCATGATTGACAGGAGGTGTAATTTAAAAATTGTAGAAATAAATCGCGACGAAGGTGCAACATGTTCCCTCGATCGATAAGGCTATACATAACATGCACTATGTGATTATCATCAATTATGGATGCTCTAAGGTAGCTTGAGCAAAATAAATGTTTCTCCACTATTTTTTACCCCTTTCTGGACAAAAATATTTCTTTACACAAATGTCTCTTCATTCTTATTCTCGATCGGGCACGGTGCACACTGTCATTTGCAGAGGTGGCGATGCTATAAACCAGGGCTGCACAAGGAGCTGTTTTCCGCGCCTAGCGGCGAGCAACCCGCCCGTCCCGCTGCTAAGGTTAGACTCGGTAAGGAGAAGTGCAGTAGTGTACGTGAATTTGGTATGAGTTGGACCTAGCTATAAATACTTACGAGCTTACGAGCACGCACATACACTATTGGAGTTCTCCTCACCGATTCTAATCTTAACAACGGGGCAGGCGGGTTGCTCGCCGCTAGGCGCCGAAAACAGCTCCTTGCGCAGCCCTGCTATAGACTATTACTGTGTGATGCATATTCTGCTTGTGCTTCTGGTAGGGAGTGCTTAAGGTAGTTGACTCTACTGCTGATGCATCGACACCGGTTAGGTGAGTGATTAATTGCTTTGTAATTAATTTACTGTATCGATTAAAAATTGGAAAGTATACGCGTTCTCTATTTTCTATGCGTGATAAAATGAACACCATTTAACCGTTCTTCAATTTCTGTAAGAATTCGCAAAATTATGAGATCGGTTAAAACACACACTATAAATATTTACAAATGTTTCTTAACAGACCAATGTCGCGTATTATATCTGACACTACTTAGGGATTGGCACCAACGAAGACACTGTGATGACTGTACACGATTTCATACCTCGTCAACTAATGATATAACGAAATATCATCTTTATTAATCTACTTAATAATCCAAAATACATCAGTTTGTAACTGTTTAGTTTTCTAACGAGACCGACGAAATTACCGTGAAGTAGGACATTGTTCCTCTCATGATCTACGACACAAATATAGTTTAACTAGTTTTATTCTGATTGAATTTGCGTGTATATGTTCAGTGCTATGTAGCAAGGTACGTACCAACGAAAATCCTTCTAAAGATATATGAAACATGTTGAACATATTGAAACCAATAGGTATTGAACATCTTAGCATCATAAACAATATTATTTTTTGTACGCGTAACGGTGTTTCGTACCATTCTGTGTTGCACCTACGAAGTCGGTTCAGTACTATTAAACTGATAAATTACTGAAATTGTTTACGCATGTCGTAGCCAAGAAATTAAATCGTCAATGGTGTGGCATATTTTATAAATCCAGGAAATGCAATGATAATAACGACCAAAGATTGTAGTCAATGTTTGAACGGTCACACTTTAAACAAAATGATAGGAACGACGTGTACGTACAATTCTACGAAAATACTTTTATGTGAATCCATGATTTGTTCGACTATATAATTAACGTAAAATATATAGCTGTATTCCCCAAAGACACACATTCCATATAGAAATATATCATCAATTTTTTTTAAGTAAGATTGCTTGAGACATCTGAAAATACGAATATTCGCGTATAATGTATAACCATAGTTTACTGTTTTCAAGTCATAAGCGTCTAAATTGATCGTCAAACTTACAAGAAATAAATCAATAGTTTGTACTACCAATCCAATAATAAGGAGAATAAAGTATGTTGCCAAAAAACTGGATTTTAGACGGTTGAGGAATCTTTAACAATAATTCCGATTGCTGTTGTTAAAAGACATAGCCAAGCAATAACGTATCGTAATTGACTAGTAACGGTAGTATTCAACAGAGTACACGTTTAAAAGTGTTGAAGTTGCAATCGCAGGACTGTGATAGCATGTCCACGTACTTTGTGGCTTTTATGTGCATTTCTACTGCACTTGCCAGAAACTTTCTCATCTGGATACCCTTGTCAGAAGTATGAATCTCCTGGGAATTGCAGGCAAATGCTTCTCTTACGCGATAACTACGCAGTAATTAATTCGATTGTAATACTTTATAGATCAGCACTAGTTATATAGAATTACATATACATATCCACGTACAATGCGAGTAGAAAAGTAGAGTTATAAGATTTATGTATATCAGTGCAACACTAGGAAAATAAGAATATCGTACGAAATATTTGTGTTTGCTAACGACCTTGTATTAAATGCTCATCTAAACTTATTTCCGATACACATAGATCGGTACGTAGTCGAGTGAGCCCCGTTTATATTTTGGGGTGCCGAGTCCACTCATGGAACTATAACTGAGGTAGGCAATATCTCATTGTTTTACGCCTGTCTTCACTCAAATCATGTGCCACGAACAGTCAATACTATACAATGAGAATGGGGGAGCCACAGCAAGCACTCACTAGTCACGAGCGAACCACATTGGGTGTTTGTGCACCGATTTTGATGAAACTTCGTAGAACGGTAGAGCATTAACAAATATTCCGGCACCTGTTCCGCCGTAACTCGAGACATTTAATAGCTTACGAGATATTTAACAATAAAAGTCGGATTTCCCCGCTGAACTTTGAGGTGACAGTAAATTTGGAACAGATAAGGAAATATATATTAACTCATGATACAATAAACCACGATTACCTCGATATTTATGTTTCAAGTAAGAATTATCAAATAGTATTTTCGACCGATTGAAAATATTTAAGAGAATAAATCTTAAACAAGAAATTAATGTGCTTATAAATTTCATATTCGTGCAATGCACTGTACTTTTTCATGACTTTAATGCTTGCTGAAAGTAAACGGAATATTTTGTTTACCTAGCAGTTGCGACAAGCCCACAACAATGTAATAACCACATTGTTATAATGCTGTCTGTAGCTATAATGAATAACCCGCTAATTAACAATATCGAATCGAGAATGGAAACACATAGATAATAATGCGTCTCTTGATCAATGAACATTTCCATCCGCGCCGGAAGTTTATGTGGACGTGATTCGTTCAGTGGTATTATCCAGTTAACCACATCAGCGACGAACGGACTCGTTAAAATAATGATTAATGTTGCATATATGAACACTGCAAAATATATTACAACTTTTACTGTTTCTTTTTCCTCAACCTGTTGGTCCGAACTCGGTACAACGCAGAGACTTCTGCTGATACTGTTCCTTACGCGCAAAAATCATTACGTAAAATCATCCCAATCTTGTATGTTCCTTCAGTATAGCCAATTCTCTTTCGTTTCGTACATCGTTCCAATCGTATTTCACAATCTCCAGATACTGTTGAACCTATGTTCGCAAACAACTTGAGAAAAATTAATATTGCCACTAAGCGAGTACAATAAATTGTACCACTTAACTGACCACACTAAAGAGAAATATTCTGAGAAAGTACATCAACTTGATCTGATGGAAGAGTTAATACTGATATTCAATATAACAGGTTTATTTATTGCACTCTAAATGCGGTTAATTAAAATCTGGTATGTCACTTACAGTTTGCATTTGATAAATAAATGTGCTATACTTAAAAAGGCAGCCGACAGCCGCTCCTATGTGAGATGAGCACTTTATAATATCCATCAGAGTGTAATGCACATCTATGAAAGGAAATAGCTGAAAAGTGCATTAATTAATTTACAAAGAATTTGTTGTTAAAGATTATGATTCACGATTAAATATTGTGTCGCAAAAGTTTTTGAAACTACGGCAACTGAAATGTGTTAATTGTTATACCTGAAAGACAACATCGCAAAAAGGAGAAGGAAACAAACGATAATTTGCACTTTTGTGATTGTGGAACTGTTGTATGGCCAAAGGCCAACTAGGATTAGATGAAGTTTGCTTAGTTTGTAATAACGTTCCCTAAACAGATCCATCTGGATCAGTGGTTCAAGCATGACTGACTATAGACAAACTATTCTACTAGCATTCCCCTTCCTGTGTTACGATGCTTTAAAAATTCTTAGTAACATTCTCTCAAATCTTTGAGGGAACATGATGTTGCGCAGGAGGATGATTGACAGACACTATAATTTAAACACGATCGATAAGAGCACGTAAACTGGTGTTCTTATGGTTTAGAATGAAAAAATAGGGTCGTCAGAGAGAAATATCACAAATACGCATTTCCTTCTTCATATGTCTTCTAATGCTATGAATAAATTATGCTGATGCGTGTTACACAGTATTTTTCCTCACAATTTCTGGTGTTCATATTTATCTCTTTATTCTTTTTTTCCTTGCAAAGGCAAATAGACGGAAACACCTTGGCCGTTAAATATCGACTGCTTTCCTATATTAAATGTGCGACCGTCGAAGAGTGAACATCACCGACTTTTTCTGAGTGTACAGTGTGACCTAACGAAGACTATACATCAACTGCGAATTCAGACCTTCGTTTTAGTTAAAACATTGTTATATGTGTTAGTGCCCGAATGACAAATTTGAGAGTGCTTATTCGTACGTGTATGGGGTGAAAGTGTGTTGTGTGGTTCTTTTATGGATGAACTTTTGGCAAGTCTTACACAATATTATATTCTGCTTTTCCACGCGGGGATGGTTTATTGAGTGCCGAGAGTGAATATATTTAACCGTATGGCACATATATGGCCCGAATGCCGCGCGGGACTCCGGCACGTGCCGCATGCTCCCCCTCCCCCCCTGTAGGTTGCAACTAAATCGACTATGGCATAGATCACTTTATATGGTATAATTTTACTATTATAACTTGCATTGTTGCGTTTAATACTATCAGAGACCTAGTAGTAACTTCACTTTATTACTAGCTAGCTTAAGGGTTCCGACCACAGTGACGGTTTGAAAAATTAAATTATTTTTATTGATTTTTCCTCTGTAGTAAGTTTTTGGTATTTATTAAGCTACTCTTATATTATGCAAAAAACATTTAAAAGAATTTTTTAATTGGTTTTAAAACTGTAAACGCGATTATCTCAAAACAAAATTTTTTCAACTGATGCAGATGATTGCAAGAAAACTGTTTAACCAATCAGTCTGAAATTTTTACACGTTATTCAGTACATCAGTATCTATGACCGGGGCCATGGAAACCATTTTTGATTAATCATTTCATACTTTTTACAAGACAAAGTGTTTGAAAAATTCAGCGGATTTCGACACTTAAACTGCAAACCTCCGCCATTTGTTTTTATTTTTTACCAGTAAAAATAATCTTACTGAATTAGAACAAAAACCAAAGAGTTTTATTTTCTACATGTCTAAAACTAGAGAAGTACATATGGGTTTTGCGATATCTTGAGCATATTCTTTGCAATTGACACTTTTGTAAAAAAAATGCACGTTTCTCCGCATGTTCACCATTTCGAGACAAATGAACGTTTATGGATTACCATATGTACTTCTCTAGTTTTAGGCATGTAGAAAATAAAGCTTTTTGGTTTTTTGTTCTAAGTCAAATGGTATAGTTGTGAGATTGGACACCGTGGAAAATGTCGCTCCTAAAGATCTTGCGTAACACGGATGCACCACCCCCAGTTTATTGGAAAAAATACGAATTTTTCCGGCGAGAGTTGTACAATAACAGGCTTCACATTGAAGTTTCCCTTTATTTTATTATCTTCCTAAAAAAAATGCCGAAAATGACTGCACCCAGTAAGGAGGTAGTTTACCTTTGATAGCCCTAAAACGGGTTTTTTTTCAAACGCAAATTCCAAAGGGATAAATAACAGTAGAGAGAACGTTTTTTTCTGGTTTTAATCGTTATGCTATGAGCTTTAATACAATAAAGGGAAATTTAAATATCCCTAAGTAAATAAAAGTTGTGGGGAAAAACGTAAAGGCGTGGACGCAGTGCACCGTTTGATGGTGAACATAAAATCTCGAAAACCGCTCGAACGATTTGGATGAAAATTTAATGAGAGATACAGAAAAGCATTTCTTACGATATGTCGGGAGCAGATTTTCGAAAAAAAAGAATAATACAATTTTTATGTTGTAAAATACGATTTTATCGATTCCTCGTATGAAAACTATTTTTATCTTTTTTTTAAGAATTTATCCCGAAAATGTGCTCCTGGCACATCGTAGGGAATGGTTTTTGCATCTCTCATTACATTTTCATTCAAATCGTTGCATCAGTTTTCGAGATTTTATGTTCACCATTAAATTGTGTATCGCGTACACACCTTTACGTTTTTACTCACAATTTTTATGCACGTATAGCAGCGCTGTCCAGCGCAGGGGCCCCTCACACGCCTGCTTCCCCTTCCAATCTTTCTCTCGCACAGCGTGCCTTCCGTTGTCAAGGAGACCACGCGACGCTACGAAGTGTCACGACGAGCTATCCGAGCAAGCGTCTTCGCGGTTAGCGTCGCGCGGTATCCCTGACAACGCGGACGAGAGTGGGAGAACCCCAATCTCCCGCGGGAGCGACCTTGAACAGCGCTGACGTATAGGTATTTAGACTTTTATTTTTTTATGTTAATGCTCATAGAATAACGATTAAAACTACAAAAATGAGGGACCTTTCCGATATTTTCCTGCTAAATGAAAAAGTGCTTTTTTCTCGTATCAATTTATCATATTTTCCCTCATATTGCTAAGTTAAAATAAGCATTTTGCAAATTAAAGTAAGTATTTCTTATAAGCGAGAATTCATTCGTTGTTTTCGATCGATAATTTCATATTTTCCTAAGAAAATTTCAACAACATCTGCTTGCCAGCATTTCTAAAGGGCAGTCCTGTCCGTTGACACATCTCTTTAGATGCCGCATGGTACCCCGTCACGAGGACAATCCCTCGCAGTGCCTCATCGAATTTTATGTGATTCGACCCTCGAAAAGGTTCGCATAGTGTAATTCCGGGAGACGCAGTCGGGCTGGAGAGTTGGTCGAGTTGCTATATTCAGACTATACATCTGTGTATATGTAAAAATGTGTTAAGGTTCAGAACAATTAATTCTCTAGAAATCAACTGTTTCGACCAACTCTCCAGCCCGACTGCGTCTCCCGGAATTACCCTATCATTAAAAAGTCAGAAATGTCAAGGATTTCCGCATTTCCCATCAGATTTTTGCGAAAACGACGTCAGAAGATTCCTTATGTTTCGCCGATGAAAATGGTACCACGAACGACATAATTCGGACCATATGAAGGAAATTTCATGAAAAATTAATTTATATCATTTCAAACTGTCTTCGCTAATAATAGTCCGATTTACATGAAATTTTATATAATTTTCATCTCAAAAACATAAGGAATTCATTGGTGTCACTTCCATATCGATACGATAGAGAATACAAAATTATTTTATTTCCGAAACAGGTATGAATCCTTGACCGTAGGGTAAAGTATCCAATTACTGTGGGGTACCCAATTACTGTGCCTCTAGTTTATCATTAAGGATAATTAACTTTATATTTATCGAATAAAAGATATTAAATTTTTTTAGTTAACTTCAGTTAATTATTTATTTGTTAAAATTAAACATGTAACGCACAGAAGTTCTTAAAATACAAAAAAAATGATTTTACTTTTTTGATAATGAATTCGAAAAATTTTCTATGAAACTTGTGAAAAAGCTTAAGAAAATACTGAACGAATGAAAGTCAATATTGAGTAAAATAAACCGTTTTAGGTAAGATTCACAACGTTAATTATATTAGTAAAACATATTTAGATTATGGAAAAACAAAACAGCGATTATCTATTTGAATATCTGTATTTATTTTAAACAAATCCAGTAACTGAAACGAATTTGGAAGTAGCGTCATTTACTGTGTACAATAACTGGACTAGTTTTTGCACGTTGCGTTAGTTACTGTGTCGCTAGCACTGCCGCACATGTCAGCACATGTAAAAAAGCTCTAACCTCTAACGCACCTCCGATTATATTTTGAAAGAAAATTACGGTATATATGAACAATTTATTATAGTGGTCATCCTAATGTGAACTTTTAAGTGACTTATTATGATATTTTATTTTTATTACAGAAAAATTTAACTTAATAATGAGTGTTGCTAATAAAAAACGTAGGATGCTGTACAGCACAGAAAACATCGATTTAGCGTTGAATGCTGTTGACGGTGGGATGTCAATAAATGCTGCAAGCATGAAATATGCGATTCCCCGATCAACATTACATAGCAAAATAAATCACTTGTATAACACTAAGAAACCTGGGCCTGTTTCCATTCTGCCTCCTGCTCAAGAATCACTACTAGTAGAATGGATTTTTGAATGCAGTAGCCGAGGTCATCCAGTGACTAAGATGCAATTATTAAATAGCGTTAGCATATTAGTGAGGGAAATGGGAATCAAAACTCCATTCAGTGAAAGTGGTCCTGGGAAAAGTTGGTATTGTGGTTTTTTGAAGCGTAACAAGAATGTCTGTACCCGAATGACTGAAAACTTAACCCAAGCTAGAGCTGCAGTATCCGAAGATGCTTTAAAAAAATGGTTTTCTACTGTAGAAGCTCATTTAAAGGATAAATGTTTGCTCAATATTGACTCATCTAGAGTATTCAATACTGATGAAACTTCTCTACCATTGAATCCCAAGTCTAATAAGGTATTGACAAAAAAAGGAAATAAAAATGTGTATTCTATTATAAATAATAATGAAAAAGAAGCCTTGACAGTGTTGGTAACTGGAAATGCAGCAGGGCAACTAGCACCTCCTCTTGTTATGTTTTCTTATAAACGCATTCCAAAAGAAATGTACGAAAAAATGCCATGTGATTGGTCCTATGGCACATCAGACAGTGGCTGGATGCAAGGAGAAAGCTTTTACGAATATATTACTAATGTATTCTACCCCTGGATCATTAGAACAAAAATAGCTTTACCCGTCATTTTATATGTCGATGGACATGTTTCACATCTCACACAACCTCTGGCTCAATTTTGTGCTGCAAGTCAAATTGAACTTATTGCCCTGCATCCAAACTCTACACATATTATCCAGCCAATGGATCAAAGTATGTTCCGTCCAATGAAAGCAGCTTGGACAAAGCAAGCACATGAATATCGTCGACAAAATGATTGCTTAAGTGTATCAAAAATTGATGCTGCACAGGAATTAAAAAAAGTGTTCAACAATTTGGATCTCAAAAGTATTTTGAGTAATGGCTTCAAGGCATGTGGGCTGATGCCATTTTCATCTAGTGCAATTGATTATTCTAAAATTTTTCAACAAACGAGAGCACCAAAGCAATCGAGTGAGCAGCCAAATGATCGAATAAGTGTAGAAGAAAATAATATAGATTATTTAATAGCATTAAAATGTATCGAAGAAAGCATTAGTCCTACAACTTTAACAGCTTTTCGAGCAATGGGTGATAAAAACGAATGGACTGGTCCAACTGAAGACACAAGTCTTTTTCATGTCTGGAGTAATATATCCAAGGCTGTTAAAGTTGATGGTATTGAACAAGAATGTTCAATAAAGAAAACTGGAAACCAGGATATTGACAATAGTCAGATTGATGACAGTAGAAGTAGCAGTATGGGTATGCATGATGACAGCTTGATAGTAGAAGAAATGTCAAAGAGAAATGTAGGCCTATGATTCAATATTTTTACTTTGTTTGTTAGCGTTCTTTTTGCTATATTTATACAAATTTTTTACATTTTGAAACAAGCAATTGATATTTACAAATTGAAGTTGATTTTACTTTTTTTATTTATTTTTTTAATTTAAAAAAAGTAATATTTATAATTTTTACAATTTTTTTATATAAAATTTTTATAAAATATGTTTACATTTATAATTGTAATTTGTGTTTTGTATCATTTTATTGGAAATCAATTTACCTATTCTGTAACATGTTTTGTAGGTGATAGTTTTACAATTAGATAACAAGAATGAATCCAACGTACTAAATTCTAGTCCAAATGCAAACATAAGTTATGATTTCGTCATTAATGAGGATGGTACTGTGATAACAGAGGATAGAGATTTATCATTAGATATAAGTTATGAAATAAAAAAGACTGAGCATAGTGATCAAAATATTATTAAGGAACTGTTGAGTGAGAGCCAAGTCACTTCAGATGTGCAATGTGCAATTGAAACAGAAGACTGTATTATTAAAAGTATTGTGCAAGCAGAAAATGAATCTACAAAATCCTCAAGTATATTACTTGATAAAGTTCCCCCTGTGTTCAAGAAGTGCCTTTTTTGGCCTAAGGAAAATACGTCGTCAGTAAAAAAAAGAAAAATGAAAGACAAAATACCTTCTGTTATTACTTCTGAACTTGGATTGAAATATTTACAAGAAAAAGAAGACCAGAAAAGAAATTTGGAAAACCAGAAAGCATTAAGAAAAAATATTCAACTTGAAAAAATGAAGATAAAAAAAGAAAAAGACGAGGAAAAGGAACGCAAGAAAAAATTAAAAGAGCAACAAATGAAAGAAAAAGCAGAAAGTAATAAAAGTAAAAATGCTCCTGCCAAAAAAAGGAAAAAAATTGTTACCAAAGTTTTGTAACCGATATTTTTTGTTTCAATAAAATATTAATTAAATTATAATTAACACGTTTGTTCACATTCATATCTTAAAATCAAGTTATTATTAATATTATTGCTACTAAATTTGATTAAAGTATGTTATCTATTACATTTTTATCGTGTACAGTTATTGGGGCACAGTATTCAGGGAGGAAGCACAGTAATTGCAGCACAGTATTCAGGGTGGAGCACAGTAATTGCAGCACAGTATTCAGGGTGGACCACAGTAACTGAGGCACATTAACTGATCTTTCGAGATTTTAGGCACACAGTAACTGACTCCAGAACTGTTTTTTTTATGTTTAATAATATCCAAAGAGGATGTGATATTTGTTTCGTGGAAAAATTTATATCGATAAAAGAAACATTGAAATTTATCTTTAAATTCTTAAGACAATTCAATTTCATTACTAAAGTTATTTTTACTAGCGAAAACTCCGGAAGTCCTGCAACAGGGCACAGTAATTGGATACATTACCCTAGACCTTTTCAAGTACGCTCCTCGACCCAAAGTGGGACCCTGAACACTGCGCGGCCGGAGTCTGGTTGCCGAGGCGGGCCACCGGTCGTGCTCGCCGGCTGCTGTTAGGAAACTCAACCTTAAGGGGGGAAGCCACTGTGAAATAGGAGCTTGGCCAAGGAGCTTGGAGCGCCTCAGGCCCGTACCATGTGGAAACCTATTGATACGGGGGGGGGGGGGGGCGCCCCAGTGCGCTACACGCGGTTCATATCGCACGGGCCCGAGGCGCTCCAAGCTCCCAGGCCGCCGCGGGCGCCAAGACGCGCGGCGGGAGAAAGGAGGCGTTGCTTCCGAAAATCGGCCGCTGCGTACACTTAAATCCCAGGCCTGATGTAAATCATACCAAATGCAACGTAAATCGGACTATTTTTAACGAAATTAGCTTGAGATTATGGTAATCAATTTTTTTATAGAATTTCCTTCATTATGGTGCAAATTACGTTGTTTTTGGTGTTATTTTGATCGGAGAAACATAAGTTATCGATTGGCGTCGTCTTCGTAGACATCTGATGAGAAATGAGGAGCTGGAAGATATCTCACTTCTTAATGGGTAGGTATCCCAACTCCTTCGATGGCAGAGAGCGATAAACATTCGGTGAGACATCGCTTGGTGTTGTTTTCACCACGGAGTACCAGGCGGCATCTCCTTGAGTCCAGTCGCTGGAACATGACCCTTAACAGTTTTTCCTTCCGAAAAACACACCACTTTTAGGAACTACATGAAAAGTCAAAGGTCAACACCCTATTTCAATGTGTTCGTCTCCTCAATATGCGCGAGCTACTATCCGTTTCAAACGCATGTTGCTAACTTTAAGCCATTATTACTGTAACATGGACACAGATCGGGCACTAAGTCATAAGATCTTTCATACTCCATTGGATCTCCCCTTCCACACCCTAAAATATCGCTACGTATACCGTTTACAAACGTATTAGGAATATCCTATTCCATCGGAAACTCAGCGGAACTTATCTATAACAAAAAATACCAATTACATATTTAAAATGTACCGCGTATACAATTAGATATAAATATATATACGATATTAAACTATGTTTATATACTCTGTGTGAAACCAAAATCATGTTTTCATATTACGACTTACTTGAAAACAGCTTTCATTTTATTTCTCTTTCTTTTACAGCATCTCTTTGAAAGTTTATCATTGTCCCACTATCGTTATCATAGCAGGAAAAAGCATAGCGTCAAAACGTAGGAGTAGGATGTTTTCATATACAAAAACACAATTCTCAGGTCGTCATGTTGCATCTGTTGTATGTATGCGGAGCAAAAGATATTGGCCGCTCCAAGTCACTCAACGATTACCCCAGCGCCGTCCAACTTGGCCTTTAAGAGGCGAAAGCCGTCCCCCACAATTACACAACAATTATTTGAAATAAAAAATTCATACACAAATAACTTTTTGCCCATCTCTGATTCAAAGTAACAGTGAACGTCGGCGCCGCGCTTGTCGTCTGAGCTTCTTTGTCTACGGAAATGTCGCGGTCTCTTTTTCAGCGTCGCGCGGTTTGCTTGACGACAAGTAACGCTGCTGGAAAGGAAAGTTGGAAGGGGAAGTAGACGCGTGAGGGGCCCCTACGCTGGACAACGCTGGATTAACCAGTTATACTACAAAACTTGTGGTCGTACCTGACATGACCTACATTTAGAGGCGCGACTTTTGGTGGCACAATACCTTTTGCACCGAGTACAATATTTTAATTTCCTACTCGTATACATCGGTGATCTCGGTCTTTTTAAAGGCAGGGCGTTAATTTAGTTATTCAGTGAATTTAACCAATCCTATCGTAGCGGTAACCACAGCAAAACTGAGGTCTATTCAGACCAGTGTTTAGATTAAATAAAATAAGTTAATGTTAAAATGTTTATCAGGTAACAATGCAAGGGACAGCCATTTAACTTAGTAATGCAGAAAAAGGAACTACATCATTTACATCTATTAGCTATTTTCTAAAAGTCTTCAAACTACTGTAGCAGAACGACTCGCATGCTTACTGGATGGAGGTCATTACCATAAAATAAGACACTGATGTTCTCAAGAGCTGTGGAAGAATTTAAGCTTGGATCAGAAAGGAACTGAATAGAATAATCAAATTAAAAATACATTCTTTTAAAATGCTTTAAAAAATATATACCTTCGAGAAAAATTCAATCGATGGACTACACACAAAAAGTACTTTGCAATCAGGTGTTACAATACTTTTCAACATAATGAATAATAGTAATTTCTGAGTGGTCACGGGCGTTTTATACCACTCCGTGTTGTATCTACGAGTTTGATAAAAATATGTTTCATACACATTTTTGCGATAATTCGTTTGCGTATACGAATGATTATACAAAACTATTTAGTTCATTCTGTTTTATTGAAAGAAAATTACGATCACTTACACAGCTGTGAAAACGTCATCGCAGCAATCAATAAGTTGCTGAATTATATAATTGATATAAAACAAATATATTATTTCAGCAATAATAAATAGCAACGAAATCATCGCATTTCCGATGTTACCTTCATCAAGCACTGATGTGGACAGCTGAAAAGTGTACAGCTAGAATTCTCTGATATCGTGCATCCATATTCGCGAACGTAAATATAAATTACTTACGGTGTATAAATTAGTACTCAGAGACGTAACACCTAGGATAAAAAGAATAGAATACACTAATGTAATGGCCGACATCAGATCTTTGAAAAACCTTTAAAAATAAACAGCATCGTTTTGCACAAAATAAAAAATGGGACTGAGTGAGAATAACACAATCTCAGGGCTGATTTTAAACATTTAAACGTAGAAAATTCTTGATCTAGAATCACTGTTACTGTATTCGAAAATTCATGCTTAAGAAATTCTGCAGAATTTTTCTCTACGGTTTTTGTGCTTAGAAGCAACCCTGGAGCAGTATTGTCAATTTTTATATTACACGCTCAACGTGAACTACTTCTATCGAATATAGGTACTAACGTGTAAGCTCTGTTGTGCATCAGTATAACTCTCATCACACCTTCTCTGCGGTTTCTATTATAAGCTTTCACTGTTCCATATGAGTCGTTGATACAATCAAGAACTGCTACATTAATGCGGTAACTGCAAATGACAATAATGTAGTCGTTGCTTTACATGTGTAACAAAATAGTATAAAAGCATAATCATGAAGAAGTGGCGAGCCTTGCAAAAGAACAAAGAGGCTGTTTGCAATTACATCAATTTCAATAATGGGAGAGTATAAGGTGTAGGTACTATAAGGTGTAAAGCCGTGTATTCACCTATGCATTCGGCGCGCATTCGCCGCGCATTCACAACAGTCCCTATAAGCACCGATCCGAAGAACGAGGAGAAAAGTCTGTATTGTATACATTGCTAAAAAAAAAGGATAAAAAGAAGAAACGTTGGTGGACGAGAAAAATATATACCAGCAGGGGCAACGGAACATTTCTACGTGATTTAAATGTTGAAGTGGGAAGCAACCAATTTCAAAACTTCACGAGGATGTTATCGGAAGATTTTTTTATTATATTAAATTATATTCGCGATAAAATTGCAAGACAAGATACTGCCTACAAAAAAGCGATTATGCCGGAAGAAAGATTGGCAATTAGTTTAATATCATACCACAGTTGTGGTGCTTTTCTTAATTTTCCCCTTTTTCCGTCTGTACGAGCTTTTTAGACTCTCCACTTTCCTCTTGCAATCTTCCGCCTCCGTTCCGATCTTTTGGGCAATTGTACACCACGCGTCGTCCTTTTTTACAGTATCGAAATAACACGAGTGTCTGGAATTCCATAAGGATTCGTGTTTCTCGAATACCTCAAGGAGCTTGATAGCGAATTCGGGAGAGCTGCACTGGGCGCACTGAGTGCGAATTTTAGCCAATCGGAACTGAAAAAGTTCCCACTCCTCGCTTCCGATTGGCTTAAATTCGCATCCAGTGCGCCCAGTGCGGGTCTCCCGAATTCGCTATGAGACAAATTTGCGGCGGCCACTCCATCATGGTGTCGTTCGGACGCGAATGCACGCTTTGATGGACCGCCAGCAAGCGGATCGGCGCGAATGGCCCAGCGAACGCTCTCTTCGCAATCACCTCGATCTCGGTCCATACATTGTATCCGCACTCGTCGTTTGCGCGCAGAATGCACGTCGAGCACCGAATGCGCGCCGCACGAGCAAAAAAATCGGTGCGTGGCGAATGCGCATTCGGGGCGAATGCACAGGTGAATACGCGACTTTAGAAGGACTATAAAGGCTCGTATAGACCGGGCGATAATCGCCGGCAACTTTGTCGCCGAAGTCACTGACGAGTCGGTGGGATAACTAGGGTTGCCACCCGTACTTTAAAATAAAGTATTTTACGTTATTATAGGTAAATGTACTCTATACTTGTGAATAACAATAAAGTACGCGAAAATACTTTATTTCACAATTAATGATGTTATGTGAAACGCAACGCAATATTATTATATTCTATCTGTTCCCGCCACTTCAGCATTTACTGAGAAAGATTTCTTTGTCATTAATGTGAAGTGGCGCTATGAAAGAAACAAGGCCTCTCTCAATCTAATAAAAAACGAATTATTTATATATTTCAATATGAATATTGAGTGCAATATGATGCCATTTCGACATTTCAAAATAATAAAAATTTACTTTGTAATGCTAAAAGCAATAGAAAATATGTTTGGAAGAAATAAAAACTAATAATATTAAAATGTACTTTTAATTTGTTGAGCGTACTTTTTTGTATACTTCACGAAAGCAAATGTACGTTATTTTTCTGTAAAAAAGGTGGCAACCCTAGGGATAACCCACTTGTCTCCAGCGACTTGTATCTATTTTTTTTGTGTAGATTGTAGGGTATGTACAATACGTATGTAAAATTCGTAAAGTTAATAAAATTACCAGACCATAAACGATATAGCATTAAAATACTGTCATCAATATACCACTTAACAGACTTTGGACAGGTGAGTCATTAACTCCCTAACTTATTCCCTATTGGCCTGTCCAGACACCAAAGAACTAATAAAGCATCTGTACATTTGAGAACCAAGTTTCTTTTACCTGACAAGTCTATACAAGCACGCACCGTGCATCATCCACATAAAAGTAAACGTCTCAGTGGCTACACATACAATGCCGAGTATTAATATCGCCAAATCCTGAAGTATTGCGATTCGAAAGTAGTACTTTTGCTCATCTATGAACAACTCCGTTACTATCGGCGATTTATAAAGGCGTGTTTCGTTCAACGGTAACACAATGTTCAAAAATGCGGAAAAGAAGTGATGTGCCATCACACCAAACGTCGACAAGAAAATGAATACTGTAACAGGCGTTTTGCGCAACCTCGTCAACATGTAAATCTTCACTGTTTCGTCACATGTGTAGCCCTCACCTGCAAAGAACATTGAGTAACGTTTTCCCATGTAAGCATGTTCTTTAATGATCTTTAGTTCCTCGTCATCGGCTGTCTTCCAATCCCTGTTTATGCCTTCCAAAAGTTCCCTAATCTGAATGTTTTCTCAATATTACGCTATATCGGGTGAAACGGTAGACCTAATTGTAAATATCAACTCACTACTTGAATTTGATGCATAAATATAAAGTACTTCGCGACAACGCCTAACGTCATTAATATGAACGACATACTCTTCAAAATATCCTGTTTCGTGGCCTTCCCGCTGGCGTAAGGTGTCAACTGGAAAATGATAATGTTTAGCCGGGCTCAATGTTATTACACTATGACATGCGGATTATTGCAGCAAAAGGTCATAAGAAAACACACAGGTCCGTCACATTTCATGGCCTTGGGGGATCCATGAAAACTGGAGGAAGTGGTTTCATTTTAATTTAGGTATCCTGTACTTCTGAGTTCTTGTTTGCAATGTGGCCACATGTGATGCGAAGAATGTTTGCAATCAAGAAGTTCTTAAATTTGCAGATTTCCGAACAATGTTAGTGTCATTTGGAATGATGTAGAATATTAAGTATAAACTATGAGAAAAAATGTGAGGCATGTTGCAAGAATTAACAAACATAACGGACACACATAAATTAAATGAATTATGTTAACATAGCACTTGGCAGTGTTGCTTACAATTAGTGAATGTTGTCTAATGAAACTATAGTAGGATACTGCAAAGAATCGTTAAATTAACTGGCTTCAAATATTATAATTCGAATAAGCTTTAAATAGAAAATCGACTAAATAAGGTGGATGATTAGAAGCAGTATATGGTATAACGAATAGACTTAAAATGCAACTCGTATAGTTACCTGAACGATGATACAGCCCGTTATAATAGAACTGACCACCACATTCAGATGTAGTCGAAGTTTTTCCTTCTCGTATGGCCGAAGACCAACCGCCGACAAGAGCAACATAGTAACCCTGTAGTAATCCAACATCTCACGATCCATATTGCCACACCGTCGAGAGACAACTGACCCCAGTATCTCTAAATTCTATCACTTTCCGTCTCCCTTTCCTTATTTCCATATCTGCTACGTAAACTTTTTCTCTTAATGACGAAACACACACCAAGGGGGATTGCATGATTGACAGGAGGTGTAATTTAAAAATTGTGGAAATAAATCGCGCCGAAGGTGCAACATGTCCCGTCGATCGATAAGGCTGTACATAACATGCAGTATGTGATTATCATCAATTATGGATGCTATAAGGTAGCCTGAGCAAAATAAATGTTTCTCCACTATTTTTTACCCCTTTCTTGACAGAAATATTTCTTTACACAAATGTCTCTTCACTCTTATTCCCGATGGGGCACAGTGCACAGTGTCATTTGCAGAGGTAGCGATGCTATAGACTATTACTGTGGGATGCATATTCTGCTTGTGCTTCTGGTAGAGACTGAATAACGTAGTTGACTCTGCTGCTGATGCATCGACACCGGTTAGGTGAGTGATTAATTGCTTTGTAATTAATTTACTGTATCGATTAAAAATTGGAAAGTACACGCGTTCTCTATTTTCTATGCGTAATAAAATGCACATCACTTAAGGGGGAGACCACTATCGGATATTTGAAAAATCGATTTTTTCTTTTTTACATTTTCCGAAAGACGTAGGTTTCAAGAATGCTGTATCCAAATTTTATGAAGAAATTCGGAAAATTGACGGAGATATGGTGTTTTCCGTGAAGCGGTATCAAACGCGCGACTGAGCTGCGCGGAACATTGAACGCGTTTTCCTCAGAATGACATTTTTCAACCGCGTTGACAGTGTACAGAGAAAACTATACGTCCAATTAACATGATCAAGGACATTTATCGTACGGAAAACCTGTCGCTATTACGGGACGATCTGTTTTTTTTTCAATTTTCGACCTGCTTCTATTTTTTTTATTAACCTTTCCCTAATTTTATACCCTGAAAACATGAGTTTTTTTACAGTGGTCCGCAATTTTGTAATTTTTTACAAATTTGACTTTTTTTGATCGTCACGTAATAGAGGCAAGCTTCTAGTTTCTAAATATTAGTCGTTTTTTGAAATCGGATTAACCATATGGCCTGGGCACTGTCAACGCGACTAGCATGTTTTTGCCGCAGCGCAAATTTTGACGAAGAATTTACAAGAAACGGATTTACGAATTTGATTGGAAAATTTTTTCTTACCCTTCGATATGTACACTATTAACTATACTGAGCAACAAATTGATTTACATGCGTTATTTGCTTGAAATAAATTCCCGAAAACACCCTTACATTTCGGACCGTCACAGTGGTCTCCCCCCTTAACCCGCCGGCATGCGCGTGCGTGTGCACAGTACACGGAGGTCGGTTTTTGGCTGAAAAAATTGTTTTACCGTGATGTATTGTACCCAGCACCCCTATGTATTCTTCCAGCGGACATTTCTGCATAATTCTACGCACTTGTCATGTTCAAATTAGGTTTGAAAAGTCTCTAATTGAATGAAAACGGAAGTATGCCGCGTATCCTACCGGCGAGCGTGCCCGTGTACAAGTTTCCCAGGTGTCCGCTTCCGATTTTTCTGGTTTTTGGATATGTTTTACGGAACAGAAAAATAAGATATACGTGTTTTTTTATTTTCGCCTGTTGGCATATTAAGGGGGGTGAAACTACCCCTCATAGGTTGTCAGGTGTTCGTCTCCGATTGTTCTGGTTTTTGGATTTGTTTTAGAGGGCTGGAAAATACGAAATACGTGTCTTTTTATTTCAGCCCGTTTGCATGTATAGGGGGTAAAACCACCCCTCAAAGTTCATAAGGGGTACAAAATTGTGTTGAGTAAAATTTCATATGGGAAAACATATCGAACCACCAAAGCAATTGGAGATGATCACCTGAAAATCTTATAACTATGAAGGATGCTTTCACCCCCTAAACATGCAAACAGGCCAAAATAAATAAAACACGTATATCTAATATTTCGGTCCTCTAAAACATATCCGAAAATCGAAGCAATTGGAGGCGCACACCTGGGAAACTTGAATACACGGGCGTGCTCGCGGGCAATATACGCGGCATACTTTCGTTTTCATTCAATGACAGACACTTTCAAACCGAATTTGAACTTAAAAAGTACGTAGAATTATGCAAAAATGTCCGCTGGAGGAATACATAGGGGTGCTGAGTACAATACATCACGGTAAAACGGTCTTTCAGCCAAAACAAACCCCCGTGTATGGAGTACACGACGCGCCTGCTCGTATAAAACTTTTAGGCGCGCCTGCCAGCAGGTTAACCGTTCTTCAATTTCTGTAAGAATTCGCAAAATTATGAGATGGGTTAAAACACACACTATAAATATTTACAAATGTTTCTTAACAGCCCAATGCCGCGTATTATATCGCACACTACCAGGCCCAAATCTAGGGGGGCGCAAGTAGGGCAATTGCCCAGAGCGGCAAATTTTAGGGGCGGCAAAATTGGTAGACAAATCCTACCTACAAAAAATTTTGCTCAGTGTCAAAAAATATATTTTAAAATACTTATTTATGATTCAATGCAAAGGGCGGCAAAAATCACTTTAGCCCAGAGCGGCGGAAGAGCTAGATCGGGTCCTGGCTGCATCCTCTACTAGTCTACGAGGTTAGTACATAAAGGATGCCGCATGCTTAAGGGGACTAGGCAGTCGAAAAATCGATTTTTTTTATTGCATTTGTCAAAAGTACTATCCTTTCTAAACAATTAAGTTAATTTCTAAAAATACGGTCGATATCTGAATTATTTTACTATCCTTTCTGATTAAAATGCCGCCTGGTTTATAGTAAAATTCGCAAAATTATAGATTTGACAGCTAAAAACGTCAAGCGGCAACCTATAACGGCGCCTTCGCCCAGAAACTTTAAACGCGTTTTTCTCGAATATTTTCTTCTCTTCGTTTTTCCCTGATTGTGAACGAATGGAGGTTCAGATCGACTTGAAAAAAATTACAGGATGTGTAAAACATGTGCCATTTCGACGGAAACCTCTGATATGATCCATAAAAATTCGAGATTTTCATAAAAAAATTAAGAAGTCACCGGGTTTTGGTAGCGCACAAACAAGAAGGAATTTTTCTCGGAAAAATCGCCGTTTTTCAGCCACCAATCGCATAATTTTGATTTAACTATTGTTTTTATAGGTTTGCGCCGAAACTATGAATCCAACTTACAAGAATCTCGCCTTTGAAATCGGATTACGTCAGATTTTAAGACTGATATTAAGGCAAAACGACGGAAAACCATTAAAATGTTTACCTGCCTGCAGCGCCATTTTTAAAGCACATATATATTTCTTACCATTTATTTCTCAATCTGTATGGTAGTAATAAACATTGGGTAAAAGGATGTGCTTTCATTTTTTTACAAATAAATAAAGGACAGAGTCTATTTCTCCCGAAAAACGACTGCCTAGTCCCCTTAAGACGATCGTAAGAATAAGCAACGACTGAGAATACCGCCCTCACTGCTATCCATGGAGACAAGCATCTCCCTTCAGCAGTAGCTATTCGATCTGCAAGCCAATGTCCCGCAGCTGCAGCGTCAGTACCGAGTAGAACGTGTCACACTCGCAAATATGCCGCATTAATTTCGCGATGAAGAAGCAATAAGAGCACCGGTGCTCTGAAATAGTTCTAGATACGTTAAAAACACTGACTCTACGTTCGTGTTAACATTATTAACACGCAGGACCACTGTCCACTATGAAATACTTTATCGCAAAATAAGCACTGACTCTACAATCGCATTGCACACGATTACAAAAGCACTTCCCGCTTTTAAACATCTCTCAACAGTGGGAAGTTGTGGTCGGACTCGAGTAAAGTGTTTCCAAAATAGTCCTCTAGATACCGAGTGTAATGTAGTAGAATTTTGTTAACGGGCCTTCCACAGAGTCCAGTAATCAACGAAATTGATGCAGGAATCGTGAAATCACGAAATAATATCCACTGTGACTGTACAGATATTCAGTGATCCGAACACCGTCGCGGACGAAGTCGAACTGTTAGGGCAACACCGTTCGGCAATGTAGTGACTTTGGTAGAGGTTGTTGATGTTTTTGTCGCGCTCGGCCGACTCCCAGCTAACTTGAAATTCGTCATGGCCAGAAATAATATTATATAGCAATGTCCATTACAAAACGTTCACTTTTCACAACTACAGTCGTGCACCCCGCACATTCTACGCGTATTTTTATCACTGCGATATGTGATCAAGCACTAGGCAACGCTTCGTCAAAATGTTTAATCCAGTAGTCGAATGAATTGATGTAGGAATCGAGAAATCAGGAAATAATATGCACTGTGACATTCACAGATATTCACCGATCCGATTACTATCGTGGATAACGTTGAACTGACAATGAGTGCTCAAACCTTTCGCCAATGTTGTCACATTGGTAGAGGTTGCCGTCGACCTCAACTGTTTCCCATGCAAGTTAAAATTTCTCAATTTCTAATGACTCGAATGTAATAATTACTGTTAAGAGAGAAGATTTGAAAGAACTCACACGAAAGAGTTCAACTTCACAAATGTAACTCGTATTCGACACATTAAGCATCCCGTATGATTGTGAAATTAAGGAATGCTCGATTTGCAATTGCATCCATGCACCCCAGGACACTCATGCATCGTGCAACTTTCTGCAAGGCTTATAAGAATTATATTTTACTGTAAATTTCAATGTCGAGGGTGAACTACTACTCGGGGCAAATATAATCCAATTATTATTACTTCACTAGAATGATTAAACAGTGCATTAGAAACTTGCGGGAATGTTAGTAACAGCGTCAATTTGTAATACTTTATGGCGTCCAAGGCCCAGATCTGGGGGGGGGGGGGGCGCAAGTAGGGCAATTGTCCAGAGCGGCAAATTTGGGGCAGCAAAATTGGTAGACAAATACCTACAAAAAAAATCTACTCAGTGTCAAAAAATATATTTTAAAATACTTATCTATGATTCAATGCAAAGGGCGGCAAAAATCACTTTTGCCCAGAGCGGCGGAAGAGCTAGATCGGGCCCTGCACACTACTTAGGGATTTGCACCACCGAAGACACTGCGATGACTGTACACGATTTCATACCTCGTCACGTAATGGTATACCGAAATATCATCTTTATTAATCTACTTAATAATCCAAAATACATCAGTTTGCAACTGTTTAGTTTTCAAACGAGACCGACGAAATTACCGTGAAGTAGGACATTGTTCGTCTCATGATCTAGAACACAAATATAGATTTACTAGTTTTATTCTGATTGAACTTGCGTGTATATGTTCATTGCTATATAGCAAGCTACGTACCAACGAAAATCCTTCTAATGATATAGAATACATGTTGAACATATTGAAAGAAATAGGTATTGAACATCTTAGCATCATAAACAATATTATTTTTTGTACACGTAACGGTGCTTCGTACCATTCTGTGCTGCACCTACGAAGTCGGTTCAGTACTATTAAACTGATAAATGATTGATATTGTTTACGCATGTAGCACCCAAGAAATTAAATCGTTAATGGAGTGGCATATTTTATAAATCCAGGAAATGCAATGATAATAACGGCCAAAGATTGTGGTCAATGTTTGAACAATCACACATTAAACAAAATGATAGGAACGATGTGTACGTACAGTTCTACGAAAATACTTTTATGTGAATCCATGACTTGTTCGACTATATAATTAAGGTAAAATATATAGCTGTATTCCCCAAAGACACACATTCCATATAGAAATATATCATCAATTTTGTTAAGTAAGATTGCCTCAGACATCTGAAAATATGAATATTCGCGAATCATGTACATATAACCATAATTTACTGCTTTCGAGTCACAAGCCTCTAAATTGATCGTCAAACTTACAAGAAATAAATTAATAGTTTGTACTACCAATCCAATAATAAGGAGAATAAAGTATGTTGACAAAAAACTGGAATTTATACGGTTGACGAATCTTCAACAATAATTCAAATTGCTGTTGTTAAAAAACATAGCCAAACAATAACTTATCGTAATTGACAAGTAATTATAGTATTCTGCAGATTACAGTGTTTAAAAGTGTAGATGTTGCAATCGCAGGGCTGCGATAACATGAACACGTACTTTGTTGCTTTTATGTGCATGTCTACTGCACTTGCCAGAAACTTTGACATCTGGATACTCTTTTCAGAAATATGAATTTCTTGGGAATTGCGGGCAAATGCTTCTCTTAGACGATAACTACGCAATAATTAATTTGATTGTGATAATTTTTAGATCAGCACTAATTACATAGTATTACATATATATATATATATATATATATATATATAGGTACAATGCGAGTAGAAAAGATTTATGTATATCAGTGCAACACTGGGAAAATAAGAATATCGTACGAAAAATTAGTGTTTGATAACGACCTTGTATAAAATGCTCATCTAAACTTATTTCCGATACACATAGATCGATACATAGTGGAATGAGCCCCGTTTATAGTTTGGGTTGCCGAGTCCACTCATGGAACTATAACCGAGGTGTGCAATATCTCATTGTTTTACCCCTGTCTTCACTCGAATACAATGAGAATGGAGGAGTCAGAGCAAGCACTCACGAGTCACGAGGGAACCACATTAGGTGTTGCGCACCGATTTTGATGAAACTTCGTAGAACGGTAGAGCGTTATCAAATATGTATTCCGGTACTTGTTTGGCCGTAACTCTAGACATCTAATCAGGGTTTGAAATGGTTCTAGAAATAACTGTTTCAAACTGTTATACATATATCGGTTCTTCATCAAACAGTTATGAAGAACCGATATTCTGACTTTATCGGTTTCGGTTACGGTTATGAAATCATGAAAAAAAAACGAAAAAGTGAAATAATTATGCATATCATTATGTTGTAACATGAAAAGTGTTCTTTAATATAAGTGGTTTTCTTGGTGTCGTAATATCGGTTCTTTTTGACTTTCGACTAATACGCGGCATAAACATTGTATCGTTTGTAACAGTTTTCAACGGCCATTGAGATTTACATTGTTTAGGAATATCAAATAAATGTTTCGATTTCATGTTTTAAAGTTTATTACATTCTGTATTATAATTATTGTACGAAATATTTGGTAGTGTTATAACAGAATTTCTTTATAATCAAATTTGGTGTTATATATATTACAACAGTAAATTTGTTTGGGTGATGATTTTCTAAATGTTTCATTAGGTTTGTAGAATGATTCTAGACTTTGAAATTTCCAAGATTAAAGAAGGCAAAAAACGTAATAGAATAAATAAAAATGAAAGATTATGCATTGAAAATGTAAAGATAGGTACTTACCGAAATTTCCGAAGAACAATCTTCAATTGTACACTGCAACTTGTTCATAGTATTACAGTCTTTAAAGTATTTTCGCACTATGTCACACTTTTTTCTACCCATTGTAGAGTTTTCTAATTTAGTTAATTTTAACACTAATCTATTACCACTTTTATGTTACATATGCACTATATTAACACTAATTTAACAGTAAGTTTAAATACACACTGTAGCATGCAGAAAAGGAAGGGTGAGAAATGCTGACCATCGAGACGTTTCACGGACTCGCTTGTTGGCCGCCCGAGAGGAGAGGCGTAAGGGCACGGAACCGCGACTCTCGAGGCTCGCGCTTGACGACGCGTTTGTGGATTTCTGCGGCCGCGGTAGCAACGATTGGGTATAAATTAGAGGACCGCAAAGGCATTTTCCTTCTTCGCTGTTCCGAGAGAGAGGATGAGGTACGACACACGGCAGGTCTCGGACAGCTTAGGGACTCCAGCAGGAGAGTTCGGCGATAATACCTGGACGCCTGCTGGAGGAACTAGAGTCTGTTCCTGGACGCTCGACCGATATGGGGAGTACGGCGATAATACTTGGACGCCTATCCGTCGAGAGAGTACAGAGCATCTCATTAGAAAAGACAGGAGAGTACAGGAGAATATTTCTGGACGCCCGTTCGGTACGCAGAGTTCGGCGACAATACCTGGACGCCAACCGAACGGGAGAGTACAGAGTAACTCCTGGACGCCTCAGTAGAGTAGAATCGGGAGAGTACAAAGTCCCTTTCTTAAATACCCGATCGTTGAGAGGAGAGTGCGGGAGAATATTCCTGGACGCCTGTTCGATATGGAGAGTTCGGCGACAATACCTGGACGCCAGTCGAACGGGAGAGTACAAAGTAACTCCTGGACGCCTCATTAGATGAAAGTCAAGTGCCGTCTGCACATAGCACAATAGAATCAAGTAGAATTGTATAAACACAGCGAGACGCAATGTCTGATTTCCGAAATTTGTAGCCCCTTCCTATCAACCAAACCATGTATTCCTACCTAATCCGAATGAACCTTGTCTGTCCAGAAATTATGCATATTCCTGTCAAACCCAAAGGCTACAACACTAATTTAAATTTTCACATATGTATATAGTTTATCACGAATATAGTAACTATTACTAAGTTTGTCAAATATTAATTTAAACAAAGAATGTCAGTAAAATAGCTCCTTTCTTTAACACGAGAGGCTTCTGTTCTGTTCTCTGTGACAATCAGACCAGGAATGATACTTTTCCTATTGTGTGAGGAAAACGGTCTCGCTTTGACTTGTATCATTCGGCGCGTTGACATTGTCTACACTGCGCTGCACAAGGAGCTGTTTTCGGCGCCTAGCGGCGAGCAACCCACCTATCTCGTTGCTAAGGTTATATTCGGTGAGGAGAACTGCAGTAGTGTATGTGCGTGAACGTAGGCTCGTAGCATCAGTAAATATGGCTGGGTTCAAGTCATACCAAATGCACGGGCACTACTGCAATTCTCCTCACCGATTCTAACCTTAGCAACGAGATAAGTGGGTTGCTCGCCGCTAGGCGCCGAAAACAGCTCCTTGTGCAGCGCTAGTCTACAGCATCGCGAAGAAGTCAGTAGTCTCAACGGCCGGCCGTTGAAAACAGTTTATGGCGCGCATCAGTCGCAAGTAAAAAAGAATCGATATTACGACACCAAGGAAACCACTTATATTCAAGAACACTTTTTATGTTACAAGATAATGGTATGCATAATTATTTCACTTTTTGTTTTTTTGTTCATCATGATTTTGTAAAAGGTATGTTTATGCTTATATAGAAAAATTTGCAACCGTAATACTGGCGATCTCAATTAGGTACTGTAAAATCGACACGAGAATCGATTGCAGAACCGCCTTGGAACCGATATAATATCGGTTCTAGAACCGTAACCGAAACCGATATAGTCAGAATTTCTGTTCTTTATAACAGTTATTCAGAATATCGGTTCTTCATAACTGTTTCAAGAACCGAAACCGACATAATAACTGTTTTCAACCCCTGCATCTAATAGCTTACGAGATATTTAACAATAAAAGTCGGGTTTGCCCGCTGAACTTTGAGGTGGCAGTAAAATTCGAACAGATAAGGAAGTATATATTAACTCATGATACAATAAACCACGATTACCTCGATGTTTATGTATCAAATAAGAATTATCAAGTAGTATTTCCGACCGATTTAAATTATTTAAGAGAATAAATCTTAAACAAGAAATTAAAGTGCTTATAAATTTCATATTCGTGTAATGCACTGTACTTTTTCATGACTTTAATGCTTGCTGAAAGTAAACGGAATATTTTGGTTACCTAGCAATTGCGAAAAGACCACAACAATGTAATAACCACATTGTCATAATGCTGTCTGTAGCTATAATCAATATCCCGCTAATTAACAATATCGAATCGAGAATGGAAACACATAGATAATAACGCGTCTCTTGATCAATGAACATTTCCATCTGCGCTGGAAGTTCATGTGGACGTGATTCGTTTAGTGGTATTATCCAGTTAAGCAGATCAGCGGCGAACGGACTCGTTAAAATAGTGAATAATGTTGCATACATGGACACTGCAAAGTATATTACAACTTTTAATGTTTCTTTTTCCTCAGCCTGTTGGTCCGAACTCGGTACAACGCAGAGAGTTCTGCTGATACTGTTCCTTACGCGCAAAAATCATTACGTAAAATCTTCCCATTCTTGTATGTTCCTTCAGTATAGCCAATTCTCTTTCATTTCGTACATCGTTCCAATCGTATTTCACAATCTCCAGATACTGTTGAACCTATGTTCGCAATCAACTTGAGAAAAATTAATATTGCCACTAAGCGAGTACAATAAATTGTACCACTTAACTGACCACACTAAAGAGAAATATTCTGAGAAAGTACATCAACTTGATCTGATGGAAGAGTTAATACTGATATTCAATATAACAGGTTTATTTATTGCACTCTAAATGCGGTTAATTAAAATCTGGTATGTCACTTACAGTTTGCATTTGATAAATAAATGTGCTATACTTAAAAAGGCAGCCGACTGCCGCTCCTATGTGAGATGAGCACTTTATAATATGCATCAGAGTATAATGCACATCTATGAAAGGAATTAGCTGAAAAGTGCATTAATTAATGTACAAAGAATTCGTTATTAAAGATTATGATTTACGAGTAAATACTGTGTCGTAAAAGGTTTGAAACTACGACAACTGAAATGTGTTAATTCTTGTACCTGAAAGACAATATCGCAAAGAAGGAGAAAGAAACAAACGATAATTTGCACTTTTGTGATTGTGGAAGTGTTGTATGGCCAAAGGCCAACTAGGATTAGATGAACTTTGCTTAGTTTGTAATAACGTTCCCTAAACTGATCCATCTGAATCAGTGGTTCAAGCACGACTGACTATAGACAAACTATTCGACTAGCATTCCCCTTCCCGTGTTACGATGCTTTAACATTTCTTAGAAAGATTCCCTCAAAAGTCTGAGGGAATATGATGTTGCGTAGGAGGATGATGGACGGACACTATAATTTAAACACGATCGATAAGAGCACGTAAACTGGTGTTCTTATGGTTTAGAACGAAAAAATAGGGTCGCCAGAGAGAAATATCACGAATACGCATTTCCTTCTTCACATACCTTCTGATGCTATGAATAAATTATGCTGATGCGTGTTACGCAGTAGTTTTTCTCACCATTTCTGGTGTTCATATTTATCTCTGTATTCATTTTCCTTGCAGAGGCAAATAGAGGGAAACATCTTGGCCGTTAAATATCGACTGCTTTTCGTTACTGAATGTCCGACCGTCGAAGAGTGAACATCACCGACTTCCTCTGAGTGTACAGTGTGATCTATCAAAGACTGTACCCCAACTGCGAATTCTTACTTTCATTACAAGTAAAACAGTGTCTGTGAAATGCTGGGTGAAAACTTTGAATATGGCCCCTTCATAGATGAGCCCGTGGCAATTCGTACGCAGTGGTACAGAGTTCTGTTGCATATAATAAAGGGATAGTTTATTGAGTGTGGAAATTGCACGTTGGAGTGCAGAAATGGAACTTTTAGCGCGTAAGCACCAATTACATTAATAATACCATTATATTAACATTAATAACCGTATATCATAGATCACTTTACATCATAGGATTTTACTACATTACTCGCACTTTTGTGAAGGTTTCTTTTCTAATTCATACTATCTACATATTAGTAAGTTTCCCTTGTTACTAATATTTCGAGGATTTTTTAAGAAAATCACGCATGCATATAAGTACAATACCTCTCATTCCTGTTGGAAATCATTCCGCGAGTAATCCACCCTATTCCATCGAAAAATTGAGGTAGGTACTTACCTGAAACAAAAAGAGCAATTGCATGTTTATAATATATTGCATACACAATTCAATATAAATTTATATACTATATTAAAGTATGTTTCTCTACTCCTTGTGAAACCATAATCGTATTTTCACAATACGACTCATTTTAAAACAGTTTTTTTCCCTTTTATACGAGAGTATGAGACAGTGGACTCTGAATAAATATATACTCGCACACTTTTTATCTTTTACACGTGATGGCGAATATAATTTTTTTCCTACAATTTTTTTTCGATACTTGTTACGGAGCAGGAAAATATTGACACAGATGCCTTTCCCTGAGGTATGAAAATTGTATGTAGTTTTAGAAGAGTAGGACTAACGTACATTGCTACGCATTGGTTTGCAAGTAAGGTTCGCAAGTTCATTACTGTATCACCATCATCATCATAGTAGGAGAGAGTATAGCGCCAAAAAGTAGGAGCAAGATGTTTTCATAAACTGAAACATAATTCTCGGGTAGTCATTTTGCTTCTGTTATACGTATGTCAGGCACAAGATATTGGCCGCACAAAGTCACTCAGCGATTATTCAGTTAGCATACTACAAAAGTTGTGGTCATACCTGACATGATCTACATTTAGAGGTGTGACATTTGCTGGCACAATACTTTTTGCACCGACTAAAATATTTTTAATTTTCATTTAAATATTGTTTACGATAAAAAAGCCCTCCATCGATGGTTTGATTGCACCGTACAAACTTATTTCTAGGGGTGCAATTCTTCCTTGCATAATGAAGAGGAGCAACTTTCGTGCTGGTAACGGTGCATCATACCATTCCATATCGTATCTACAAAAGCAGTTTGTTCGCAACAGAAATGGTATGTAACAGTGAATTATAAACTTCGTTGATTTCGGTCTTTAGTTATTAAGTTAATTTGTCAATCGCATTGTACCGTTAAGGGGGGAGACCACTGTAAAAAATCTGAAAAATCGATATTTCTTTTTTATATTTTCCGAAAGACGTAAGTTTCGAGAATGCTGTCTCCAAATTTTATGAAGAAATTCACAAAATTGACGGAGATATGGTGTTTTCCGTGAAGCGGTGTCAAGCGCGCAACTGAGCCGAGCGGAACTTTGAATGAGTTTTCCTCAGAATGACATTTTTCAACCGCATTGACAGTCTACAGAGAAAACTATACGACCAATTAACATGATCAAGGACACGTGTTGTACGGAAAACCCGTCGCTATTACGTGACGATCAGTTTTTTTCAACTTTCGACCTGCTTCTATTTTTTTTATTAACATTTCTCCAATTTTATACCCCGAAAACATGAGTTTTTTTCAGTGGTCCGCCATTTTGTAATTTTTTACAAATTTGACTTTTTTTTTATCGTCACGTAATAGAGGCAAGCTTCTAGTTTCTAAATATTAGTTGTTTTTTAAATCGAATTAACCATATGGCCTGGGCACTGTCAACGCGACTAGCATGTTTTTGCCGCAGCGCAAATTTGGACGAAGAATTTACAGGAACCGGATTTACGAATTTGATTGAAAAAAAAATTTCTTACCCTTCGATATGTACTCTATTAACTATACTGAGCAATAAATTGATTTACATGCGTTATTTGGTTGAAATAAATTCCAGAAAACACCTTTACATTTTGGACTGTCACAGTGGTCTCCCCCCTTTAGTACAGTAAAACTGATTTCAGTCTCTACACGGTACCACATTCATAACAATTGAATACTAAAGAATTTGGTGATTAATTTCCAAAGAAAGTATGATGGTGTATATTATAGATACCTTACAGATCTACTCCTATAGTGTATGTACAGTGGGGAATAAAATTATGGGGATACCCTTTAAAATCGTATAACTTGTTTAAAATTGGTCCAAAGAACTTGAGTTTTTTTGAGAACCTAGCAAGATTAATATACAAAGGGGGGTGTTTCGTCGTTTTGGAGAAAATTGCAATTGGTCGGGATAGCGAAGAAAATGCGGAAGCTCGCTTTCTCGCCTTTTTTCTGAGCCTGTAATGAAAATTAAAAAATGCCGCTTGTAGATTTAAGTAAATTGTATACATGCTGAAAATTTCATCTAAATCGGTTACCGTTGCTCTGAGCTACAAACGCTTAAAGATCGTAGATTCTACGACGTAGAAGAAGGTCGAAAATCGCTGCTATATAGTACTAACTTAAGTCAGCGATTCCCGACCTTATTTTGCAATCTTCAAGCGTTTTTAGCTCAAAGCAACCGAGTAGTTCAAACAATGACCAAAATAACTCAAGTCGTTTGGACCAATTTTAATCAAGTTATACGATTTTAAAGGGTGCCTACATACTTTTGTCTCCTACTATATGTTGCAGGTATATCGAGCAATAGTGAAGTCGTCTATACGCAGACTCAAACAGAAAATGACTAAATGAGTGGAGGCATAGGGTGCTTCCAATTTAAAGGAGTATGTATTGAAGCATTATCATGCGATGACTGGCAGTCAAAAACCTTCCATGAATTCCTTCATCTTCCGTTCCTTCTACAGACCTCATTATTGCTCGGTACACGTTCGTATATTAAAAGATCTTTAACGTGATTATCTTGGATAGGTATGTATATAATAGAGCAAGAATATCATCATTTGATATAAATACACCCGATCATCTAATAACACTGTCCAACACGATTTTTGGTCCGCAATATCCGCTGGGTGATTCTTGTAGAGTTTTTCGCCCTGAACACGAATCCGCAACCCGTTTGTCGCCATCACGATATCTGTCAATTTATTTCCAAAACTAAGGGTTTGAGACGAAATCTGACCATTCCACGCGATGCAGCAGACATTGTTCCTTCGGAAAGCGTCGGCAGAAGTGGTAAGTCTGGTTTCGTTTTCAATACAGAAGCGAAATAGTTTGGCAAAACGCGCGGTGTTGATAGCGGTAGTCCACGGCGGCGCGCGATCCACTGCCGCTCAGCGTAACACAATCGCTTATGGCGCGTGACTACCACTGTCGACACCGCGCGGTTTGCCAAACTATTTCGCTTCTGTATTGAAAACGAAATAAGACTTACCACTTCTGCCGACGCTTTCCGAAGGAACAATGTCTGCTGCATCGCGTGGGATGGTCAGATTTCGTCTCAGACCCTTAGTTTTGGAAATAAATTGACTGATATCCGCAGAAATTGGTGCATTTCGGGTGTCCTTTTCCCTTTGATCGTTGTTTAAACATATTTAAATGTTCATAATGCAATAATAACTTATATCATTGTATTCGGGAAGGTTCATAGAATAATTTGACGCAACGAACAATGGAATAACTATTACCGTTTCGATACAAAAAATGTTCAAAGTTGAAAAATTGCAGTCTTTTTCAAAATCGATTTTCTCAAAAACTGAGGGTGATGGCGACAAACTGGTTGCGGATTCGTGTTCAGGGCGAAAAACTCTACAAGAATCACCCAGCGGATATTATGGAACAGAAAAAAGTTTTATTTTTTTGGACTGTGTAAGTAATTTAATAAAGCTTCCAATTTGTTGTTTCGTATAACAGATACGGAAGGAAACACGTCTTTTTCACTCAAAGAATAATTCATGTACTTACGGAGTATCAAAGAATTTGGAATCTTCGTTGATTACTTGCTGCGCCATATAGTTGGTGTGAAATAAAATTGTCACAAGCAGAGATACCACTGTGCCGTATAGAAGAATTTCATTATAGTCATTGGTAGTATAAATTGCTAGCACTAACTGAGAAAGACATTTGCGCACGATGTAAATATACAAATTGTTATACTTCCGTATGTCCAATTGGGAAGGGCATTACTTACTCGAAACATAGTTCCAGCAAAAAGTAGTAGCGATAATAGGGCCATGATGAAATAATGTAACTTGAAATTACGTTTCATATATACTAACCACCTTCAATGTCGAATAAAAATTAATACCATATTAGAATTATATAAAGTGGATTATAATACGTGGGACTACCAGAAATGTAGTTTCTAGTGGCTATACATGTAAAAATATGTTGAAAATGTGCAACAAAATTTCTCAATGCGAGGCTTTGTTTTTCGATATAATCTACATGTACCTACGCAACTACAGATGAAATGAATTTATGACAAAAATAAGTCGAAATTATATAGTGACACATTCTTTCGAACGACGCATTGTTTTCGAGAATACCAATCTCCAAAATGGAACTGATTTGTAGTCAAGTATGTAGATACTGGATGAATTTTCCGAATATATTTTTTCCAAAACGAAGCTTCGTATGAAAAAGTATTTTCAATGACATTTGGAATGTGACACTTCAATTTGCAAACATGTAAATTACCTTTACACGTTTATATAAATTCGTAGCAATATATATTGTATGTAAATTAGAGTAATAGAATTAATGTGATAATAATATGTTGTAAATGAAAAGACAAAACGTAGGAAAGTATCTTCCGGGATAAAAATGATCAGAATTCTACGTAAAACTTAATGTGTCTAAATAACAAAATACAGTTACAGAAATACCAACTGCAGTAATAATCCGTATACTTCCATTGACTCCGCCACGTTGTTGTGAATCATTGTATAAGTGTCTGGAATGGACGTTTCTAATGAATTCTTCCACGTTGCTTTTGTCATTCGATAACTGATTGTGAGAAACATAGAAGCAGTATTTAGTTGTAATCAATTCGAAAGGGTAGTGAAATATAGTTGAATAATAATTTTTAAAGAAATTACGAGATAATTTATTCCGTTTCGCAAACAATCGAGTTAATTATTAGGGGAAAGGTAGGATAGTTGATCACAGTTTTTCTTTTTTATTAAAATAATAATAATGGTTTGCTTTGTTTGTATTTAATTATTTAAGTTGTGATATAAACTGATGTGATCATGTATCCCCGCTGATCAACTATCCCACCTTTCCCCTACTGGTTGTACTCACATAGCTACGTTATACAATCCACACATATGTAGAATAATCGCCACAAACAAAAATTCGGTGCTTATGATAACCGTTATACCCATGATACTCAGCAGCCACACGTACAAAATAATAAGACAATAGTATTTCTTTTCATCGATTAGAAAGTCCATCGCGAATGGTGGTTTGTACGTTCGAGACGAATTTCCGTGCATCATGTTATTGAATATGTGTGATAAAATCGGAGGCATTATAGTCGTCATGAGTATGAATATATACGAAATAACTAAAAAGTACACTTGAATTACGATTCCTGAATTGTCATATTATGATTCTGGATTAATAAGTTTTTGTCTCACGCGTGACGTATATCATATAACGTTTTCCCCTGTCTGAATATTCTTTAAGTATCCTCCTTTCCTCCTTATCCTGTAGCATATCCCAATCCTTCTTCATCTCTTCTATCCCGTTTCTGAGCTTTAAAGATAGTATGAAGCGACGTTGATGCCTCCCAACGAATAATTGAAATTAATTAAAACTTCCAAACTTACGCTTGCAGAGTTCAAGTTCCATAGAATATACTTTATAGTATATGCCAACGTTAGTGTCAGACCAGGCACAAACCTTATACAATTGTCCGTGCCAGAAACCAAGGGAATGACCTATAAGGATCTATACGTTACAACAGAGACTTGAGATTTTATTCTGTGCACTAGTAAGAAGATTTTGAAATTCTGCGTGCGACCTAAATATTATTAAAAACCAAGAAAATGTTGTAGAATACTAAAGGGACCCAATAAGAAAAATCACCAACGACGAACAAATGAATTAACTTGTAATACCTGAGCAATAAATCCATATACAAATGTCGCGAACACAACAGCGCTCTGAATTGATTTCAGTCGGTTACTTTTGTATGGCCACAGTCCAGCTATGCAAAAGAGAAGTATGTTCAATCTGTATTGTCGATAACCATGGAAGTCCATTCTGCACGACGCGACGGTTGCAACACGAATGATCCATGCATCTGCTGCCGGTGTATCCAACCCCACCATAATTTACGATTTATTGTACCCTCAGTCACACTTTTCACAGAAATATACGAAGGGGAGACGAAAATGGTCGCATTGCCACGAGCTATAATTTTCAAGGTGCCTATTACGGGGGGAGCAAATCAATCGATATTAGTATAAGGCTGCAATTCAATGTACACCACTATAATTTTCACGCGTTGTCCCTCTATTTTTTCTGCAATTCCCTGCAATTACGTGCAAATAGTGGAACTTTTACAGAATTTGTTTCCATAGCGTGCAAAGGTAAACTGCTGCCTTTCTAATATCTTTCCCTTCCTGCTTTAACTTTAAATGACGCGTGCGCGATCACAGGGGTAGGTGTCTCAGAAATAACAGTTCACAATTCTTCGAGAAGTCAACATGTACACTTCCCTCGTGTCTTTTATGGTTAGTGTTACGTGCTAGTATATATAAGGTGCTCGAAATTGTTGAATAGTAAGGCAGCGGTACATGCTTAGAGCCGTGTCACTATCGTTTCTCACACAATTCAGAGAGTGCCATTCGCAATAAATATATTTCACTTCAATTATTATTGTTTGACAATGAAGTAATTGGTGTATGCTCGATAAAACATTCGACGATAAAGTATAAAATATTCGACGAATTATAAGTGAAAATGTGGGCACACAGTGGTTTGCAAGATTAAATGTTAAGTTGATTATTGAGTAGTACTGGATTTGAAAACCTCTGGAGAAATATTTAGAAATGATATTTTGAAGAACAAAGTGATATGAAGTGATTTTATTCTATTCTGCTTTTTTTTTCTAGAATGTGCCAGTTAACTACATGTCTGGTGCAACCGTCAGACTAACACAAAACGCTGATGAATACAATTTTGGGAATAACAATAGAGACATGCCATATCAGGTATAATTATAAATATTTTATATGCACAAAAATAATATATTTCATGGATTCATATTTTATAATATTTTGATATTATATTGAAGTAAATTTTGTAAATTTATTCCTCTTCCAATTCGCTATAACAAATAGAAATTGCAATCTTACCCTCATTTTTAGGAAGGGCATTATACAATTTTATTACTCCAAGGTCGCGATTAATGCGAGTTCAAATAGTGTGATATTTGAGTTAGTGCGAGATTTAAAGAAAGCCTACAGTCTACAATGCGAAAATACTTGTGAAAACAACAAAACCGTTTCTGCCAGTGTAAAAGTGGCATTTTCTATCTGTGACAAATGCGTGGGACTGTTGCACGCGACTAAAACTCACCTGTGCGTTTGTAGCTTGACTGCTACCGAAACAAGCGAGTTACAACCACATTTGTCTGTTGCAGGTAGTAAATCCCACATTAAGGGGACATTCTACGGCCGAAAAATCCGCCACTTTTCGGTGATGGATTTTGTAATGAAATAAGCATTTAACGCTTTCGAATTTCTGGGGGTATATTCTACCACTCTTGAAATACAAGAGACAATTTTTGTTGTTTGTTTACTTCATTTCTTTACATAAATATTTCGCAGTTAAGTTGGCGGCTTTAGAATTTGACCTCTTGCTGGCGGTTGAAATTTTAGACGACTGGATCATCGGAAATAAAAAAACCAAACATATTTCTAATTCGTAGGAGTATGGTCATCTCGCTTTCCACGAAAGAACAATTTTGGACCAAAATTATTAAACCCATAAAGGGTTTAACCCATAAAGGGTATGTCTGTACCAAGCAACAGTAAAACCTCCAAAACGCCTCCATGCCCAAATACAAGAGAGAACAATACGGAGAATTTTATAGGGATGATGATCAAATTCGAGAAGACTTTGTTACTGAGTGATTGCCAATCAAAAGCCGCGTATTCACCTGCGCATTCGCCCCGAATGCGCATTCGGCGCGCACCGATTTTTTGCTCGTGCGGCGCGCGTTCGGTGCTCGACGTGCATTCGGCGCGCATTCGGCGCGCATTCGCCGCGCATTCGCCGCGCATTCGGCGCGCAAACGACGAGTGCGGATACAATGTATGGACCGAGATCGAGGCGATTGCGAAGCGAGCGTTCGCCGGGCCATTCGCGCCGATCCGCTTGCTGGCGGTCCATCAAAGCGTGCATTCGCGTCCGAACGACACCATGATGGAGTGGCCGCCGCAAATTTGTCTCAAGCTCCTTGAGGTATTCGAGAAACACGAATCCTTATGGAATTCCAGACACTCGTGTTATTTCGATACTGTAAAAAAGGACGACGCGTGGTGTACAATTGCCCAAAAGATCGGAACGGAGGCGGAAGATTGCAAGACGAAAGTGGAGAGTCTAAAAAGCTCGTACAAACGGGAAAAGAGGAAAATTAAGAAAAGCACCATAACTGTGGTATGATATTAAAGTAATTGCCAATCTTTCTTCCGGCATAATCGCTTTTTTGTAGGCAGTATCTTGTCTTGCAATTTTATCGCGAATATAATTTAATACAATAAAAAAATCTTCCGATAACATCCTCGTGAAGTTTTGAAATGGTTGCTTCCCACTTCAGCATTTAAATCACGTAGAAATGTTTCGTTGCACCTGCTGGTATATATTTTTCTCATCCACCAACGTTTCTTCTTTTTATCCTTTTTTTTTTAGCAATGTATACAATACAGACTTTTCTCCTCGTTCTTCGGATCGGTGCTTATAGGGACTGTTGTGAATGCGCAGGTGAATACGCGGCTAAAGACATTTAACAAACTACTTTGTTGCCCCCACTTCTCTCTTAATTCCTCCCACAAACTTCACTACTGCTTGGTACACTTATAAACGGCTGAATAAATCATTTTTAAATTATATATTAGATTCAATTTTACATTGAAAGCTCTTTGTGAGGTATAATCCGCCTTTATTTATTATCACTGCATGTGCTATCAATGTACCATGTAACATCATAAATGGAACTCTCGCCCTTTGTCCGTTATGGATGACTATAGTCAGGGGCCATTCAGTTGTTGTTGCATACAAACTTTTTTGTCTTCCGAAAGAAATGTCCACTGCTTTTAATAGCTTAATGAGAAATTGAAGGGTAGAAAGAACTCAATGATGTCTTAGGGAAATAGGCGCAATAGATATAACTGTCTGTCCCCTGATGCAGTTATACATAGACATTTTTGTAATGTCATGATTGTATGGATACAATGACCATAAAATACGAGAACGACAATCTGCTGAGCTGTAAATAGAGTATAGTATGAGTCCTATGCGCAAGAATCACATGTTCGTAAAATTCGCGTAATTGCACGTTAAATTGATCACTTTCTTTCTTGCCTCGATGTCTGGGATTTTGTTCTAAATAGAATATGGTGTAGTCCTTGTGAACTTGCGCGGTGTTTAAAGCCGCGTATTCACCTGTGCATTCGCCGCGCATTCGCCGCGCATTCGCCGCCCATTCACAACAGTCCGTATAAACACCGATCCGAAGAACGAGGAGAAAAGTCTGTATTGTATACATTGCTAAAAAAAGAGGATAAAAAGAAGAAACGTTGGTGGACGAGAAAAATATATACCAGCGGGTGCAACGAAACATTTCTACGCGATTTAAATGCTGAAGTGGGAAGCAACCAATTTCAAAACTTCACGAGGATGTTATCGGAAGATTTTTTTATTATATTAAATTATATTCGCGATAAAATTGCAAGACAAGATACTGCCTACAAAAAAGCGATTATGCCGGAAGAAAGATTGGCAATTAGTTTAATATCATACCACAGTTGTGGTGCTTTTCTTAATTTTCCCCTTTTCCCGTCTGTACGAGCTTTTTAGACTCTCCACTTTCCTCTTGCAATCTTCCGCCTCCGTTCCGATCTTTTGGGCAATTGTACACCACGCGTCGTCCTTTTTTACAGTACCGAAATAACACGAGTGTCTGGAATTCCATAAGGATTCGTATTTCTCGAATACCTCAAGGAGCTTGAGACAAATTTGCGGCGGCCACTCCATCATCGTGTCGTTCGGACGCGAATGCACGCTTTGATGGACCGCCAGCAAACGGATCGGCGCGAATGGCCCGGCGAACACTCGCTTCGCAATCGCCTCGATCTCGGTCCATACATTGTATCCGCACTCGTCGTTTGCGCGCCGAATGCGCGCCGAATGCACGTCGAGCACCGAATGCGCGCTGAATGCGCGCCGCACGAGCAAAAAATCGGTGCGCGCCGAATGCGCATTCGGGGCGAATGCGCAGGTGAATACGCGGCTTAAGTCATTATTTTGCCGATTCCAAATTTGTTTAGAAAATACAGGGCTTTGAATTCTGCGATTTTTCCCCATTACGAGTTTTTATCTCGGAAAGTAGTTGATTCATAAATACAACCCATTTTCACGAAATTGAGTAAACATGACAAAATTCAAAGCCCTGTATTTTTTAAACAAATTCGAAATCAGCAAAATGGCGAGTTAAACCCCCCATAGTTTCACAAAGACTACATCATATTCCATTTGGAACGAATTCCCAGACATCGAGGGAAGAAAGTGATCGATTTCGCGTGGGATGATTCGTAATTAATTTATTACGTTACCGTGGAGAATCCCTCGTAACTCGGTACGAAATAACCTCCAAGCCGGAAGGTAAATTTTTTCCTGCTGTGCAGCATGATGTATAGGAATAATTTTTGCGCAGGCACAGAGACAGCGTACCATTCAGTATTGTATCTACAAAGTAAAAACATTGAGCCCGTTAGAGGAGTAGCACAATATTTAACTGCAAACTCGATAGTCATGGAATTGGTTCAAACGGAACTGAAACTGGAACTCGACGTAAAATAAACGTGATATAAACGTTTTACTCACACCTCTGTAAAAAGCATGGAACTGCTGTCCATGATAAGTTGCCCCATATAATTCGTCATAAACAAGTACACAAAGTGTGCAAGAATGACAAACAGTTCAAGTATGATTTCCTTAAATTCTCTACCCTGTAGCTTAGCCTGGGACAGCTACACATTCAAAGAAAGGTATTCAAAATGCGTAATATTATTTCACTAAAAAAACGGCGGGTGTCTATGGCTGTACTTACACGTACAAGATTTAGACTTAGAGAAACCACTCCCAGCGAAAGCAGTATGATATATGAAGATCCAAAGGTAATTCCTAGAAATTTGCTGTACCTTCAAGCAAGCAAAAGGGCAGGTGTAAAATTAACGTTAGCAATTAGAAAAGTTGTAAAATAGAAATATGCTTTAAATGGTACTGACTTGAGCGTCCGTTTGTGCATTTTTGCAGCGTCAACCAGCGCCTCGGACACCATTTTATTTTTCTCGAAAACCGAAGCTTTTGGGAATTCTGCGTTTAACGCACGCTTTGTTCGATAACTGTGAAAAGGGGGGTCAACAATAGCTGCTTATGGTTACCACTGTATATGTATGTACGTGTTGTGTTCTGATATTGTAGAACACAATTACGTCCTAGCATCTCTTACCACACCACGTGAAACAGGCCAGAACTGTGATGAGCGAGCAACAGTGTTGTTACTTCCGCTCCTGTAATGGCGGTCGCTCCTATTAAGATAAAAGCGTACAAATGCAGTAACTTGAGATAAAAACATCTTTCGTTGTCGGTAAAATAATACATATTTATTTGTAGATCATCGGAAAATCCACGTTTGTCATTCGGACTGGTCCGGTGTTGATACATTAAGATGCTAAATACTGCTAGACAAAAGCTGACTGAAATAACGTGGTTATAGTAAGTTTAAGGAACATTTCACACAGAATTCATACTCTAAGAATAACGCAAAGTAAACAAAAAATTAAATGTTTAATTATTTCTGGACTTCTGTCATATTCAATGATTCTTTAGTCACATTCCCACTGGTGCAATGCGTGGTTGCAGACACTTGCAGCATTTGAAAGAAATGGCCTTTTAGGCTTGTCTATTATGTTTTATGTAGGAACGCATATGCTCTATGTAGCATGACGCATACGCATGAACGCGGCTTTACATTGAAGAATAAGCTTGCGTTAGTAACGTAGAAGATTAATTTAATACCGTACCATGGGTGCAGTTCGGAACACGTATGTACGTTGAATTTTATTAAAAAATCAGAAAATATGCATCAGCAGCATGTCTGTACGAACATCGTTATAAAAATGTCGAGAAACGTAAAAATTATCGTTTTGGGAATTATGACTGTTACCCCACAAAACTCTGATACGAGATATGGAATATATATTGTGCTACATCACACCGAATATCTTAATACTTTACCGACCGGTAGCCTATTAATAGGATTTTTCTTCTCGACGCTTACCGACCAGTAGCATATTAATAGACTAATTGTAAGCCGAAACAGAGCCGGTGTCAGGGAAGTATTTGTGGCCGACTGGTCAGTGAGAAGTGTGTAGGATGTTCAGCCTTACCGGTCGGTAAAGTGTTAATTTCGAACAAAATAAGTAATATTAAGTTATAGGACATTCACTATTAAGGATTAAACTACTAAAGTAATAAGGATCTTTTAAAATCCGAATGCTCAGGTATCAAAATAAAGAAAATTATTTTTGAAGATTACAAGACTGTATTAAAACATCCTTACATGTAAAGGTTAGATTCACGAGATTTCCACGATGAGCAAACTTCAGAATTATATTTTTCTCCTCCTCGTTGTGAAGCAATTTCCAATTCCGTCGAATCATGTCTACGAGCTTTCTTATCTACAGCAACGAAATACTGTTTCACTCGACAATATAAAAATACATATAATAATGCTTTCAGCACAGTCAAATTTCTATAAACGGGTGTTAAAAGAATTATTATTATTATTATTAACGGGAATCCCCTTAGAATTGAAAGAAATACGTATCATTATATTTTTTCCCTTTAAATTCAGTCAAACTCCACGTGTTACCTCCTCGAAATATAAAACAATTAACTGACACCACATCGAGGCACGATCTTTTTAAGTGATAAACTTTTTTATCATCTACGTAAACAGATTTCAAGTTACTTCCACTTACGGATTTGATGTTATACCAAAACGAGATATACTTCCAACTGTATATAGTCGTAAACGTCAAGTGTGTTCCAACGTTCAGAAGACTGTTTTGAGTATACTCTCTTGCGTGTAAAAACGCTGCCACCTGAAGTCAACGACCAGCGGAGAATCGTAACATGCAATTCTCAAGTTCGTTTACAGTTAATTCAGCACTGTTAACGTTAATCAGAGACAAATACCTGGAACACTAGAGATGAGACCATCATCACCGAGATCAGCACTCTTTTCACAAATACGAGCCAAGTATTCTCGTATGGCCACAGACCAGAGATCGACAAAAGAATTCGGCTAAGTTTATATTGACGATGACCAAGATCGTCCATCACTGTACGAAAGTCGAAACACATCTACCGACCCGAACAGCAACGAAGGCCTGTGCAGTCCCCCTTTACATCGTGTTTTCCCTCCGATGTATTTTTTTTTTTCGTGTATCGTTTGAAAGAATAATGGGGACACCAAGGGGAAATGTAATTTAAAAAATATTCCCCTACACGCAGGTGGTATGATTACAGATTACTGTTTATCGATCGCCTCGCGACACTACATTGTTCCTTGCCGACGGCGAGGAATCGCGAGGGGGCGGCAATTGAGAAAATTATACGTCCGGGAATGCGTGCAACCTCCCTTTGTTTGCAGAAATGTTATGCCTCTCTAGGCTCGCGTCGTAGGCGCGAAGCCGGTGGCCTTTTCCCACCGTCATGGAAACTTAATGCCATCAATTTCCCTTCCGCGTCTCCCTGCTTTATGTGGTCACGGGTGGCAGTGGAGGGTCGCCCACTCCGCTTTATTTCACTTGTTCATTGTCGGCCCAACGTGCAACAAGTTGCTCCCTATTCTCATGAACGCAGTGCATTGTTCGAACGACACGCTCGGAAAGATGGGAATAAGGGATTACTGAGGGGAGTGTTTGCGACCTGATTGGCACGTGAATATTTTCTGGACGTTTGACTAATTCAGCAGATATGGGATTGCAAGACTTTGATAATTTTTTGTTCATAGTTTTGCTGGTACTCTGACACGTGAGCAAGAATTGTTTAGGATGGTGATGTATTTATAGCAGAAAGAGTGCAATGCGGTGAAGTGTGATACAAAATGTGTAGGATGCCCCACAATTCTGGAATATGTTGAGGTAAGTCGCTTGTGCAAAACGAAATTCATTAATATGCAAAAGAAGCATTAGGCATCTACAATTTCCGTCTTTTATGCTGCACTAAAGAGTGCAATATATACAATAGACAAACATCAATGTGAACATAATTTGTACATACACGAACCACGTGTCACTAACATCCGAAATCCACCCCAAGTCAAAATTCCGTTCAGCTTGCGCTGAAGGTAATCAAAATTGGCCATTTTTAGAGGAAAGCTAACACGCCTTTATGTTCATAAACAACTACTTTCTTCCCTTCCGTAGTTCTCCCCTGTCATTTGAAAAAATAATAATCCACAATATCAGGGAGACACAAAAGGGAAACGTAATTTAAGAATTTCCATGCATTGACTCTCCCCACGACCATAAACCGCAGGGTAAGGATGGGGTGAATTGCACATTCAGAGAAGCATACAACCCCTTTTTTGTAGTAATATTATACTTCCCTACGATCGAGAATTATAGGTGCGACACCGTTGGCCTTTTCCCACCATTATGGCAACTTAATGTCTCCAATTTCCCTTCTGTGTTTCCTGCATTATGTGGCCGCAGATGCCACAAGGGGTGGCTTCCTCCGCTATACATATTTCGCTTGTTTATTTTCGCTCCACTGTGCAACAAGTTGCACCCTATCCTTGCTGGCGACGTGCATAGGCCACGCGTGTGTTTCGAAGAGCGCGCAGTTGAAACTGAGGGGCCGTTTCAGGGGACGTTCCCCTCGACACGCGATGCTTCGTAATCTTTACACTTGATTCGAAAGTCAAAAGCATATAAAGCTGGAATCAGACGGCACGTAAATCGGCGATCTTTGCGCGTGAATCATGGATCGCCGAGTCGTGCTCGTCAAGCCGAATCACCGAACCCGGGCGAGCCGGGCAAGCTCGTCGATTCATGTGCCACCTGATTCCACCTTACCACGCTCGTGTTTGTCCGTTCACAGTTTGCTGATGTTTCAGCGTGTAAGGAAGGAACGTTTCGAAGAATGACTCACTTGAATACAAAGAGTAGACGAAACAGTAAAATCTAGGTAAGTGTTTATTTCTAGTCAGCATATGAAATGGGTAGCAAACGTACAGTAGTTTAAGTATATACGTTTGATACTGTCGTCAGTAAATCGAACATTTTAGGACGTTGTTGATTGCGTGGAGTGTATGAACATAAAATACGAAAATGATACACGAAGAATCAGAAAAATATAACTACGGTTTAGGATTCCAAGTTTCATTTATATTAGTAAGCTAACATTTCGATTCGTTACCATTGAAAACCCTTGCAGGCTGGAAATGTACATCCCTTCCAGTAGCGTGATTGACGAGGATTTCATGCTTCTTTGCGTGATAAATAATAGTAATTTCTGCGCGGGTAATGGCGCCGCATACCACTGACAATCGTACCTATTAAATTCCCATAAATAATTCTCAGGTCATGACTGTTTCATATTATAATCACAAAATAGTCAAAAAAACAAAGATCAATATTATGTGTTTGTGTAATGTAACTAAATGCGCGATAGTTGTCTTTTTTAAGTTACACGAAAATCATTCAATGCGTCATATGTATGGCAATATATAGTATTTATGAAGTGTACTTATATAGTATTAAAAAATAAGTAAAAATTGTAGACACTTTTTTTAGAGTTATATTCCCTACAACTGTTTCCCCTGAAAGAGACCTGAAATGAATTACAGTATGCACTCGTTATAAACCCGACGAATGGGGCTGGGCTGGCGGCGGGCGTACGACGCGATGCGGACACAATTCGGGCGAGCGAGAGGGAACGAAACAGTTAACACGAACTTGCCGTCGACTCTTTCGTTCTCTCACTTTCGATCGAAGGATTCCAAGAAATGGTGGCGATAGTCACCGGGGCTACTACGCATGGTAAGAATGGGACAATAACGACGAATTACCTACTGTATTCCGAGCGACCAATGCCAGTGAGAAAACCCAAGAGCGAGCGAGCGGAAACGAAAGAGTCGACACGAAGTTACCGTCGGCTATGAAAGAGAGAAAACATGATACTTTGTCTTGTTTCGTCTTACACGCGAGTACGCTCTGTCTCCTTCTCTCTTTCGTAGCCGACGGCAACTTCGTGTCGACTCTTTCGTTTCCTCTTGCTCGTTCTCGAATTCTCTCACTCTCGAACGAAGGATTCTAAGAAGTGGTAGGGTTAATTGCCGAGCGTACAACGCATGGTAGAAACGGGACTATAACGAATACACACTACATTTTCGCATGCACTTAATGGTACGTACGTCTTTTCGAAAAGCTCGTTACCGTGATCGATAATGTTCTGACAGACGTAATTCAGTAGAAACATGTAACCAAACATTCCGATCGGAGAGAACGCGATGAACCATAGGCCTTCAATATCATTCATTAGTAAAACTGCATGAGAAAGCTGTGGTGCAAATGATAATTTGTACTGAATGTCTTACGAATACTGGAATAAATTAAGAATATAAGGGAATATCGAGGAGATAATTAATAATATTAAATTTTGCCCCGAACGCGAATCGAAGGTTTTCCAAAGAGAAATTACATAGGAAATATAGTTTTATATATGGAGACGTTTTAAGCGTTTGAAAGTCAAGTGAATTTCTGTGGACATAAGTCTTCTAAATAATGTTATTATAAAGGCGGGAATATTATTGAAATGCCATCCGACGCGTCCCACACGATGCGAACTGTGCACATATGTAGGTATGTCGATTGGATCGGGTGCTGTGTGACACATGGCGTGGCGTTTCAATAGTATATCTTCGCCTTCATTCTGTCGTTTTTCATATATGTTATTACGTTTGTTTAGAAAAGAACTTCCAAGTGTTTGCGACCCCCTCCATGCATAAAATCACGTTCACTATAATGACGTCTCAAAACTATAAAACAAGCTAAGATACGAAAATTTCTCAAGTTAGAATAAAACGAAAAGTCCCATATCGTCTTGCAATCTGAGGTTTCATTTGCAAGACACGAGCAATTTAAGTTTGGAAATTTAACTTCTTGTGCGCACTGTTCAAACGTTAAACGACGTAGGGAAATCCAGAATACGTAGAAAATGTAAAGTAAGTATTTAAGAAACATTTTAAAATATGTCAGTGGTAAAAGTGTGTAAGATTTGTGACGGAATATGGTTCCAATAATCTTTTTAGGTTTGTTATTTCAACATTTTTACTGCCAAATTGTGCACTGGACGAAGCAAGAACTTAAGAAACAATATCTGTCGATTTGTCATCGTAGGTCTTCCATACAAGTGGTTAACCCCTCAACGACCACGTTAGTATCTCGTACGGACCCTAAGTTTTCCACTGGTCCCTCCCCTCCGTATCTCGTACGGACCCTAAAGCCGTATCTCCTATTCCGCCCGGGCGTACAGTGGAGGTTTTTGTTAGAGGGTCGATCCGCACGGACAGGTTTTCGTTTTAGGACTCTGTCGTTGAGGTGTTAAACCACTGATAAACACACTCACTTTCCCTAACTGTTTATCTCACATTTTTTATTTACTCCGAATTTCCACAGCATTGTCATTGCCTTATTACTTGCATATAAATGTAAACATTTTTTATCTGATAAAAATAAAACAGTCATCCTGCTACTCTTTATCTTTGTCTACACAAATAATCAAACTATGATGGAAATCACAGTATAGGTCCATCGGAGTGAGTGAGGGGTAACTCTAACTATGCCGCTTGTCTGCGCTCTTTATTGGCATACGCTCACCTACTGTCCCTTACTGAGAAGATGACAAGCGGATCGGCATACAGGTAACAAGAACAGTTGATACCGGTTATGCTAATAATTTTTCCTCGGTTAGGCATCAGTTTAATATCGGTTTATTTACAACAAGCCTGGGAATTAAATGAACGCAGCGGCCGATTTTCAGAGACAATGCCTCCTTTCTCCCGCCGCGCGTTTTGGCCCCCGCGGCGGCCTAGGTGCTTGGCGCGGTGACAAAACAAAAACGCATCGACAATCAGGACGATTGGGACGATGTGGAAACCTATTGATACACTGTCGCCCTAAAGGCGGGATCTCCTACCTGCGACCAGTTGCACCGACCGGCAGCGACCCCACTAGTGGAAGAGAGAAACAGATTACATACTTCTCCCTTGCACTAGTGGGGTCGCTGCTGGTCGCTGCGACCGGTCGCAGGTAGGAGATGCGTAGTAGGCTGCGTTCACTTAATTCCCAGGCCTGATTTACAAAATTATCCTCACTACGATTTCTTATGTACTCCAGGGGAAGAATGCCAATTTACGTATTTCTCATCGGATCTTCACGAATGTGCCACCAATTCATTCTTTGTGTGTTTCTCGATGCAAATGACAGGAGAATGCCAGGAATCCATTGTTGTCACTTTTGTATAAGTACGATGAAAAATACAAACATTTACATTCTTAGGCCAGTCCAGAGGTGCAGAAAGTATGGCGCGAAACTGAGCGAGCCACGCGCTGTGGGAATTCATCTTAACAGCTACACGCTCGGCTCTGACCCAGCGCCCAGGATGGGAGAGGTCTCCGGCTCCGAGCGTCTGTTTGTGTACCTCTGAACCACTGCTATCCTTATCTTTCCAGTCCCCTATTTTTCAGCGCCGAAAGCCATAAACCGATAAAACTCAGTGACGGGTGAAATCGAAGGTGTGAAATTCACCTACCACTCTGAATAAGAGATACTCTCCGGCCCCTGAAATTATCAGCTTAACCGGGATCAACTGTACTTCGCTCTGATCGTCTGTGTCCCGTTCGCTCTCTTCGTACTCGTAGAGCAGGGGTGTCGAACTTCCCCACTCCGAGAGCCGCAAGAGTTGGGTCCTTGGTCAGCCGGTTCCCCCAATTATTTTTCTTCAGACGTTACACGAGACCCGTCAGGGAGAGAGTGCGGCACCCGGAGGAGAAATTCATCAGAGTGAAGTAGGTGTGGAGGGGCCGTTCTCCTACGGCTCTACAGAGCAGGCGTAGACGAGAAGGAGCCACTGCGGCTCGCGAACCGCTAGTTCAACACCCCTGTCGTAAATTGCATCGCGTCGGCCAATAGCGACACACCTGTCCGGTACCTCTACGATTGTGTTAAAGCAGAGGTGCACAAAGAGCCGCTTGCTAGCCGGAAACCGATTCTGGACACCCGGTCAGAGCCGAGCGTGGAGCTGTTACGTTACTAACCACAACAAGGGGTGGGAGTTACTGCAAGTCTGTAGACCAGGCCTGTCCAACTTTTGCTCTTGCCCTCGACGAGCAGCCGCGGGTGGTTGCGAGCGAAGGCAAAGAGCGACGGCAAAAGCGGTAGCGGTGGCTTCACAGATACTAGCGTTTACAGATTCCTCCACCAAGAAGACCTTTCGCTCATGGGCCTGGGTCCGTGTCTCCAAGAGCGAAGAGCAACTCGCGGCTGATTGTCTGAGCAAATCCCTGAACAGGCCTGCTGTAGACTGTATGTCAACGCTGCTCAAAGTCGAGCACGCGTGCTCTCGGGGTTCTCCCACTCTCATCCGCGTTGTCAGGGATACCACGTGGTGCTAACCGCGGAGACGCGATCGCGCGGTCTCCTTGACAACGGAAGGTACGCTGCGCGAAAGAAAGATTAGAAGGGGAAGCAGACGCGTGAGGGGCCCCTACGCTGGACAACACTGCTGTTATGTGCGTGCAGGCTAGTACCACGCACACTACTGAAGACCCAGCGCCCAATATCGCAAAGAGATATTTGGCTACCGCGCGGCTCTTTGTGCACCTCTGTGTTAGAGAGAAGGTGGGCCTATGGCAAGCCTGCCCCGCCGAGAGCCGAAAACCTCCTTAGGTTCTGGGACCTGGGTCCGCAGCTGAGCTCCACGTACACAGTTCTCCCATAACCCACTAGGTAACAGTTTCGCGCTCGGTTGTTAACCGGGTCCTAGAAATTAAGGATGTCTTCGGTTTCCGACCGGGCAGTAACGGTACATATTTGTATTCGTGACACCGTAACGTAGCACAATTCATCGCATAGCATGCACAAGTCATGTTAGTGTATATAGGTCTACCTATGTGACGTCGCGCGTAGGGAATTGCCTGGCAGCTCTGTATAGGAAGTACCGAGCAGCGTTCCCGTTACCTCACTATACCCTTCGGAGTCACGCAACTCAATGTGATACATTTATGCGTAAGGCCGCGGCCACATCAAGAGCGGTAAGCGGTTAAGCGTCACAATGGGTGCGTTTAGCGGACTCAATCGTTGAGCTCAACCGTTGAGAACCCAACGGTGATCAGTCCAGATCAGTCCATTGTTCCGCTGAACGACACTTGGGAGGATGGCGATATTTGTAGCAACCCAACACGTTCCGTAAAAGTAGCCGACTTTGTTTAAACTACTACCCATGACGACCGATTACTAAATGTGTTGAGAAGTGAGCAACTGCGCTGTAGCGTTCAGCGAAAAATCAGTGAGCGGTTACTCAACGATTGAGTCCACTGAATGCACCCATCGTCGTCTCTCCGCCACTCAGGACTACCGCCATGTCAATTACTGTATAGCTTAACTTCATGCAAATCTATACGTGTGGAGAGGGTCGACTTCCCCTCGATCGGTGTTCGCGAACGTGCCCAGACGGACCAATATCTCTGACCTCTAACATAGTACCTATATGTATGTATTGCTTCTGCCAAGCATATACGTAAATATATGTAAACAACCAATCGCTAGACCCAGAAGTGCCTCGTGCGAAGAAACTCTTACTGATCACGGCATAGTTTACACGAACGTGCAATTTGCTCGTGTTTCTTATAACGAGTACACGTGGCGCCGACATTTAAATATTTATGGAATCGTAGACGAAAGTCAAGAGTTCAAGTTTTGGTTGATCGTGGCTTAAAATGTGAGCCACAGATTGCAAAGTAGGAAGGGATGTTTCGACTTTCTCGAACATAGCGAAGTTGCATATTTCTGCTTGTCCCGTGGTTTTGAAAAATCCAGTATAATATTTCTTCTGGAAATCCTTCGACTTTCACCTGAAACATTTTTCGACGTTAGAATGGAAATTAGAATGAGAAATTATGCACAACAATGCGGCACATAATCCTTGTTTGTATATATATCTATAGTTTCTTATTGCTGATTTTCTAAGAATATTTACTCACACGATACAGATTGAAACTGAGGTTGGGTACACTTATGCACAATAACGCCGCAAAAGAGGTTGTAAAGTTTTGAGTTATGTATTCTACGAATCTATAACAATAGAAACATTTTCTGAGACTATATAGCAGAGTTGGGCATTAACTGAATAAAAAGTTATTTAAATAACGGATCGAATAAAAGTTACTTTATCTTTAGATTATTCCACGAATAAAGTTAATTTTAAACCCCGGTTAACTTTATTCGACACATGATGAATAATTTTATTCGTTATTCGAATTTTTTATTTAAATACAAACTTTGTCCATCTCTGCTATATGGGTATGTGTGTATACAATCTCATATATACATACTCATTTAGCCTTCATGATTACGCGAACTAAACTTAAGTACCGTAATTGCACTAAAAGTTTAAACAAAGATTTCTTTTTAATATAATTGCATTAGAAAGTGTAATAATAGATGCATAAGTAGGAGTCGTGTTAACCTGAAGTTATTTGTGAATAAAATAAATACAAACTCTAATGCTCGTTTGTGAGTTTCCACTGCTTTGATTAGTCTTCCACAAGAAATATGACATTTTTCAGTGACATTCGTAATTAATGGAGATATCTAAAACGAATACGCTTCGTTAGTAGTGACAGTACACCGTGCAATACTGAAAATATTGTATTATCGTTAAATAATAGAATTAAATTATTTCACACACACAAAACAGCCAATTCCAGTATTTCATTCCTGAGGAGCATCAGAAATAAAAAAGGTATGCATTACCATTGAATGTTTAGCTTAATTTTTAAATATTAAACATGTAGCTATGAGACAAAGTCCCTTTAAGTAATCAAGTCAGTTGAAGTAATCCTCGCTCTTCAAGTATTCCGAGTGATATTAATTTTCAAATTAGTAGTACATAACCGGAAGGAGCTCTGTCAAGAGCGAATGCCATTAAAATAAGTTCTTTGTACCTGAATAACAAACGCAGAAAGGAGTATAAAGAGGTATATCAAGTCTTGTAAGTTCTTCAGCCATGAAGAGTTATCTAAAGAAAGTCTGATAAGAGGCAGAAATATATGATCGAACTTGTAGCAGTTGTAACTTTCGCAGTGCATCTTTGTACGACAGTCAGACTCGAAGTGTCGCGGTGTCGACATTGTCACCCTCGAAGTGTCGCCCAGCTTCGATCAATTTACTTTACCACTTATTCCTCTCTTTTTTTCGTAATATATTCCTCGCAGGGGAAAATGTAAGTTTGAAATGATAGGCAGGGGGCGCAATTTAAATATTACTGTTTATTCGAAGAGTGCAGCAGGCAATTTTATCGATCAATATGGCGTCTTCCCCCTTATATGTGGTGCAGATCTCACGTTGAATTTGTCGCGCGACACGTGCAAATTTCGCGATAGTAATGTGCTTGATTTCCCACGTTAACGTAACATCAGCATTTTGCTTTGGCAGTGGTCTCACGAGGGGTGCATTTGGGGTCGTATGTTGAGTCGTGCCTCACACTTTAAGCAACGCACGCGCTGGTTGAATCGAGCAGTACACGTTTGCTCTTCTTTGGAAGCTCGACTTGGTGTGTGCAATGCATTGGTAACAACAAGTGCTTTTTGTGTTTATACAAATTCATCGAGAGTGTCTTCAGCATACCTAACACGATTAAAAAAGTCATCACCTTCTCGGACTATTGTATATGAAGCTTGATATATATATGTAGGCATAGTGTAGTTCAGCTATTTGTGATATTTTGGAAGCTTTTCTTGGGAAGTGAGATACAAAAGAGAGGTTCGTAGCAGACAAACAAAATATTTGGGATGTTAAAATACAATTTTACACGTATTTGTTTGTGGAGGTTTATAATTTAGTGTTGGCGAAGGTGCTGACTGTCACTTATTCTATACTTGTGTGAGTCAATAAACAATTAAGGGCGAATTCCACTTATGCCCAAATCGCCTGCGCCCACGACCGTAGGAATTTTCTGTTTTTGTAATGAAATTAATATGATCAATTATATCTTCCTTTTTTTTTGAGTCGTAATTTATATTTAAAAACCTGCATTTTTCAATAATGGCCCTTTCACAGATTTTTCTTCCATATCTCAGGAAATTTTCATAAATTCTGAAACGAAAAACACGGACGTTGCGGGCAATTTGGGCATAAGTGGAATTCACCCTATATATGAAATGGAAATGCTAGGGGACTATGATGACTTTTATTTTGATTAATGTTCAGAAATTTATTTATTCGAATTTTTCGGACCTATGCGTATAAAACATTTTTCTTATCTCTACTCGTAAAACATACTGGTGAAGTTTGATCGACTTCGGAACACCTTGTATATATTGTTCTACTGTGTTTCTAATGTATGTAAATAATCTCATGATCTATGTGCGTTTTCCGTATGGGTTCAATAGAAACCTATACAACAAGTATTATAAATAGTTATGTTCGTATTGAAATAATTCGTTATTTGAAAGCATGCTACGTTATATTACTACATAGGTACATTCTGCAGTGTGTTAAGCGTGCTCGTGTTATTACAATTCAACATTATGAAAGTCATAAAAAAGCAAAATAAATTTTTCAATTTTTCATGGAGACTAAAAAAAATCGAACCTGGAGATTGAAAGCGACTCTAATTAAATAAAAAAGTTTCAATAAATTTCAGATTATGAAAGCGACCCTAATTGTCTTTTTTAATCGGGGATTATATTTATTCTTACATACTTAATAAATGCTTGATGATTGACAGTACACAAATACCGTTGAAAAACTTCAGCCAACGATAATTGTTTGGGTACTTGGCAATTAATTACACTATCGTTCTCGTGATTCTTAAAATAGTGTCACCGCCAATTTCGAATCACTTTATAGACCATAGAACTGCAAAGTACGACATCGACGTGTTTATTATCTAAAAGGATGGTTTGGTTTGAATAATTGATGGAAGTTAATATATTCTCGAAAGATTAATGGTATCAGTAACTCCGTTACCGATAAAAGTGTCTCGAACGAGGCTACAAATATACCACCAGTTAAGAGGCAGCTACTTTTCTTACACCAATTCAACAAGAGTACAAGTAATTTCTGAACTGGTAAGGGTGCTAAGTACCATCGTGTGTCGTATCTAGAAAACACAGAAGAGGATATTTCGTAGAATGAAGCTTTCCCATATTAAACTATTATTGATTGAAGCAAATATTAATTTGAATGTTGATACACGAATAATCCTTATTGCCATGGTAGTGCTATAACAGTATGTTAAAATAATTTCCCCATGGGGTTAATCTCTCTTACATGAAATTTCGCGGTGTTCAATGAAGCGTTCAGAAATAACCATTTAATTCACATTAAAATTGTAAACAGAGTAAAAATGAATGTGACTACAAAACTTAAGGAAACATGATTTCCATAGAGCGCCAATGTGGGTGCAGGTAGTACTGACTAATAGTGAAACTCGCGCATGCGCATTGGACATCTCACTTTTGCTCGACATTCCCATAATGAGTTAACGGGGGATTGCGCCTTGTTAGGCCGAGAAATAGGCAATTCTTTACCCAAAAATTCAGAACAATAGTTGAAGATACAATAAAACAGCCTGTCAAACCTCAAATTAATTTGTCGAACGGTTTTTGTACAAAAAATTCACAAAGAATTACCTATATTTTGGCCCAACAGGGCGCAATCCTCTCTTAGAAGTGCAAATATTGGGCCCGTTTACTTATTACACACTTTACTCACGTTTTAAGGAAAACGTCATGGCATTGGTTTATAACTTGCTGTCCTATGTAAGTACAACAGTATACGTACAATAAGTCACAGATGACCAATACTGCTGATACAAGTAATTCTTCCGAATTACCAGTATACAATAACGCCTGTGCAACCTGAACAATACGAAGCATCGAATCACTTTAAAATTCAGAGTAAAAATGGAAATTGCTTCTTATGTGTTTCATTAATGAAAAGTATAAAAGTATATAAAGTCGGTGTTTAAGAAATGTTATCATTATTTATAAATTGGATAAATTTTATTACTTACTAGATACAAATTTAGAATCAATGAAAGCACGCCTATACCAAGCAACACTATATAATGTCGCGAGAACGAAACATTTAGGAGGTTCGTGAAGCTTGAACATTAAGAAACAATTATTTGTTATCAAGTATGTGTAAAATAATTCGCTGGAAGATATACTTCTTGAATCACTCAAAAATAAAATACAAGCTGTGGTTAATACTGAAAATTGGAAATACAGCAAAAAGTAATGAATAAAACAAATAACTGTTTTATAAATAATTTTATACCGACCCAATCGCTCGGTAATGTATTTGTGCTACAGTTTTTATCCTCTCACGAATTAGCAACTGTTCCTTGTAAAGTAAAATCGTATCCTCTACTGTGACATGGACATGGTAGCTGCAAATTTAAACCCTCTTATTTATACATACATGGGTCATCGAGTATTCTTCGAGGTGTGAATTACAGATAATTGTTTCTTCCCAATGAAAATCTACCCCTTACTATTTACATCTTAGGGTAAAGATAATGAATCATTGCATTATTTAATTATATAACAGCAGTGGTTTCGTGGTGTAATGTAATGTATAAAACAGTACAAGAAACCAAATAACAGATAGCGAAACAGAATATTATTTGCAAACATATTACGAATATTCTCTCATTATAAACATTCGAATTCGTCTGGAACATCCGAAGAAGAGAAAATTAAATATCCGAAACGAACTTGAAAATGGATATTCTCGAAAACGAAGGTTTCACAAAAAAAAGGGAAAGATTTCTTATATTACCTATACCATACAAGTGCATGTAAGGTGTTATTTAAAATATATACAGTAAGTTACAAAAGTCTGCATACACGCATCTGCATTAGGCTTACTGAAACTACCACATTTTTTTATAATATTTCTTTCACGTAAACCTGAACCCAGATACTTATTTGTGCGACGTGTCATTAAAGAAACTCACTGAAATCGATTCTAATGATTGCTCTATAGGAGAATGAAAGCAATTCATTCTCTTTAATAAACAATGGAAATATACCTGACTAAGTCAAATAATCCGCAAGCGTGTTGCACGCTCAACAGGGTGGTGCTTTCGGTGGCGATCACGATACTCGCTCCAAGAAATTGACAGACATCCAGGTGCAGCAAGATCAAGTAGAAATATTTGTCAGGGTCAACGAAATACTCTAAGGGAACTGGTAGTTTGTACAGACGCGTTTCATTCATAGCCATTGCGGTATCGAGAAATCGTGGCATGTACGGGAATACGATAAAAGCGGCTACAGACATATATATGACTACTGGAAACATAAAATTCTGTTCCGGTGATTGTTAACACAGTGGAGCATGTAACGTATGTGAGATAGTCTAACTTGCAAACACTACAATGATGGATTTTCCCTTTTTGGTGTGTTTCGTCATTATTTCTTGTTCTTCTTTTCTGCTGTAGTTATCCCAGTCGTACTGTATCCAGCCCAATACCCTTTGAAACTGTAAAAATTGTTTTGCCATACATTCTTCTTGGAAATTCTGTAAAAATCTGAATTTGGTAGATGAAGTATACTACAAGCGTACGTAACCCTTTACACTCCAAATATACCCCACAGCCATATCAAAGTTTACAAAGCAGTGGCGCACGCAGAGCGGGCATCAATGCCCCCAAACCAGGGCTTTGTAAAAGAAAAGAAAACTGGATTTTATTCTTTAAATAAATTTAAATAATCACCTAATGAATTTTATCGAATTTCTATTAAAAATATTTTTATCCGTTCAACGCGGGCACCCCTACGTATAAATCCCGAGTGCGTCACTGTTACAAAGTATACACGTTACATATTGATTTCGAAGAATTAATTGAAGTACTGGTTTTGAATTTATTCTGCCATATTTCACGGTAATTGAAACTTCTGCAATTAATAAGTTCAACACTGAGTTGTGCAAAGCGTCAATGACCTTGCAATACTGTCACCAATAGTTCTGACTACAGGTATCGCCAGCCCCTAAATCCGTTAATCTTCCATCTAATTTTCAGCATAAAATGTCGTCGTAATAGACAAAGTAGTTGTAATTTATAAAAATAAATACACGGTGTACTTTTCCAGCTGTACGCAGGCTTACTTGGTCCGAGTATATAACGAAAGTCGCGTATTTTACAAGGTACACTATATTCGGCATGACATACGTAGCGATCTTCACGCAGTATGCGTAACTGAACTCGTGTGTAACGAGCATCCCACACTGAAAGAGTCGGAAGTATTCAACAGAAGTAAATAAATTCAAGGAGTACGAAGAAATACTGTAAACGATCGGCAACTGTACCTGCGCAAAAATTATGGACAATATACAGATCACAATAAAGCACTTTTGAACGCGCACGTATACCCTTGTCTCTTCTGGAGACAGGCCAGTGAGCAGCCAGAAGAAACGAGTGATCGAATAATTGGGGATATTCTGTATGTCCATATCCGCAAGACAGCTGAAACACGACTGACGCGAGACGTGCGCCTCCCCAGCAGCGAATTTTTTTTCTCAATTTTTCTCACATTCTTTTCCCATTTTGGTCGATACGTCGATACAAGGTAAGCTGACAGTGCCGCGAAATAACGTGTCGTAGGTGGTCATTGAGAAATTACTTGCGTTTACGCGGTAATGGGGGAGCGGGGATGATTGACACTTGGGGAAACACGAGGGATATAATATGTTTTATGGAGGTGCGAGCAAAGTTGGAAGAAAATTCCCTTCCACTCATGCTGGAATTATTGAACGGTGCGCTTCTTGGGGAGTACACAGTGTACTTGCACTTGCAAGGGTGGCACGAAGTTTTGAAGCAGAAGAGGACACAAATTGTGGGAATAGAATTTTGCAACAAAACGTGAAAGCTGTTGTTTATATTACGCTGCAACTTGGTAACAGCTGGGATGCAATACGACGGAGTGGAGAAATATAAGGTGATGTTTCTTTTTTCTACTATTCTGCATCAAATGTTACAAGTTAGATCACTCTCTACGTTAATCCTTCGCTTTTATTGTGCTTACTTATGGAACTTGTGACTGCGACTGTGCAGGTGGAAAATTTTTTCTTGGTAAACTCAGGAAGACGTTAACAAGAGTGTTTATCTATTTTGTTGACTGTTTCGCTATTAGACTATTCGAATATGCGAATAATCAGGAGTATTCGAATATTCGGAGTGATCGAATAAGAATCTGAACATGAAATATTTGTTCACACTTTACCGTGACATTCTTTTCATATTGACCTTTACAATTATTTGTACATTTATACAAATTTATAACACTTGAGAAGATTTATACATTTTGAAACGAAAACAACCATCGGTTATTAAAATTATTATTCTAATAATAATGAGTGGAAACCGCGACTCAGTCCGCCAAGGGTCCCGTCCTCTAGGCCCACCCTTGCTCTGCCATAGGCGGGTAACAAACAGTATAAGCAGTTTTTTGTAGGAAACTAAAACCCCATAAATGATTTTGAGGAACTATAACATTTTTATTTCTACCCCCGTTACTATAACGAATATTCGAATAATCAAATCTCAAATTCGAATTCTCTGGTATCTACACCGTCTTTGTGCATAATCAAGTATTAACGTTTAACATAATTTGAACGATCTGCTGGACCGCCGCCGAAAGTAGTTGTGCTGTAGCTCCATTCTACATGGGGATAGGGAAAATGGGTACAATGATATTTTGTAATTCTTAGAACACTCTATGTTTATGTAGCTGTATTTTGGGATGAAACATGTAACAAGGCAGCTTGATGTAAGGACATTAAAACCACACATGATATGGAAATAAATGACTAGTGATAATTAGGGAAACAGTGATTCTTCGTGCGAAAATAAGTTGAAAATATAGAGTAAGTTTGTTTCGTCGGAGGACTTGTTTTAAAAATATATATATAATGGCTGAGATTCGCATTTAGCACGTACGTATTATCGATGAGCTTAGATGTGATTTATCTTTCTAGAAGTGACTATTTGCACACATTTTCCAATGTTGGCAGCGTTTTATAAAGATTCACAATTCTTTCAACCTCATATCCTTACTCGTTTATCACAAGTACGAACAAACGGAACAGTCAAAACAAAATGAGTATTTATATTCATTTTATAACAAAACTAGTAGCTAATATTTCCTTTAATTTTATCACTCGTGAAAGTCTAGACATTGTACAAACATGAAGTGCAGCAGATCCGTTCCCCTACAAAATAAAAGTATTACATGCAAACGTATTACATGCAAAATACTTGTTAATAGAGTAAAAAAAATAACAATCAAACCGAATGATATAACATCGGCAAAATGGATACATAAAATTCTCATTCTTAAGAATCTTCACACGCAATGCATTTTCGTATAAAAAATATAATTGTTTCATTTTTACATTTCCAGGCGCAGAACTATTAAAAGAGTTCTGAGCGAAATTCAGTTCTTTGTTAATATTCGACAATAAAAGTGCACACAGTAGGTACATGCATGTGGTGTCCTGTCACCACAATTTTAACCTTTGTCACCAAAGTTAATTTGAAAATTAAATTACGATACGTCAGAATTAGGTCCCTTTTATTAATAAATGCTACATACGTGTACAGCATAATACAAATCTACGCTGTTCTTTGAATGCTGTTACTACTTGCTACGTGTTCTTCCATCACGTTGCAGATCGTAAATCGTAGGTACTAAAGGTTTTCATTCTTTGTTGGAAGAGTACATTACCGTGAAGTAGGACACCGACGCTTTAACAAGCTGTAACAGAGCGTCTCATTTTCATCGTGCTTTGTCCGAAATTCTATCACAATTGGGATTATTGTGTGTTACCAAATGGAAACCTTCGAGTGATGGAACGAATATACAGCCGATGCGCGTAATATGCAGGTTTCTACAACTTCGTTGAGATATGAATAAAAGGTGTTTCTGTACTCGTAGGGGAGCCTGATACCATGGAATGAAGTATCTATGAACACAGGTAAATATTTAATTTAAGATTATGTTCATAGAAGTCGAGTAGATATGGTGAACGTTAATCCGATTCTGTATTATGATTTCTTATTAAGTATTTTGATCGTTAGAAAAAAATTCAAAGGGTTAAAAATCTTAAAAAATAGATTAGTAGTAGGTACTGATGTGATTAGAAAATCTAGTATTGAAGTTACTTATAGGCGTGTGCAAATACCTATATCATTTAAGTGATGTTATTATACTACATCATCAGATATAAATATTTCCCCACATAATTTACATCTGATATTTTACATCCGTTGCTAGTAGATTTTATATGCTTTGTATTTCTATTGCGAAGAATAATAATCAAACCTATATTTTGAATAATTTAAAGGTAACTTACGTTTTCTCAAAAATCTCGTCACAATGGTTCATTATCAATTGCCCACCATAGTTCACGACGAACATGTAAAAAAAATGAATCGAGACGTAGAAGCTACACCTAATAAGTTCAGCCATTTCCTTTGTTGCTTTTGTCGCTTGAAATAACTACGATACAAGGGGATTTAATGCAACAAATTGCACGAACTACAAGAATTATTAAAAGAAACGATTTCTAGAAGAAAGTATTACAAACCAGTTAATCGATTACGCAATACACTCGTGGCATCCATCCACTGAACAGTTCACCATAAAAGCAATTTAAGGGTACCGTAAATAATTTTCTTTCACTTTACATAATAACACAATTTACAATATACTTCCATCGTTAAAGGAAGTGCAGGTATTTGGTAAAAGAGATAACAGTTTTCTTATTAAATCTGCAAGAAATCAATTTCCAAATATTCCAGATCACATAGAAAATCTCTGATTGTTATTTAAACAGAGACCTGATATTACTTTATACAAATGGAAGTACTTGCTTCTCATAACTGATTTCAATACCAAAACTATAAGAAAATTGGTATTACTCACGCGAAACAAATTTATGCTGACAGAAGAAACACCAAGTATTAACAAACACAAGTCAGAGAACGCTGAAAACGCGCACCAAAGCTCTGTGTAGCTTTAACAGAAGAGACTAACTTATCTTGGGCACGAACAGTAACAAAATTTTTACCACATTGATATTTCTGCAAATTTAGTACCAACTTGTAAGCACTTCTTTGTATATTCACAGCTTCTATGAGCCTCGTATAAACTTCATCATTGTCTCTAGACTCTCGTGACAATAAATGATCCAACGAGTGCTCCAACCTGTAGCTGCAAAATCACAACAACGAATATTGCAATCAAGAAATTAATCTATGTGAGTGTGCCTATTTTAAGTATCAATATTGATCGTATTTGTCAAAAATAGTGTCGAAAGAGTTCAATTCCTTCGTAACTTAGGATCTTCGAAGGAAATCTCCATGATGCTTAACACAGTGGTAAGGAACGGGAAAGACACATGCTAGATACTACTTATTTAGTAACAATTTTCTTACATTTTTTTTTCAAAATTAGGGTAGTTTTAAGAAATTAGAACGTGATTCGGTCTAAAAGGACTTGAGAGCTGCAGCACGACGGAATGCTGATTCGTTTTTAACCATCAAGTTCTTACCTAGTGACTTTGAGTATTCCACAAACGTGCTGCACGTTAACTATGTTCAACGATTCAGTAGTGAGGAGTACGGTTACCTCGAGAAAACTGGACACGCTAATGTGCGCGAGGATGTAATGAAAGTACTTTTTCCTGTCCAGGAAATATTCCATTAACAAGAAAAGTTCCTGGGGGCGTGACTCGTTCAAGGGAATGACGATGTCGAGCAAAGTAGGCGTAAAGTACCCTACGACGACTAACAGTGTCGTACTGTAGATACAAACTGAAATCATCGAAAATCGGGGGCATTTGGATGGCACACTTAATGGAAATCTATACGTTTCGTCAAGTTTTGCAAAAGCAACGATATTACTTGGTAAATGATGTTGCACAGAGTGTTTTAGAATCACAGCTATGAATTTGATTAGTTGGCAGAATTTATGCAAAGGAATCAAAAATTTGAAAAGCATTCAATTCTAACGTGGCACTTTGAATGGATGTCTTTTGTGTATCAATATTGTTGACATCATCAGTAGCAGTAGTGTGAAGGAAATAACGGAGAAAAAACAGAGAGATGAGGCTTGCATCGAAGTGCCGTTTATATAAATGATAAACTTATATAAAAAAAAAACAGAATATTTTATGTCTGCGTTATCTTATTTCAGCGTTATGTCTCCTTGGAAGAGAAAAGTATTCTATTTTATTTATTATGAAAAATTGAAAAATAGAAACTGCACTGTCGGTGAATCATTTTTTTAAAAATAACTTGAAACAGAAACCCAATCGTGGTAAATGAAAAAAGGGCTACAAACGTGAAGGGCATAGTACTTGTTGAGTAGTACATAGTAATTTATTTCACACCTGCGATGATAATTATAAAGATTCTGCTGTTATTTGCATACTGTCGTACTATCTCAATTTCCTCGTCGCTTTTCAACGATCTCCAGTCATCAGCGATGTGCTCGAAAAGCTTCTCTATCTGTTGTCGCGAACAACAATTATAAAGACAGTTCCAGGAGATTCTTTCTCTTTACTAGCAACTTACGTCTTGGATATGCCTGTGACAGCTGTAGTACCTAATAGTCACCAATATCCATGGAAGCATATATGAGCACACTTTTAATGACATGTGGATGTCTATCCTTGGATCAGTAAATATTCTTGAAAACTGAAGAATCAGGAGATTACATTAATTTCCCAGTGATTTCCCAAATCATTTGAATCTAATTAATTCTAACCGATGAATGTACAAGACAATTCAGATTAATACAGAAATCGTACTCTTTGAGTCATATAGAGCAATAATTCGGAAAGTATACTTAACTCGCGATCAATTCTCTTAGAACTACATAAAAAAAAGAATGTAAACCAGAAAACAGGGAAGAATAAAATAAACTGTAAATAGTTTAGTAAATAGTTGCTTTTAAATCTGACTCGAAAATGAATAGTTGTTAAAGTTTCTATGGCAGACTGCAAAACAAAAATTGTCTTCCGTCGGACATGAATGGAAAATTAAAACGTACCTGAAACAACAACACCGAGAAGAAAAGGATATAACAAATCGCGAGGCGTATTTGCGTCCATATATCAAATCGTGGTCGGCCATCGAAATTTCGCAGTCCGACTATCGACAGTAACATTAAATTCAATTTGTAGTAGTGACTCCCGATGAAGTTCATCGCTGTACAATAGTCGAGACGCTTCTGCGATCAGGTTTCGCTACGTGACAGTTTGTTCTCCCCTCCACTATGTATTGTTCGATAAACAGTCGTTTTATTTCTCTTATAAAATTGCACGTGGAATTTTGAGACGACTGTAGCGTTGGGGGCGAATGATTGACAGGTAAAATAACATAAGAACAGGGTGCAAGTCACGGGGGTGAAAAGAAAAAAACGGTAATATCTGGATAATACATAAAACTACCTACATTGTGGCACCAGAATGGAAAAAGGTGATATTTCCCGATACTTACAATTTTCCTTTAGCTTTAGCGCGATTGTGGCATTTTCTTTACACTCATTGGCTCTTCGATGATCGAGCAAGCAAGTAGTGAAGTATGGATACATATTTTCCTACGGTTGTTGTAGATGGAGTATTTTATTCGTTCTTTATGTTCAAGTGCTTAGATAGTAGATCAAATATCACGTTTCGTTTTTTAAGTGAAGTTTCGTATCCTTGTTTCGAGTATCGAGGAAGATGTGCATGTTGAGCATTACTGAGTTATCAGTACGAAGGAAAGTTGTTCTGATTAGCATGCATTGGAATCAAGGGTATTCTCAATGAATTACTGAAACCGGAAGCGGTGAGTTTTTAATTCTTAGTAAACATAATTTATAAGTAGGGGAAAGTGGGGCAAAACCGGGTACGCGGGTCAGACCGGGTACCACAGTTTTTCTAAGACAAGAGCTGCGATATGCAGCCAACGTGTTACATTCGGGTGGACCTCACGACGGAATGAGATCAATCGTAGAGCAAAGACCGCCGTAGTTTTTCATTTAGAGAAGTTTAAAAATTTCGAGTTGAAATGTTCCAGTGTTGCGTTGGTGAATTGCCTTTTTTATACCACTTGGATTTAAAGAATCGACCACGCTAAGAACTGCATTGTATTCTGTAGACTTTCCACAGTATTTTGCCGTTTTACCCGGTTCTTTATCGCATGTTGAAGTGTAAATATTTAATGTTTAGTAAATCACCTCATTTGGGGCAAAACCGGGTACCAGGTTTATTGCTATGCTGTCTCAAAAATTGGAAGCTACCAACATTAACGTGAAACACGCTCAAGACGATGCTGGCGTTGAAAAACCGTTGTTATTTTTTCAACCCTCTTGGATGAGCTCATGAGATTTATACAAGTGTTGAGGAGGGCGACGAGACCTTTATTTGTGATTTCTGTTCGTTAAATAAATAAAAATAAATTGATATACAAATTAATATTTGTAAAAAACCTTCCTTTATGGTTTCTAAAATAATAGCAATAAAAGTTTTATAATTATATCATATTTTATGCGTATTTTAATAGGTACCCGGTATTACCCACACCTATAGGGTAAAACCGGGTAGTTGCATACTTCCGAGAAAACTTATTTTCCTGTGAGCCAAATAGTTTTTTCATATAAGAATTCTCTTTTTCTGATTCTGTAAGGTCCAATTAAGATTTCTAGCTGTGTCCAAAGTTTATTTTGTCGTCTGACTTTATGCTAGCAGGAAAAATACATTAGGTACCCGGTTATGCCCCACTTTCTCCTACATATTGCCAGGCTAGTTGTTTTATTTGGTCCATGATTAATTACGAGAAATTTTTATTATAATGAACCCTCTAAAGGACGGAATAGTCACATTGTATTCATTAATACACTGCAATATATAAATTGATATCATGCAAGTGTAATTTATTTTGTAATATGGGAGTATAATTACTATCGATAACGTTGTTAAATGGAGAAATGTAATATTGAAGTAATCATTCGATACTTTACTAAGGTTAGCTTTAATCTTAATTTTCAAATGCTTTTACTTGAATTACGACTATTAATATTTCCGTAGTATTGACAAAAATGAATTTTCAAGGGTTTTTTTTGGTTTACAAGCCCACCAAAACACAGATTGGTATCCCAAAAAAATTTCAAGCGTGAGGATAAAAAAATTAGCGAGGCATTCCATTACATAAAGGCAAATTACTCCTGATGGACAGATGTCTCCTATTCGTGCATAGAACCCTAACGAACCCCGGAATCTATGAAAACGAAATTTACTAATAAAATATAATTTAAAGCGCGATATTCGTGCGAAAAAATCATGACATCAACTTTAAATATCCCCCATTTTGTTTTAAATTAATATATCGGAAATTCCCTCCGAGAATCAGAGGATACATTAATATACTAACGAAAATAATTTTTTATTTTAGATAATCTGGTTCCGAATGGCAGTGCTCACCCCAAAACAACTTTTTAAAAAACACTTCTTGGATGTCGGTTGTAATTTGATTATAAAAGTAAATATTTTTCTACAATTACAAAATATCCACACGGGGAAATTAACTCGTTGAACGGATTGCAGTGGCATTCGTAAATGACATCTATCTAAACGGTAGGTACGCACTATAGTAGATCATTTTATCGTTAGAACTTTGCCGTACAGAGTTACAGTTCCGCGGAAAGAACAGCCGTAGCTAAGAGATTAAAGCAATGCGAAATATTTACTTATATTCGGAAACATGCATGTTACCCAAAAATGTTGTTTACAAATTCATGTTCACCGAACAACAGTTTCAAATACGCTACAGCTTAGTAATACAGTATGCTTGTTTCTTATCCCTCGATTTTGAATAATCGACATACATGTTCTGATACGAATAGAAAGGTGGATTCGGTCGTCAATAGGACAACGAAAATCCCGCTGAACACGGCCACTGACGTACAAACAACACAGTAAAAGTATGTTCGTTGTTGGATATTGTACTCCGACACGAATTCAGGCTGGAAAAGTTGCGTCGAACTGTCAGGTAACGCGTCTAACGAAAACACTGCCGGTAGGTATTATTACCACGATACTCACGGTGTAGACCATAACTGAAATCAATATGTTTGTTAGAATTTGATGCTTCCCGCCGTTACGTCGCGGTGATGTATTTAATACAATCCAGACACAAAGGGGTGGAACATGCAACAAATTCGTGACACTTTAACTACTTGCTTTACGCCAATCTCGACTGTATTAACATTTTCGATGCTGAGATTCAAGCACTGAATGCGCATCGTTCGCAGAATCCTTACAGGCTTGCTCGTTAATTACACTCCCTGACACGCACTCATTGAATACACAGCACACCGACGGGTTAGTCAAACATCGGAATTATATCCTCGCGTTAATTACGTATTAACAGCACAAAGATGATGTACACGTTGCCCGCCTCCTCCTGAAGTATCTCCATACTTTCCCTATCGTCCTTGAACAATTTCCAGTCGACTTGAATCTTCGCAAATGTCTGTATCACTTTGGTGGACATGGTCCAATCGGGAAAACCTTGCGGCGATCAGAGCGGTATATAGTATGGTGTGAAGGCAGTAACTTGCAGTGCTGTCGTATTCGACAAAACCGATCATGTGTATATGAATAACGCCAACTGGAAAGAACGTCCGATTAGGCAGACTGCTTCCTCGCGACACGTGTTTGGGAGACAGTACCTGAGGAAGTACACTGATCAGCAGCACGAAATAGATAACGAAGATCAGACACATGCGAATTTTATGAATAAGAACACGGCCGCACAGGCACCAGCAACGTTTTGGAGAACGCATAGTCGAATCGCCGGACGTACGTCATCCTCGCGCGAAGTCAGAAACGCAACTGCCGCACGATCGATTCGTCCCTACCTTTATACGGGAATTTATACCCTCTGCGAACCCTCTTTGAATTTACGAGGAATATCGCGTACTGTGGCGGAGGGGTGAGATGATTGACAGGGGTGGCAATTTCCTGGGGAGACAGTCGCCGCGGTATCTTGTCCGGGAGAGTGGAAGAAAATGCATTGATACTAGAATTTTGAAAATTATACTTGGTGTCCCCCTCTTTCTTACACGGCTAACACACACGCACGATATTCCTTACCCTTGCTGCCTTCGATTATCGATATTATGAACGTTGCTCGGCGAGCAGTTTCTTTTGTGTTATGTTGTCGCAGTTGTATTATTATTGTTGCTTGCAATTTGGTAATGTTAAGAGAAGAAATCATATTATGTTAGGATAATATATAGTCGCCGGGTAGGTACTTGAAGCAAGCTACTTGACCTCTGGTAGGAATTTAGTTAATATTGGGGAATGTGAAGATGGTAAAGTGAAAGGTACAAAGCGTATGTACAAATGAGAAATAAAATACAATAATACTTTTGTCGAATATATATCATGTTGTAAGCACATGGGTCTGTAATTTTTCAAATCTTGTGCGACGGTATTGAAACTTCACTAATTGTAGGAAGCAACAAAAGGTTTTGAATGGATCATCTCGTATGAAGGTGTTAATTGAGAAGCAATAAAAAACTTTTCGCGAAGGAAGATGCGAAGGAGGTTTTAAAAAGGCGTTTAAAATATTTAAGCTAGTCAGAAATAAAAATTGCTATCGCATAATTCTAAAGTTTTTAAAACTATTATGAAGAACAAAATTTGTAAAAATGTACAATTCTACATTATAGACAATTAATACCCATTTCCCAAAAGTTATACATAGTCACGCAAGGAATGAAGGGCAAACAACTGCGTGAAACAAAAGAAAAATAATATATTGATTTCCCGTTGAAGGGTGTAAAGTATGCTATGAAGGAAACGTGACACGCGAGGAGAAATCGATACACCCTCATGGCACAACGACACCATTAAACACAACAATCTTGACCTTGCCAATAGAATTCAGTTGAAAGAAATACTAAAGAAAAGGGCCCTTTTTTCCCTCGGGCCTTTTTCGACTCACTCGAATTTTTATTTCTTTGAGAATTGTGCTAAATTTGAGAAAATTATAAGGAAGTAGCTGTTAATATATACGTATGTTTCTGCATTTTTACCCTCACTTTTAATGTTACAAATCCAGTTCTTTCAATACCATATATATATATTTGCTATAGTGTTCCAATAAACTAAGTTTCAGACATCCTTACCATTTCAAATAATAAACATAATTTATTAGGATCTAAAGTACAGGAAAAATTAATTAAACTCAAGTAAAAGTAATAGAAATGCATTTAAAGTACGTTTAATTCGGAGTTTCTGTAATTAATAATTTTTAGTATAAGAATCGCATAAATGTCTTTTTCAAAATATCAACAAATTTGCAAAAAAGTGATTAACATGATAGTTTCCCGTGGCTAACCCTGCATTTGCGGCTAGTAATGAACGATAAGTGTAATTTCAGGTAGGAATATCAATACTTACAAGGGAACATCCCGAACCCGAAAATTCAAAACATTCCGAAACTTTGTGGATACGTAAGGGATTTCCTTCTGATTACAACGCAAAGTTTTTTTGCAGCCCAAAATCACTCTAAAAGGGTGAACCTCTGCAGATTCGGCTATTTTTCGATTTTCTGTTACAACTCGCGAACTGTAAGAGATAGAAAAAAAGTTTCGAGACAAAAGTTACTTCTTTTAATTAGGACTATCATTTGGTAACTTACAGTTCTTACAATTCGCGACTTATAACGGAAAATCGAAAAATAGCCGAATCTTCAGGGGTTAATTTCACCCCCTTAGAGCGATTTTGGGCAGAAAAAAATTGCGTTGTAATCAGAAGGAAATCCCCACATATCCACAATGTTTCAGAATTTTTGGGTTCGGTGTGTTCCCTTGTTAATCAGCCACAGTAGAAGAAATACTCATATATCAGCCGCAGTAGAAGAAACACTCATATATCAGCCAGCGCGGAAAAATTCAATACAGATCAGAAATAATGTACATAAACGTAAAAAAGTGTTCAAAATTAATAATTATTACTAAGTGATACCATATTAACATTTAACGAGGACGTGCATTACATAAACAATTTACATCTTTCTGTTTGTACTTGTTTCCAGAAGAAATCATAGAAAGCAAACATATGACAATAACACAAGTGGAGCAAATATCCAATATATGCTATGCACTAATTTTGAGTGCATTTTTGATCAAATTAATGGAGTGTCCTGTTTTACAAAGTCCAAAAAAATGATTTTCTCGCGAATTTTTTTGAAAGGAAAAGGAACAATTGATCTTCGTAAACTTTTAGGTATATTTAAACATATAGTCGACGAGTGCAAAAAAATTCTCAAAATTATAAAATATGGCAGATTCATCAGCCGATTCTCGGAGCGCTTTGCCACTGCAGCCTCCAATTGGCGGGCAGGATTCTGGTTGTAATTCTTGTCTGAATGAAAAAATCAAAATGGTTGTTAATGCTCGTATATTTTTTCTTCTGGGTGAACTAAGAAAAAGCAGAAAAAAGCGCGAAATCATAAATTTTTTTTAGTTTGAGAAGAAGAATGTCTATTTTTTAAAGACAAGATTTGACTTTAACGTGCTATTAAAATGATTTAAAAAGAATTTTTTAACAATCTTTTTAGTTCACATAGAAAAGAATTTAATACTGCAGAGCATAAGCATTGGTTCAATTCAATAGGCCGCATAGTTTTTTTGCTATCACACCCGCCAATTTTAAAGAATCGTAAAATTTAAAACTGGAGAAATCGCGCTTTAAAGTTTTCGCTCGCGATCGATCGCTACAATTCTCTGCGTTCAACTTATAAAATCTCTAACTCACTCTGCTCTACGACTATTCTGTACTATTACACTGCACAACTCTGCCGTTTCGCTTGTCTTTAAAAGTAATGATCGACGAATGGGGACGCGTCAAAAGGTGAAGCACGTGCCCGTGTCCGGCCGAGCGCTCGCACATATGCTTGCCGCTTACCTGCTCTCGGTTCTGTATCTTTAAAAATACTTCGAATTGGCCGCTGTAACTTTGTGAATACATTCTTGGATAGTTTATCTATCGATTTAGGCAATAAAAAAAATCTATTTTTTTGGACCTTATAAAGCAGGCTCCCCCCTTAAATAAAATCGTTTAACTTAAATTTTTTTTTAAACTAATAAATTATCAACACCACGCTCTGTATTACTTGGCAGATTATCATTAACGATGAATGTCAACATCAGCCTTCAAATGTTAGTGTCTCGTGATAGCTAATCAAGGCCCAGATCTAGGGGGGCGCAAGTAGGGCAATTGCCCAGAGCGGCAAATTTTGGGGGCGGAAAAATTGGTAGACAAATACCTACAAAAAATTTTGTTCAGTGTCAAAAAATAAATTTTAAGAGTTCGATCGGACCCTGGCTACATCCTCTACTACTCTACGAAGTTAGTAAAGGATGTCGCATGCTTAAGGGGACTAGGCAGTCGAAAAATAGATTTTTGTATTGCATTTTCCAAAAGTACTATCCTTTCTGAATAAAATGCCGCTTGGTTTATAGTAAAATTCGCAAAATTATAGATTTAACAGCTAAAAACGTCAAGCGACAACCTATAGCGTCGCCTTTGCCCAGAAACTTTAAACGCGTTTTTCTCGAATATTTGCTTCTCTTCGTTTTTCCCTAATTGCGAACGAATGGAGGTTCAGATCGGCTTGAAAAAAATTACAGGACGTGTAAAATATGTGCCATTTCGCCGCAAACCTCTGATATGGTCGGTAAAAATTCGAGATTTTCATAAAAAAATTAAGCAGTCACCGGATTTTGGTAGCGCACAAACAAGAACGAATTTTTCTCGGAAAAATCGCCGTTTTTCAGCCACCAATCGCATAATTTTGATTTAATTATTGTTTTTATAGGTTTGCGCCGAAACTAGGATTACGCCAGATTTTAAGACCGATATTAGGGCAAAACGACGGAAAACCGTTAAAATGTTTACCTGCCTGCAGCGCCATTTTTAAAGCACATATATATTTCTTACCACTTATTTCTCAGTCTGTATGGTAGTAATAAACATTGGGTAAAAGGATACACCTGGATGTGCTTTCATATTTTTACAAATAAATAAAGGACAGAGTCTCTTTCTCACGAAAAACGACTGCCTAGTCCCCTTAAGACGATCGTAAAAATAAGCAACGACTGAGAATACCGCCCTCACTGCTATCCATGAAGACAAGCATCTCCCTTCAGCAGTAGCTATTCGATCTGCAAGCCAATGTCCCGCAGCTGCAGCGTCAGTACCGAATATAACGTGTCACACTCGCAAATATTTGTCGCATTAATTTCGCGATGAAGAAGCAATAGGAGCACCGGTGCTCTGAAATAGTTCTAGATGCGTTAAAAACACTGACTCTGCGTTCGTATTAACATTACTAACACGCAGGACCACTGTCCACTATGAAATACTTTATCGCGAAATAAGCACTAACTCTACAATCGCATTGCACGCGATTACAAAAGCACGTCCCGCTTTTAAACATCTCTCAACAGTGGGAAGATGTGTTCGGACTCGAGTAAAGTGTTTCCAAAATAGTCCTCTAGATACCGAGTGTAATGTACTAGAATTTTGTTAAAAGGCCTTCCACAGAGTCCAGGTATCAATGAAATTGATGCAGGAATCGTGAAATCACGAAATAATATCCACTGTGACTGTACAGATATTCAGTGATCCGAACACCGTCGCGGACGAAGTCGAACTGTTAGGGCAACACCGTTCGGCAATGTAGTGACTTTGGTAGAGGTTGTTGATGTTTTTGTCGCGCTCGGCCGACTCCCAGCTAACTTGAAATTCGTCATGGCCAGAAATAATATTATATAGCAATGTCCATTACAAAACGTTCACTTTTCACAACTACAGTCGTGCACCCCGCACATTCTACGCGTATTTTTATCACTGCGATATGTGATCAAGCACTAGGCAACGCTTCGTCAAAATGTTTAATCCAGTAGTCGAATGAATTGATGTAGGAATCGAGAAATCAGGAAATAATATGCACTGTGACATTCACAGATATTCACCGATCCGATTACTATCGTGGATAAAGTTGAACTGACAATGAGTGCTCAAACCTTTCGCCAATGTTGTCACATTGGTAGAGGTTGCCGTCGACCTCAACTGTTTCCCATGCAAGTTAAAATTTCTCAATTTCTAATGACTCGAATGTAATAATTACTGTTAAGAGAGAAGATTTGAAAGAACTCACACGAAAGAGTTCAACTTCACAAATGTAACTCGTATTCGACACATTAAGCATCCCGTATGATTGTGAAATTAAAGTTCTCATGCATCATGCAACTTTCTGCGAGGCTTATAAGAATTAGATTTTACTGTAAATTTAAATGTCGGCGGTGAACTAATACTCTGGGTAAATAGAATCAAATTATTATTACTTCACTAGAATGATTAAACAGTGCATCAAAAACTTGTCAGTAACAGCGTCAATTTGGAATACTTTACGGCAGGGGTGCACAAGGGAGCTGTTTTAGCGCCTAGCTGCGAGCAACCGACCTGTCTCGTTGCTAAGATTAGAATCGGTGAGGCGAACTGCAGTAGCGTACGTGAATTTGGTATGACTTGAACCGAGCCACATATACTAACGGTATGAGCCTACGAGCACGCACATACACTACTGCAGTTCTCCTCACCGATTCTAACCTTAGCAACGGGATGAACGGGTTGCTCGCAGCTAGGCGCTAAAACAGCTCCCTTGTGCACCCCTGCTTTACGGCGTACCAAGCCCAGATCTAGGGGGGCGCAAGTAGGGCAATTGTCCGGAGCGGCAAAATTGGTAGACAAATACCTACAAAAAATTTTACTCACTGTCAAAAAATATATTTTAAAATACTTATTTATGATTCAATGCAAAGGGCGGCAAAACTCACTTTTGCCCAGAGCGGCGGAAAAGCTAGATCGGGCCCTGAGCTAATGTCTCTATCCACCTGCGTTATGAATTCTACTGTGTGGAACATATCACGGTGAAATACGAGAAGGATGCACTCATCATCTGAAATACACAAGTTTTCGACAATACTTGAACTTGACGAATTAATAGTAGAGGAATTACCGTTGCAAAGCCAGAATAATGTACAGCATACAGATTGGAAAGGTTCATTGTGCACTCTATCGTACTTCTCTGCATTATGAACAGTAAAAGTTTCTGTTGGCTTAGTGGGATGCAGTACCACATAGAATCATATCTGTATCATTTAACGCACATGTATTATTATAATGTGGGAATCTTGAAATGTTACTAACAGTCATAATTATTTTCAGTTTGTAGGTATAACGTGCAACGAAGATGGATTATTGTATCAACTTAGGTATCCATCTACTCACACTAAAGTTACAGACAACATTTTTAATTGGATAAAATCAGTTAGCTACTGATAATTATTGAATTTGGTTATTCCATCTATCTATGCATTTCTCATTTCTGAAGAAAAATCTGCAAGCACAGCATCTCCATCTCTTTAGAGAGTTAAGCTGACATAAAAGCATAATTGTGGGATGCAGGTTTCTTAAGGGTAAAACAACAGAAAATAGAGAGCACGACTGCAAGTTTTAGTTAAAGGTAAACAAGGCGATTCTAATTTTACCTCCTCCCACTTCTACTGCTTAATGACCGTTTGTATAGATGATAAACTCATGTTTGATAAAAGATATCCACACTTTCGTTTATTATCTTCTGCCCACTGTGGGAATTTAAGAATTGAACTATCACTTGTGTAGCGAGTGACAGAATACACTAGACAATTTCTTTCACTTCGTGCGCGTCTGTGATCGACAGAAAGAGCTGGCACACGCAAATAAATAAACACGATTAAATAAAACCATCGCAATTTGTGTACATTTGCAAAAAATATTTAATATAAGCATTTAAGCGTTAATCGAAATATTTTATCAAACTTTTTCTTTAAAATATGAAATTTCGAAAAACTGCAATTGGTTCTAGAACAGTCGTCAACATTTTTTTAAAAGTAGGTATTTATCGTTCGATGCCACAGTTACTACTGCACATTAATTTCAATACATCTGTGCTCCGACAACAACGAACGCATCGAAACGTGATGGTACTTACTCGATATTGCCACATAGGGATTGACACCAACATAATCACGCACGCCAATAAGTAAGACAATGCCATATTCGTCGTCAAATCATCGATGAACCTTTAGCCACGAACAGATTGCAATGTTGAAAGAAACAGAAGGCGTTTAATGAAGAAAATATAACTGAATGTACCAACTCAATAGCTTTCCTTTGCATGTCCACGCCACGACGAATGCTGATGCGAAAGGATTCGCCCTTTTCAGAAGCGGGAACCATCTTGGCCGCAAATTCAACGGCGTTTCGTATTCGATAGCTATGAAGGTATACATACGTATAGATAAATTGCGGAGAATGAATCCTGTGGGGTGTATCTGTTATACCTGGCGATTTTGAACAGTGCAGAGGTGTAATAAGCGAAGACAGTGACCATCGATTCGGTGCACGTAATCGCCAATATGCAAAAACCATTCATTAACATAAGGTATATAGATATCAGATCCACGTAGGGGTTTTCGTCAACAAAAAACCCCAACATGCTGAGTGTACGAAGTCGGGGTGTATCTCTTGGCATGACTAGATCAAGTATCAAAGGACTTCCTACAATTACGCCACAACTAAAAAGTAATACGTTCGACACGCCTGAAATTAACGAGATTTATTGAAGCAGATTATAATCTTATTATATAATATAATCTTAATACTCTAATTTATGGTTATTATATTAAAATGTATTGTATTTAAAATATAAAACTATGATTTTTAAAAAAAAATTCACATTTCTATGCTTATTATTCTACGGCACTGAAATATTTTAACCCTTCGTTGACACTCTGGGTGTGAGCCACCTATAAGCTGATTTTGACGCTCTGTACTTTGTATATGCAAAATAAATTCCTGTTTTCCAAAATCAACTTACAAACTATTTTTTCTCTTAAAATATTATATCTGAGCAATAACTCTGTAGATTTTTAGCTTCTTATATTTAAATTTGTAAAAGTTACAGTTTTTTGTAGAAATTTCTTCACTGCCAGTATTGTTCGCAACTTACTCTTGCGAAATTGATGACGAAACTAACGTATCGATTCAAGACACAACTCATAGGACAGGCGTACGTTGACACCAGCAGCACATTATGCAACGTAATTTCCGACACTGCTAATGACACTGACTGAAAAAAACGTTTCGATCATTAGCGTTAAATTGGAATTCTTTGTAACAAATCGTGCATTCCGTTTTCAAGGAAGAGCAAGCCACAAACAAAACGAAAAGAGATTATCAGATTGGAATTGAAACAAAGAAAGAAGATTAGGACACACGTATAGTAAATAACCAAATTGTTCATAAGCAAACATTCCACAGAATATGCCAGATACAAATCGAATGTACAGTACAGAATTAAAGCATTGTTTGTTACCTGGAATGATAGATTGAGCAACGTAACAACAACAAAGGCCACCCTTTGAATTTTGGCAAAGGTGGAGTCGTTGAACGGCCAAAGTCCAGTGATGCACAGCATCGAATAGTACGTGCGATAGCGTGTTTGAAACAAGCTGATCTCGACCGGAGCAGAAGAACGACTGCTAGCAAAACTCGAAGGAACATCCGATTACACCTCGGCATCATATTTTATTCGAGCCAGCTGATTTTCGCCCTGACTTTCCACGGCGTGACTTGTAAATAATTCAAATTACGAATGTCCCCTCGTAACAGATCGATTGTGAGTAGCATGGTTGCGAGGATTTTTACGCAAATGAGCGCGTAATTCAAGGAAAGTGTAGGGGTAGACAATATTTCCCTCTTTTCTTTCTATTTTTGTGTCAGGACAGGGAAATAGAAATTTTGTCGTTGCTGCCAGTTTTCTCAGAATCGATGGAAACACCGTACAGAGCAGAGCCTTTCTACGTTTATTTTTTCTATTCTGTAGAATACTGAGAGAAGTGTATGATAACGTCGAAGAAGAAGGTGACGCACGATCTCTGTGTAGAGTGCAAGTTCTACAAGATTAGTGTTGTTTTCTTAAGAGGTGGTGCAAATGTGTATTAGAAAGTCCAAAGGTGCAAGGAAAAATTGTTATGAATTCCTTTCTTAGAAGGGTGGTACGTAGAATTTAAATATTATCTAGGCTATAAATACCACGCCAATTATTTGCATTCTTCCTTATAAAAATTTATTTTTCCACTAGATACTAGTTTGAACAATGATATAATTTTTCCTTCTACAATTTTCTTTGCAACATGTTCCATATTTCACCTGTCAGTTGCAAATAATCAGATGAGTATACAGCACGATTATACGTATGTGCGTACAGCTTATTTCAATTAAGAAGTGCACTCCTTACATTATTTAAAGGATCACCTCTAGGAACCCGAAAAATAGGGGCAAGTTCATATTGTCATAACGCCGACAAAAATAGTTATATCGATATTTTGGAAACGTGGTTTGAAAGCGTGGAATCTCTACTTTCAGTTGCTTTTTCATATATTAGCTGTATATTGCTTTTCGGCAAAGTTATAGCCTTATAAAGAGCACTTGGTCAATTTTAAAAAAATTTCTTCAAACTTGCGATGTTCCACGGGGAATATGAAATTTTTTACACAGATTCCATTTACACCAGACGAAAGCAACCACTTCTCTGTGTAAATACAGAGTAATCAATTTCGTGTGCGATTTGTTTTGGCAGAATTATTCAACTTTGAAGCAAAAATCGTTTTTCTTACTTTAGTGATTTCTGGCAAGCGTAGCAATCATCGTAGAACGTTCATGAAAAAAGCAATAGAAAGATCAGACGAGTTTTTTCATTTTAAGACACATATTTTGTTTCTTCGATGTGGTTAAAATTTCAGTGTACCATGTCGTTTAGTTTTTAAAATGCTTAAAAATTGTAGAAATTCCATGGTTCCTTCAACTCCTTGTATCTCCGCGAGGGAGGACCGGAACATCATTGTCTTAAGCTCATATTGAAGCAGAGAGTCCGCCGATTCTTTTGAGTTCCACCGGAATCCGCAGCGATAATTTTGTACCTGTGGCCTTTATGTTTGAAGTTACCGTTTCGGAAAAATATGACTACAACGTTAATATGCCGCACTGTTCGTCGTTCACGCGGGCCCCCTTTGTCCGTATCCCCACCCGCCGACATAAGTAACGATAGCACCCGAAGATTAGAGACATTCCGAAAGGAATTACCGTAAACTGGGGGAACATTGGCATCTACTTAACATCAATTAAAAAGGAAAAGAGAAACAAATTTATGCATTTTCGCACTTTTAGTACAATCACAAACAATACAAAGTTATAATAGAATACCTAAACCAAATTTAAAAATGTTAATAATAAAAAAAAAGAGAGTGTATTGAATAAAAAAAAAGAAGATTTAGGTCAGATTTAGTAAAACTTCAGCTTCTTAGTGTTATTTATATATGATGTAACTGGTTAACATTGGCAGGTATTTAACATGGAATATTAAACAAGGAAAAGGACAAAATTTGTATGCATTTTGACACATGTAAATAGTAGATTTACAAAAGATCCAATGTTATCATAGGCTACTTAAAGCAAATGTAAAAATGTCAGTTTTTTTTATTATATAGCAAAATGTTCGAAAAACATGACAATGTTCCGCCAGTTTACGGTACTTCTTCGAAAAGTATGTACTATGTATCCCCGTCAGGCGACACACTGACCCGCTATCAAAGTGTGCAAAATAATTTAATGGAGGAAACGTGACACGCGGGGGAAAATAATGGATTTGCCTTCCTAACACAGCGAACCCATTAGACGCTATAACCCAGGCCTTCGCTGTAGGATTCAAGTGAGATAAATATTAATAAAAAGATACTTCTATAAGTTAGATGTAGTATTTGGTAGTAATAATTACCAAATAAATATTACAGCTCTTAAAAAATATTAATCAATCTCCATTTTCTAACAGAGTTTTTATTTGAGCACGGTAATTATAACTGCAGTATTTCAATTAACGAAAGCTGTAAACGTGAAGAAACATGGAATGTTTCCATTTGCTATGAAAATAATATATTGATCCCCGATGGGTGTGAAACCATGTTAGGGGACACCATGACACGCAAGCGAAAATCAATCTATCTTGGCCCCTTGGGGCTTTTACACACGAAATATTTTTATTATTGTCCAGTAATATTTTGGACATGCTGGTCCAGTTTTCATCTTTTTGAAAGTATCGCTGTCTCTGTCCAATGATTATACTCAAAATTCAAGTTGTGCGGCGCAGAAGTGCTTCATGTGACGCCCTTACAATTAAATAAGATGAAAGCGAAATATCCTTTAAATTTTTTTATATAAATAACAGAAAGCGGAAGATCACAATCATGTTTGTAATGAAAAGAACTTTAATTTTTAAATATTGCAGAAGGTTTTAATATTATTTATATGAATATTTATATTATACAATGTTTCGTCATTGTTTATTTTTCACTCTTCCAACTATCAATGAACCACAAAATCATATGATTAATGTATATTGTGCTTTGTTAAATTTCAGGTTGCTCAACATGCATGTCGCCTCTTAGCCACTATTTTCTACGAATATTTGAAAAATTCAACTCATTAGTGTTTCACTGAATAATGAAGCAGTCTTTGAAAGTAGTGGTGTCGCCGATGGTTATTTTCAACTCTTAAACAGAATGGTGAGTTTATATACGCGAGTAAATATATAACCTAGTAGTATAAGGAAAATGAATGCTCAATATTCAAAATTCCAATTGAATACGATCAATTTTTTTAATTGTCGAGCTGTCTATAATAGTTTTTTTTAAAAAGTTGTACCTTTCCTCTAGATATTAAAAATGTTCTTTCCAAAAATTAATATTGTTGGTCAAAGAATAGTATTTCATAACAAAATTGTCCACACAACATAATTCGTCCTCGTTAAATTATAGGAGTTTCCTTTCTGCTTATATTTCAAATTTTCTTTCTACCAACGCTGGTATTTCCTTTGGTGGAGGCACCATACGCAATCTACTAAATTTCCCCCAAAAATTCATGTTTCAAACTCTCGAGAATAATGTCATCAATAGTCTTGCCACGTGCGCAACAAATTTTTCTATTCTTCAAAACCTCTTTAACAAATAGTCGTGTGTCAAGAAACAATTGGTACATTATGCAGAAATTAAAAGCAAGCAACGATAATAAGATGAGAGTCCACTGTTTTGATCAAATCCGCAGTTTTCATCCATTAACGCACAGTTTTAATTGTGACCGATTTATTCAACGTGAGTTGACCGCGAACTTTCGTTGTGTGTTAATGGGTATTTGCAGGTTTCATCCGTCGCAGACTTTCATCGCAGGTTTGTCCCGACGTTTGTCACTTGAACGAAGATCCGTATAAATAAACGAATGGTAAATCTTCAAGGTAGATGACATGCGTCGTAATGATTCTAAATCCTAATAGACGTAATACTTCAACTAATTAATCTTCTAGCTAATGTACGCCACTATACCGTACTCAACGAGTCGAGTCACCAGCTGTAAATAAAATATCCACGCGGCTGAATCGACTCGAACGGATTATAGTGGCTTTCGCGAAAGTCATTTATCTAATCGGCAGGTACGTCAGTATAGTGTTTCACTTTGTCGTTAGAACTTCGCCGTACAGAGTTACAGTTCCGCGGAAAGTACAGCCGGAGCTAAGAGATTAAAGCAATGCGAAATATTTACTTATATTCGGAAACATACATGTCACCCAAAAATTTTGTTTACAAATTCATGTTCACCGAAGAACAGTTTCAAATACGCTACAGCTTAGTAATGCATTATGCTTGTTTCTTACCCCTCGATTTTGAATAATCCACATACATGTTCTGATACGAATAGAAAGGTGGATTCGGTCGTCAATAGGACAACGAAAATCCCGCTGAACACGGCCACTGACGTACAAACAACACAGTAAAAGTATGTTCGTTGTTGGATATTGTACTCCGACACGAATTCAGGCTGGAAAAGTTGCGTCGAACTGTCAGGTAACGCGTCTAACGAAAACACTGCCGGTAGGTATTATTACCACGATACTCACGGTGTAGACCATAACTGAAATCAATATGTTTGTTAGAATTTGATGCTTCCCGCCGTTACGTCGCGGTGATGTATTTAATACAATCCAGACACAAAGGGGTGGAACATGCAACAAATTCGTGACACTTTAACTACTTGTTTTACGCCAATCTCGACTGTATTAACATTTTCGATGCTGAGATTCAAGCACTGAATGCGCATCGTTCGCAGAATCCTTACAGGCTTGCTCGTTAATTACACTCCCTGACACGCACTCATTGAATACACAGCACACCGACGGGTTAGTCAAACATCGGAATTATATCCTCGCGTTAATTACGTATTAACAGCACAAAGATGATGTACACGTTGCCCGCCTCCTCCTGAAGTATCTCCACACTGCCCCTACCGTCTTTTAACAATTCCCAGTCGACTTGTATCTTCGCAAATGTCTCTATCACTTTGGTGGATACGGTCCAACTGTGAAAATCTTGTGGCGACCAGAACGGTATACATAATGTGAATGTAACTTACGATGCTGGCGCAGATGTGGAAGCTGGTGTAATTGGCAATACCAGTTATGTGCTGGAAAATGATGGACAGGACGCGCAGGACGCATTTGAAATCGCACTCGGAGGAGGCGAACAACCCCAACTGGAAGCAACGTCCGATTAGATAGCCCGTTTTCTCGCGGCACATGCCTCGGTATACAGTGCCTGAGGAAGTACACTGATCACCAGCACGAAATAGATGACGAAGATCAGACACATCCGAATTCTGTAGATAGGAACTCGGCCACACACCCAACAGCACCAGTATCTTCTTGGGGAACACGTAGTCGAATCGCCGGACGCACATCATCCTCGCACGAAGTCAGAAACGCAACTGCCGCACAATCGATTCGTCCCCACCTTTATACGGGAATTTATACCCTCTGCGAACCCTCTCTGAATTTACAGGGAATATCACGAACGGTGGCTGAGGGGTGAGATGATTGACAGGGGTTGCAATTTCCTGGGGAGACAGTCGCCGCCGTGTCTTGTCCGCGAGGGTGGAAAAAATGCATCGATCCGCGAATTTCGAAAATTACACTTAATTCGCGGGTACCAGCTTCTTGGCATCCCCCTCTGTGTTAGACAGCTAACGCACACGCGCGATTTTTATCGATATTATGAACGTTGCACGGCGAACAGTTTCTTTTGTGCTATGTGGTCGGAGTAGGTAGTATTATTATTGATTGGCAATTTAGTGAAGTTCAGAGAGTAAATCATATTATGCAGGAGAATATATGGTCGCTGGGTACTTGATGCGAGCTACTTGAACTCTGGCTAGATATTAGTTAATTTTGTGTAATGTTAAGATGGTAAAATGAAAATTATAAAGCATATTTGTACATATGAGAAATAAAATATCATAATACTTTTATTGAATGTCATAGTGAGCGCACAGGGAACGGTGATTTTTTAAAATCTTGTGCAAGCCTATTGAAATGGTGATTGTACATTTTCTTGATGTCACTAGTTGCTAACTTCAGTAATTGTAAGAAGAAACGAAAGTTTTTGAAAGATTCATCTCATATAAAGGTGTTAGTTGAGAAGCAATAAAATAACTTCCATCGGAGCTTAAAATATTTAAGCTAAGTAATAAGAAGCAAATATTGTAAAAAGTTATACGTAGTCACACAAGAAAAAGAAATAATATATTGATTGCTCGTCGAAGGGGGTAAAGTGTGTTATGGAAGAAACGTGACACGTGAGGGGAAATCGATACACTCTCATGGCATAACGACACCATTAAACGCAACAATCTTGACCTTGCCAATAGAATACAGTTGGAAGAAATACTAAAGAAAACGCCCCTTTCTCCCTAGGGCCTTTTTCGACTCATTTGAACTTTTATTTCTTTGAGGACTCTTTTAACTTTGAGAAAATTATAAGGAAGTTGTTAATATATACATTAGTTTCTGGATTTTTACATTATCTACATTTAATGCAGAGTTAACGTAAAGGACGTAGCAATTAGAGGTCCTTATTTCACGTGTATTTACATACACGTGTACACGTGTAGTAAACGTATCCGAACTTGAATCCGTGTAATTTTTAATACACGGATACCCGTGTAGTTCTGTTCACGGATATCCGTGTATATAGTTCTGTTCACGGGCAAAGTGAACGTTGCCATGCCGACGTGACAACAAAGTATGTATTTCTATTTAGTTGTATTTTACGAGGCGGTATTTGGCGACCATACATCCGTGTACTTATAATCCATGTACACGTGTATTAAGAACACGGATTTTTAATTCCTTAATACACGTTACACGTGTAGACGGGACACACGTGAAAAGCCACGACCTCTAGTAGCAATGTTAAACTGCTATGGAAATGATCGCTGTAAAACTTCTTAAAAATAGTATTGTGTTTCCCTTCGCGGCTGAAAATTCTGAGTACAGAAATTAAGATGTAAGTTTCCAATGCACAACGTGGTTGCTGGCGAAAGAAAGTAAAGTTGTAAACTTAAAGAAACCTAAAATTTTTCTTAAACTATTTCAGTAAAATATCCATTTCCAGTTCAAGGGTGCGAAAACAAGTTATGGGAGGTGTGTGGCATGCAAGGAACAAATCGATACAGCCCCGTAACACAATAAACTCGTTGAAGGCAATCCTACCTACAAAACCTCTGTCTAATCCAGACACAAAATCCTGTCTAAGTAACATTCGGTGAAACTAGAAAGATGATCAGTTTAAATGGTGCTTCAATTTTCAATATAATTTGAGAATATGAAATTAGATGATATGCCCTCACTTTTAATGTTTCGAGGCAAATTCTTTACATAGCATATTTGTACATACAGTAAATCCCCGTTATGAGCCCGACGAACGGGGCTGGCGGCGGGCTCATAGTGAGTTGCGCAGTGTGTCTCTTGATATTGCCACATCAAGTACCAAAGGGGTTGCTAGCATTCAACAAGCACTCAAAATTAATGCGTACGATATGACTGAAGTTAAGGAGAATTATTGAATGCACATTATAATCTTTTTATTTTTATGATCTTAATGCTCTAATTCCGTGATCCACGTCTAATCCCCGGTATAATCGTGGGACGAGTTATTTCCAGTGCAAAAATAAATAAGTTACAATAAATATATTATTACGTGATATTTTCTTTGTTTCAAACTCAGTTCTGAAAATCTGCAGAGTATGCGTTTGGCGTGCAGCAGTGAGGTCTTTTTTGGAAAAACTTGAAGTTCATGTAGTTAGGTTTGTAACATAATATATAAAGAAATAAAGGAATTATAGGCATTCTCCCGACATATCTACCCGTTTTTTTATTTAAGCACATTACGGTGACCACTGTAGCTTTGACCTGGTTTATCAGAAATAAAAAATTCGGCCAATTCGGTTAGTATATTATATTATCTAGTGCTAATATATATACTTTCGAATACACAACCGTTTATTGGGAAAGGTCGCAAAGTTTTTAAAAAAATCTCAAAAATACATGTGTTTTCAGACCTCACAGGTAGGCATGATCCCTAAACCCTTTCGCGATGACGATGCAGGCCGCCTATACATATACATATTGCATATTACATATGTATATACATATATTTTGAAATCGTTTCGTGGACGTCGAATATATCCGACGCTAAACATTTTGGATAGTTTTGCGGACGTCGGATACATCCGACGCTAGGCTATTTTGCATCGTTCCACGGACGTTGGATATATCCGACGGTAGGCGCGAAAGGGTTAAGGAAAAGAAGGACTATGAATAGGACTCTTAGGAGTACATACTATTAAATGGCATCTTTTCGTGACTATCAAACTTACCGTTTGAATAGAAATCATGAATTCATTACGAATATCACATGAGAATTATTAATTCATGATTGCAGCTACTAATGCTACTATAATAACATCCAGGGCCATTCCTGGCGGGGGTGCAGAAGGTGCCCCTGGACCTGGGCAGCCAAACCTAGGGGCGGCCGCGGGCCGTTTATTATATGTAAAACTTTGACTAATAAGAATAATAATTGAAAGTCTTTTGCATGATAACTGTTTAAAATTTATGTGTATATAAATAAAAGTAAACTCTGCATATCAAATTCTTAATTAAAGAATATGAAATTAATAAGGATGGCAATTTTGTTTTTGTACCTGGCCGGCCAAAACCCAAGAACGGCCCTGATAACAACTGAAGATGGAATGATTGGCAGAAAGATCTATACTATGTAGCAAGTTATTGTCTAATCCAGTGATGAGCAACCCGCGTTCCGCGGGCCACATGTGGCCCACCTGAACATCGTCATATCGGATTTTTCACGGACGAGCTTGATAATATTAGGTGCGATATTTGTAATTTATTATTTATTAATGTGTATATATTGCTAATAAACAGTACATCAAAGTTAAAAAAAAAGTTTTATTGTAAATCAATGTCAGAAATAACAAATTTAGCCCAAAAATTAAAATTCTTGGATTAGTTATATTTATGTATTTAATATTGTGGCCCGCGTAGAGTAGTAGGTTTCCACTTGTGGCCCACTTCTGACAAAAGGTTGCTCATCACTGGTCTAATCCCGAGTGCCATTACTACGAGAAAAATATTTTCAACATTATCATTTGTCGAAATTATCACGCATCGAACGTAATACAGTACAATAGTAAAAGCCCGTGTTCATCATCTGAAATAGAAATTCTTCATGTGAGATTGAAGATTAAAAAGATAGATTGGTGGCATGTAGATAGTGAAATTAAGAACTTACGGCGGTAAAGCATTTATAGCATGGAATAAATAGGCCAGAAACAGTGCACGAACATTCGACAGAACTTCTTTGCATTATGAACAGCAGTAGCATTTGCGTACTCACTGGTGTGCAATACCACATAGAATTGTATCTGCATGATTCAACGATATTGTTTAATTAATTTCTTATTTCTATTTCCTTTTTCATGAATGACTATACAGCAGATGTAGGAAGTTCTGCGAGTAGGGGTAGCAAATGAACAATAATTGAACAGATTATATGTATCGAAATAATCCACAATGGATATTCGTAGCAATACGTATTTAGAATACGAAGTGAAATAGAACATCATCAGCTACATGGAATACATACTCACGTGTCGGTAAACATATTCGCACCATAGTCAATAACCAGCTGTCCGGTATGATTATTCAGGAACATAACTATTAGATGGATAAAAACGGTAAGACTACAAGGAATAATTTCTTTTAGATTACTCATGTTCTGGAGCGCTAGAAAAAGCTGTGATATGTACATGGTGAGAAGTCTCATTACAATTTTATCTGTCGTCAGAAAGAAATAGTTATTATAATCATATTGGATTTATTGCGTATGTTTAATGAAATATACATTTGACATCAAGGTAATCAGTAATAAAGTAGGTTACTTTAAATGAAATATTAAGTTTCTTTAGATCTTAAAATTTCGAGAAACTCTTGGAAAAGTGACTACAATGTTTATTGCTATGGTATTAAAGTTAATTATTTTTACCGTCAAGATTTGAACATTTCGAAAACATTATTAAACTGTTCAAATAAAGTAAATATTACTACTGATTTTAGATATTTGTTAGTTAGTATACTTAACAGATGAATTGGATGTAGGATAAAAATGTCTACATTGGTCTTAAAGAAAATCTTATTACCATATTTTTGTAATAGGTACTTACACGGTACAGATTCAAAACGAACGAAAGCATGCAGATTAGGCTCGGCATTAGATAACACCTTAATATCGTGGTATCTATTAATTTAACGACACTGCGTCCGAGAATTAATTATAACGGTCCAGTAGAGTTCATATGTAAAATACGCGAAAAAAACACCCCACACTTAATAACAATCGGTGACCAAAAATGTACTGCACTATGTGAATGAAAATACCAACTCAAAAGCTCGCCTGTGCATATCCACAGCTCGACAAATGTTTCTCAGATTCGGGACACTTTCTTTCGAATCGTTAGTGGACTCGGCAATGTCGAGAACCGTTGTTCGTATTCTATAGCTTGGTGGATAAAGAAGTGTTAATAAATTTCATATTGTTTGTATTCAATGTCCCATATTTAGCATCTGAAATTACCTAATATAAATGTGTAAAGAGTTTATATAAGAAACAGTCACAAGTGGCTTTTATACTTGAGCGTGTCTAATATGTATATTACATCCATCGTAATCCCTACTAATATATAAAAGTGAAACGTGTCTGTGTGTTTGTTTGTCCTTCTTTCACACGTAAACGTCTGAACGGATTTCAATGAAGTTTTGAATAGACAACACATACGTCCTACATTAGATTATGAGCTATTTTTTATGCTTTTTTTATTTTGGCGTCATAAAAAATTGCAGGGTGAAACCGGATAACAGGTCAGCTAGTACTAAATAAAAAAATGAAAGAAATTTCGATTACATATTTTTATGTATTTGTAAAGTGGTGACAAAGTAAATAGATACAAGCGCAGGTAGGGACACGTACCTCGCAATTTTGAAAAGCGCACATGCATAATGTGCAGCGACAACGAACAGCGATTCGCTGCATGTTACCCCCAGCAATCCAGTTGAAATGATTAGCACGACATACACAGACAACCAATCAGAATGCGTACTTTGATGTCCAAGGAAACCGAAATCTCTAACAGTACGATAGCGAGATTCGTTCACAGGTATGGCAAAATCAAGCACTATCGGCCCTAATAGCAGTATGTCCATGCAAATGATTCCCATGCAAGATACACCTAGAATTTAATCACCTTTATGAAACGCTACAGACCAGAAACAGTTCTTGTGAACGTGTGAAAATACATTCATGAAACTATTTCTCATGACATATTACGATAAATGGTTTGAAAGTGTCTCGAAAGGTGTCCTCGCATGGTATTGAAATCTGCATTATGGTAATTTTATGGTATGTTGATTTAAATACCCCAGCAAATGGTAAGTATATTTCAATTCGTAATAGCAACACAGGATTTGCTCTTAAGGCAAAACTAATAAAAGGGAATATTAAATTTAAGGTCTACTGTCACTGTTTGCCTCACTGCGAGCTCATTACTGCTCCACTGCTTTTTTACTTGCCAATTTTTTTGTGCGAAACTGCTATTGTGAGGTTTGGTCGATCCTTTAGAGGGTCGGGATTTTTTCATTGAAATTGTGAATTTTTTTATTTAAAATTTACGCATATATGCAAACAATATGTTCCGCAAAGTATCCAAATTTTTAAGTGACCACTATGGCCAGACCGGCCCTCTAAATGTTAAAGATACGATCGTTGTAGGACATTTATTTGAGTATTTACATATTATGTATTGTGTTAAGAGGAACATTCGAAATGGGTACATTATTCCTATAAATTTGCCAGAATGTCGCTTGTCAGATATCTTACATAAGAACATCATGAACATGCGTTTCCCAGAATTAATATGTGTCGTTAGTATCCTCAGTTCAGCAGGATTTTGAACTGTTCTGCAATCAGTTTGTATTCTTTCAACGACGATTTTGATCTGCAGTTGCACAATAATTCTGGTTAATAACTATAGTATAGCTAGGTCCTCGCCAAAACTTTCTCGATTATATAATTTTCTGCAGAACAATAACTTACACTTGAGAAATTAATGATAAAAATGACATATTGCGTAAAGAATAAAAGCGCGGGACCGTTGCACGATAACACCAGCAACACATTCGTGGATGTAATTTCAGACGTCGCCAGAAACGTAAACTGAAAAAACAGTACGTTAATTAATTGAACGCAGACGCCTTTTTAACAAACATCAAATTTCTCTATTGGAAAGTATAGTTTTCATGTACCGTAAGGTGCAAAAGTGAATGCACTCCCTTTAAAACAGAACAACTTTTTTAAAATGGGTCCAAGAGACTTGAGGTTTTTTGAGAAGCTAGAAGGATTAATTTACTACGTGACGTTTCTCGGCGTTTTGATAAAAAATTGCAATTGGTTGGAATAGTAAAAAAATATAACGATGGTCACCTTTTCAATTCTTTTTATCAGAGGCTGTAATGAAAATCCAAAAAACCCATTTGGCCATTGAAGTAAGTAGTATACATGCCTAAAATTTCATCCAAATCGGTTAACGTTGCGCTGAGTGACAAATGTTTAAAGTTCGCAAATAAGGTCGAAAATTGCTGATTTCGGAAATTTCGCGATCTTTCAGCGTTTGTAGCTCAGGGCAACGTTAACCCATTTTTATGAAGTTTTAGGCATATATACAACTTACTTCAATGGCCAAACTTTTTTTTATTTTCATTACTGGTTCTGATAAAAAAGTTGAAAAAGCCACCTTCACTTTTTTTTTGCAATCCCGACAAATTGCAATTCTTTTCAGAACGACGAAATACGTCACGTAGCAAACTAATCCTTCTAGCTTCTAAAAAAACTTTAAGTCGGTTAAACCAATTTTAAAAAAGTTATTCTGTTTTAAAGGGAGTATATTCACTTTGGCACCTTACTGTACATACCTATATTGTGAAAAAAATGCAATTTTACGCAATAGCTAATAAAATGTATAATTACTATTTATACGTTTTCATTGATTAAAACATATACATTCTATTATTCATTGTATATCGTTTGCAATACAAATTAATAGTAGGTAATATTAGGTAATAAAAATTGATGATGGTCGAAAATAACAAAAATAAAATTTCCCCGGTTATTTGTAACCAAAATAATTTAAAGAAAGCTATTATCAATTATACCATAAATTTTAAAATTTAGGATACCTATAACAGTTATGGCCTTCACTAGAAATTACTTTTATTTTGTATTTATCACCGAGAAAACTATAACATTCAAAGATTTTGATGAATGTTAAATGCCTAAGGGCAGTTAGGAAATTAGGAAAACGTAGCTCGGTGAAGGCCAGTTCCTGGCATTTGGAAGCCCGGGCTCCATGATGTTTACCATTACCGCGCAGAAGGGGAGCTAGAAAGCCAATGATAACGTGGGCGAGCCACGGATAGGGAAAACTGTAACAGTGTATATAGTAGCGTGTTGTGCAGGCTCGTACCCCTAGGCTGAAATAACTGGCCCTCATAGGAGTTCCAGTGGCAGCGATCACTGGGGCCCCAAAGAATTTCAGTGATTCAAGCCTATCGTACGAGTATGAGGCTGCACCGCGCACTAATACAGTTTTCCCTATCCGTGGCGCGCCCACGTTATCATTGCCTTTCTAGCTCCTCTTCTGCGCGGTAAACATCTTGGAGCCCGGGCTCTCAAATGGCTCGAACTGGCCTTCGCAGAATTGTAACTGATTAATAAAATACCGAAATATACAAAGTGAACGCTAAGAAGTGCAGAATTCAATGCATTGGCATTACCTGGATTATTGGTGAAGACAGCAGATACAAAGAAATGCACAGCCTCTTTATATTTGTAAAAGTAGAGACGTCGAAAGGCCATAGACCAATGATGGATAACGTGGAATAGTAGCTGCGATAGTGCGCTTGAAACAAGTCCATCTCCACGACCGATGCTGGAAAGCGACTGTACGCAAAACTCGTGGAATCATCCAACGACACCTCGATATCATATTTTATTCATTCCATCCGACTTTTGTCTTGTATTTTCCAACGCACCCCTTGCCGGTAGTAATAAATATATAATATGTCGAAATTATAGGTGTCCCTTTGTAACCGATCGATTTTAGTAGCACGACTGAGAGGATATAACAAACATAAACACGTAATTCAAGAAAAGTGTAGGGTAGCCAATATTACCATTTTTTCTTCCTATCTTTTCATTGGGCGGGAGAAATAGAATTTTGATCGTTGCTGCCAGTTCTCTCAGAGCCGATGCAAACGTCATACGGAGTAGACCTTGTCTACGTCTATTCTTTATATTCTGTAGAATACTGAAAAGTGTGTGCAATAACGTTGAATGAAGGTGCGTTGACTCTGAGTAGAGTACAAGTTCTTCAAGATTCGTGTTGTTTTATTAAGATATAATGCAGACATATATTACGAAATCCAAATATTTGTGCAAAACTTTTTAAGAATTCTTTTCGTAGAACATTGTCACAAAGACTTTAATTTAATTTCTTCCAAGTAGCATGTTAATTAATTTTCTTCATTGTTATTGAAATTGCTCCTCCTAATGTACCTACGTATATCATTGGTAATATATGTCTCTCTAAAATGTTCATTACAGCATGTTCAGTGTTGCTTCTGTCAGGAGCAATGAATAATGCGACTGCGAATCACAATTTCGTAGAATATTTCCCCAAACAAGTAAAAACATTGGAAACAAGCCATTCTTTTGCAACATTATTATGAAAGTTGCAGTGTAATCGGATCTTTATCTGAGCAATGACTTCTTGTATCCTTTATATGCCGCTCCGTCGCCTGCTACAATTCGTTCACAGTAGGTACAGGTATTTGTTGTATTTCAGTTACTTATATACGTAAATACAAATATCGGGTTTAAACTTGTTTTTGACTGTCAGTATATAAAAACATGTAATTAAGAAGTTTGTTTCAAGATAATATTCCATTTCATCGAAATGCTCATTCACTTTCTGACCACTCTGTGCTTCTTAAAACCACATTTTTTCATTCAATACGAGTTTCCGAGTGTTTGTAAATACAGAGGCAGGGAACTAAAATAATAATGTGCAAGAAAATTACTGGTATAAACAAGTATCGCGTACATATGGAGATTAGCAACATCCGTAATTGCAGTTGAACATTCTTTTCTAGTATCTGAAACTCTTTCTCGTTGATACATACGTTCTAGTCGTGAACGATACATTCCATCAGAAATTTTATCTAAAGCCAAAAACCATAATATAAAACTCAATTGTACACTTATTACTCTTACTCAATTGTAATTAAACATTGTATTCAATCCGGTATAAGTGTTTAAACGAATGAAACTCAGCGATGTGCGTATGTATACAGAAAATATAGTCAAATCCCCGGTATAATCGCGAGACGAGTTATTTACAGTGCAAAAATAAATTGAAAAGTTACAATAAAAATTTTGTCAGGTGATGTGTTCTTTGTTTCAAACTCAGTTCTGAAAATTTGCAGAGTATGCGTTTAGCGAGCAGCAGCGTGGTCCCCAATACATACGCGTAAACAGAAGATAGAAAAGTACTAGGGCTAGGCCCTAAAGGACTAGGCAGTGGAAAAATCGATTTTTTTTATTGCATCACAGTAAAATTTGAGTTGGTTTATAGTAAAATTTGCAAAATTATAGATTTGGCAGCTAAAAACATCAAGTAGCAACCTATAGCGTCACCTTTGCCCAGAAGCTTTAAACGCGTTTTTCTTAAATCTCCTTTTCTCTTGGTTTTTTTCCTGATTTTTGTTTTTATAGGTTCCACTGGAAACTTTGAATCCAACAAATAAGAATCACACCTCTGAAATCGAATTGCGTCACATTTTAAGACCGATATTCAGGTAAAACCACAGAAGAATGTTAAGATGTTTACCAGTCTGCGGCGACATTTTTAACCTTCACTCTGTGTATAGGGGTCAAATTGACCCCAGTCGTTGTAATACGCGATGTAATAGGTTTTTGCACCTAATAAGTGTGCCAGGCAACTAGGATTGCCTCAACTAAAGTAAGCATTTCTTATTAATTAATAAAAATAAAATAAAAGGAACTATTTTTTTTAAAAACCTTTACAAAATATATGAAAATATATATGGGGTCAGATTGACCCCCGTGCACAGACCACGGAAAATTTACTATACACAGAGTGAAGGTTAAAGCACATATATGTTTCATACCAATTATTTTTCAATCTGTACGGTAGTCATAAACATTGAGTAAAAGGTTACATCTAGATTTGCTTTCAATTTTTTACAAATAAATAAAGGACAGAGTCTCTTTCTCACGAAAAGTCATGCCAACCTATGAGGTCTGAAAGCACAAGTATTTTCGGGAATTTTGTTGGAAAAGCTGTCAGACTTTTTTAAACAAACGGTTGTGTATTCGAAACTATATATTTTATAGTGCTTGTAGATTTTTTGCAATGCCATATATAAATAAATAAAGGAATTAAAGGCGTTCTCCTGACATGTCTACCCATTTTATGATTTAAGCACATTACTGTGACCACTGTAGCTTTGACCTGGTTCATTAAAAAAAAAAAAAAATTGGACCAAATTCAGTTAGTATATTATAATATCTAGTGTTAAAGTATATACTTTCGAATACACAACCGTTTATTGGGAAAAGTCTCAAAGTTATTAAAAAAAATCTCGAAAATACATGTGTTTTCAAATCTCACAGGTAGGCATGACCCCTTAAGGTTAAGGAAAAGAAGGAGGACTATGAATAGCACTCTTAGGAGTACCTATTACTAAATGGCATCGTTTAGTGACTATCAAACTTACCGTTTGAATAGAAATCAAGACTTCATTACGAATTTCAAATGAGAAGTATTAATTCATGACTGCAGGTACTAATGCTACTATAATAACATGGGAATGATTGGCAGAAAGCTCAATATTATGTAGCTAGTTATCTTCAGTGCCATTACTACGAGAAAACTATTTTCAAAATTATCATTAGGTGAAATCGGTACATATCGAACGTAATACAGTACAATAGTAAAAGCCCGCGTTCATCATCTGAAATAGAAATTGTTCATCAGAAACTGAAGATTAAAAAGATAGATTGGTGGCATAGATAGTGAAATGAAGAAATTACGGTGGTAAAGCCTTTGTAGCATGGAATAAATAGGCCAGAAACAGTGCACGAACATTCAACAGAACTTCTTTGCATTATGAACAGCAGTAGCATTTGCGTACTCACTGGTGTGCAATACCACATAGAATTGTATCTGCATGATTCAATGATATTGTTTAATTAATTTCTTATTTCTATTTCCCTTTTCATTACTGACTGTACAGCAGATGTAGGAAGTTCTGCGAGTAGGGGTAGCAAATGAACAATAATTGAACGAATTAAGCCGCGTATTCACCTGTACATTCGCCCCGAATGTGCATTCGGCGCGCACCGATTTTTTGCTCGTGCGGCGCGCATTCGGCACGCAAACGACGAGTGCTGATACAATGTATGGACCGAGATCGAGGCGATTGCGAAGCGAGCGTTCGCCGGGCCATTCGCGCCGATCCGCTTGCTGGCGGTCCATCAAAGCGTGCATTCGCGTCCGAACGACACCATGATGGAGTGGCCGCCGCAAATTTGTCTCACGCTCCTTGAGGTATTCGAGAAACACGAATCCTTATGGAATTCCAGATACTCGTGTTATTTCGATACTGTAAAAAAGGACGACGCGTGGTGTACAATTGCCCAAAAGATCGGAACGGAGGCGGAAGATTGCAAGCGGAAAGTGGAGAGTCTAAAAAGCTCGTACAGACGGGAAAAGGGGAAAATTAAGAAAAGCACCACAACTGTGGTATGATATTAAAGTAATTGCCAATCTTTCTTCCGGCATAATCGCTTTTTTGTAGGCAGTATCTTGTCTTGCAATTTTATCGCGAATATAATTTAATATAATAAAAAAATCTTCCGATAACATCCTCGTGAAGTTTTGAAATTGCTTGCTTCCCCCTTCAGCATTTAAATCACGTAGAAATGTTTCGTTGCACCTGCTGATATATTTTTCTGGTCCACCAACGTTTCTTCTTTTTATCCTTTTTTTTTTTAGCAATGTATACAATACCGACTTTTCTCCTCGTTCTTCGGATCGGTGCTTATAGGGACTGTTGTGAATGCGCGCTGAATGCGCGCCGAATGCGCGCCGAATGCACAGGTGAATACGCGGCTTTATATGTATCGAAATAATCCACAATGGATAGTAGTAGAAAGACGTATTTAGAATACGAAGTGAAATAGAATTTTCTGAATAAAGTTACAATTGGTAGATTTTACTTCTTCCGTCGTCTACCACACAACAATCAATTAAGTGGAATGCAAATTATACTCACGTCTCGTTAAACACATCCGCACTATAGTCAATCATCACCTGCCCGCTATGATTATTCATCAATATAATTATTACATAGACAAGAACGGAAACAGTACAAGGAATTATTTCTTTTAGGTTACTCATGTTCTGAAGCGCTAGAAGAAGCTGTGATATAAACATGATCAGAAGTCTCATTACAATTCTATCTGTCGCCAGCAAGAAGTAAGTAGTTATTATAATCATATTGGATTCATGCAATTGCGTATGATTAATGAAATATACATTTGATATCAAGGTAATCAGTAGGTTACTTTAAATGAAATATTAAGTTTCATTTGTATCGTAAAATATCGAGAAACTCTTGGAAAAGTAACTACAATATTTATTGCTAAGGTATTAGAGTTCAATTATCTTTACCGTCAAAATTTGAACATTTCGAAAACATTAATAACGTAAATATTACTACTCATTTTAGATATTTGTAAGTTAGTATATTTAACAGATGAATTTGATGTGTAGGATAAAGATGTTTACATTTGCCTTAAAGAAAATCTTATTACCGTAGTTTTGTAATAGGTACTTACACGGTATAGATTCAAAACGAACGAAAGCATGAAGATTAGGCATGGTATTAGGTAATACTTTATTATCGTGGTATCGATTAATTTAACGACACTGCGTCCGAGAATGGATTATAACGGTCCAGTAGAGTTCATAAGTAAAGTACGCGAGAAAAACACAGCACACTTAATAACAATCGGTGACCAAAAATGTACTGCAATATATGTGAATGAAAGTACCAACTCAATAGCTCGCCTGTGCACATCCACAGCTCGACAAATGTTTCTCAGATTCGGGACACTTTCTTTCGAATCGTTAGTGGACATGGCAATGTCGAGTACAGCTGTTCGTATTCTATAGCTAGGTGGATAAAAATATGTTAATAAATTTCATATTGTTTGTATTCAATGTCCCATATTTATTACCCGAAATTACCTAATATAAATGTGTAAAGTGTTTATATAAAAAACAGTCACGAGTGGCTATTATACTTGAATGTGTCTAATATGAATGTTACACACATCGCAATCCCTACTAATATATAAAAGTGAAACGTGTCTGTTTGTTTGTCCTTCTTTCACGCCTAAATGGCTGAACGGATTTTAATGAAATTTTGAATAGACATTACATACGTCCTACATTAGATTATAGGTTATTTTTTATGCTCTTATTTATTTTGCCAACATCATAAATAACAGAGTCCAACAAAATGAAACTTTTTTTCTGTTCCACAATATCCACTGGGTGATTCTTGTAGAGTTTTTCGCCCTGAACACGAATCCGCAACCCGTTTGTCGCTATCACCCACAGTTTTTGAGAAAATCGATTTTGAAAAAAAAACTGCAATTTTTCAACTTTGAACATTTTTTGTGTCGAAACGGTAATAGTTATTCGATTGTTCGTTGCGTCAAATTATTCTATGAACCCTCCCGAATACAACGATATAAGTTATTATTGCATTATGAACATTTAAATATGTTTAAACAACGATCAAACAGCGCGTTTTGCCAAACTATTTCGCTTCTGTATTGAAAACGAAACAAGACTTGCCACTTCTGCCGACGCTTTCCGAAGGAACAATGTCTGCTGCATCGCGTGGGATGGTCCGATTTCGTCTCAGACCCTTAGTTTTGGAAATAAATTGAAAGATATCCGCAAAAATTGGTGCATTCCGGGTGGCATTTTCCCTTTGATCGTTGTTTAAACATATTTAAATGTCCATAACGCAATAATAACTTATATCGTTATATTCGGGAGGGTTCATAGAATAATTTGACGCAACGAACAATCGAATAACTATTACCGTTTCGACACAAAAAATGTTCAAAGTTGAAAAATTGCAGTTTTCTTCAAAATCGATTTTCTCAAAAACTGTGGGTGATAGCGACAAACGGGTTGCGGATTCGTGTTCAGGGCGAAAAACTCTACAATAATCACCCAGTGGATATTGCGGACCAAAAATCGTGTTGGACAGTGTAATTCCCGGGTGAAACCGGATATCGGGTCAGCTAGTACAAAATAAAACAATGCAAGAAATTTAGATTACTTATTTATATGCATCTGTAAAGTGGTGACAAGGAAAATAGATACAAGCACAGATAGGGACACCTACCTCACAATTTCGAATAGTGCACAAGCATAATGTGCACCGATAGCAAGCAACGATTCGCTGCATACTACCCCCAGCAATCCAATTATAATGATCAGATCGACATACACAGACAATAAATCAGAATGCGTACTTTGATGTATAAGGAAACCGAAATCTCTAACAGTACGATAGCGAGATTCGTTCAGAGGCATAGCAAAATCAAGCACTATAGGCGCTAATACCAGTATGTTCATGCAAATGATTCCCATGCAAGATACACCTAGAAGATACAGACCAGAAACAGTTCTTGTGAACGTGTGAAAATACATTTTATGAAACTATTATATCGGTGACAAATTACGATAAATGGTTTGAAAGTATTTCGAAAGGTTTCCTGGCAGGGAATTTAAATCCGCATTATGGTAAGGACAATGTTAAGTCCTAGAGGGGATTACTGACCCAAGAGCCTACAGCATATGCTATACACCGTTGGAAAGGTCTCGCCAAGACGAATTGATTGATACCATTTTTTAACTTCGAAATCAGATGGGATAACCTCGAAAAATGCCCTGAAAGTTCGAGATTTTGCGGTTTTGAACAAAAGAAACCGGTAGTAAAATCCCATCCGGCCCGAGGGACCTGAGGTAGGCACCTGAGGGAAAACCGAAGGGTGCAAGCGATACTCTAGCAGGTTGGGGCGGCAAATGTGCCCCACGACCTTCATTTCAGGGTCGTGTTGGACCTGCGTTTGCTCCAGGGACCACTAATCCATTGGGGATTTCGTACTGGGCATTAGGAAAGAGGCCCATGGGGCAAACGCAGGCTCAACATGGCCCTGAAATGAAAGTCGTGGGGCACATTTGCCGCTCCAGCCTGCTGGAGTATCGCTTACATCCCTCGGTTTTTTCTCAGGTGCCTACCCGAGGTCCGTCGGGCCGGTTGGGATTTTACTATCGGTTTCTTTTGTTCAAAACCACAAGATCTCGAAGTTCGAGGCTATTTTTCGAGGTAATCCCATCTGATTTCGAAGTTAAAAATAATATCAATCGATTCGTCTCGGCGAGACCTTTCCAATAGTTTATAGCATATGCTGTAGGCTCTTGGGTCAGTAATCCCCTCTAGGACTTAACATTGTCCTTTATGTATGTTAATTTAAATACCCCAGCAAATGGAAGATACATTCCAATTCGTAATAGCAACACAGGATTTGCTCTTAAGGCAAAACTAATAAAAGGGAATATTAAATTTAAGGTCTACTGTCACTGTTTGCCTCACTGCGAGCTCATTACAGCCCCACTGCTTTTTTACTTGTCAATTTATTTGTGCGAAATTGCTATTGTGAGCTTTGGTCGCTCCTTTAGAGGGTCGGGATTTTTTCATTGTAATTGTAAATTTGTTTATTTAAAATTTACGCATATATGCAAACAATATGTTCCGCAAAGTATCCAAATTTTTAAGTGACCACTATGGCTAGCCCGGCCCTCTAAAGCAGGCCTGGACAAGGAGCTGTTTTCGGCACCTAGCGGCGAGCAACCCGCCTGTCTCGTTGCTAAGGTTAGAATCGGTGAGGAGAACTGCAGTAGTGTATGTGCGTGCTCGTAGGTTCGTAGTATCAGTATATATGGCTGCGTTCAAGTCATACCAAATACATGTACACTACTGCAGTTCTCCTCACCGATTCTAACCTTAGCAACGAGACAGGCGGGTTGCTCGCCGCTAGGCGCCGAAAACAGCTCCTTGTGCGATTGTGTGTGACTCTTATTTGATTATTTACATATTACGTATTGTGTTAAGAGGAACATTCGGAAGGGGTACATTATTCCTATAATTTTTCCAGAAAGTCACTTGTCCGATATCTTACATAAGTAAATCATGTATATGCGTTTCCCAGAATTAATATGTGTTGTTAGTATCCCCACTTCAACGAGATTTTGAAGTGTACTGCAATCAGTTTGAATGGATTCAACGAGGACTTTGATCTGCAGATACATAATAATTCTGGTTAATAACTATAGTATAGCTAGCAGCTCACCAAAACTTCCTCGATTATATTATTTTCTGCAGAACAGTAACTTACACCCGAAAAATTAATGATAAAACCGACATACTGCGTAAAATATAAAAGTGCGGGACCGTTGCACGATAACACCAGCAACACATTCGTGGATGTAATTTCAGACGTCACCAGAAACGTAAACTGAAAAAAATATTTCGTTAATTAATTGAATGCAGACGCCTTTATAACTGTGACGTCCCAGCCCCACCACGGGGTCCGCGCTTGGTTAGTCTTCGCCAGCGCCGCTAGATATCTAATCCTCTCACAAGTCATAAACTCTAATCTCGTTCATATATATACAAGTTCCAAGTTTATTCCTCTTAGTCCCCGTGTGTCTAGGGCAGGGGCCGTCAGCTATAGCCAGCGTGCGGAGCAATTAAGCTCAACAATGTAGAGGGAAAAACAACTTCAGAGTGGTGATAATGGTGTGCGTGAACTGAACAGCGGCAGTTCACGCACACCATTACCATCACTCTGAAGTTGTTTTTCCCCCTCCATTGTTGAGCTTAATTGCTCCGCACGCTGGCTATAGCCCTACTGATGAGTCTGGCTGACGGTCCCAAGACGAAACGCACATCTTCTTTTCCCTCCTCTATCTTTAAATCTTTGAAATTGCCAATCCACCTGCCCCGCACAGTACTCCAAAAAGCGTGACCGGCCTTAAGGATTATGGTTGCGCCGGAGGCGACGGGGCAAGATCCCCTCTTTACGTTGCGAATTCAATCAACAATTAAAAACCTCGATTTCGGACGTAACAATAACAAACATTAGATTTCCCTATTGGAAAATATAGTTTCCATGTACAGTAAGGTACAAAAGTGAATACACTCCATTTAAAACAGAATAACTTTTTTAAAATTCGTCCAACCGACTTGAGGTTTTTTGAAAAGCTAGAAGGATTAGTTTACTATCGTGACGCGTTTCGTCGTTTTGATAAAAAGTTGCAATTTGGTCGGAATAGCAAAAAAATTTTGAAGGTCGCGTTTTCAACTTTTTTATTAGAGCCTGTAATGAAAATTCAAGATAGGTACTCTTTTGTCCGTTGAAGTAAGTTGTATACATGCCTAAAATTTAATGAAAATCGGTTAACGTTGCGCTGAAGTACAAACGCTTAATGATCGAAAATCGTAGCTTAGATGCCGTTCAGACGGATAGTGAGAACCTAGCTCTTTTTCTTACCAATGGCACGACGGAACGGAATGGACACGGAACGGATATGTGTGCGTGGACCTTTAAGGTCCAGTTTCCTAAACAGTATTCCATATCATAGCATACCGACGCCCCTACCGATTTGCGACCGATCTGCGCAGCTCCCACTACTGCCCACGGTTTGTACCGCAAGCGATTGGTCATGGTGGTTTCTAAGGAATAATTAGAACATCCCAAACGCGGGACCTGGCCGTTGTCAACGTAAACAGTGGACGAAAAGTTAACAGAGAGAGTAAGTAGAGGGCCCTGCGACGGAGAAAAACATAGGAGTCGAGCGTAGCAACGCCTCCTGAGGGTCGTGCCTGCGCAAAATCGGTATGCTTTAATGTGGAATACAGTATAGTCGCGGCGGTCCCACTAGTGCAATGGAGAAGTATGCATCTGTATCTCCGTCGTAGGGCTGTTCGAGTACTCGAATATTCGAGTAGCTTGAAATTCGGACCGAGCCGTGTACTCGAATAAAACCGAGTAGCTCGAATTTTTTCGAGTAACTCGAATTTTTTCGAACAACTCGAATTATTTCGACCAACTCTAATAGAACCGAGAACTCGAATTTTTTCGAGCGACTCGAAGTAAACTGAGCGGGCCGAAAGAACCGAGCGGGCTGAAAGTACCTAGTGGGCCAAAAGTACCGAACAAGCCGGTGTGTCGAGTAGTTTGAAGTTTGAATGTTTCAAATATTTTAGAATATGTTTATATACTGGATAATGATTCGTAATTATTATTTATTTTATTTTATTATTATTCACGGGAAAAACCCTTTGGTACAATGAAATATAATGCGGGGAGACGTAAACCACAAAAGACAAATAAACATTTCTATGAGAACGAATCGAACAGAAAATATAAAAATTTAAAAGTAAGCAAAGATTAAAAAATTACAGAAAAAAGATTAATTATTATTATTGTTGTTGTTGTTGTTGTTGTTGTTGTTGTTGTTGTTGTTATTGTTATTGTTATTGTTATTGTTATTGTTATTGTTATTGTTATTGTTATTGTTATTGTTATTGTTATTGTTATTGTTATTGTTATTGTTATTGTTATTGTTATTGTTATTGTTATTGTTATTGTTATTGTTATTGTTATTGTTATTGTTATTGTTATTGTTAACGGGGCCTTTAGTGTACATAGTATAACAGATAAATATAACGTATACAATGAAATAACCAGTCACACGCTACAATAACATAAAACACTACATCACAGTTGATAGATTATACAGAGAGTCGGCTAAGCAGCTGATTACGAAACGAATCTAGTGATGGATTAATAATAGAAAAATTATAGAATAACATCAAGAGAGCATCTTAAAGATGCAAGGGTTTGCCCAAATAAATCAATTTTATCATGTACATTATTATTTAATAATTTATTATTTAATAATTCATTATTAACAATATTAATAATTATTATTTAATGATATTAATAATTACGAATCATTATACTATATATAAACATATTATAATTTGTATTATTGTGTATTAATCTTGGAGACTGTATTAGTTCTTTGGGTTTATAGTTTCTGTAAACTATGGGATTTTCCCGTTTATAATAATAATAACAATATTCTGAAATATTCGAAACATTCAAACTTTAAACTATTCGACACACCGGATTGTTCGGTACTTTCGGCCCACTAGGTACGTTCTGCCCGCTCGGTTCTTTCGGCTCGTTCGGTTTACTTCGAGTTGCTCGAAAAAATTCGAGTTACTCGGTTCTTTCGAGTACTCGGCTCGGTCCGATTTCTCGAGCCGAGTCTGGCTCGGCTCGCTTTTTCCGAGTACTCGAACAGTACTACTCGTTCGGGTATGAGCCGCACCGCACGTTACTACAGTTTTCCCAATCCGTGGCGCGCCCACATTATCATTGGCTTTCGGGCTCCCCGTCCGCGCGGCTATGGTAAACATCATGGAGCCCGGGCTCCCAAATGATTCGAACTGGCCTTCGTAGAATTGAAACTGTTTAATAAAATATAGAAATGTACAAAATGAAGGCTAAGAAGTGCAGAATTCAATGCATTGGCACTACCTGGATTATTGGTGAAGACAGCAGATACAAAGAAATGCACAGCCTCTTTATATTTGTAAAAGTAGAGACGTCGAAAGGCCATAGACCAATGATGGATAACGTGGAATAGTAGCTGCGATAGCGCGCCTGAAACAAGTCCATCTCCACGACCGATGCTGGAAAGCGACTGTACGCAAAACTCGTGGAATCATCCAACGACACCTCGGTATCATATGTTATTCATTCCATCCGACTTTTGTCTTGTATTTTCCAACGCACCCCTTGCCGGTAGTAATAGGTATATAATAGGTCGAAATTATAGGTGTCTCTTTGTAACCGATCGATTTCAGTACCACGACTGAGAGGATATAACAAAAATAAAAACGTAATTCAAGGAAAGTGTAGGGTAGCCAATATTTCCATTTTGTCTTCCTCTCTTTTCATTGGGAGGGGAAAATAGAATTTTGATCATTCCTGCCAGTTCTCTCAGTGTCGATGCAAACGTCATACGGAGTAGACCCTGTCTACGTCTATTCTTTATATTCTGTAGAATACTGAAAAGTGTGTGCGATAACGGTGAAGGAAGGTGCGTGGACTCTGAGTAGAGTACAAGTTCTTCAAGATTTGTGTTGTTTTATTAAGAAATAATGCAGACTTTTTAAGAATTCTTTTCGTAGAACATTGTCACAAAGAACTTTAATTAGATTTCTTCCAAGTAGCATGTTAATTAATGTTCTTCATTGTTATTGAAATTGCTCCTCCTAATGTACCTACGTATATCATTGGTAATATAATATGTCTCTCTAAAATGTTCATTACAGCATGTTCAGTGTTGCTTCTGTCAGGAGCAATGAATAATGCGACTGCGAATCACAATTTCATAGAATATTTCTCCAAACAAGTAAAAACATTGGAAACAAGCCATTGTTTTGCAACATTATTATGAAAGTCGCAGTGTAGTCGTATCTTTATCTGAGCAATGACGTCTTGTATCCTTTATATGCCGCTCCATCGCCTGCTACAATTCGTTCCGAAACTATGAACCATACCGAATGGTATACAATACGGTGAAGTGAGAAAAGGAAGTGTTGACCATCTGAAATTGCGACGCACTGATCATTATACAAGTATTTAATCTAGCGAAGATGTCACCAGTTAACGGTGGAAAGTAAATGAGAACTATCGGACAAATGAAAAGAATTATTATACCGCGGCGAAGAACTTTATCGATGGAACGTATACGCTAGCCAAAGTCGGAATACAGCCCTTCGATGTCCGTTGCATTACCAGAAGTAATAACTTTTGTGTTTTGTGTGGTAACTCGTACCAGCGCGTATCGTACCTAAATGAATGATACACGTTTAAGCAAACCTTTCTTTTGTTAAACGCTATCCATACGTAGGGGATGCCATTTTGAGAAATGGGTCTATGTTAAACCACAAATAGAATCTTTTACTCACGCTGCGTAGAACACATTCACAGAATGATCGGTGTATACCTGGCTAATGTGGTTTTGCAAATAGCAATAAAAGAAATTAAAAAACGCTAGCAACAAGTGTAGGATCAGCCTATTCAATTCGTTCGTCGATTCACGGATAATCATGCACACCTGTTGCGCGGAAAACCAAGCGTCAATATTTCGGAATGATAAAAAAAACGAGTCGTTGGGAATGATTACGCATTACTCACATGGAACATATGAATGGTCAAAGCAAATATAATCAGCGCAATCTCAAGTATGAAGAAGTTGGAGACAAACGACATGACATAATTGAAGGTGCTTAAATGGCCAAAGTTTCGTTAAATGTATACTATCGCGTACGCTCGTTTCGTTTAATATTGTGAATACAGACCTCGCCATCTGTTGGTAAATGTCCATTGCCCTGCAAATTTTCACGTAAGTCTGCTTTTGTTTTTCCAATGCTGGGATTTCCAGTCTCGACTCATCATCGATTGCGCTTTTTATTCGGTAACTGTAAACGCAAATCGTTATTTACGATATCCGAATAACGCGCCACCGTGTGAAGTGTTTTTATCAGGTACCTTATTATCTCAAAGATTGCACAATAGTGATACGACGAAATAAGGTGTGCAGATTCACTCATCATTAGCATTGTCGGACTTATCAAGTACCCCACAATCACCTGTGTATACAGTGGAAGCATGTTCGTTTTGTATCCTTCGGAGCATCCTAATGCTTGTACAAGTTGGAGTGAGCGAGAGGTGTTCAGGGGCATTATAATATCTAGCAGCAATGATGGTAGTTGTGTGCAAATAAATTGAATCGTTAGCACACAAGGTATGACTGAAATAGTTAAGAATTCGGAATATCGACAATCATGATTCAGAAGTCTTAATTCGCAATACATTTAATATCTCCACCGTGAAGTGATAGCCCTACGTTTTGATTTGTTATTTTTAGAAAATATGTACTTATTTCAGAAGGTAATGAAATAGATACGTATGATCTAAACGTTTATATATTGCATGATATAGTTCTGAACAAACTACCGGCAACAACACAACTATTTGTAGTATTTCAGTTACTTATATACGTAAATACAAATATCGCGTTCAAACTTGTTTTTCACTGTCAGTATATAAAAACATTTAATTAAGAAGTTTGTTTCAAGATTATATTCCATTTCATCGAAATGCTTATGCACTTTTGACCACTCTGTATTTCTTAAAACCACATTTCTTCCTTCTATACGAGTTTCCGAGTGGTTTGTAAATACAGAGGCAGGGAACTAAAATAATAATGTGCAAGAAAATTACTGGTATAAACAAGCATCGCGTACATATGGAGATTAGCAACATCCGTAATTGCAGTTTAGCATACTTTCCCAGTATCTGAAACTCTTTCTCGTTGATATATACGTTCCAGTCGTGAACGATACATTCCATCAGAAATTTTATCTAAAGCCAAAAACCATAATATATAACTCGATTGTACACTTATTACTCTTACTCAATTGTAATTAAACATTGTATTCAATCCGGGATAAGTGTTTAAAATAAATGTAAAAGTTACAATAAAAATGTTGTTAGGTGATGTTCTTTTTTGTTTCAAACTCAGTTCTGAAAATTTGCAGAGTATGCGTTTAGCGAGCAGCAGCGAGGTCTCCAATACATACGCGTAAACAGAAAATAGAAAAGTGATAAAGTTACTTGACAAATCTCGAATCTGGTAACTAATATCCCCATAGAATTCGCGTGATGGTGTAGACGAGACTGATGTCACACCACTCATTTCGTTATCTTATATTTGCCAATGCGCAATGGAGAAATCACTACTGTTTAATTTATTCTACATATGTATAAATTATATTTAATTATTTCTGATTTTAGGGCCAGTTAACTCATCTTAAACCAAAATATGTGTCCATATTGAATAAAGTCCACTGTGAGAAGGGCAATGCAGTAATTGACTTACATGAAGCCGGTTATATATCATCGAAACATACTTGATAATCAACAATAAAATATTTGATGTAAGCAACAAGAAGTATACGAGATTATGCGTAGTAATCCTGTTCTCGTTTAGGTATTTTACCTGAAACAAGTTCGGCTTTACTGTTACGTCATGCAAAGTAGGAACAAAAAAATCACATAGCAATATGAAATACTTGAAATGACAGTTTTCGCGTAGAACTTTCAATTACAAGTGCAGATACTGTGATTTTTATTCTGGCACAATACTACTGACAACAAGTGCCGCAAAAGTTATCATCCGATGTTAATAGCACCTAATTTATTTAATTTCAGGTATATATCAGTGATGTTTTGACATTTCAATAGAAGAGACTCACCAAGTCCATGAAGATGAATAAGTATACTCTTCAAGAACGCGGAAAAATTGTTTGGATGTTTTTATATCCCGTTTAGTTAATTTGTTATGGCGCCCTAGATCCCGCGATTTAACCGCCCAGACTTTTTTCTTTGTAGCCATTTGGAGGCATTGGTTTACGTGAATAACCCACAGACTTCACAATAATTAAAATACAATATTCAACACGCAATAGAAAATCTGACCCCACAAATTCTTCACAATACCATGGAAAATGCAATAAAAAGAGCCCAAATTGGCATTAATTAGGATGGGCGGTCATTTGTTAGACATTATCATTGCAAACTTGATTTACTAGTCAAATTTAGAATTCTGAATAAATTGTACTTGTAATTTGTAATAAATCTAAAGTTATAGATTAAGAAAATCGGATGAAGACTTTTGCACCATCTGTTATAACGATAGTTATGTACACTTATTATTGTTCTCGTTTACCTACAGAAACGAGAAGCCTGCATGAAATTCCCTCTTAACCGCTTCATATCATTTGGTACCACAAAAATGTTTAGATGTTATGTAAGATTTAAATATAAAATATTTTACACTTTATTCAAAACTAAAAGCAACGGGAATGCTAAAAAAAAGATAACCTGTAGGTACAACCGATAAATTTGAAGTCTAATCTGTCTAATTAATAGTAGCAAATCGACATCAGATACTGTCCGAAGCTCGTACAGAACTTAAATAGGTCAATTAAAAGAATGGCATACAAAAGACGATAAAAGAATAAATAACACATTGTTACCTGATAAATCACAGGTGAAATAATCACTAATAGGTATAAAATTCTTTGTATGCTGACCAATGCAGAGTTAAAGCATGGCCAAAGGCCAATGATTACTAACAATCTGCGGTTCAATGTGTAACAACCGTTGTCGAAGGGGTTCATACCGGCACGAGGGTCGAAGCACATTTGCGTGATGCAAAAGGAAGGAACTTCCGACTACGGTTCGCCGTAATATTTTATTCATTAAAGTTACACCACAGGTCTGCAAGGTATCCCGAACGATGTCTCCAACTGTTGGGGGAATCATCGCAATATTCACGTTAAAAATTGCACGTATCGTGTGAAAATTAACGGTTGCGGATACATTGTCGCGTTCTCCCCTTCGGTATGGACATAAGCGTAATTGCACGTTACAGAAAATAACATTTCGATCGATGTACAATGACTTATAATAGGAAGGGTATATTCTTCTTCTGTGGAGGGGAGGTGCAAGTAAAAAGCACAAGCTCACTGCATTCTGCCCCGAACTTTCGCGTGAACAGCTTCGTCGTGCTCTCACGCGCAATACTGACTTGTAAAAAAAGTGTTACCAATCCGTGTTCAGAGATGCGCAGTTGAGAAGTGGTAGACATGTTTTAAACTTATCGAAATGGGGAGTGTCGAATCGCAGTGGGTACTAAAATTTCGTAACGTTAAATTAATGGTAGATCAGAGATTCTAATATCACAGGTTTCTATTTCATGTGGTGCTAAGATTAAAATCGTGATGTGGGTATACAAGATGCGCTTGTCTAACAGTGATGAACGTGTTGTGGAAGATGTTTGATAATAACTGGAATTTCTTTCAATAATTGCGTGTTGTGAATATTTAAGTGAATTTTTTCAAAATGACTCTTGTTTTACAGCGTTACGACGTAATATTTTTTATGTGAGTGTATTCAAATGTATTATGTCTATTTTCCAGAATCGGTCCACGGAATTTATAGTAGCACGTATATTTGTAAGTGCTTAAGGAAAAATGACAACTATCCGACTCACCGTTTGAATAAAGATCATGAATCCAAGACGACTCGCAAGCATGACTGGATAATTCACGACCGACGTTGCTGTTTAATCAGGAGTGCCATTACTAGGTGAAAACTATTTTAAGTATTACATTTAGCAGAAATTTTACCGAATCGAACATAGTACAGTAAAATATGAAAAGGATGTGCTCATCATCTGAAATAGAAACTTTTCATCTGAGACTGAACACTAAAAATGTAGATTCGAGGCATGAGGATAATAAAATGAAAAAATTACGGTGGAGAAGCCTTTGAAGCACGGAATAAAGAATCCAGAAACACTCCACGAACATTCGACTAAACATCTTTGCATTATGAACAGCAGTAGCTTTTGCGCACTCACTGGTATGGAATACCACATAGAATTGTATCTGCATAATGATATTAATTAATTTCTTATATCTATTTCCTCTTTCATGAATGGCTGTACAGCAGATGTAGGAAATTCAGCGTGTAGGGTTAGCAAATGAAGAGTACTTGAACTGATTATATGTATCGAAATAATCCACAATGGATGTTAGTACCAATACGTCTTAAGAATTCGAAGTGAAAGGGAATTTTCTGAATAAAGTTACAACACACCCACACTACAGTCAATTATCACCTGCCCGCTATGATTATCTAAGAATCCAAATAGTGCATGGATAATGACGGAAGCAGCACAAAGAATAATTTCTTTTAGATCACTCATGTCCTCAATCGCTAGAAAAAACTGTTATACTTTACGAGAAGTCTTATTGGAATTTTATTCGTCATCAGAAAGAAATAATTATAATAATCATGTTTGATTCTTATAATTACGCAAGTTTAATGAAATATATGTACATTTTATCCAGCTCATCAAGCGCGTATACGCGTATGATTGATACCTATTTTCATTGTTTTTACGACAATTAACGTGTGAACCGCCTGTGAACGGTCCCATAGTGATGAATGTAACATCGGTATTCATCATACAGGATAATTTTCTCGCTAGAATCCTCAACGGCAATGTAGCCGAGAAGCCGCGTCTCGCTGACAAGGGAAGATCCCGAACCCGAAAATTCCAAAGATTCTAAAACTTTGTGAATATGTAGAGGATTTCCTCCTGATTACAACGGATTTTTTGTTTGCTGCCCAAATTCACTCGAAGAGAGTGAAATTAACCCCTTAAAATTCGGCTACTTTTCGATTTTGTGTTATAACTCGCGAACTGTAAGAGATAGAAAAAAAGTTTTAAGACAGTAGTTACTTCCTTGAATTAGATCTATCATTTAGTAAAAAAATATTGTACAGTTCACGCGTTATAACACAAAATCGGAAAGAACCGGATTTTCAGGGGGTCAATTACACCCCCTTAGAGTGAATTTGGGCAGCAAATAAAAATGGCGTTGTAATCAGAAGGAAATTCCCTACATATTCACAAAGTTTTAGAATTTTTGGAATTTTCGGGTTCGGGATGTTCCTTTGTGAGTGTCGTGGACTTCTACGCTAGAATGTAGGGCAGGCCTGCCCTATCGGGTGCAAATACTTCCTGAACTTCTGGGACCCGGGTAACAGCCGAGCGCGGGACTGGTTACGTTGCTAACCACAGCATGGGTTGCGAGAGAACTGCATGAGTGTGCGGCCGTCTATGCAGGCTCGTGCCACGACGCACACTCATGTAATTCGCTCATAAATTTCGCAACGGGTAGCAATGGAACAATCCCGCGCTCGGCTGTTACCCGGGTTCCAGAAATTCAGGAGGTATTTGCACCCGATGGAGCAGGCGTGATCTAGGGGGCCATAAAATCCCAGGGAAGGTCCCCCTTGACGGGGGTGCTGTGTGCGGAGTTGCCTCTAAAGCGCAGAGGGGAGGGCAGCGAACGAAGAGCTAGCTTGCTCTCGCGTCGATTTTTGTGTCGAAAAAAACATTTTTCATATATATTGTAAATATGACAAGGAAAAGAAAAAGCAACATGAAAAAAAGTATATTAGCACTGTGACGGCCGGTGCACAGTGGAGTATTTGACCAGAAAAGCTGGCCAAAAGTCGATTTCAAAAATTTCGCGTAAGTCGTAAAATTTTTGCTGCTCGTGGCAGTTGAATATGTGAGGAACAATGTAGCAATAGGGTAGATGTACCATTTGTGGCCACTGCACCATTTGTGGCCACTGTCTTATTTATTTCGATATATTAAGTATTCTAAGTTTACTTTCATTACAATGACTGAAGCTGTCTTAAGGATGGGTTGTGTTGGCACCATTTCTACTACTTTCTACTGTTTTGTTGTCCCATTTTATTTAATAATCATACGTGAATGTGCAAAGCTTTGATAACTTTCCACATCCTTGCAAATGGTGCTTAGCATACGACTGGTAAGAAAACGATTAGTTACTGTATTTAACAAGAGTATGGATGATGTTTTATACGTATTTATATTAAAAAAACAAATATTTTTGAGAATTAAAAAAGATTTTCAACGATATAACCTAAATTCTACTGGAATTAGGCTCTGACCAAAAATGGTACATCGAAAATGGAATTGTATCATTTGTGGCCACGTAATGGCCATAAACAGTCCACGGTACAACCATTTTTGGTCAGTAGGCATTTTCATTAGCAACTTATCGTACAATACCCAATTATTGTAAAATTATTATACAATACTTAGCGAAAAAATTCTTCTAAAGTTCAATTTAATTTTTTCTGAAAAATACCCATTACCCCTTACCCAAATACCCCTTAATTGTCTTTTAGCTTTTCTTTTCTTTGCTTCTTTTGCACTTTCGTTTCTTTCGCTTTTCTTTAATTCTTTTTTAGTTTTGTTGGTCGGTACTGCACGACAGTCGGATGGTCGGTACTGTACGACAAACATGTGGGAACATTTTAGATCATGGTATATTATGTACCAAAAAATATTGAAAAACTAGGGCGTTTTATAAATTCAATAGACTAGAGAGAGTACACATCATAGAGCATAATCATTTACTTAGCTGAGAAACAAAAAATCGGCTTTACAAAATAACTTTTAACCTATCGAATTTCAACATATACGTTTAATGTCTCATAACATCAAGCGCAATGGAGTAAACGATATGACCCCGAAATAGGTTATTCAGAATTAATAAAGAAAACAGGCTAGCAAAAATAGAAGAAAATAAAAAGATTAAAGCCATAAAGTTAGAAGAAAGGAATAGGAAAAAACAGAGAAAGCCAAACCTGTCGCTACCAAAAGAAAAAGTAAAAAGGATATTGGCAGTTAATATTATTTTTGTGCAGCAAGTGTTGTATTATTTGTTCAGTAATGAACATTTGTAATAAATTAAAAACTACAAGTCTCACTGTAGGTCTTTTGTTTTGGCCTTATAGACCAATTCTATAAGTGGCCACAAATGGAAAGCCGGCTGGCCAAAAATGGTACTCTAGTGGCCACAAATGGTGAAAAACAGTCTGGCACGATAATATAATGATTTTTTAAATAATTTTGTTTAAAACATTGTTCAACGTAGAATATTTCAATTATCTGTAGATTTTTTATTACACTGATATATTCTTTACTTTTGTGTAGGGGAGACCGGGGCTAAAAGTTCCGGGGGTAAGTTGTTCCGAACGGTTCTATCTTCAAAATGAATATAGCTTTGTACTTTAAAGTATTTTTCCGTGTGACTTGATTCAGACTCGGAACTTTTACCCCGGTCTCCCCTACAAAGCTATTTTCATTTTGAAGATAGAACCGTCGAATACGTGGAATAGTAGCTGCGATAGTGTGTTTGAAACAAGTTCATCTTCATGACCGATGCTAGAGAACGACTGTTCGCGAGACTCGTCATGCCGCGTTTACACCAAGGCGAACACGAACAAAAACATTGTTCGCGAACGTTTTAGTCTGTTCTTGCCGTGTCCACACCGCCGCAAACATGAACAAAACTCAATGTACGAATCGTATGTGAACGTTTTGTTCTATTTGCGGCGGTGTGGACACGGCAAGAACAGACTAAAACGTTCGCGAACAATGTTTTTGTTCGAGGACACGTCGGTGTCGTATTTTATTCATTCCATCTGATTTTTGTCTTGTATTTTCCAGCGCGTCACTTGTCCGTCGTAATGAAGTATAATATCGTGAAATTATAGGTATCCCCTTGTAACCGATCGATTTGTGTAGCACGACTGAGAATATATTACAAAAATGAACGCGTAATTCATGGAAACGGTGGGGTAACCAATATTTCCTTTCTTTTTTTCTGTTTCTTTCATTGGGAGGGCGAAATAGAATTTTTATCGTTGCTGCCAGTTCTCTCAGAGTTGATGCAGACACCATACGGAGTAGACCCTTTCTACGTTTATTTGTTATATTCTGTAGAATAGTGATTGATGTCTGCGATAACGTCGAAGGCGGAGTTGACTCATGGTCTCTGTATAAATATGTATGTAGATATTATGAAGTCCAAATATGTGTGCGAAACTTTTCGAGAATTCCTTTTTTATAGGAGTTGTCAGGAGAATTTCAATACTATCCCGTAAACAGCGCGACAACTAAGTTTCTCTTTGGTTATTAAAATATCGCTGGCCATTACACATCAATTTAAACTGTAATACAATTTTCTCGGTAGGTATAATTTTAGTCAGCCGTTTTATAAATGTTTGAATAATGGTCGCATTCTTCTGCTGTATACACTCATGGTCCAATATTTCATATAAATTCGTTTAAATACAGGAGAATATTTTGCACTTTAAAATTTCCGTATTATATTGATCAAACAAAATTAAAAGCAGAAAATTTTAATGGTTGTTTAATATTAACCCAAATCCATAAAATAGTTTGGACTGCTGATAAATTTAGTACAGCTGCATAAAAAATACGATATATCAAGTAATATCGACTTAATTAAAAAATGTAAGTCATCGGAAACCATTGAATTAAACTGACTGCGATATTTCTATTTTATTTCAGAGTGGAGAAAACAATTGGACCAACTTGATAATTCATTACGAAATTGAATTTGTTCGCCAATTTGAAGTTACGTGAAGATTGTGCAGTTGAATTCTTCCTAACACAATGCAAGGAATGTACAATACAAAAGTGCCTTAACTAGGATGGAATGGAAAAGAAACAGGTACATACGCTAGATGCTTATATTTTTAAATTAATTTAAAATATTTTATACGTAACATAAAATCTCATAGAAAACTGGAAATTTCGAAACATGGCATAGGACATGTACATAATTTCGATGGGAATCGTTGCGAATATGCGAGACACATGAAGAGCCTATCCCATGAACTTGACAGTAGTATGTTCAGATACTAACAGCAGTATAATTCAGGTCGCGTATATAAATTTAATTACGTGATCAATAATATAACACTGGAGACAGTAGTATGCTAATATCGTTACTATACTCGTAATTAGCGTCCTCACTGAAACCATAATTTAAAAACTCTACTTTCTCCCCCGGGGAAGGAAAAATATTTCTTTTTCAATGAAATTCTAATAAACAACGAGCACGTTGCACAATTATGTATTATACAAGTATTTACATAATACAAAATTAACAATCCAATTCGGAAGTACGTCTATTACCTCAGAAGTGTGAAAAAGTAACGATCTCAACGGAATAGGACTCCAATTTCCAATCGAATGAACTTTCGATACCTTTGATTCGAGTAACCAAAAAGCAGTATAAGCACATTGGTCGCGGCAAAAACGCAGCAGAGGCTGCAGAGGGATCTGCATAGCCACCATGAGACAGCAACCGCGCCAAGCAACCTTCAGCTGCAAGCTTCCTCTGAAATTGCATTCGCCGAACGTGCGACGTTTTACGAATCGGTATATCCAGTGCACTTGCCTATTGGATATTCGATCGAAACTGAACCTGTTCCCATCCTAAAACCCACGTCGTTCACCCTCGTGTATGTTCAGACTGAAAGATATTAATTGAAAGTGTGTGGTCACAGCGAACACGAATTGTTGCAGGCAATTGTTTAGCAACCAGAATTAGGCACGATTTAATTCGGATGGAGAATATCGAATGAGCTCTTATTCGCCATAAATGTCTAAAGTCTTAATAGACTAAGAATTTCTTCCAATCTACATAATAGCAATGCTATCAATAAATCATATAATATTTATCAATTATCCGCAGCTTTTATTTTTAGCGTAATTTTGTACTTACAAGGGAATGCAAATAATTTGGGTCTCCGTTTTAGCTAATATTTTGCACATAACTAAGTAGTCGATATTATGTATAACAATATATTAAATGCGCAGCGTTTTCTGTTCAAAACTATTTGAGACAGTCAAATTCAAAATTTTGTCATTTTGTAAGTCTCTACATAAATGTGTGTGTGTGAAAACGAGGCTAATTTATATAATTAATCGTACGAATATTGAAAACAAAGTGAACAAGTATACATACATTCAGAATTACATGTATGTACATATATGCATTACAGTTGAGTTGTCACTGAAATTATGTAAATTACGGTTTCGTAATTATGTACGAGTGCATATGTCGAGGTTTTGGAAGCGGCAGAACTTTGAATTCCATTCTCCCCAATTTTGATCAGTATCGTCCCCTTTTTACCAGCAGGTATACTTGATACCACCATTGTATCATTACACTTATATCTATTACAGTTTTCAAGGTGTACAGGAAACTAGAAAAGCGCACATTACTCTTTAAAACGTGTTCTCATTCCGAAGGACCAATAAATAGTCGACAAAAAATTGCTCGATACTTTTGTGGAAGATCTCTGCACACCTGCAAAGTTTAAAACAAAGCCAGAAATTTCGAGTTGCCGAAGTTCCCTTGTTACGTAAGTATTTATTTGAAACAATTCGAATAACGGCTAACTCTGTTAGCGAGAGATCAGTGGTACGTAGCTGGAGTCGTTGATTTATGCCCCGTTTCGAGGTGAGCTACGCAAAATTGCTAGTCGAGAGGCCCTCCGTGTGGCATAACTGATTGCTCTAAGCGTTACAGATCTCTCTCGATGTCCTTCCTTCCTTCCTACCTGGCTGGCTGCCTACCTATCTACCTACGTGCCTACCGAACAGCCTACTCTGCGGTGGTTAACGACACCGATATTGTGGGCACGCGATCTCGCAACCAGACAAGGATTCGTAGCTTCGCCGGACGGACTATACGAGTGTCACGGCCACCTTGGTCCCTCATTCCAGTTCCTTCCTGGGGGCTAGCCTTTTTGCTCATTTATGGGACCAATGAAAGCTGCTTTCTTTAAGTACACAGTGATCTACTGCGTCACAGGCTAGCGAAAGAAATTCGGTTACCCCAACGCTCTGATTTTTTTACTGTGCAGGTTTGTGGAGGACCTCAATAGAAGTATCAGACAATTTTTTGCGGGCTCATTATAGGTTCTTCGGGGTGAAAACACCCCTTAATGGTTTATATGTGATTTCCTACTTTTCTGTATATCTTGAAAATTATAGTAGATATAAAGAAATTATTGCAATGAAAATTTAACGGCTCTTTATGCTCTAAAAAACTAAGTAATTAAATTGTTTAAAATTTTTAGTGGGACACGTCTTTTTTAACTTAAACTACAAATTTTTAAAAAAATCATTGCATGGTTTTATTGGGCAAAAAAAGATGTTCAGTTTTCATTTTAATATTTTTTTTATATCCATAATAGTTATCTTGATATGCAGGGAAGTAGGAAATCACAAATTAATCTTTAAGAGGTATTTTCACCTCGAAGGACTAAAACTGGGCAAAAACGGAAAATTGCCTGATACTTTTATTGAGGTCCTCTACTGCACAGTTACAAAAAAAATCGGAATGTTCGGGCAACCGGACTTCTGTTGTAAGTCCGTGAGTGGTGATACTTTTTTAAATGGGTGTAGGCACATACTACACATGACGAGGCTTACATAAGGGGACTTAACTCTTGAATGTCCATTTTGACCCATAATTTCATTCATACGTATATCAGAATAAGGTTTTATATACAGTTACTCAGAAAAGTATTCACCCACCCCATAGATATAAAATATTTTACTTATGTAGGTACTGTTAAATTAAGAACTACCCATTAGAATTCACAGTGGTATAAACCATGATTAATATATTTGTAGTTAGTATCATCTACCAAAGAAATTGTCAAAGAAACTTTGCTAAAAGAATGGAACAAGATAAGCCGGAGTCTCGCATAAAATTAGTTGAATCTATGCATAATAGATTAAAGCTTAAAATCACAGAAATATTAGAATATAAAATTTATTATAATTGCGTTTATATAAACTAAATATTGAATATAGGCGAATATTTTTTTGCACGATCTCCCGGAATTACCCTAATACTTCTTTAAACAAACTGTGTGCAATACTTTTCAATTGAATACAACCAAAACAAAAATATATTAAACAAGGTTTATTTTGTGAGTTAGAATTGCGAATTCTGACTTTGAAGTCGATTTAAGGGGTAACACCACTCTAGGATTTTTAAAAAATCGATGTATTTTTTTGGCTTACACGATACTTTAGGGTCATAAAAACAATATGCCATTTGATTTATAATGGAAAACAAATATTAAAAGGTTCAATTCTCGATTTTGCCGCAGCGCCTCAGAGCGCGCGCTGAGTGTTCATAAAACTTTAAACGCGTTTTTCTCGGAACCAGTTTTTTCAAACTGGGAGGACGGATTTCTCGGAGACTATTGCATGGATCGATTTGAAAATTTTACAGTAGCTTCACAACAATATTCTCTTTGGAAGTACGTAGCCGTTTTTTGATTGAATGTAAACTCTTCTTTTTATAAATAGTTTAAGGCTCATTTTTAGGGCAAAAAATCGATTCATTCCTTAAAAAGTGCACAGGCCCAGATCTAGGGGGGCGCAAGTGGGGCAATTGCCCAGAGCGGCAAATTTTGGGGGCGGCAAAATTGGTAGACAAATACCTGCAAAAAATTTTGCTCGGTGTCAAAAAATATATTTTAAAATACTTATTCATGACTCAATGCAAAGGACGGCAAAAATCACTTTAGCCCTGGCTGCATCCTCTACTAGTCTACGAGGTTAGTAAAGGATGCCGCATGCTTAACCGGTTAACTGTCAATGTATCATATAGGATCAAACAAAAATCTGGCCAATTCTGTCAATGTATCATATTTGATAAAAAAAATCTGGCCAATTCTGCCAAATATGCCAATTCTGTATCATATATGATCAAATGGAATAACTTTGTGATTCACTTAATTTTTCGATGTGGCCAGTTTGGGCAGGAATAATAAAAAAAGCCGTGCCTGTTAACCGGTTAAGACGATCTTAAGAATAAGCAACGACTGAGAATACCGCCCTCACTGATATCCCTGGAGACAAACATCTCCCTTCAGGTGTAGCTATTCGATCTGCAAGCCAATGTCCCGCAGCTGCTGCGTCAGTACCGAATAGAACGTATCACACTCACAAATATGTCGCATTAATTTCGCGATGAAGAAGCAATAAGGGTCTTCCATACAGTCCAGTAATCAGTGAAATTGATGCAGAAATCGTGAAATCGCGAAATAATATCCACTGTGACTGCACAGATATTCAGTGATCCAATCGCCGTCGCGGACGAAGTCGAACTGTTAGGGCACATCGTTCGGCAATGTAGCGACTTTGGTAGAGGTTGTTGATGTTTTTGACGCGCTCGGCCGACTCCCAGCTATCTTGAAATGCGTCATGGCCAGAAATAATACTTCATAGCAATGTCCATTACAAAATGTTCACTTTTCACAACTACCCCCGTTCACCCTGCACATTCTACACGTATTTTTATCACTGCGATATGTGATCAAACACTAGGCAACGTTTCGTCAAAAAGTCTTCTAGATGATAGGTACATTCCAGTGAAATGTTGTTAAACGGTCTTCTATTTAATCCAGTAGTCGAATGAATTGATGTAGGAATCGGGAAATCAGGAAATAATATTCACTGTGACATTCACAGATATTCACCGATCCGATCACTATCGCGGATAAAGTCGAACTGACAATGAGTTCTCAAACCTTTCGTCAATGTTGTCACATTGGTAGAGGTTGCCGTCGACCTCAACTGTTTCCCATGCAAGTTGAAATTTCTCAATTTCTAATGACTCGAATGTAATAATTACGGTTAGGCAGAGGCGGATTTACCATAAGGCGCACTAGGCGCACAAAAACCAACTTTCCACTTTTTTTTAATGCTGTTAAGAGAGAAACTCGTATTCGATATATTAAGCATCCCGTATGATTGTGAAATTAAAGAATGCTCGATTTGCAGTTGTATCCATGCACCCCACGACAGCTTTCTGCGAAGCTTATAAGAATTAGATTTTACTGTAAATTTGAAACTTGCAGGAATGTCAGTAACAGCGTCAATTTGTAATACTTTACGGCGTACCAGGCCCAGATTTAGGGGGCGCAAGTAGGGCAATTATCCAAAGCGGCAAATTTGGGACGGAAAAATTGGTAGACAAATACCTACAAAAAATTTTACTCAGTGTTAAAAAATATATTTTAAAATACTTATTTATGATTCAATGCAAAGGGCGGCAAAAATCACTTTTGCCCAGAGCGGCGGAAGAGCTAGATCGGGCCCTGAAAGTGCACCATTTCCACAAAAATGTATTAAAAAAAAACCCTACGTACTTCCAAAGCCAATTGTATATAGATTATAAATTTTTTTTTAGCTTTTGGTCTAGGACTCAAAAATGTCGAGAAATCCGTCCTCCCGTGGCGGTGTTTTAAAAAAAAACTGTTTTCAACGACGTGCTCTGTCGCCGCCATTTTGTATAAAAATGGCAATAAAAAAATTGTTTCTCGTACTTCAATATGTGTTAACTAAATAAACTCTCTGAACAGAAATTCTATTCCGTTTGTCATACTCCCAAAATAAATTGTCAAATTTGGGTCTCTTTTTCTGCCTCTAGAGTGGGGGGTTAGGACACAGTAACGGGCCAAGAAAGCAGACGATTTTTAAACGGCGATAATAAGAAAAGTAAACAAATCAATTAATATAAGGTTTTATGTTTTAGTTCACTATATTATGACCTATAAGAAAAACATATAGTATTTACAAAATAGCATTTGTACGCCGTGCAATGTCTCCATTTAAAATGTCCTTTTTTTCCGAATGGCCAACTTCCCGAAATCGGATGGACTGTAACAAAAACCCCAAAAATGTCATAAACTATAATATATTTCCTAGGCATTGACGATCCAACATTTCAATTTTTGCAAAAATTGACAAAATGGCCGATGTTTGAAAAATAATGATCAAATTTCGACAGAACTGTGTGAATCTTTTTGTCTATATTTTGTACAATAATTAAAAAATTTAAAATTTTGGATAGTCAATGCCTAGGAAATATATTATAGTTTGTGACACTTTTGGGGTTTTTGTTACAGTTCATCCGATTTCCCGGAATCCGACCCACCAGTTGGCCATCCGGGAAAAAAGGAGATTTTAAATGAAGACATTGCCCGGCGTACAAATGCTATTTTGTAAATATTATATGTTTTTCTTATAGTTCATAATATAAAACATAAAACCTTATATTAATCGATTTTTACTTTTACGTTTACTTTTCTTATTATCGTCGTCTAAAAATCGTCTGCTTGCTTTGCCCGTTACTGTGTCCTAACCCCTTAATGATATTGTTCTATCAAAAGGGATTCGACACGGTCAATTAAACAGTATTGGGTTTCTGTAACAAAAGATAGTTTATTCTTAGTTATAAATCCTATTTATAATGCCTTATCCTAATTCTACCTGTAACAAAAGAAACGACATTAAAGTCTATTCTTTCCTTGATGTCGATTCCCTTGTGCAATTTAATTTATGCGATTCTATTATAACTTCTTTGCGATTCTATTATAACGTCTTTGCGGTTCTATTATAACGTCTTGTTTACTTCCTTGTTGTGTCTTATATGCTTGGTTGCGTGCTGTAGATTTCGCCCTTCCAAGTGAGCGGCAGATTCAAATTTAAAGAAATGCGCTTACGCGTTTTCTTTACATTCTTCAATAAGTAATACGAATAGTGAGTAACACATTTAGTTTGATAGATTAAACGAGGATTCCTTGATTTAGGACAAGAGTTTTCCAAAGTGACTTACTTCCTTGAAGCTTTTTGTCAGACCCTTTTCCGTCGTTTTTCGCGAGTTAGACAGTTTTTTGGGGGTTGCTGGGGACTACGTTGTGCCTATGTGCATGTCAGAAAAGACACGAGTAAAATGTTATGAAAATCTGTCGCATATTTGAATCTATGTATTTAATACTATATACAATATCATATAATCTTCGATACAACTTATCTAGCGAAATGTCAGAACAAATCACCAGAAGAATACGTTTTCAGATTGGGAAAGCTTCGAATAGCAACAACCTGAACTGTAAAGATCTCAAATATCTTATTGATCATTCCTGATGCCGTTGCTTACGAAGATGGAATCTCGCAAGCACCATCCGCAGGTCCAACTCCAAATCTACTGAAATACACCTGCCAATAATTGCGATTTCTATAGGTCAGCAGACAAGGGATAAAATTAGTTTGAATTTCACATTCAGGACGGAATTTATATTTGAAGCGTTGCAACAAAGGGCACACGATTGGTATTTGTAAAATTTTAAGCTGTTAAGCCCCCCCATGTCTGAAGATAGAATAACTGAATTTACACAATGTGAAAGAGATAGAGAATACCCTGACGAAAGAAATGATAGTTACAGCTCGCAGAGTGAAATTTTCGTTTCACCTGTCCTTGAGAGGAGGCAGACGTGTCACAAAACGTTAGAGTTTGCACAAGGCAAGAGAGAAAATAGTTTTAATGGTTCTTGGGCTGACGTGCCACACGGGAGGTTCAGGGCTTGTTGGAAATTCGGTGTCTTTCCTAAAGTTTCGTTGGTACCGAAAATAGGACAAATATCGTTGCATCCTCTTTTTGGGAAAGCTGTGGCTGAAGAAAGTTCGTGATACTTTCGAACTAACCTATATAGTAATAATAATACAGAAGTTATACTTGTAAATATACATGCCTGCCATTTACTTCGGCAAATGTAGTGAAATTAAGTTCTAAAGTTATTTACAGACGCAAGACCTGACAGACTTGAATCGAGTGCAATTATATGTTTCTAAAGTCACCATGTTTGATATTACATGTCCATTAGAGCTATAAACTCCCGTATTATATTTAAGGGGTTATACCTATAGTCAGGCTGCCGAAAAGAGGCGAATGTTTGTGAATTTTTTTTAAAAAGCGGAAGCATATATTTTGACAGAACTTTTTGCACTTAATAGAGCCACATTTGAAGAACATTTCAGGAAGGACTTCAATTTTAAATAGCTGCCATTTTATTTACATTAATATTTCGGAAATTCCCTCTGTTCATCAAAAGATACATTAATATACTAACGAAATCTTTTTTGTTTTTTTTTTATTTTAGATAATCTAGTTCCGAATGGCAGTGCTTACTGTAGAACAAAATTTTTAAAAAGGCTTCGTGGATGTTGGTTGTTACTTTATTATAAACGTAAATATTTTTCTATGAAAAAATTACCAAATGTTCTTTAAATGTTGCTCTTTTAAGTGCAAAAAGTTCTGTAAAAATATATGCTTCTGCTTTTTCAAAAAAATTCCAAAACATTCTCCACTTTTCGGCCGCCTGACTAGGTATAACCCCTTAATAAGGAAATACAATGGACAAACACAAGAAGTCACATAAAAGGGACAAAAGAATAGATAATAATATCCTAATAGTAGACCACTGAGCCATTACTATTATTCCAATACAAGTTTTAAGCAAAACATCATGTCGTGTTTAAAATTAAATTCGATTTCAAACCTAAGCGTACCAGTATCCCCTATAATTCAAATTTTCTGCTACTTCTTCGTATAAATCAATTACCTGTACTTCCTTTTAAACAATTATACTTTTACATATCCAATGACGGAGCGATTTACTGCACACATCTGACTTCGTTGTCCACCCGTAGTCCGCAGTTTGCGAAAGAAGCTTGCAACCTTTTCCATCTGCCGTAAAACCGGGATAAAACAATGAAGGCGAGCAAAGAACATAGCCATCGGGAGGAAAACGTCCAAAAAGGAAAGTGAACGAGCGACGCGTCCAATATATTTCAATCAGAAGCCGGTCGAATATTGGTGCCCAGTAAAACGACTCTGTGTCACTTTTACTGTTTCTCGAACTGCGATCAGGGAAAACCGGTTGCAGATACATATACACTGTGTCTAGAAAGTCATGCAAGAAGCGAGAACATGCAAATTCCCAGTAAAGAAATGAATCGAGATATGATTGATCCGTTTGCGGTCTGAAGCTTCGTCATCGAGGTGTACATAGGTACATACACATATTCGGTACTACCTCGATCTTGATTCAGTAAATCTTTTTACTTTGTTGAATTACGTAGAACAGAATAATTGTATATGTATTGAAGTTGAGAATGAAAATGGACACACACAGTGTTAATTGTTTGATAGCAAAATTGATTGAGATAGTGTAATGATTGTGTGCCAGGATACTTAACTGAAAATTTATTTTAATGCGAGGTATTCTTATTTAGTATCAATTAATATACTTTTATCTCTTATTTGATGCTACATTTAAATTTCTTTACTAGTTTTAAGCAGGGGTGAATGTGGGTAAGAGTCCTGAATGTGTGATTGTCTGACAAGTGTATTTTCGAGAAGGCATAACTTTCCTTGTTTCCTTCAGGGGTTGTTGGTGATTTTTCTTTGTATTCTCTGTAATATCTGAATACCCATACTTTAACTGTAATTACTTCACTTTATTTTGCTTCAATATTTTATTATAATTGATGTGTGTATATTGACACCTAGTGTATTCTATTCAATCTACACTTGTCGCCTACTTCAACTTATTTCCGCCATAATCCGTTAATAATAAAAGCAATTGTACAAACAGAGTGTCGAACGCAGTACACCTGATTCGAAAGTATGCATTACAATGAATGTGTTCAATGTGTGTTTTGTTTTGCATAAAAAGAAAATCGTTAAACGTTCTGAATTATTCTGAAATGTGTGATGCCACTCTGCAACGAATAGAAGATTCGGATTCCTCGGGAACTTGAGCAGGTTCTTAAGTATCAAAAAATTCACTTTATGCCATAACAATAAAGCTTAAAATTGCAGGAACGTAAACTGGTTTCATAGTAGATATATGATCACAGAGAATTCACATGATTTTGGAGCACCCTGTATTTCGCCGACTGCAGGGGACGAAGATAGTTGAAAGGCGAGGCGTAGAGGCCGATTGAATTGGAGCTAGTAGGCGTATCGATATCGATGCGGAATTACGACGGCGTGACACTCCTTTGAGAAGCCTTCGCGAGGATCGATCGTGTCTGATCTTTCGTGTTTACATGTCTCAAGGATGTCATTTTTCATCGTAACGACCGGTCGGTCGTGACTGCCGATCTATTGTTGTTTCACCATTGACCAGGGTACTGTGATGTTTCCATTTTATTCATTGCAACGGCTGAAAGATTACGATACTCTGCGGTTGCATGATCGTAATTCATACACGATTAACTGTTCGAGCCTTTACGAACGGTGTTACTGAAATTGTTCGTCTTTTATACGATTTTATTTCCTATTGGGAGAGTATATTGGCATTCTTCGAAGAACAATGCTGGGATTTTATTATACGGAGATAAAGACAAAGGGTGATGACGATTTGGGAGAAATGCAACAAGTGTTCTAGTTAGATGTGGACCTTACATTTTTCATTATTCTGCAGTTTTCTCACAGAAGAAAATTTAATTTTGAGACAACTTGTGATGGTTGTTGTCAGTTTGTATTTTTCACGTGCTACTGATTACCCAGAGAACAATGGAAATTTATTTTGAAAGAAGAACTTGCAGCTGCAGTTCTGAATGTAATAAGTGATGAAAAAGAGGAGGAAGTTGTTGCGAAAAATAACCGTATGACCGTATGAATTCATCTGCCACATCTTACAAAATAATATTTCGTCCCATAACCTCTCCAAAACAATTTCATTCAAACCCCCCCAAAAAATAATACCACCCAGAACCAACAAAAGCTGGCAATCCCACGATAAAAGCACCATAGCCTCGTCGAAAACTCACGGCAATTACCAAGTGCTACAGAATCAGTGGCTCAGCATTTATAACCACGGTCCGCGGGGAAAATTAGGGAAAAATGGGGAATTGGACGGTTTAATCGCGGCATTAGTCCTTCGGGGCCGCGATAATAAGCTCCTTTTATCGTCTCGAGTCGATCCGGTGGCTGCAGTACCGTCGGAATCGGGCGGAACGGGGCCGACACGGGCAGCGGCACGGAATCAAGGAGTTCATTATCGCTCTGCGCGTCGTCTCTGGCCGCTTTCTCATTGAGCCTGCATGGTCGTTCCGTGGATTATCGTCCGACTAATTTGAGAACATAAACGAAACTGACGCGCAATTTCGCTGGCTGCCTCGAATCGCGGCTGATGACGGGTTTTAAGAGTCGTCTTGATTAAAGCACGCGAGAAAGAAGGGATTCGCGGCCGATCGCGAGGTCCGGGCCACGTGAAAGCACAGCGATGCCGCTAATTACAGTGTTCGGGGCAAGAACGTCGGGAACTGCCGCTGCGTTGCTGGGGTCTTGGGTCCTATAACTCGCGCGATTAGCGCGTCTCTAGCCGTGGTCGCGGCTAACGTGGATTGGTCGTGAACCTGATTAACCTTCTCGGGTGAAACTGATAGACACTTTCACGTGGGACAGTTGGGAGACCCGAGCTTGGGAAATGTTAGTCATGGAATTGAATCTGACGCAATGGATCGATTTAATGGACACTGAGTGGGTTCCGTCTTTGCGTAGGACTTGATTAGAGCGCAGCGATAGTCGTACCAGGTGTTTGATCTGTAGGGACGTTTTGTCGTTAGAGGGCAGGCAATGTTTGATTCGCTTGTAGAAAAGAAGAAAGCTTTTAATGGAGGAGAGTTTCATTGGCGAGGAGTGGGGCGATGTTATTTATTAAAGGAACTCGAATTCATGTGTGGATGTATTGGTAGAGATGGTTCAGGTATCGGATATTTTCATACTTTTTGACGAGCATCGCACTTTTATTCAGCAACTCGTTTTAGTGTTGTTAGTCATTTATCGATTGCTTTTTACACACCTTGGTAAACGTATTGAGTGGGGTTTATAACAGAAATTATATTAATTTAATAGGAAACTTGTCAATAATAGAAATAATTATAATGAACAGAATGAACTTGAATGTTAAATTATAATATAGAACTACTTCATCATCGCGAATTCTATTGATCGTAACAAATACCCCCATTGGAAGACGTATGAAAGAACTTCTACAATACCCATATTTAGCTATGAGGAATCTACAGATTAAATAGTTTAGTTTATTTTTTATTTAATTTTTCCAATAATTTTGTGATATATCCTCGTATTAAGCTGCGTTTAGACCAAACGAGCGAATGCTCGTTCGCACCTGATTTCGACAAAATACATGCTCATTTAGTGTAAACGACAATCTTCACATGCAACTTTTCATTGTCGATGTGGAGGGGTGGGGGGCGAACGAGCATTCGCTCGTTTGGTCTAAACGCAGCTTTACGCGTTTATACTAACACAAAATCCAGTTCAAGCATGATTAAATTTTTCTCGATGTCAAAAGAGGGGAAGGCGCATAATATGAAGAATCGACGGGAAGATTATTTACTAAGAATGTCTTTCTAGATGTTAAATTGTTGTTTTGCAAGCGTTTCAAAGGACACCTGCGATTGGCATAGTGAGACGCAGCAAGGTCGATATGCAATGCCAGTAGGTGTCCCCCGAGGCCGGCAAATAAAACAATATTCCTGGGCGAAGGCGTGTCTGGACCATGGCTGGTCACAAAGGCACCGAAAACGACCAGGCTCCTTTGGAAAGGGACTTCATTAAAAATGCACCAGCAAGTTCGGTGCGCGCACCGTCTCCGGGAACAATGCGTGCACCAAATATGCGGAGCAGCGTCACCAAGAACGAACGAATATTCAGACACACTGGCGTAACATGGTAACAGTAACGAAAGTCACTTAGTCTGGGTAGTATCGACCAGGCACGTTTTACTTAGTAACATTCTATGTGGGAAAATATAAGACACAATTGAAGCACCCCCAAAGAAAAAGGATAAAGGATATTAACGTAACCAGAACTGAAGTAATTCAAAAGCTTTGTAAAAAGAAGAGAAAACTGGATTTTTTAATTTAAATCGATTTTTATAATAACCTAATGGATTTTATTGAATTGGCATTAAAAATAATTTTAGCCGTTCAACTAGTCTCCCTCCAAGATTAAATCCTGAGTGTGTTACTGGATCTATTATACTTATTATATATTAGGTTCAAGGCAGGTTATTTTATTATACTAGAACTACTATAGTTGTTAGGTTTATATAAACTTGGGTAGAATGTTAATGTCACAGGTTTTAACAAAACTCTTCAATTTACACTTATCTATATGTGTCATGTACTGAAACCATTATGTAATTTAATACTGCGCACTCTTTTGTGTTTGCAATTCATAAGTAAGAGCCACGGTGTAATAGATAGGTGTTCCGGCTCAGCACCTTTACCGATTTCTGTGTGGTTCCTCTGGCCGTCGCGAGAAGCGTCATGATAAAAAATTCATGTACGCACGCATTTATATGATTGTAGTAGTAGAGCTTTTAGTCACATTAAGCGCAAAAAGCCAGCCTTTTCTCCTTAAGCGCCAGTTTAGCTGCTGCCAGAACTACGATAAAAAAGTTACACATTCTGAACAGGAGTCGGAACACCTGTCTAGTAACACCTGTCAAATGGTAATTCAGTTGCAGTGACAGCCAGTTTCAGGTAGCTGACAGTAAATTGCCTTTTAGACAGAAAACGATCAGCGTGTCTAGGATCACTAGGATCTACAGAAGATACACATTTGCACCCGATTTTCCAGTAAAATTTTGAGCGTTGCAACTTCTGCGTAGACACAATACTACACGTGCTCTTATTTAAATTTTCGTACACTGCCCTCGCTAGTACCTACTCTTCTACCTATAACGAAACTGTTAATTTATTCTTTTTTGAATTACAAAATTGAATACAGAGATAATGTAAACAAGTCCCGAATACCCAGTCGCGGGCCACGAAAATGGCCCTAAGTGCCGTTTCACATAAGACTCCATACATATTCGGATACCTTCCACTCAATCTACCATTATTAACCCAACGCTACCTTTACGAAGTTCATATATCTGAAATACCAGTTATGAGCCGTACAAGTACCTCCTATAAAGGGGCTCCAGAAGAGAAGTTATCCAATTTGCACCAGGTCCACGACCCGCCAGACAATATTACACTATCGAGTTAATGCATACACAAGCTGAATGCGGTTGTACATCTCTGTGCGCGTGTGTTTATTCAGAAAGCGGCGTCAGGTACCGGATTCGGTGTCGGTCGCCACCCGTTTCCTCCACGTGGGCCTCGGCTAGCGCATAATGCGACGCGGTTTTTCGTTTTACCCGCGGCAGTTAGGCCCCGTGCAGTTTCCTCCGCGAATTTATCGCCCGTCCGAATCACGGGCCAGTCCATATAACCCGTTCACGATCGGTTCCCACCTCAGCCACGCTGAGGTGCCTCCCTTCGAACCCCTCCGCTTGTCCCTTTCCCGGCACCCCACCTCCACGCTCTCGCCGTCCACGCACTGTTTTCATTCTTTTATAAATCTTGCAGAAGGTAATATATATCGGGGGTACGGGCGTATTCACTCGCGGCCGCGTTTCATGCGGCCGTATCCCTTTTGCATGCGCGCACCATTGAAATTGATTTCGGCCGGGCCGACGCGCCGCGCCCGAATAGCCACCGGAAGATTAATACCCGCAGTGGGCCCCCTTCGTTCGTGTTTTTTAATCCGGCCTCTCGTTATTTCGCGGACCGTTCTGCTTCGAGGAAAAGCCCGGGGAGATCTTTTCGTATCTGAGAGAAACGAGGGCGGTCGATGGTTGTTGTTAACTGACCCACCTGATATCCCTCAAAACTTCATACTTGTAAGAAGTTTTCACTCGTCGATGCTACGCTACATGTTTTTTATGCCACAGACGCGTTACATCAAACAAAAGATAGCGAATGTATTCTGTGAAAATGTTTAATGTGAATATGTTGTGCGCTTGAATCCATTCCATCGTGACTGGTGTGAATGAAATTCATACATTTTCGAGATGTAAAAAAAGCGCAGCGTTAGGTATCAAAACATTGGCGCGTAACCCGCAGCCTTCGATAAAGCAATCGATAGTAACGTATCAGTTCTGTTCTCGTTTTCGCTGCTGTTTTGATGCCTTTTTTGTAGGGCGATGGAAAATTATTTTTTTCCAATAAATCGGAGATATTTTCGGGAGCTTGATAGTATGGAACTTGATAATTGTTCTGTCGCGGCTTCAATGTCTGTGCTTGCAAACTGGTTTATAGCGGAAAAATTGTTCCGCTGAAAATAGCCTGTGGTTTTCGAATCGCAGACACAATGAGAAGCCTATTAGTTACAGGATTGAATGAAACAAACTTTTCGGGTAGCTCATTTTTAAATATCAAAATCTATCATCACATTCAAAAATCAAATTTGATGTTAAAACATTGCGTTTTTTCTTTCTACGTGTAATTTTATTGTGAGCTATTAAGAAGGGAAGATTAAACTCCACTATACTAAGATTTGTGTGACTTTGACAATATTCTGATAAATTTCTTGTCAACTGTACAGTAATGCTTTCATTCATATTCCACATGACAGCGTACATATAATCGATTTATCGATAAGTACTGCATGTCAAGAATATTCCATCTAAGAGAAGCCATTGATCTCGAAAAGGAAAAGAATTTTCTTTTTCTAAGAAGATAGACGTATATTTACTTTATACAGCGGAAAGCTTGAATATATAACACGAAGAATGGTAAGCGAGTTACACGGGTGTGAAATATCAGGCAGGAATTTTGGCGAGAGCAACGGAGCGATTTCCACGCACGAGTTTGCAGTGCGGCGAAGTGACTAATACGAGAAGTTATCCGTTTAGGAATCCGCCATAAATAGTGGAGCTTGGCACAGACCAAGAAAATGTTTGACATCCTATTATCCATGCCAGGAATCGAAATCCTCTTGGAATACTCCTTAGAGAAGTCAAATATTTGAGCAGTTCAGCGGGCTCCACTCGATACGCGACGAAGGCACGTTTCTTTGAGCTCCCCGTATTTCATCACTGGAACTTCTATAAACCCACGTTTATCATTCCATTGCCATTTGTCAAGCGAAATAATATTTCGAGAGACTTCGATCACGATTTCTACAATTATCAGGGCCGAGGAACTTGACCTGTCACATATAAAGGAGTATTCTTGTGTAACAGCCCTCAAAAGTAACTAATATTTATGAATTTTTTTAAGAAACTATTGCTAATATTGTATTATACTCTTTTGGGATATAAGGAGTTATCTTTAAACTTACACAATTTTTTGTTTATGTTGATCCATCTTTTTATTTATTAATTATTGTGGAGTCTTGCCAACCTCTTCGATAATATAACGCCTGTTGGCGGTACGTGTAGCACCTGTCACAGTCATCTGATTGCAAAAAAGAAGAAAAGTTTCTTAAAGTTAGATAGTGTACACAGGGACTGTCTCTAATTTTAAGCAAAGAAATGAAATTTTTTAAAAGTTATAGCGTTGAAAAATAGTAACTTTCCCCTTCGATAAATTTACTTTACATCGATGAAAAAAGTATTGTAAATAAAAAGTAAAATTAAAATTTTATGTTCAACCCCAGCGTAAATTATCTAACTTTAAGAAATTCTTCTTCTTTTCGCAATCAGATGACTGACAGGTGCTACACGTACCGCCAACATCGTCGAAACGGTGAACAAGATTTCACTATAATTAATAAATAATAAGAAGCAGCGCCATAAAAATATTTTTTGCAAATTTAAAGATGCCTCCTTAGATCCCAAAGAAGTTTGATTTAAAAAAAAAATCATAAATATCAGTTACATACTTTTGGGGCAATCACACGAGAATCCCCCCTTAAGTGGAGCTTGATTATTCTATTACATAACTCAACCATTATTCAGCTTAAAAATTCCACATTATTCATATAACTGTAACATCAATGTTAACATATAAGTTACAGAAGTTATTCAAGTTTCTACACCTACAGCTTCTACAATCCCTCAATCTTCTACAATCTCCATTCCACGAGCAGTCCACTTTCCCAACCACCTTCAAAGAAACCCTATTCAAACCAAAAACGCATCGCCTCGAGCTCGAAGAATCACCCCCTTAAGGTCTCCGCACACATATGAGTTCCGTGACGGTTCATTGCCGTCAGTGCGAATGATCTTTTTGTTTCGGCGTCAGTGACTGACAAGGGCCAATGTGAACTGCACAATTCCAAAACAGGGGAACAATATTTTTTATATCACTGACACTGAGTGCACTGAACCATCACAGACCTAACATGTGTGTGTACACCTTTAACATTCGACTCCGTCACCCAGGCTCAAACAATTCTGTCACTTTACTTCTGGCTGTTGCCACAGAACTCCGTTTCTTTGCCCACTCGAGAGGCAATTATATTTCAGAGGGTGTCCCAGCCGCTGGCACGCAGCTGCGATACAGTAGGCATGAATTCCGAGGCGCTTGACAGGACGGTTCCTGGTTAATACTGCAAGTTATCCACTTAGGAATACGCTCTGATACCGCGCGGGTGTTGCTCGATGGGTGGGGCGCGTTGTAACGAAGAGTTTCGGGGTGCGCGGAAGTAACAGGACTGTTACCAAGTTGGGATAAACGGAGGTAAGTTGGCTGGCTGGTACTTACGGGACTGGTGTCTGGCGGCGAAAACCCTTGGACAAAGTTTATTCCCCCGCTCGCGGCCCCCCGGAGAAATACCGGGGACACTGATTTACATAACGATTAAGTTAATTAACGAGGTCTGCCGTTGGATTGTTAATCCAGCGGGGCGAGGAAGGACGTCGAACGTCCCGTGGCGTTGCCGGAATGAGAATTATTAGCGGTACACGGGGCGCGGGTTGTTTGATCGAGTAACTTCCCGTCCCTTTGGAACTATCGATCTTTGGTTATTTTATTGGGGGACGAAGGTAGAGGATGATTCTTTGCGTGGGCCTGCGAATGGAACGCTGTATATCAGATGATGTTAAATTCAGCGGTTGCGGATCTTGCGATTCGTTTCATTGGTTTCCTTCATTTTTTTATTCATTGTAGGTCAAACGATAATAGGATTCTTTCTTTAACATGCAGTTAAAATTTCAAGTTGATCGATCCAGTACTTTTTTTAAATCATGTCAACCAGCTACGAAAAAGTTATTTGGAGAAAAACGCGTTTAACGTTTGCAGTGCAGTTACTGAACTGAAAAAAATTTATGTAACATGATAAAAGTATAACAAGCACATATACAAAGTTTTAAATTAATTAATGTTACATTTTTGTTTATAAAAAATCCTATAGTATCGACATTTTTGACCAAGAAAAAGGAAATTCCCCCCTTAAAACAAAATGTTTCATATTCTCCGCATTTCTCTTACAGCGTATTCGGACGGTCGCAATGGTGTGCACTGGGTGCGAATTTTCACCAATTGGAAGCGAAAAAGTTCGCATTCAGTGCGCACTAGTGCAGGTTGCCGAATGTGCTATGAATCTATTACCGACTGTGATTCGTTTAAATTAGTTTCTACCAAGTTTTTATTATTTTCCATCGTAAAACGATTTTAAATAAAATGTTTTAAATTTTCGACCGAAAAAATTTTTAATTTAAAGAATCAATGTTATCAGCGCGTAGGCTCGGTCACTAAAAGTTATTTGCAAATTTTATGATATACTTTCCGACGTTTCGGTCAATATTGAGACCATTATCAAGGAAAAAGTTTTCAATTGATAAAACTTTTCATACGTGTAAAACGATTTTCATACGACATTTTTAACAGAAGATGTCTGTCTTTAAAAAGTTTTTGTGTCAACTACAGGCCTCTCGCTCGCTAATTCCTTAAAACCGAAGCTGAAAATCTGAGCACTGAATTGATTTGTGGCCAATAAAGGAATGTCAAGTATAAAAAGTGATAGAGGAATCAGTGTTCGAACGGAGACCGAGAATACAATTGGAATTAGCAAAGTTGATTTCACAATCTTTGCATGTGTTGAAATATTCTACTGTTTCTATTACATTGATTCATACAATTATTTACTCTTGTTTGTTCTCGAAAGGGGGCTCATATTTCTGAAAATGGAATCTGTTGTTATGTCAACAGATTGATTACAATACCAAATAAAAACAAAATATTTTTCTACCTTCATGATTGTCACCTGTGAACTTCGATTTTTGTGAAACATTTTATTTATATCATGAAGTAAGGCCACTATAGCTTTTCTGCCATTTAAATTACTCGACCAATTTATTAGCATCATCTTTCCCCAAGAACTGCTTTTATCGCAACGAATTCCTCTATCTTCTATAACTGCAGAAAAGTCGATCTAATTTGTAGCAAACTTGATTCTTCCATTCTCCTAAGCCGTAACAGATACATCTGCAGCAAATTGGTTTATTGTTCACAATATTTGTTGTCGTCCTGAATTGTGTTATGGTATCGATATCATATCGATGTCCAGAAAGATCATTTCCACAAGTATGCTTTTAAATTGACAATTCATGGAACACACTATCACATTAGAGAGAGATAACCACTGTCACAATTTGAAAAGTAAGCTCGAATCTGCAATTTATTTTTTAGCGTAGTAATGCTTTTCTTATTGATATTTATCGATGCACTAAAAATTAATTTTTCGAAGAGTAGAATGAAATGAAATTATCAGAAAATAGTCATTTTGCGTAAGATTGTTTTTCGCTGGAAATGATTTGTACGAAAAAAGTTAGTTTGTTGATTGGTAAGATTTTTGGAAATATAATGAACAAGTGGACTTCAAGTTTTGATAGTAGCTTCTAATATGTAGGTATATGCTGCTATCTGTCGTAATCGTGAATTTTGAGGAAACTCAAATATAAATTTGAGAATTCCATTTTTGGCATAAATTATTCCAGTTTTCAACATTTAATTAGAACAAGCGAGACGATGAACAATATATCGTTCATTTGCTGCAATAACGATATAACTCAAAATTCACAAGTTTTGGGGAAACAGGTTCAAAAGTTTTGTTAGACAACAACCGCTTTTTCTATATTATAACTCAAAACCGGCAAATTTTGAGTTGTGTCGTTGCTGCAGCAAATGAGTGATATGTATCTTAGAATATTCTATACCCTTTATTAGATTCCAAAAAATTTTGACAATCACAAAATAACTTCTTGTTTCATAGGGATCAAATTCGATGACAAATAACATCATTCAAAATTAACATTTTTTTTCTTTCATTTTACTCTTCGAAGAATGCATATTTCGTTAAATAACGTAAAAATACGTGATCAACTGAAAAATAAATTGTAAAGTTGAACTGGAGTTTCCGATCCAGCACAGTGGTTATCCACCTTAAGGGGACTAGGCAGTCGAAAAATCGATTTTTTATTGCATTGTCCGAAAGTGCTATCTTTTCTGAATAATATGCCGCTTGGTTTATACTTTATAGTACTATTCGCAAAATTGTAGATTTGACAGCTAAAAACGTCAAGCGGCAACCTATAGCGTCGCCATTGCCCAAAAACTGTAAACGCGTTTTCCTCGACACTTTTTTTCTCTTGGTTTTGCTCAAATTGTAAATGAACGGAGGTTCAGATCGACTTGAAAAAATTACAGGATATGTAAAACATGTGCCATTCCCCGCGAAACCTCTGATATGGTCCGTAAAAATTCGAAATTTTCATAAAAGAAATTCAATTAAAAAATTGAAAAGCACATGTATATTTCATACCAATTTTATTCAATCTCTATGATAATAATAAGCATTGGGTAAAATGATACATCTGGATGTGCTTTAATTTTTTCAGAAATACGTTGAAAATAAAGTGTTTTTTCGCGGAAAACGACTGCCTACTATTGCCCGGCCAAAAGAAGATCCCCAGCAGGCGGGCTCTAGCGATGCAGGCTGCCGATGTGACGATTGGTCGAGTCACCTATTTGGACACATCACACACTTCTAAAGACGGGACACACGTATTTTGGTTATTGGCTGAAGTAGGCACATATGTACATTGTCGCACCGCGCGACGAAGAAAGCGAACAAAACACATCGAGGTCGAGTGGGATAGAGTGATTTGATCCACGAACGTCAAAGCAATAGCGTAGGCATCTTTAACGGTTAACCATTAATATATAATAACATAAAAATTTCCTTATTTTTCACAATATGTTTAGGAAAGTATTATCATTGGGTTGGTATCAGTGTGTCCAAATAGGTGACTCGACCAATCGTCACATCGGCGGCCTGCATCGCTAGAGCCCGCCTGCTGGGGATCTTCTTTCGGCCGGGCAATAGTAGTCCCCTTAAGAAGCATAAAAAAACGATAAATAGTTTGCGACGCGAAAATTCGAATATCGGAAAGTTTATAGAACGCATCTGCATATTTATGGAATGCAGGCAGCGCATTATTTTCATTTATCACCCTCGAAGGAGCAATGCCAGCAACGGAATGTCGATATTAATATCGGGGGAAGCGAAGGGGTACAAGGAGACAGGATTCCTTTCACCGCAAAGTACGAACTTACAGGAATTAAATTTCTTTGGACCCCGTCACGATTTCTTCAGACATTCGTCTTCATCTGTACTGTACACTTCAGAATTATAGGATTACCTTGGGTAATAGAGCTCGTGGGAAAAAGGATAAAAACTTGTGAAAACCGTAGGTCTGTAAATATATTGTTCTTGAGATGCTCGTTTGTATCTTTAGAATGAAACTATTTTTGTCACGTTTCAAGATACAGTGGAATTAGCAAATTCATACCACTGTATGCTTTCTCACATACAAACTGAATATTCGTCGTGTTTATATTTTTATAAGTATATGGAGACGATTTAAATTAAATCGGGGACTACTGGAAACTAAAAGAATAATATGGAATATGGATTTGTGATAGTTTAAAAGAGAAATGTCAAGTATTGGAAGCGAATCTCAGTAAGTAGATGGTATTTCAAATGTAAATAAAATGTAAATAAATAAATGTAGTAAATCTATTTGTACTTCTTGTTTTTATCTGTTGAGTCAGTTTGCAATAAGTGCAGCCTACGAGTTAGTTTAGGAATTCAAAACTTGAATTCATAAAAAATAATCACTTCATGAGCTGATGTATAGGTATTAAAGATTTTCGGTGTCTTTTCACAAGATCTATGATCTACTTAAGCGTGCACTTATAGTTTCGAAGCCCGTTGTGAAACCTTATCTGACATACAATGTTATTATAAGAAAGTTATTGAAAAAGTTAGCGCTCTTCAAATTTTTACTATTTTATTTTGTAATTCGTTTAATACAGATACTATTTTACTAACAATTTTTTCACGTCACTATGTTAAATGCCGAAAATATAATGTAGTTGTTAGAACTTTTGTTTAAAAGAATATATTGAACTTGACTTTGGTGTCGACATACTTCAACAAGGGCTCGCAGAAATGGTTTCCATTGCCACTCAAGGTCACGGAGTATTTCCTAGATCTTCCACTTCCGGTGAACGGTCACGATTCTCTAAGGATTATCTTGAATCCTCGTGGGATTTCGCTCACTGGCGGGGAATCTCGTGTTTTTGCTACCTCCTCGTTTATCTCTATGACTTCTCGCAAATATTTGAATCATGCTGTCACAAAGCTTCTCGGCCCCCATGTTCAAGATTTAGAACTTTGATCTAATTAGAACAAGATTCTTTCAATGAGTTGAAGATTCAATTCATTTCGTATGGCGAATTAGTAGAAAACTATATGTCGCCCTCCCCAAACTGATTTTTCATTTATGAAAATCCAAAACTATCGAACTGAGTAGGGGAAGCCCGGGCAAAGCGGATGTGTTAAGCTTTAGTGAGAAAAATAACAAAGTTACAATTGATATCCTTGATATATAGTGCAGCATTCATGGGCCCATCTGGTACATTGGCTGCACTGGATCCAGTCTTCGGATGGGAGGTCGGAGTATGCCTCAAAACACACCAAGCAGTAATATCGGATATTTTCGTTGTCTTTTTTGTCTTTTTTTTTGCTCGACGGCTACAGGTAGGGCCAGCTATTTCGGCTATTTTCGTTTTCTTGTTAAGAGGATTGACCATCCGCTTTACCCCCATCCGCTTTGTCCAAAGACCCCACTTCGTGGAAACTTGGAATGTTTGGTAAAAGTATGAACAACAAATTAAAAATGTTAACCTCTAATAGAATCTTAAGAACACAGAGTTCTTATAAAAAATATTTACTGTGGTAAATACCGATAACTATTATTGATCAAACCACGTACCTACCTGAGCGAAATATGTAAGAAAACGCACAATTTTCGTTTTTTCTTCACAAACGACGCACAACAGCAATTATATACTTTATTGCATTGTCATGACGTCTACAACCGGTCGCTTTCTAGATCAGGAAAAATTCGTGGGGCCATCTTTTATAGGATAGCAACAAAAAAGACTATCCGCTTTGCCCAGGGCATTCGCTTTGCCCGGGCTTCCCCTACATTGTAATTTGGCGAATTCATTTAAGATATGAATTTACATTAAACAAATATTAAATTCTTATATGTTCATGGTTTCAACAAATACCGTTAAAAAATTTCCCAATTGCCACTTGTTATTTTTGAAAACATTTTTTAGGTATCTGTGGTCATTGTATGCGTCTCATGGATAGAAATCTGACCCAGATTGAAATAATCTCTTCAAATGACGTTCATTCTTAGAATAAATTGGAACAGAATTGAAGAATGCAGGAGTCATTAAATGAATGCCTAGAAGTCATGTCTAATCAAGGTATGAGTCATTAATTTACGGACGTTACAATTGTGGACAATTAACTTCTCACTCTGTATTTACTCTGTGTAAAATATAGGTATGTATAGAATATCTAGCAACTTGTAGTACAACCCGATACCCGATGATTCTGCATAAAAAAAATAAGTAGAGAATGTAGAATAATTTTTTTTTATTTGGAGCTTCAGTTTGAAAAAATAGCGTTGAATAGTAGCTGATCAAGAATTGGTACGATGTGACAGAAAATATAATAGAACTGCGAATAATATGAATTATTGAAATTGAGTCAAAGTTATTGGGTAGCATTTTCTCGAAGTAAGCTTTGTTATCGAGAACGATTTTGAAAATTCGTTGGGTAGATGTGGACCTGACTGAGAACGAGTTCCACCTTTAACCACGATTTTCTCGAAAAAAGACCACTGAAAAATCTTACTTTCCAATTTTGACTCATTATTGTGAAGCACTTTCATTCACAGTTTTGTTATATTTAAAACATAGCTCCAAATCCAGAATCCAGAAATATTATTCTATAATCTTGACTTATTCATTCAGGTAGAATCACCACGTTTCAGATTGTATCAAGAGTTACAGTGCACCCTGTATAAAAGAATGGCAGGAAAGTCATGATATTTATATCCTGGGTATAAAAATGATATCTACCTTTACAACTTAAAATAAATTTAATACAGTGTTTTCATGGTTCTAGTAAAGAGCATACCTGTACATGAGTGAAATATCACCTTTGTAAATATTTCATGTAATTATTTTCTAATGGTAGGAAGGTTAAATTCAGATAATTAAATTCTCTTTAAAAACCCAGCTCGTGTAGTTATGTAATATTATTCAGATTCCATTTTTGGTAACGATCCCCATGATTAAATCATTTTGGAAGGAAATCCAAGCGGAGCAGTAAGCTCAAAATGGTTCCGCGAGGGAATTAACCAGGTTTTAAATATACAGAGCGAGAATTAATCTAGTGATTCTCTTACATGTAAAATAATGAGATGGTGATAAACAGAGGGCACAGAATTTCTCTAATCCGTGAAATATATTAAAATTCAGTGGTTATAATAATATGATTCCTCTATCATATCTGAGCAGAAACAAAATTGAAGAAACGATATAACTGATGATATTTTTTACGATATTTAAAATAACTTTTTGAATCATTCTGAAGATACTAAATTGCACATTTTTATTCTCTGAATGTCACAGTAATTAGAAACATAGGTATGAAATTCAGTTTTTAATATGAGAAATTATTTCTTTCTTTTTGTTGAGTCTCCCTAATTAAGAGAAATTGAATCAATGTGTTTAGATTAGAATAGAAAAATGGGAACGCGTTTCTTGTAACATTAGTCACTGACTATTTGTTACAAACATTTCAATTACAACGTGGCATGGTTCATAATTGTGGCACATGAATTACATTTGTGAGTCATGATGAAAAAGTGTAGAAAGTTGAAGATAATTCGTAATACAACTGGAGAAAACAAAATAATAAATAAATGAAAACGCAGATAGAAAGAATGACGTATAAATATAAATTGTTTCACAATTTCCACTTAATTTTACAGAAATGACTACCATTTCTACAGTAAGAAAGTACTCAAAATAATGTTTATAGAATCTAAGCGTTAAATATATTGATATTTTCAAGAAATTTCAGATTCCTTTCAATTGCAACAAATTTAAATAACTTATAAGTCATAACAGAATGAAAACTCAAAAAGGAAGGCCACAATCCCTCCACAAATTTAATAATAATTCGTCATGGTTAGACTGTTAAGTATCAAAAAATCTTGAAGCTCCCACAGCTAAGTGCTTTGACTTTCTCCGAAATTATCGCGCGTCAATGTCGTCGAACGCCGAGCTCCCGCGTCTCGATTTCGCTCTCGGGGGAGGATCGGCGGGTGAAGATCGCGATGTTTCAACCCCACAGGCTAACGCAAACACATTTTCGCGGCGTTTGGCAAGGAGAAAGCAAGATGCTGTCGATTTTGACAGGATGTGTGCAGAAAGTCTGCGTCCCGCCAAGATTTGTAACGCAAGGGAGGAAACGCGATGAAATTCCTTTCCTCGGCTACCAAAAACGATTTCCCCGATGTATCGGTGTTTATAAAAAGATTTTTAAAGAAGAGAACAAATAAAAATTCTAGCCATTCAGCTGCCATCAACCGAAAATGGCTGACAGTTGTAAATTTTTTGGGAAAACTTTTGCCACGTAAATAAGTTTAAAAAAAAATTATTTAATTTCGCAATGAGTCGCGAGTTATAATTTTTATAATTTTGACACTTTTTGTTCAATTCACGGGGACTTACAGAATATTCTGAACACGTGTTGTAAAATCGAACGTGTTGCATGTATGCTACGTAAAAATGGTAAACATCGTCATTGCATTCTAAATATTTCGTCAAGAATAAAGATAATAATGATAACATGAGCTCACTTATATAGTTCTTTCGAGGTGAGTGTTCGAGAATATTGTGAAAAAATTGCTAGCAGTTGTTATCCTTAAAATCGATACATATGGGCTCAGAATAAAAATATAGCTTTTGTCTTTATGGTTTTTTGATAGACGATAAATAGGTAACTGTTTCTTGAACTGATAGGTTAGATAAGTGGAAGTATATAAAGAGGCTTCGAGCAATTGTGTTTATTGCATTTAAATAAGTGCCGAAAGATTTTTTTTATAACAAGTGAATTTAGTTAGTTTTGTATTGTATCAATAAAAGATAAACAGAACTTCGTATCGTATGTTCTATAAGTTACATACATTAATAATTATTTTCAGGAGCTCGCAGACGTTCATTTCTCAAACAGACGTGTAATTCCCTTCATTTCGCTATATAAATTATAACTGAAGTCGTGATAGAATTACAAACACTGTAATTTCTCTACAAAAAATTAAACAAGTCTGTAAAATATATACGGTTGACCTATGATTTAGTGCAGGTACTTATTAACCGAACAATATTGTCTATTCTTGTGAATTCAATGGACTTTTAATTTGTCCTAAACGTATGCTAAAGATCCTACATATACATCAAACGAAAACCCAGGAGTTGTCACGCAATATAATTCGTACCTATATTAAAAAAAGAATTTGAAGTTGGGCACAGTGTTTCATTTGCCATTTTCATCAGTTACTGCTGCCCTAAACTTAACTTTCAATTCACGTTTGTCGAAGTGGAAAAAAGCCAATCGACAAGTTGGCTCCTCGATGTGCAAGGACATTTTGTCCTGTCATTGAAGTCTAACTTCTCAATGTTTAAACGCTTTCACGGCGCCGTTACGGTTTTCCAAGGAGTAGATTAACCAGCAAATAGTTGAAAAAAAGCATATTTGGTACTCACGATATCGAAGTCGAGGTTCTCAGCTATCCAGTCGCGGCCCTGCTTGAATTCGTCGTGAAGACCCATGATGTACAGGGTGTCGAGACCGTCGACGATGGTTGCACCCATGTTGGCAGCACCGAAGATCGTCGCGCTGTGCCCCCTCTTCGAGATCGGCCGCAGCTCGTTCTTTCCCCACGCGTACCTCACATAATTGTCCCAACCATGCTTCATCATCTGTATCAACAAAACATGAATCGTTAGATCAAATGGCCTGAATGAATATTTGGAAGCTACGATTATATAGTAACACATTCGTTGAAGATTTTAGTTACAAGGGGGGATTATAGGTGCGTTTTGGGATTCAGTTTTTTCGTTAAAAGATAAAAGTATACATCGCCACCATTGTAACAATACAAGAACTATCTATTAAAAAATACCGAGAAGTTTGGAAGTTATTCGTTAGGGTGAATACTACCGTTCTATCACACCAGCACAACATTTTGAAATTGAAATTTGATTTGAGCATAAAGTTTATTACAGGAAGGTGTTACCGAGATATTGTTTAGAAATAAATCTGTGAGTCGAGTCACATAATTCGCGCGTGCTCAAAAAAGGCCCAAATTATTGTTAAATATTCATAAATCTCTGCTGCGAGAGACATTGAAAGAGAGTTTTCGAGCTAATCCGAAGGAACTAGCAATCGCGTAATTTTTCTATTAATCAGTGTTTTGTTAGCCAGTTAGTTGACTTCTAACAGTAACTGGTTCAGAATCAAACTCTGGGCACTGAAGCAATTAGGCTTTCAGGCAATCATGTAACTCGGTTACCAACATAGTCAATTAAATAGTTTGGGGCCAATTAGGCTCTATATATTCCGCGTGAGAAATCTAGTCAAACTGGTAATCACGGTCAATGTATACAGACAATTCTCACTATTAACAAGTGCATTAAGATTCTTTGAATATGGAGTCCATGTAATAGATAAAACCATTTTGTGTAATTATCAACATTACGAATACAAGAGATTTCGTTCTGCTTTCATCCTCTGAATTTAGTACTTAGAAGAATAACCCTCTGTTAGGATATAACATTTTCATGATGTTATATTGGTAATAATGCGATTATCTGATGAAGGAAGATACTACAGATTTAATTTGCCCCAATTGTCGTTTCATTCAAATCGTCCCCTCAATTTCAAAACGGGAAAGATGAGGACGGTGTTCACTACATAAGATAAGAAGAGACATCATTAGATGTCCACAAGATGCAATATTTTTTAACACAAGAGTGGACACAAGACTGGAAGAATATGTGGGTGTACAATACTAAGTAGTATACTATGCCCAAGCAGACAAAAGAAAAATTTCACGAGAAAAGGATACGTTCCTAGAGAATATAGGGGAATAATGAGAATAATGAGATACACTATATAGTAGCATCACCAGGGACACTGGTAACTGGTTAGTTACTCCCTATGGAAAATTTTATTTGGTATGGGACACACAGTGTGTCTAAATATGAAGAAATTTGTACAGTGATAATTATGGGGCGAGTAAATAGAGAACAGCTAATTTCTCTCCGAAAAAGTCCATTCGAATGCAGAATAATAAATAACGAATAACTATGAACACTCACTAGAAACAAGTAAATCCCATACGAAGTAAACGAATACGGAATGTCGATTTATTCGTTAGTCCTATTCAAAAAAATGACAAACATAGACAAATTCCTTCATACATTCTAATATACAATTCCAAAGAAAACTATAAAAGATTTCTTTGAATTCAAGATGTTCAATCAAGCGTGAATCATAAGTTTCTGTATAGTTTACAGCATTCTGCTCTTTTCCTTGACCACAAAGCCCGAGCCAAGGCGTATTACAAAATAGGAATCTCATAATTAGCAAAAAGATGAGTCTAGTCTAGACCGTAGACCAATATTGAATCGACAATGTGGAATCAGGGATAGGTTTTAACAAACTAAATTTTAATGTCCATACAATTATTGTTAGAACAACCAAACTCGGCCGAATTATTCTTTACTTAAGTAGGTATTTTGTGTTCGTGATGTTAGAAATTGTTAATGTCGCTAAATTTCAGTATTTCTTGTATGGACTTATTCCCTTTTCGAAATAAATGATATCGAACAAGGAATTTGACGAATTATTTAAGGACATAAAGTGTAGGGATGGTTACATAAAACACGAGAGTTGGAAAATGAATGCGATGGAACAATGCAAACAAACTCAAACTCATTATACTTAGTTTCCCAAACAATCAGTTAAGAACTTGGATAAAGTGAAAGATATAATCAGGATCAGAAGTCCTGTTCTGGCCATTGTTCACGTTCTGTTGTAGGCCGGCTTGAAATCTGGCGAGACGCAGTCCTTTGGTCTCTTTATATGTAGCATGGAGATTTGCCCCGAGGGAAACAATAAGCCAAGGCTCGAAGAAGCGGGAGATGCAGAAAAGGGGATACCGCCAGAAATCGAACTCACCCCCTTTCGAAATTAACGATTCAATTTATTTTGGTGGCTACGATTTACTGTATAAATTGTTACACACCAACTAAAATTAACAAGCGAGCGCGAACTGGATAAGAGCTTATCACTCACCCTTTATATAATTGTTAACGCTCTAACGTAACAGGACGGTGCACTGTATAGCGACGTGGCTCCATTAGAGGCTGCACCGTGCACGATGTACGTGTTCACGTCGATAATTACGCCGCGAGATGAGTTTCCAAGTAAAGACACAGGAAAAACTAACGTGCGGCTAGCCGAGGATCCCTGAAACTCCCCAGGGAGATACACTTCAGCCCTGCTACCCGTCATTTATCCCCTCTTCCCCTCGAACCTCTTCTTCCTCGCGGTTTCTTGCGATACGAGGCGCTTCCTTCTTCGAAATGAAATGAATTCTGCCTCGCCGAAGATTACCAGGAAGTATGTTCACTTCACTGGGCTCGGGCCACAGTTTGGGGAAATGAGGATTCCCCGTTCGTTTTCTTTGCGAGAAAACTTCTAATCCGAAGTTCGAAATGGTATCTCGTCAGCTGTGTCGGGTTTAATGCCGCTTTCTACGGCTTCCTATTCTTATGTTGGAGGTCTGTTTAGAATGGTAAACATCGGAGAAGTTGTTTAGGAGTCGGCGCATACAGATTTGTATAAAAATCTTCTGGTAAATTCAGTTACTCGTGTAACAATTTTCTAATTCTTTTGAAAATATTAGGAATCTCTTTACCTACATATTTAATTCTGTCTCAGTTACTTTCAGTGTGTATTTAATATGTTGTTCGATTAAATCTACTTCCTAATTTCATACAGCCTTGATGAATCCACTGTGCGTATTTTATATTTTGTAAATTCTTGTGCTGTTATTAAATATACAGTTAAATGTACAGAATTCGAGCAGACTGTTAAATCAAATTTGTCATATGCAACAGAATTCCCACGGAAATTTGAGGATTTGTATTCACATAACCTTCAACAGTCATTGTTTTACTGAAACAATGAAAGATGCAGAATTGTTAATCCACCTGACAAAACGATTCAAGAAGACTCCCCAGTGGGCTATTACAAAACTGTTGAAGATTGCAATTCTGATCAAATATTATATTACAGTATTGCTACCAAGTACACAATCAAGATACTACAAACAACAATGACTGCTATTTCATTTAAGCTTACTCCTGCTAAAATATTTTCACAATAACATTACTTAATATTTTCATATCCCCCCTCCAAAATCTTTTATGGCGATCAAGAAACAAACAATACACGGTTCATACATATTCATAACTCCTGCCAAAAGATTCATCAAACGTGTCAGCGCGGTCTGGAAATAATGGACGGATCCTCAGGCTGGGACAGCACCGCGAATTGTATGGAGAAAAACGAATATATTAGCCTGGCTGGCTGTTCGGTGACCATTATTCCCGTTTCCTTTGATTTTTCGAGCCATTTGCTGGACTGTTCTGCCAGTTCGTGGTCGCTTCGTCACGTTTTTATGGCGGCATAATTCAGGGACAATATAATATCTGTGGGCCCTGGCTGGTGGCACCGACAGACGTGAGGCCTCCACTGCGAGTCTGCGGTGATCGTGGAAAAAAAGCAATAAATGGGGAAAAACGGCCGAAGGGAGAAAGAGGGATAGAGAGCGGGTGGAGGGGTGACAGTGCGTGAAATTTTTTTGACATTATGGAATCCACGAGGAGCGAGATTACACGTGGAATGAGATTTCTCGTGAACTTTCTGAAACCCATTATTGCTCGCTCCTTTTTTTTTTGATGAAATGCATTGGGGAAATTATAGTAGAATAGTATATATATTAATTATTGCGCATAGAAACCTCATATTGCATTGCAGAATGAAATGTTTTCTTCCAATTTCATGTGTATATATGTATGTATAGAATATTATTGTTTTTGGAATACTACTTAGGATACTGGAATTTGGATTTTGGAATACTAGAAAATTTCTCATTGTAATATATATTTTTCAGCTTAAGTGATTAATGGCTAGCTACACTTTAGCTCATTTTCCAAGTTTCAAATTTGATATAACTTGTATGCAATTAAATAACTGTAGTATATTTGGGGAACCTAATTGAGAACAGGACGTTTAGTACGAGCTAAAATGTTCAGACAATTTCCCTGGGACCAGAAACAAATATTCGAATATTTATCTTGTTATCACTACTTTTCAAATTGTTAGTAAACGTGTTTCCGATGACACGTGACATCAGACTTCTCGTGCGTTAAAAATTACAACAAGAAAAAAGACGACGATGTTGATCTCGAACAGTAACACACTAAGATTTTCACCGTTCTCATCTTGTCAGAAGTGGCTATCACGAAGCCGTTTCGTCACTCCTTTGTTTTTTCCAAACGTTTCACGGAACAAATTAGAGCTGATTGCGAGAATTAGGTCGAGAGGGGTTGATCGCAGTAGCGTATGCTGCTACTGACGAGCAATTTTCTGCATCGTCGCTCCGTTTTCTGAGCTGACACGGACCATCTTTATCATGGAGTTACGCTTTTCTGAGGAAAATTCTGCGAAAGCAGGGTGTGAATATTGTATTCATCCGAAAGGTGTGATAATTTATGAAATTATTCTATAACATAAATATGACAAGATATTATTATTTTTATCAATCGGATTTATTACACTGTATTGTATCCAAAGTATATACCTACCATAAACAAATAATTGTTAAGGTTTGCGTAAAAGTAATGTCCCTTTTTTGGAAAAGCGACATAAAATTGGATCGTTCGTGATCACCATTATATTGAAGACTTTATATAATATTTTTCAATTTCAGTAAAAAATTTCACGACAGTTTGTTTGATATGAAATATAATCACCTTGGGCAAGGAAAATTACAGTTACGTTGAAAATTTTCAAATTAAAATTGTGGTAGGTATGCATAATTTTGAGTGTATGACTAATTTTAAGGAAGTTTTATGGTGGTTTATACACTAATGGAAGAAAGTGGTGCACGAAGTAGAAGCCTGTTCATTTAAATTAGCTTTTTTTAATTATGGGGTTAGCTAATTATGTATTGAATTAATTATGCAATTAATTTATATTGTAATAAGAGATTTTGTAACGCAAATGGATGTATAATTGATTCAAACATTTGATACGTTATTGGATATGGCATTCACAAACAACGGGAAGGTATTCACGTACCTAATTTGATTGCAATTCTAGTTTTGAAATACTTTTTCTGGAATGTTTTGCTATGAAATGGATCAAAGTACACCAACTTCGTTCTGTTCCTCTGTGACTCTGCGTTTCTCAAACTCCATTCTCGAATCTCATGTGCCGATCAAATCTCCTTTTCTGCATTTTTCAAGTCCTTTTCTAGATTTCTGTTTCTTTTCTCATGTTTCTGAATTACTGGACAACCGTAAGAATTATATAGGCACGGTAATTGATAATGGTAATATACGAAGCAGAAAGTTAAGAAACTCGTTTTATCAAATCCGAATTTGTTTAATTAGTAGCATTTTTTCAGCTTGGTTTTAGCTTTGTAAAAAGTCACACATCCAACATCATATGCTAATTCCATAACTCGAGTAAAGTTTCATTAACATAACAATTGCAACAGAATAATATTATATTAACTATCAACCCATCCCAAATGATTGCAAAGTTTATTCTAATAAAGAATCACTCAATTTCAAATGAAATTTGCAGAAAGTAGAAGTACTTCTCATAGAAACATTTCCAACAAAATCGTCTTCAAACACAAATATTCTTATCAAATTATATTTTGCACAATAATTCCAAGTTTTGTTCCTTAACCTAAGCCCACACACAACACATACGAAGAAGTTTCTACTCCACGCACACGATGAATTCTGAATCTTATCGTTAGTTCTTTTTCGCTCGAAGCATATATAGTAGCTGATGACCGAATACTCAAACAATTCCTATCCTTCCCTACCCTTTCTTAAACCAGTATCGTTTCTGTCAAATGGGTACTATTTCATCAGAACTATCTCCTGCGAAAATGTCCTTAATATTACTACCAATCACTAACACCTATTCGTAACAAATGTTAAGCTGACACCATGTAATTCCCAGTAGTCAAGCCGTACAATTCGAAGTCGAATAGTATAGCAAAATCGAAAATCAGGCGGTATTCCAATTGAAACATACAGTCACAGGCAAAAAGCACACACATCTCCTTAATCCCACGACAGAAAGCATCTCCCAAGCTTCTCTCGTCCTTGTCTTCGCGAAGATTGCCTGCGCTTTCCCATCGAGAGGCAAGCAACGTGAAGTCGAAGACGCATAATCTTGCGGGCAAGCAGGGAGGATAAAACAAAGGGGGAGCAATCCCAGGATGCCTGGTAGCCATGGAAGGGAGCGACGTTGCAGAAAATTACAGAAGGCAGCCATCGTGGCGGCCGGTAGCTCGAATCGCGACGATCGACCCTTTTTGTCGTTATCCACGTAATCGCGGCTAATTTGTTCTGCAGCGACCACAGGGAACGCAGGCTGGAAGGGCCAGCTCTTGGCTGGTAATCTGGTTAACATCCGTGTTAGGATTAAACCATTAGCCTGGCGGGAAAGGATACGGAAGGACGAACAACGACGGAGCCAGTGCTCGTGTACGACGTGCGGTCTTGTCCGATTATGCTCCCTCCGTTACGCTGTTCTCTCCAGCGACACTTGGCCCGCCTCTTCCACGATCGTTCGAGAGCTGAAGGTTTCGAGGAACGCGTCGATGATACGGCCGAATGTTTCAGACCGTCGGGAAAGATGCGTATGTACCTGTTCGGAATTATTGACCGGATTATGGCAGCTTTTGCAGAACTTGACGGATATTTGACAGACTCCTATGGTGTGAACAAATATCGAGAACAGGTGTGTGCAGTCATTTATATTAAGTTATAATATTGTTTTTTAATACTAGTAGGTATATGTATTTGAAACTGCAAATTAAATAGATTTGGGTATATAGGTTTAAGACTGTATATTGTACGAGAAATTCAATTACTCAATATTTAGTGACTCCGTCTTTAACTTTTTCTGTGGCTACTTCCTGCAGTTTTGGAATATTCTGCCACACTTTGATGATATCCTCTATTATTTCTGTGTTATTTGTAATAATTTTACCCGCGCCCTTTTAAAAACAAATAAGATTTATATTTTGAAAAATTACTCACAATGTTGCCAGATGTTGTAGCTAATCAATAAATGAAAAAAATAATAACATTCGTGCATTGTTACTTTAATTACAGCCACGACTTTCAGAGATTTTGACGAAAATGTTGAGTAATAATAATAGGTACTAATGTTTGAATATAATAGGTACGTAATCAACAGAACACATAATATTTATACCACGATTATAAATATGGAGATCATTTAGAAATTACGTTTTTTATCTTTTAGGCAAATGTTTTCAGAAGAATCCTTCTTTGTGCTGAATTATTTTATTGCATTTTCCAAAACGCAAGTTTCAAACGTATTCACGGAATGGAAAATGTAGGAGCATAGCGGCCTACATCTCGCTTCATTTTAATTCATTCGTCGCAATGGTTCGTGCTTCGAAGTTTCAAGAGTGCGTAATCCCCTAAAAATAGTTTCGTATCCTCGGTTTCATAAATGGAATTAGCATAGATTTCTCTGAGAAGAGCCTAACGCTTGTGCGGTTAATTTGATCGAAGCAAGATCACAGTACAGTCTTTCATAGGTAGAAATGACTTTAGATAATGGAATAGATCGAGGTTTATTTTATGTAATTAACCTCTAAACCTAATTATCCAGAACAGATACGGAACTGTCATATAAGTGATGGAAAGGCTTTGAATAATTCACTACAAAACATAAATATATTTAGTCAATTAAAATTGAATTAAATAACAGCATAATTCCTTATCTTTGTATAGAACTAATATTACATAATTTAGTTCATCGACGTTATGTTAAAAAATTCAGGTGCAGAGAAAACAATTTAAAACTACACAATTCATTTAATGAGAAGTGAATTCAATTACTGCCTAATCCTTTTTGACGAAGGAACAATATTGCATAATTGATTGCATTAATATTTGAAGATTAGGGAACTACTTAGTTTCAAGCGGATACTGTGCAAAGTCGGAAAGAAACTTTCATGTTGAGAATATCAGAACTTTCAAACAATTTCCTTTGAAACGTGTATCCATTTCAATAAAGCTAGCTCGCATTACCGCATAAACTTCCTTTTTCAAAAGCTATAGGAGCCTATGGAGTAAGAAAACATTTTCCTAAAATGGTAAAAAACGTCCCAGGCAATTTTCCATAAAACGCGAATACAGTTCAGAGGAACAACTTTCACGATTGGAAATTAACGGTAGCCAACGAGGCTGCTCAAACGAAAGCGAGCTTCGCGTCGCAAATTCTTTGAGACCAGTGTTGACTAAATAAATTCGAAATTTTTCAGCAGATCTAGCATCGAAGCCATTCCTACTGATTAATTGGTAACCGAAGTCCTCCATAAGGGCTCTTTGGTTTCCCACTCCCTCCTTTATTTATCCTAGAAACCTCACTATTGGTCGTTTAATTTGCATATACCAAGGAGTAACAGGCGGACGGAGGTATATCAGATTCCATGATCGTGTATAGCAGGAATTGCAATGAATTTGGCGAATATCGTGTAGAAGGAGCTCCTCGCAGTGCACAAACCTTCAATCACGTGGCGCGTGTTTCCATTGATAAGCAACAAAACGGTAGGCACCGAGAACCGTGGAGCTTGAAAAATATGAGCACAGAGCAGTCGATTGAGCAATGCACGTCGAATAAATAAAACGAAAAAATAGGTCGAGCCACTTCGATGAGCTCGCAAACAGGTGCATCGAGAATCAGCCACCGTGTGATTCGATCTCGCAGGGATTTGATTGATGAAAACTGATTTCGGCAAATAGGTGGAACCGACGACCCCTGTCTCGACAGTTTTAAATTCTTTCAATGGAGTTTGATGTTAGGTATGTTTCTTTGCGATCCTCTTCATGCTTAGTATGATAGGAAGGTAACACTACTTTGGTAGGGTATTGTCATTGATATCCTCTGTGACTTGTGAATGAATGTTTCGAAAAATTTATTTCATGGAAAACTGACTTCACGTTATACCAAATTGAATTTTACATAATTTTATTATAGACCGATGAAAGTAACGTGTAAAAGTATGGGGCCACGAATATTTTCGAAACAACAGTCGCAAGTTAAAGAAGTGTCTTTTGTAAAAATAACCGGTTTAAAAATTGCGGTGTTGATAATTGCTTGACAATGAGTTAGACGTAGCTCTACTCGACTAACATTTGCATACATATATTAACATACATAAAACTATGTACACTCATTACAATACTAGATCGTACACGTGTGGAGTAAGTAGCAACAAAATAATTAAATTTCTGGTTAATCAATTGGCAGAGTAAAATACAATTCCATCCAATTAATATTTAATCACTAAATAGTTACCCTTTCACTAATATTCGGCTAAATAATGGCTATAATAATATTTTAGATTAATCAAAACAATGTAGCAAACAAAATCACGAATGTCTCTCCTTTTAAAAAAGAGTAATCGTTCTTCCAAAAATAAACCTCACGTTAGGTGAAACGATCAACTGAGTTCGCAGAATAAACATTCAAGGGGGCAAGCTGAAAATATCCAGTATCGAACGGTGAAGGCTCAAACTGTTGGCCCACCGCAGTATCTACGCCATATATTGGTTGTGGACATGAACGCCCGGTTGCACGCAAAGTAACAAGGAAACTCGATCCAAACTGGTGCGTCCACCTATCCCCGATACGTAAAGCTTTACTTAACCGTCTCAACTTTATTTCCTCTCTTTATTTCCCGCGGTTTTCAATTTACGTTATTCATTCCGCTCCTCGCCATTCCACGATCCCAACGTCCCACAGTGATTTCATGAAACCTTTCACACTCTGCTGTCCCTTTATCATTCTTTTGACCTGCCCTGCCCACCACCGAAATAAGACAGATACACCCTCCTCTCTGGGAAAAGCTTTCTAAGGCCACAGTGAAAGAGACAATACGATATTTGGAAAAAAAACGAGAATTGTTGGATCATCTTATAAGTAATTTAATTTTATCGGTATCGTCGTATACAGCAACCTGTTTTTATTAACAAGTTTTGTGAGATTATGGAATTTTAGATTTTTTGTCGGGCCTTAAAAAAGGGATACGACAATTGGAGTGCAATGTTTAATTGTAAAATAGTGTTGGAATGAAAATCATTTTTATTTTCAAAAGTGCACTTTTTCATTCCATACAAGTTTCATTTCATAAGAATATCGCGGGTCAACGGTGACCCATGTGACAAGAAACCTGTTAATGGTTATTCAGTTATCTATTTGCCCTCACGAAGCTTCAATTACAAATCCTAAAAAATGTAGAAAAGTAGAAACTCCAGCAATGTGGAACAGTTTGCACGATACCCATCTTTATAAAGCATTTAATAAAGCTCCACAAAACCAGACAAGTTCACAGTCCTAATCATCGCAACTTACCCCTCCATATATTAAACACCCAAAATTCGTCACTGTTTTACGTATTCTCAAAATTCCTCAAGCAGGCCCTCATTCACAAATGAGTCATTATTTGTGGAAATGGTATTTAAGTACAAGTTCATTTTTTTTTTGTTTCGAGGCATTTAACGTTTTACGTTTTACCGAATTAAAAAATATTGTTGCACACTATTGCGCTTGTTTTGCGTCCTCAAAATCCTAGACCCGTACAATTGTGTTATATGCTGATTTTTATAAGTATTGCTTAAGCAAAACAATGTCTTTATTGATATCAAGTAAGCTTTTACCAATTTAAAAAATAACAGCTCACACTATTCAGCCAATCACCAACATTCATGTTGCAATTTCAACACCCTCTACCCATGCCCTCGTTTTCACTTTCATTTCCTTTCGCTCTTATATGTCTCTTCTTATATTTTCATTTCTCCCGCTCAGTTTCCATCTTCATTCCCCCTTCTCTACCTCCACCTTCGCGCAACTCCCTCTGCTTCCCTATTCCGCACCAGATTTGGGTGTATCGGCAATACTTTCCCGGCCCCGGTCCATTTTGCCCAAAGATCGAGATCGCAAAACCATTTAAAGAGTGGCCGTTCCCCCCGTAAAAGGCTCAGACGGTTTATGATCCGCCTGCCGCTGAGATATTGCGCACGCTACCCCTTCGCTGGCTCTATTAAATTTCGCAGGCACGCAGAAGAATGCCGAGTCCCCCTCCCGATTCCAGACATTCTTCTCGCGGTTTATGCGTTTCCGATACAAGGGTTATGAAAAATTCGGCTCGAATTAGTTTCGACAATATAAAGTGCCCCGAGGAAGAGACGGTTCGGAACGCAGGGTTGGAGGCAAGCATTTCCGAAATGCTAGCGTTTCGGGAGGAAATGGTTGGACACTGCGATTACTTTCTGAGTGTCTGATGACGCTTTTGCCATTCGTAATGAACAGAAGGCACACGCTAATTTGTAGTTAAATAGCTGTTTCTACGTATTAAAGAATTATTGCATAAGATTTGAGGGCTGCTTCAACATTTACAATAAATATCCCCTGAATTTCATTTCTGCGCTTCTGCTGAAGGAAGCAAACCGAATAACTTGGAAGCTCGCCTTGTTTCTGAAAATGGAAACAGCAGTTGTTTCCCTTGTTGAAAACTTCTTATCGTCTTAGTTGAGATTTCCGTTATAAATATCGCGGTAGATCTTTGGAAAATGACGGGACAGTAGGAAAATATAGGAAAATCTTTTGTAAATATTATACAAGCTTAACTGAAGGCAGAACGAAGATAAATAGCAGCGAATAAAACATATTACCGTGAAATTTTTAAAAGAACAGAACTCTTCTAACATTCCATAATCTAGTCTCATTCCACTCAACAAGAGACGTAATTCTTCCAGCACAGTTTAATAATGAACCCAGTGTTAACCAAAAGCCGTAACAGAATATAAATCTCTGCTCAAAGATTTAAGCAAGACAAATCTCTGCTGAAAGGTTTAAACACCGAACACCGACAACACCAGGCGACCGAGAATCACGAGCAGAAAACCCCAGCATCGCTTGTAAGGCAGGAAAAACCAAGGGGGAATATTTAAATTAATTCTTGGATCCAATTTAACTTTCATCCTTGCAAAGAGCAACGGATCGTATCCACCAAAGGAGGAGCACCATTTGCATCCCGGAAAAATTCGATCGTCGTCCAAGCTACTGCCAATTTTTCTTACCCGTTCACCGTAAAATTACGTTCAGCTCGCTTTTCCCCCCAAGGGGGGAGGCACTGACGTGCCCCTACAAAATACACGTGCATGCTGCACGGCTCCTCCGTCGCGTTGTCCCAAAGGATCAGCGGAGGCGCCGAAGCGGGAACTCATCTTCACGGCAGGACGAGCCCAATTATAGCGTCAGCTCGTTAATGGATATCATTAAGCATCGAGGAGGAACGGAGTCGCGATTGCCTTTTCCCCCCGTGGATTTTGCCGATCAGGGAAACGTCCCTTTCGTTACCAAGAATAACTCGAGAACGATAAATTTTATTGGAACTGCTTGGAGAACATCAGTCGTTAAACGAGAACTGTTCTCTTCTTTCTCTTTTCCTTCACATAAGAAAACCGGGAGAGACGAGGAACGCGAGATTTCTTGGAGACGTGTCAACTGGACGAATGTACATATGGGGATGCAATGTTTTAAGGCAGTTAAATAAGTAGAATTGTGCCTCGCATAACGACGCCGGTGTTTTGGTCCCGTAAGATTATAATAACTAAGTAGAGCTGTTAAAGTAGGTCAAACTCAGGTCACATCATTCGAACCAAGCCAAGTACTCGAATGTCGAAGGGGCTTAATTGTTCAAGCAAGCTCGAAAAAATTCAATCTTTTTCAATCACTTGAACAGTTTGAACGTTTTACTTGGCGGGACGCGCACTCCAATATGCAACACACGTTGTTGCTACCGCGTCAAAAATACCCAAAATTGAAAACCACCGTTTCAGAATATTTTCTTAACTTTGTTATTTTTATATTAAAGTACAGGGTTTCAAAAAGCAAACAAAAGTTAGACATATCTCAAAATCATTATTAAAGGTGTTTAAAAAATTGTAACAGAAACTCTAACAGTCTTTGTGATGTCCCACTAAATTTTCCGCGTTATCATTCTCAAGTCTACCTCATAAGCCACTCCGCAACTCCACCAAAATCTCTCAACTCAAGTCTTACTCCCTTTTTCCCCAATCACTGACCCCCTGGCCGATGCACCTTAGCGGTCCCCATCTCAGGATGGTCAGTTATAAAACTCCCTCGACTATCCGCCCTATGAGGCGCGAAATCTTCCCAAACATTCAAATTCAAACAAGTCCCTCGTCCTAAAACGTCTTAATTCGAGACCTCGTCTCACCCCTTCATTACGACTCACCGAGTCAAAGTCATTCAAACCCCTTTCCCATCAAAATGCCTAAAATCCATCTAATGGGTTGAGTATCTCCTTAGCAATAGCCAAACAGAATCTTGAGAATCTTATTGCGACGCATATTTCACGCATGATTCATAAACATGGTGTAAAATTTTGACTCTAAATATAGACAAATAGAAAAATCCCAAAAGCCTAACTACGAAGAATATCTGGCGTACGTGCCGTAAACAGGTCTAATAATAGAATATTATAGAAAAACCCCGGAAGTCCTACTGCGTCTTATTTCTTAAATTATGTCAAGGCCCTTACCGCATAAAGCCCCCGCAAGGACCCCGCGTAAATCATATAAATACGAAGGATCGAGAGGCCAGGACCTCTTTCATGGACAGAAATTTATCTGTAACAGAACTCTTATATAAAAGTATATCTTAAACAGTGTTAAACTGTAAAATCAGTGAGCTACGGCAACTACTGTAAGCCATTTTTATTATCTAACATTATTGTGCATATCATCCTCATACCATATACTATTATTTCGCTTATAACCGCTTATTGCAATCATATTAAATTATTTCTTTATTATTTCATTAATGCTTATTGCAAACATATTACTATTTCATTTATCAACGCTTATTGCATATATATATTACGTATTATTAATTCTATTATTTTCATATTATCTCGTTAATGCTTATTTTGTTTATATATCTTTGTCTTATAACCGGTTATTACAATTATATTTCTTTATATTATTAACGATCATTATTGAAAGTATACTATTCTATGACTTATATTGTACCTTATGTCCATACATACATATAAATGTCATAATCATATTATAAATGTTATGTGTCAATGCTAAAAACCCACGCATAATTGTAATAACCGCTTTAACAAAGTTAATAAACCGCTTTGTTTTAAATCACGCTTCAAATCATTTGTGTTCACCCATTGGTTACGAAACATCTGAAATACAGACAAACGAGTTAGTGAAATAGCTGATTCCGATTCGGGAACTCGAGACCAGTGACCGTGTTTACTAACATATCTTTGCATAGCCTGTGTACAGCTGCACGTATAGACGTATTTCTCCGGAAATATTACGAGTAACTTTTTGTGCCTATGCCACGGTAAATCCAATTAGGCAAAACCAAAACAAAGTGCTAACGGGTGTCCCCCTGATACGCTCTAGCCTTTAAACTTCCCTGGTCGATTAGTGTGCTGGATTTTAGATTCGCGCCTGACTTCTCTAAAACCCTCAGAGTGCTGGATTCAAGATTCGCGCCTGACTCCCTCTAAAACTATTAGTGTGCTGGATTTTAGATTCGCGCCTGACGTTCCTTCCTTTCAAATCCCCAGTGTGCAGGATTACAGATTCGCGCCTGACTCCTTGAAAACCCTCAGTGTGCTGGATTACAGATTCGCGCGTAACTTTTCCCTCACATGTCATTGTCCCCAAAAGACCTCCACCCGGGACGTGACATCTTCTTAATTTTTACTTGCTTATAAAATCGATTAACAAAAATTAGTCTTCTTTCTTTAATAACAATATCAAATTGAGATCGATATCAAAAGTAGATGCTATGAACTTATCAACGATTCGTAACAACTTTCTCAAAACAATACTCAGAATTTTCCTAAAGTAGTGAAAGGTTAGTGAAAGATTTTGGTATTTTATCGCACTTGCTCGGTTATTCCCCCGCGGAAAGGTACACCTCTGTGGTAAATTTTACTCAGTAGCGTCTGCCGCCGAGTTAACCAACGTTTAGTTTACATTCAAACTAGTCGAATTGAAATAATGACTTTGAATTTTGTATAAAAATGGCTGTGCGGCAGTGGTTAATATTCAAAGATTTGTTTATAGGTATTAGGTACACATTATTGCCAATGTTTCTAGCCTGGCCCGATCGTATCCAACCCTTGTCAAACTGGGTTCAAGCAGTGCAGAACATCGCCTCACAGCAATGTGAATGCATCGAAGCTGGCCACGCGGAACGTGAGAGCGGCAACACCATGGGAACGCGACATAAGAGCGAGACACGGAATTCCACGCGTCGTACAATAGACGCCTGGCAATACATGCAAGCAACACCTTGGAGGTGTACAACCAGGCACTTAGGTATGTACCTGCTTGTTGGCCAGATTGACTGCGATAAGTAGATATATATCGCCCTTAGAAGGAAAGAGACGGCGTAAGCCAAAATACGAGAAGACCGGAATTCTACACCGACAGCGACGCTCGTGGGGTATACGATAATTATGCCTTTGTTTATTGTCGTGGGTTGAGTCGCGCATTGTGCCCCTTCAGGCTAATAGCGTGAATTATTCTTTGCCAGGAGACCGACACCCCCGGCCTCCTAGCGCGGATCTTATTCTCTGATCCGTGAATGAACGCTGGCCTCGAAAGGGTTGCGCCAATCTCTGTCTCTTCCTCGACGTTTTCCTCTTCGTCACCCGGGCAGTGTACTGGGTGTTCTATTGCGAATTTTGGAGCATCGAATTTCTGGGAATGTGGGAAATTGCGTGAGGTAAGGGGAGCACGTGTTGAAGATTTTCAGTGGTTTTAATTACTGGGTCGGAAGTAGCATGAGCAGATTCCCTTACTGTCCTTGATTTTATGCTGGGGTGTGTTAATTTTTGGAGGTATAGTGAAAACAGATTAAATTATTTTATTCTTATTTAGTTCTTTGTGAATAATTTTTTTATTGTGCTTTTTATTTTATATGGTTTTAAGTGTCTTCTAGTGGGTTACTCTAAATTTAAGTAAGACGAGGGTTTGGCATTCCAGCAAATATATCTTGAAATTGAAGTTTCCAGATTTTTTGACTGAATATTTTCGTAAGAAATCACGTATTATCTAATATCGTATTTGCAGATATCTATGAATATTACTGAACACACACTTAAATTCAAATTTCTTTACGAAGTTTGTATGAAGTTTTCGTGAAGAAATCACTATAATCCATACATTGGAATTGAGTTTTTATAATACATAATGCTGCACCAGTATATTTCTGAATATTTCTCCAATATTCTATTATTAATTTATCAAACACTTCGTACGATGACCTCCACGTATATAAATTATATTAAGCGTTAAATTTTCTATTAAATAATACACACACACGCACAAAATTGCGTATAATTATATAATATACTATAATAGATAATTTGTGATATAATCCAGTTGCATATATAATTATATTATATTACACATTTTATAATTATATACGTAAGTATAAATTATATCGTTACACCCTGTATTCGATGTAGCACCCAGTACATTTGTAATATAAATGATATTTTCCCACCCTATATACTATCAAATGGATTAGATCCCTGTGTACAAATTACAAGGCATCCTTTTCATGGTCCAGCGGGATTCACTGAATTTCTCATTAGCCAGTGGTGCAAGATTTACAGAACACCCTGTATTCGTCCTTCACCCCCTGTGTCCGTTCCTTTCGCCGTCTACCATTTCTCCCTTAACTAGCGTCCCATTAAAAGGAATCGTTTCCATTGTGCCAGACCTGTTCGCCGACGGACAATGCGACTTTGTCGGAAGGTGCATTCGTTCGAACATCATCGAGCTCCTTCAGCTCCTTCCACCGTGGATCCCAGGCCGGAAATGATGACCAGAGTCGAAGAAAATTCTCCTTCCAGCTGTACACCCTGCACAGATGTGCGTAGTAATCTACACGTTACTGTAACGTATCTTCTAATCCACGTTATCAGCCAAATTTTGTAATCATTTATGCATCGACAAATTAATATTCTCAACTATAATTGCAATGTTCTTGATTTTAATTTAATCAATTTTCATACTTTATAACGCAAAAATTGTTGAAGGAGAAAAGTACTTGCTTCCATTAATTAAGAAGGTTATTCCAAACTTGACAGCGCTAGTGAGCACCTTCCTATTTAAGTATGTGTGTGACTTTCCATATCCATAAGTATTTTTCGTGTCTTGACTTTCTTAGTATTCGTAAACATTGTGTCATCTGTACTCCATTGAAATTTCCTAAACCTTGCTTAATTTGTCATCCACTCATCTGCTTCTATGTCCCTGAAGCCTAGTGCATTTCCTCATTGTCAGATCTAATTCATTGCTGCTTCGAAGCTAACTCACCCGCCCTAGAGATCGCTACAGGTTTCTACGTACACCGTTACACAGCAACAATACATTTTCGACTCTCGTTCACAGTCCGTTTACACGGTACACATGCATGCTGATAATTAGAGGCAACGTTAAAACCGTGATCCTTAGTAACGTCGGGATTAGCGATCATTTGAGTAACACGGAGCAGGGGTCACATGTTCCTATCGATTTTTACGATATTCGAGGCGTGTTACACGAGCTTTGTAATTTGTAGGGTAAAGCATCCGGTAATTTGAGATGAGAAATGGGTTGCACCCTCTGATTATCATTTATTTCGTACCTTGCAACAGTTTTCTGTGGGGAGAAAAGAAACTGCCGGCACTCTAAGAATCGATATTCAAGAATACTTTAATGGAAAGTTTGGAGAAGTTTCGCAGTGATGGCTTAATGGATCTATAAAAAAAAAAGGAATGAGGAAAGTTGAGGATTAAACGGGCGATTATGGTTTTTTCGTAAAAATAAAAGATGTGCTTGAAATATGATTTTAAGGAGATTCAGATACCCGATTTGGTTAAAATCTTGCATACCTATTGTTAGTCCATACCACGCACAGTAATGCTGTGCGCTAATTATTTATTATACCCAAAATGTGCATGCAATCTGTGACCCGAATATCCGTAGACACCCGCCTGAAGTATTAAAGTAAAAAATGTCCACGAATATCTTGAATGACCTGACACTGTAACTCAAATACCAAGTTACAATCATTTGCCGTTGAATGTCCAAATGCAACGAGCAAGTAATGGGCAGAAGTGCAATATCCAGGCATTGTCGCGTTTTCATATGCAGAGCACGGTTACCAATTATTATGGTCGAAAATCGGCCATAAGAACGCGCAATCGGGATGGAGTGAGAATAGTAAATTGAGATCTATTCCGAACGTGGTTTACCTATTTCGTGAATTACGCGGGTCTGCTCGCAAAGCAAATTGCTTCGTTTGGAATGAACGATGTGTACCAGCGTGGCGAGATGTATAAGTCCCGTGCACACAACTCCAACCGAACATTTCGAAACTGCGAGCGGGCTCACCACGGTGAATTCGTAGCAATGCGACTGTATCCGTTGAGATCCAATTACAGAACTAATTATATTTTGCGATCGTAAAAATATCATCCTATTAGCTGGAACGGAGTTGAAATGGAACCACGATTTATTCACGATCTACTGTTAACAGAACTTCAGTCAGAGCCAACACATTTCCAAAAACTTTAGGTGGCACGTCTAACAGTAATGAATGGTAATTCTGATTGATAGTTTGGACAAATATTGCTAATCCCGAGGATATTTCAGTTGGATTTGGTATTAAACGGATTTGGATATATTACTAATTCGAAAGGGCGTATCTGGTCAGAAGGAAATTTTAAAATAAATGCCTTTTGGTATTTCGAAATAGAACTGTTACAGTGCCGGGAAAAAGTATGTGGACACTTTGAAAACAGAATAACTTTTTTAAAATTGGTCCAAACTACTTGAGTTTACTTGAGAAGCTAGACCGATTAGTTTACTACTTAGTTTGATGTGTTTCGGCGTTTTTAAAAAAATTGCAACTGGTCAGAATAGCGAAGAAAATAGTGAAGATCGCTTTTTCAACTTATTTATCTAAGCCTGTAATGAAAATTTAAAAGTCCCCTTTGTAGATTTAATTAAGTTGTAGGTACACATGCTGAAAATTGCATCGAAATCGATTGATGCAGAAACAAGCGACAGGCATCGAAATATGTAAAATCTTTAGGTTTGTTACTGTTAAGTGTGGGTCGAAAACTTTGATTTCCACCACTTTTAACTGTTTTTAGCTCATACTGGCTCCAGTATATCTCATAATAATTCAAATACTTAATTTAAACATCTTAATTTTTCAAAATGCTGGTTTAAATACTTACCTATTAAACCCATAAGATAAACTCCCTGTCCAAAGTCAGAACTCAGGCATTAACGAAAATAGAAAAGCGTAATCGACGGTAAATCGGTATCAAAAATAAATCGTAATGGAGACTGGTATAATACCTACCATACAACACAGTTTAGCAAAAGTTCATTCGGGAAAAGAGGAAACCTTTCTACGTCGTTACCATTTTAGAAGCTTCCTGCAGATACGAGGCATGATTGCATTCACTGGAGCCAATAAATCGGTTCGATAAACTGGATAATAGCACGGTTGACCGTTCTTCGATAAAGTCTGGACTGCCCATAGAGGGTATCGGCCAGAAGTCGATTAAATTCTAAACCAAGGAAGCTCCACTAGATTTGTCTATTCGTGCTCGATGCATCATAGAGATGATGCATCCGTGCATCACTCGCTTAAACGATCAATACTCCACCGAATGTCCCTTTGTCTACCAGTATTTTGTGTAGCGCCACTTTCCTACTAGGTTAGAATCACATGTCATGTCGATTGGAATCATATCCTCTTTTCTTCTGATTCCAAGTGAATAGTTCTTACGATGATTGGAAGGTTCTTCATTTCAATAAATTATAATATTTTATTTCGTGAAAGAGTTACTTCAATTTGTTTGTTTAAAGAGAAAATCGCCACTTCCCTTAATTCACAGAGTGATACCAGAGTTTTAAATTAATAAATCTAACTTCATTGTATTTTGGACTGTCACCATTTGCAGGCTTTCATTATTCAATAATTATTTCCCTCTTAAACTACGATTTTCTCATTTAGTATTGCGATGGAAATCATTATCGTATCGTCTTGAGATAATAATTTCTGAATTTACCTGGTTTGTTCATCAGTAGAATGAGTAAAAATTTGGAATGTTAAATTACTTTTATAATATCGTCCTTTGGATTGACTGGTAACGTGAAGCAACATTTTATAAAATAAGATACATTGAATTTCCATTACTCTCGCCCGAACCCACTCAATCTTACAATTAATACCTATCTATCCATAATATACTGAGTAATCGATTGGCCTGATTTTCTTGATCGACATAACTCGGACATCGATTTTATTCTTATTTTTTAAAATTCAACCCCTATTTCTGTACGACAGAATTATTGTACCATTTCTTTTGTATTAAAGGTAGGTCACACGGTGACGTACTTTAAATCAGTTAACGGTTTTAATATTTATCGTTGATTTCTAATTCCTCTTCTTTCATTTAGTTTTACACAAATTATTAAAATATTTTATTCACTTTTATTGAACTTTCAGTAACACTTTCTCAGAAGGTCTCGAACTGCTAATTACTGTCTTCTTAATTAGCTTGTCCTGCTAAACAATTATTTAGCCTCAACCCCCCCCCCCCTGATATTCAGTATAATAGTAATAATCACATTCAATAATTATATCAATTCCATTCTTCCACAAACGTCGATCAATCCAGTCGTATTTTCTACAACTTCGTGACCTCGTTTAACATTACGATTTACGATACTCCTGGATGAAATCAAAGCTTTAAGTGATTGGCCAGCAGAAACTTCCCAACGAGCTCCGCTACAGTTTCAGACTTTTACTTCGATACACCTCATTATTTTTCTCGTTGCAGCAATTTCGCTTCTCCGAGCCACTTGCAACATCCGTCCACGCTTTTCCACTTTCGGAACAATCGAGAATCAGACAAGCGACGTTCAGTTCCATTTGGTAATTCAAACAGACCCTATCAGCAGGCTCTACTCGCATCCCTGACCTCGGTGTCCAACGGTTTCAATTAGCAGACACAGTTCGAGACAGACCTATCGCCCAGAAGGGATTGATGTGGACGACGATAATCGGTCGGTCGAAACAGATTTACAGGGCACAGGCACAGGGAGAGAGGGATCATAAAGACAGACGAGCTTTCAAAGAGATCGTTTCACCAGAGTTTCGAACGGCCTTAATGTGATTGACTCATTATCGCTAGGATCTTGCTCCACGAACCGGATTATCGTTGATATCCAGTTTACCGCTCTTTGCTAAATTAATTACGCGGAAATAGCGAAGGCGTTTCGATTCAACTTCGCCACCCCCGATAAAGTTTGACGCGTCGGCATCCAGACCCGCCGTTGCTGCAGCGGAATTCCGTAATTTCGTCAATTTATTTCCTCCGCGATGATACCCCCGGCCGTGCTCGACTTTCACCAGACCTATCGACCTCGCCCTTTTCGTAGTTAATGCTCCTTTAATCGACCAGGGGAAATTTAAGCCCTGTCACGAATTTTTCATTCTATCCTGAATGCGATTCAAACGCTCTAATTAGCAGCTTGCCTTCATTATTAAACAGGCGCAAAACAAATTATCGGGTGACCCATTGATTCTGCCTCGACGACTAAAAATGTTCGATAGAAATTTTTGTGACTTGAAGCTTTTAGGATGAATTTAGCGTAAGTGCACATAATTTCGGCTACTCAGATTCTAGACGTTCTCAATTGAAGGATGATTGATACTTTCGTATGTACTTAATCTCAGATAAAAAAGAAATTCTGTGTTCCATGTGCGGTAGGTTAGAACAGTTGAAATTTAAAGATTCTCTATGCGTTTGGAAAAAATAAGAGAAGAAAAATTCGGGATCTTTAAAAACTGTACATAATACCGCCTATTTGAGAAATATTGAATAATTCATGTATTCGTGAGCTTTTGAAGCTGTATTTATATATGTACTTATTATTTTGAATCATATGAATATTTTGCAGGCTTTTTGATTTTTTTTTATTGGGATTATGTCTAAAAAGTGGCTTTATTATAAAAGTAAGGAAATACACTAGGTTCACTTACTCTGCGTTGAAGATTATGATTTTCCCAATTATACAAATTTCGCGAAGTCCCTTAATTTTTCCAGACACATCGCTTTTCAGAAGCATCACTGGAAAGTAACAATTAGATCTCAGGCCCAGATCTAGGGGGGCGCAAGTGGGGCAATTGCCCAGAGCGGCAAATTTTGGGGGCGGCAAAATTGGTAGACAAATACCTGCAAAAAATTTTGCTCGGTGTCAAAAAATATATTTTAAAATACTTATTCATGACTCAATGCAAAGGACGGCAAAAATCACTTTAGCCCTGGCTGCATCCTCTACTAGTCTACGAGGTTAGTAAAGGATGCCGCATGCTTAACCGGTTAACTGTCAATGTATCATATAGGATCAAACAAAAATCTGGCCAATTCTGTCAATGTATCATATTTGATAAAAAAAATCTGGCCAATTCTGCCAAATATGCCAATTCTGTATCATATATGATCAAATGGAATAACTTTGTGATTTACTTAATTTTTCGATGTGGCCAGTTTGGGCAGGAATAATAAAAAAAGCCGTGCCTGTTAACCGGTTAAGACGATCTTAAGAATAAGCAACGACTGAGAATACCGCCCTCACTGATATCCCTGGAGACAAACATCTCCCTTCAGGTGTAGCTATTCGATCTGCAAGCCAATGTCCCGCAGCTGCTGCGTCAGTACCGAATAGAACGTATCACACTCACAAATATGTCGCATTAATTTCGCGATGAAGAAGCAATAAGGGTCTTCCATACAGTCCAGTAATCAATGAAATTGATGCAGAAATCGTGAAATCGCGAAATAATATCCACTGTGACTGCACAGATATTCAGTGATCCAATCGCCGTCGCGGACGAAGTCGAACTGTTAGGGCACATCGTTCGGCAATGTAGCGACTTTGGTAGAGGTTGTTGATGTTTTGGTCGCGCTCGGCCGACTCCCAGCTAACTTGAAATGCGTCATGGCCAGAAATAATACTTCATAGTAATGTCCATTACAAAATGTTCACTTTTCACAACTACCCCCGTTCACCCTGCACATTCTACACGTATTTTTATCACTGCGATATGTGATCAAACACTAGGCAACGCTTCGTCAAAAAGTCTTCTAGATGATAGGTACATTCCAGTGAAATGTTGTTAAACGGTCTTCTATTTAATCCAGTAGTCGAATGAATTGATGTAGGAATCGGGAAATCAGGAAATAATATTCACTGTGACATTCACAGATATTCACCGATCCGATCACTATCGCGGATAAAGTCGAACTGACAATGAGTTCTCAAACCTTTCGTCAATGTTGTCACATTGGTAGAGGTTGCCGTCGACCTCAACTGTTTCCCATGCAAGTTGAAATTTCTCAATTTCTAATGACTCGAATGTAATAATTACGGTTAGGCAGAGGCGGATTTACCATAAGGCGCACTAGGCGCACAAAAACCAACTTTCCACTTTTTTTTAATGCTGTTAAGAGAGAAACTCGTATTCGATATATTAAGCATCCCGTATGATTGTGAAATTAAAGAATGCTCGATTTGCAGTTGTATCCATGCACCCCACGACAGCTTTCTGCGAAGCTTATAAGAATTAGATTTTACTGTAAATTTGAAACTTGCAGGAATGTCAGTAACAGCGTCAATTTGTAATACTTTACGGCGTACCAGGCCCAGATTTAGGGGGCGCAAGTAGGGCAATTATCCAAAGCGGCAAATTTGGGACGGAAAAATTAGTAGACAAATACCTACAAAAAATTTTACTCAGTGTTAAAAAATATATTTTAAAATACTTATTTATGATTCAATGCAAAGGGCGGCAAAAATCACTTTTGCCCAGAGCGGCGGAAGAGCTAAATCGGGCCCTGTTAGATCTTTCAACTAATTAGTGTGAGAATTTTTCATTGCTATTAGGTGCCACAGTGAGAATCAGCTTTTTCATTTCTGATTAATAGTGCAGAAAATTTTAAACAGTCGCGAAATTACGTTTGATTAATTCAGTCTAGCAGTTAACCATCTCATTTTCTATTTCACCCTTATTTCCTCCCATTCGACGCGAGTATAAGCGAGCGTAGGATTCTACTGGGCCCGCCGATGTAAAGGATTCGTCGATCCTTTGCGATCCTCTTTAATTTCCGCCCTTTCTAGCATGTGCCTGCAAAACTTCAACTCTGTTCCACTGTAGAAGACACGGGATTATTCAGGGAAATTTGACAAACTTAATATCCAGAACGTACCGGAAGGTTGAAGTTCGTGTGAATCGATTGGACCCAAGAACGTAAACCGAAATTTCGTGGTAAAACTACCTGTTATCAGTTTCGTGTTTCAATTTAAGTAGTTTCAGATTGAAGGGAAATTGTCGAGAACTTAAGGGGTCATATGTACCTGTGAGGCCTGAAAACACATGTATTTTCGGGATTTTTTGAGGACAAACTTTAAGACTTTTTTAAATAAACGGTTGTGTATTCGAAAGTATATATTTATAAATAAGAAACGCTGCCGGGAGATGGCCCATAATTCCTTCATTTAGTTATATATGGCATTACAAAAAAAATATTTAAAAAAGCCTTCAAGTTTTTCAAAAAAGTTCCCAAAAATACAGAACTACATATATATAATACTTAAATCAAAATCTGAGATCACAAAAAGTCTCATGATCCAGGAATGAGGGATGAAACAGATATTTCTCTAAATTGTGTATTTTTTAGGGACCAAATTCTAATTTTTGAAAATTGTTAGAAGAGTAAATCACCCTGCAGTGATGGAAAAGTTTTAAAAACAGTATTTAAAGTAATGAAGTCCTTTCTTGATCTCAATTCTCACAATGTTCGTTTCATTTTATACATGTTTTAATGAGTACTAATAATGGCTATTTAATTTATGTTATCTGCAGTTTGAACATCTGATTTCTCACATTGTGTTCATCTCAAGAATATTTAGAAGACATGAAAATACTAATTTATGAACCCCCAGCCGTGCAATAATAATTGTATTTCTATTCAGCTACTTGCAATTTGAACGTAACACAATCTCCTTAAGTCTACCTAAGTGTCTCAAAACAAATAGCTAAGTAGCAAGAAATATTCTCGTTAATTATGGACAATATCATATTTTGTGAGAGAAATAGTTCGAACAAAGAGATACCATTCGAACCTAGATAAACCAGATCTGTTTTACAGAAGAATTAGGTTACACTACCGACTTCTATTGAAACAGTGATTTTAATTTAAAAATGTGGCCCGTTTGAACGAAGAATTTGTGGTTCCTTTGATGCAGAATAATGTTAAAACTTGAGCCACAGGTAAATTAAGTGATCGTTAAATCAGTACTAGTATCCAAAATGTATAATTTCAGTCCTGCAAGGCTTCAATTACCCCACCCCGAAATGGCGGATAATTTCAGTTATACCGGGTGGTACGTTTCCGAAAATTACGTATATTACAAGGTGAATTTAAGAATGAGGATTACTCAGCTTTATTTAATTATTTATATATGTATAGATTGAACTATGAAAATGCTACTTATCTGTGGAAATGGTGAACTTTCACCAGATAAAGATTTAGCATGGATACGTACTTGCAACATTTCCAACCAAAATGTGAGTTTCAGATTTCTCAACACGGTTTTAGCAGATTAAAATACACGTGTAATGTTGGTAGACGTTCTTACTTCACAATAGACGTGGGCAAACGTTGTACATAACTCTGAATAGAAAGTTGCAAAATTTCCAGAAACTTACTTCACCCTAAAGTTCTAGCAAGGAACCTTCCATTAAAAGTAAACTTTTATTTACCAGCAGCTTCGTCCATCACATTCTCTATGAAATCGAGCCCCAACCAACAGATCCACTTACATTAGACTTATTATTTGGCTTGAGAAAAGAAGCTCCACAAGCTCACATTCCTAAACTTCTGTTTACCATCAACCACCCCGTTTATATTCAATCGAAAAAAAGTTTCACTAGTTGATAATTCCTTCAGGTTCCTCAAAAAATTCAATATCAATAGCTCCACTAAGAACATCGTACAAATCAACCCCTTTCTGAATTAAAAGAGACTGCTACACTGATTTACATTCCTTAACATCGATTTACTATTAACCACCCGTTCACGTTCCCCAAGAAATCAAACATAATTACATCCACTTCAGTGCAGTCTTATCGTTTTCGAGGGCCCTGGGGCGAGCTACATACATATGTGGTCTTCTAAAGTATTCTAAATTAAAATAAAAAATACCGCGATAACACGCGAAGTAAATAAGTATCAAAACAATTAAATAAATTAGATTGAATGTGGGGTTTATTCCACGAAAAAAGCCCTCATTTTAAAATCTAAATTTTGGTGTATTCGTTATTTTTTTTTTCAAATTTTTTCTAGCTTTTACAATCCTATTTTTGTTAATTTTCCAATTTTTCGGGAGCCTTTTTCGCCTTCAGGTTAAGACAGCACTGATCCACTTAGAATCTCGTATATATATAAAAACCCCTCTGTAATTAAAAATCTGCCTCAACTGACTTACAGCCCTAAATTTCTATTTACCCTCAACGTCCCTCTCGCGATCGCAAATAAATTCACCTACCCCCACGCCAGTACCAACAGTCCGGTCCACCTAAAAAGGATCCCCGCTTAACAAGCATCCCCCAAAATCATCCTTCAAATCCACTCACCGGAGCCACGCTTGTTCCGTGCCCGCGGCGAGCCTCATACAAAGTTCGAACAAAAACGTACCGCAGTGTAAGCCCCGTTCGAGTCACGAGAGGGCCCCGTTGCACGCACAGGTAATTACCCCCGGGTGCAACGCGTGCGCTGGCCAGCGCCGGGGAATAGACTGGGGGACCAGAAACGAAACAGCCGCTTACCTCTTTGATCTTCTCGCGGCGCTGATTAGTCACGTCATCCAGGGGTGGATTAGGTGGTTTAATGACGTAGGGCCCAGGGACGGGGGCCAGAGGTGGCTCGACCGCGGACGGTTCTGACTGTCTGTGCTTGAAGTCCACACGCCGATTCCTATCTTCCGTCCTGGGTTCGTCCTGGCCGGGGATCGCGTTGTTTTGGACCCAGGCGGGGTTCGGCTGCTGCTCGTTACGCTCCTCGGGCGCCACGCCACGCTCGATGACGTTCGCCAGGTCCCGCCGCGTCACGAATGTACCCGTCAGCAGGACAATCAGTATCACGGACAGCAGCCCGCTGATCGCCAGCCTCTGCATCAGCCTCATCTCGTCCAGGCACTTGCTGCACCAGCCGCCCGGAGTCGCGGACGTCGCGCTCGTGTTGGCGGAGCTGCGCGCACAAGGCAGAAACGCTTTTTCGTTCTGACCAGCGGGCGGAGGTGGCTTTTCGGTTGATCTAACGACAGCTGAACGCCTGCTATTTCGTTCCGCTGATCGTTCGTCCCGGGGCTAGAGTGAATAGTTCGTTTCGATTGAGCGTGGGTGCCTTTGGAATCTTACGGGAAAATTGTAGGAGGAGGGACACTGGTTTTTCACGAGAGCGGAATTTGGGACTCGGTGGGATTCGTCGGGATTAGTGGACGCTGCGGAATGGGCGCGTCAGAGTTTCGGCATGAGAGCTTATGGAAGGGCTGATCTTTTGGATACCGTTATCCTGTATTTGAGAATCTATAAAGGGGAAATTGGGATTTGTTGGGAGTTGAAAGTGGAGGGCGGATATTGGACTTGGATGGAATTAACCCTTCCAGAATTCATGCTTTGATATTTTTGCAACTGAATAAAAATACTGGAGCTACGTTCGCAAGGGAGAAAAATTATGCAATACACATGTTATACTATGTTTTCACAAAATTGCTTTGATTGATAATTATTGATGACTAAAGGTACACTGTCTTGCAAAAGTATTTGTATCATTAAGTCGGCTCTATAATGATTCCTATTTACTAATAATAAAAATACATTTGGATCACTTCTTTTTTTATTCTACAGATTAGAGATTGATTTTCCATTGTTATGTGATATGAGCAAAATTTTAGTAGATAATATCCTTAGTTACTATCTTCAATCCACAATATAATTTTTACGAATAATTAGTTTGAAACTATTTTCAGTCGAATTCGTACATTTTTTACAGTAGGTACATACTAAAAGTAACGTACCTTTTAGAGAGACACATCATCCTACTAGACTAATAATGTTTATTTCAACATTTTTTTCGGAAGAACCACGAACTATCAGAAACAAAAAATCATCATGATACGAATACTTCTGTAACACACTGTAGTTCCTAAAAGAGTTAACATATACCAATAAATCGCGCTTTTTTTTTAAATCCAGATCCGAATAAAGGAATAACAAATAGAAAAATAAACAACACGGAACTTCTAAATCGTACCTCAAAGTTCAAAGTACGGAACTCTTTGCTCAAACACAAAAAGTCGAAAAAAAATTTATTCCCAAGCTTCTACATACCTCTCGTTGCAAATCAAACACGAAAAAAAAAATATACCCAAATCCCGAAATTCAACTCTGTTCTGCTTTTTCTATCAAACACAACCCCAATAACAAAAAGAAAGGAGAATATAATTCTTAAATGCAACTGAATTCTCGCTTAAATAGGTATCAAATATAAAAAAAATATAATAAATTCCCTGTTCCCACGTATGAAATCACATGTCACAGTAAAACAGCGAATTTTTCGTCGTTGGGATGGAATGGTCTGGGTTAGAATGAACGGGACAAGGACGAATCGTATCGAACGGGTGATCGAGGGTGCGAACACCTAGCCACTTACTTGTGAGCCACCTGTTGTGGGCAATTCGAGCACCGCGAAGAGTGCTCAATGCTCGTTCTAAGTAGCTTTGAACGACGCCTGCCGCGAGTTTTCAGGTTGCGTCCCGCTGCTTCGATCTCATCGGTGTGAGGGACCGATGTCTGGTTAAGCCTTGAAATTACCAGCAGCTGCGAAGAGAAACGATTGATTGCGTTCAGCAAAGAACGAACGTGGCAAGAAAGGCTCTTTATATCGGGGTGGTGGTCGTTCCTTGAGTTCGACTCGCTTCGATCGCGGCTCGGCGCCTATCATCGTAGTTTCAAACGAAAACGGTCGCGATAAGGAGATCGATCTTTCCTCTGTTAGACTTGTATTCCTTAAGACCCCAAGCTAGATATTAGCACACATGAAGGAGCGATTTAATGTTCAATGCTGGAGCTCGATGGTTCGACGATTCGAGAACGAGAGTTCTGGTACTCTGTGGTTTAAGGGATAACGTGCGTGCCCAATGTTCAGTGTTGAATCGGAGCAGTAGGTGAGTTCTGGGTGTGCATACTTCGGATTATAATCCGGTTCAATTAATATATGCTAATATTCTGAAAAGGACTTGCTAGGATCCTTGAGAATGAACCGTGTCCACTGATGGATAAGACTGTAGTAACACTGTATGGTTGGTATCAACAGCTGGAGAGGAACTGGTAGAAAATGAAAGTGATGGAGTGAGTCGTTTAACGAGTACAGGATACGTATTGTGAGAACACTTTCAGAGGAAGTTCATAGTGGTTGAATATAATTACTTAGGACACCTTCGCACGAAATACTTCTGTGGCCAACCTTTGGTATTTTAAATATATTCATTTGGCAGAGACAATGTTGGTTTAAAAACATAGAAAAGTTATACACTGTATGAATATCTTTAAAATACCTATCTTAAGCTAGAAAAGTGTCTCGTGTCAAACGGCCGTTAGATTTATTAAGTAGTGTTTAACTGTCAAGCACTCAATAGATATTTATGATTGTGACGCCACAGTCACAAACTATTCTCCCTTTCTTTTTAGTTTACAATAAATTTCGTCAGACTAGATTAATGACATCAATATAATAGATAAAATCTAGTATTGAAGTTACTTAAACGCAGAGATAAAAATACCATATTTAAATTGTTTTTATACCACTATTAGTCCTACCATGCCACATAACTGAATTTCTTCAAACATAGATAGTATTTTGCTAGCCCCAAACCAAAATATGAAATATGCAAAATAAATATACTACAATTTTAAAGCTATGTATTTCGCAGAGCAATAATTCCAGCGAGGCAGAGATGTTTTCGTATTTTTTGTTTGATTCATTTCCCAAGCTTCCCTTGTTCTATTCGTCATTTTATATTCAGAGGAGAATTTCAATTATTTTCTATTAATTTCTCCATTACTATTACTACTGATTTCTTAGAAGAAATGGACATTTCTTTCAATTGTTAAACAGAAATACACCGATCGCAATGAGCAGTCAGAAACGTAACAGTTTGAAAACAATACGAATTGTTGGACCACGCGAGAGCACAATTGCCCGACCTATCGATAAAATGCATTTTCGAGCGTTCGAATATGCATTAAATGCACTTCGTGTTACAACGCAGCTCCAATAATAGCGCGATCTCAATTGGCCCAGCCGGTAATCGCATTTCCAAATTAACAAATCAGATCCGTTATCAACTTAACTTTTAATTGAGAACCATAGCACCTGCGTACTCGCGCTGGAACAGTTCGTCCATGAAACATAACTCTTCGCTGTATTACCGAAACGTTGCTTCGCCATTACACGCGGCCGAATTCAATTCGAAGGGAAACGAGCGAGCCAGGGCAATTGGAAATTTTTGATATCACGAAAACGTCGAGGTGATTAAGGAGAATATGAATTTTTCCGTGTAAAAAAGGGGGAAACGGATGGTGCCACTGTTTCCAGTCTTTGAGAATACATAAAACTGTACGTAAAAATAATGGGAAGCAAAATGATATTGTAAAGTACTCGAGAATTTTTGGAATAATTTATGGAAGAGTATATAATAGAAAATTAAATCAATAGGCTAGATTAATATAAAATATTTTTGGTAAATAAATTCCGGTTTCTTGGGAATGGAAACATAGTGTACTTTGTAAATAAGCCATCTGCGTGTAAAACAATTGCAAAATTGTCGCTCGCGGATAGTTTAAATTAAAATGTAAATGCATCCTATGTGGAATTCATTATACTGCATTTCAGTTCGTAGTAACTTACGAAGCCGTGACAGTTTCGGTGACCTTTACTTTCCATCATATGTACAGCTTGCATTTATTACAAAGGATTTTACTGTTTCCTGTTTTATAATTGAATAATATTGCTTGTAGATATAAAAAAGATGCGTCTTTTTTATTCTCGAAATATTTCGCGAAAAAGAAAATTCTGCATTTTTTCAAGGGTTGATTTCACCCCCTAAAATGGCACAAAAAAATAGGTTTGTGTTACGCATGAACTGCTCTAATTGCACACAAACTTGCATAATTTTCTGAATCACTGGTTTACGTAACTTCCCTTGTTAGCTATTTTGGTACAAAAGAAGGCACATCGTTATCCACATTTCAAATATAAGGAAAACCAGCGATAACCCAGAGATTGTATCTCTACAAAGTCTACAAGAACAAATTTAATTCTCTCTAAAAAAAACCGCCTACCATAAAACAATTTCACTGCACATTCTCAGCGCTCCCTATCATACAGACTCGTCCCGTACCCCAACCCCATTATTTATTCGCATCGCAACACCGTAAAGCCTGAGTCTTCCAATAAAAATAATAAAACGGTCCCACAAATCTGACACGTTCACGAGGATCTAAACACATCAACGACCCAGCGAAGAAAAAGGCACCAGTCTCGATCATTGCTCAAGGCCCAGAATCATGGGTCTTGAACGCATCAAGTGCAGCCAACGAAACGATATCCTCGAGTCGAGGCGAGGCAAGCGCGAAGTGCGAATCAGAGAAGCGCAGGCAGATTGGAGATTCCCGAAGTCTTTGCCGAAACGTGATCACTGCATTTTTTATCGAGCCTGGGGCATCGCGAAAGGTTTCTCCGTGCCCCCCCCCCCCCGTCGGTCCCCTGCATGGAGAGTCCGCGCGCATTTTATCACCCGGTCGCTGCGGGCGTTACACCTGCAGACCCTGGTTCTCTTTCCTTTTTGCAGCGAAGGATGCGCCCCGTCGCTGTTTCGAAACCTTCGACGCTGTCGAGCTTCACACTGCCCCCTCGCCTGGTAATTCTCTCAGCTCGAGAATTTTTCGGAATTTGCGTCGCTGTCGACATGACGAGCGACTACGGGAGTAGTGCGCCACGTTTCGGAGGAAATGTGAGGCTGACTTAAGGGAGCACGATGAGCAGGGTTTTTTTTAGAAGGAGGGAAAGGTTTGAGCCGAAGAACTGTTGAGGGAAGAAAGTCCTATAACCTAAGGACTCGTAGGGGTGTTTCCATAAATTATATTCAGCGTTTAATAGGCACTCGGTTTGTCAGTCCCTGTCCATAAATGTGCGACTCTTGTGGGAAACTCAATTTTAAACGACAGGGAAGTGTGGCTATTAACTCAACCAACTTGTAGATTTCCGGGGAACAAGAGGAATAATCAGATGCACTTTTACTGCCCGTACACGCTGTCACTGCTTTTAATCTCCAAACCCTAAACTAAGTATTAACTTTCGTCTAACTAACCTTCAACTTAAAAGAAAGATTTGAAATTGTCACTTTCCACTAATGGAGGTTAATAGAAACTCAAACTCGTTATAAAAAATCAGATAAGAAAGAAGATAAATTCAGAAGTCCTGTTAGCTCCTTTAGAGCACGGAGATTTATTTTATATTTTTACCCCCTGTTCGAAATTATCAATTCAACTACACATACTAGCTCTCTAAAAGCTGGTCCCAGATTTAATCAAACGCTGCATGCAAAAGGACTTCGAAATCCAAAGAATTACGTAATCCAGCATCCAACTCGCTCTAGCAACGCTGCGCCCTGTACGTCCTCGGCCAGTCATGCCAATACCTGAACTAATTAAAAACACGATCCAGTAGCATCTTGGGGCTCTTACGTAATCCAACATCCCACTCCAAGCCACAGTAATCTGGTGCCCCACACCTGGGTGCTTCAATTCTTTCACGGTATTCGACACTCCGCCATGAGCCGACCTTATCGAGATCCACAATTACAGCAGCTTAATCGCCGTGATACCTTAATTAAAGCGGCAGACAGCGCGCGACTAGGGATGCCGGTTCGCGTCGTCCCCCGAAGCCATTCGAAGCGCCGCTGGCGCAGGAGGCAGCAGGGAACGAAAACAGCAGCAAGAACTCAAGGAAACGCAAATTGCATCTGCCCTTTGATATCTTATCCACCGTTCGCCGAGGGAACATGTCCGCTGGTGAACGTAACCCACGGTAATTAGCACTCTGTACCGCGGGATTCGAAGAACCACTTGTTCTTTTTTTAAACCGTCTCTGAGGAACACTCGGGGCCCAATCGCCTCCGCGGCCCTTCGCGAGTCACGAGCATAGCGTGGCTGCAAGGTGGATACATTGGTTGTTCAACTATTCAAGAGAATATGGTGCCGGTAAGTCGGTGTCTGTCGATAGCAGGAAATATGGCGGCGACGTATTCCGGGGTATCGAAGTTTGCGGCACTGGATGGGGTACAAAATGGTGGTTACGTCTGGGTTACGGGGCTAAGATATAGGGGCAGAGTGTCTGCAGTGCATTAGGCGCTAGATGCACTACATGATGAATTAGTGTTGCGGAAGAAGTTGCAAATGAACGAGGGATGGAGGCAATGAAATGGGAGCATCCTTCCTGATGTCTGGTGTTTAATTTTTTATGGGTTTTTTTAAGGATTTGTAAGAGCTGAATGGGGAAATGTGTAACGATGCAGTTTAATAGAGAATGTATTGGTCTTTTGCATTTTTTTTGTGTAATGTGTAGGTTGTTCTGGGAAGTAAAGGGGTTCGAGTTTGTTTAGCAGATCGTTTTCAATAAAAAGTGAGACCAACACAATGGGATTTACTATTAATGAAAATGTAGGGTGTTAGTTGGATATCAACTACTATTTTATGATTACTCTATTTATACTGGTTGTGCAAGATGTTCCTTATAGTTTTAAACGCAGAATATCGTATTGGGATAGGTCGCCTTCTAATATTTTCATACATGAAAGTGTTTGCTCGTAACCTCGGTACCCACAATTTTTAGTACTAGGTAACTGAAAATTGACACGAAACAATATTTCATGCTTCTCAGCATCGGTTTGCAATGAATACGTAATCTGTGTTAAAGGGTTACCGCAGCCAGTAATGTCAGAAAAAGAACGATTCTTTGGGAATTTATTTCAGAAAGTATATGCATACCTTTATGCAAAGGTTTGTGTATTCAGATGAGGTACACTTTAACAGGTTATTATATTATGTTTGATGTAAAAGTATTTATTTATTGCAAAATAATGACTTCTGATTCAAAGAGGCATATCACAGATACTGAGCAAGTATATCGATTAATTTACTGGCTACCTTGGGGAGGATTAAAACTGTCATTGAAGAGTCGTGGCGAAGTGTTAGCAGTGAAATAAACGCCTTCCCCATCGCGCAAGAATTTTATAATAAGCAAGGATACTCGGAGAGCAAAGGGACAAAGGGAACGTCAGAATACAGAACCTGCAGAAAGTAGCGAAAGTTCTAAAGCAAACAGGGGACAAAAGCAGAGAATTAAGGAACACCGATAAACAGAGCATGTGAAAGAGAAAAGGTAAGCACTGAGGCGAGCTGGAAGGAAGTGCGCGGTGGAAGTCAGAAAAGATCGCGGGGGAAAAAATGATGCACACGAGTGGACAAAGGAAGCTCGGTAGCTGGAAGAACGGGGAAACGGCGCAAAAAAAAAGTACGCGCGAACGAAACAATGAGGGACAAAGGGTGGGGGCGCGGAGAGAAAGACAACGAGAAGAAAGAAAGCCGGGCTGAAAGACGCGCTAAGGAACAGATGAGGGAGAGAAGGGACAGATGAAAAAAAATATAGAGGAAGAAGCAGAGAGAAAGGGGACGTTGTATGAAGGAAATAACGGCGAGAAAGAGGGGAGGGGAGGGAAGAAGATAAATCGTCGAAGCTACACTCGGTAGCCAATAAATCGTGCACCAGGGGCCCCGAGGTTACAGAGATTGCTACGTGTCACATTCTTGCGGAAAATTGGACCGGTGGAAGTACTTTAAAGCCAGGCAAATTCGCGTCGCGAACGGACACATACGTGGACATGCTCGACCACCCACCAATTCGGGAAAGACTGGCGAGAAAATGGAATTTTCCTGGTCATTTCTTTCCTCGTGCCAAGCCTGACGTGCGAGGCTCTTCATCATGGTGACCGCCATGATTTTACAGCCACCTCTTATGATACGCTAAGAAAACTGTTCCTAATAAAAAGTTGATCGGTTTAAAAGGGGAATAAGTTGTTATTATATAGTTTTGAGGATTATGTTGCTTATGTTATTAAATGGGAATTTTTAATCTATTTTATCACTGATTAAAACGGTTATTAAAGTGCGGAAATTTTTGTTAGTCCACGATTTTAGAGGATACAGAGGATACAGTGACGATTTAATTTCTAATGAATTTCCGTGCACCATGAAAAAAGGAAATGTGAAGGTTCGCGAAAGAAATTTATTGGCAACCAGGGCAGGAAGCTACTCCCATAGGGCTTAAAGCTGGAGGAACAAATTAATTCGGTCCTCCGTTCTCTTCAAAACGCGTTTAGCGTAATGAACTTGCGTTAATTCAACGAAGGAAGTTCCCGTTGATCGATATCGGAGCACAAAAGGTAACGAGAACTTCGGAATCGCAAATTACAGGAATGGTAACACGTTTACGGGAAACGAGATACAACTGGAACAGTCTACGGGAATCCTCGTTCTCCTCGCAATGTAAGATCATTATTCTGGAGCGCCACGATCATTGTAGAAAATGCGGCGTTAATTTTAGATAATTGCCAGTGAAACTCGGTGTAGAATGTATGCTAAAAAGGTTCGAATATTAAGAATTAAAAGGAGCTTTCTTTAATGTTTCATGGAATTACTCATACGAACGATACTTAGTTTCCCGGTTTAATTTAATCAAAAGCGGTTAACACTCCTCTAGATTACCATACTGCCCTTCCATCCGAGGATCTCTGTGTAATCAGCTTGCAGGAAGTAAAAAGAAACGGTCGAGGACTAATAACAACGGGAAAGCGCAACTGTTTTACACGCTCTCGCTGACAAAATGAAAATTTTCTCGAGCAAACGTGTAAAGAAACCCTCGGCGTTTGTTTACGAAGCAACAATTGCTCCCAAGTAATTATATTGGGAGGACTGCAGTAAAGTTCCTCGACTAACTTTAAAACACATTT